>CM069534.1:60842500-62042500 GCA_035773235.1 Eospalax fontanierii | reverse complement strand
ACTTCCTTATTTATCAGGGTAATGGGGTCCGGGATTAGAGAGAGAAGCTAGCTTTTACTTTGCAGGACTATTTTTATAAAGCAGTTTTTTTTCCTCCTGCCTCGCAGCTGTAAACCCAGGATTAACTCCCTTACAGTCACAGTAATGACTGTGAGGGGACAAGCGTGTAATCGGATATGAAGAGTTGTTTCTGAATGATTATAAAGAAAACTGAAATTGTCAATATCAAACTTTCTTTCCAAATGGTTGACCTGATATTTTTAAGAAGAAAAATTCCAACTTTATTTTTTGAGGTAGAAGGCAAATCTCTTTGTACTTTATAGATGGCCTGTTAATTGAGGTTATCAAAATATTCATCTTTTTAAAGAATGAATGTTATCCTTTTAGGTAGGAAAACTTGCAGAATTTATTCCTTCTTTAATAATCCCTTGATATTCCGTGTCCTGACCTGTTACAGGCTGCTGAGTATAGCACAGAGAGAGTTCCTTTCTGCTCAGGGAGCCAGGCCCCAGGGCGCAGCATTGTGCTAAAGTTACCACTGAATGCTCAGTGTAGTCAGAGGTGACAGCAGACAATCTTGGACAGTTCCTGATTTTTGCATCAGAGCGTGATAAAGCACATTAACAGAACAGAAAAGAGTTTGGTTGAGGAGATCAAAGTATTAGAATTCCAGGTTGTGGGACAGAACTCTGGATTTGGACCAATCAGTGTCTTGCTGTAGAAAGCCAAGGCTGGACAATCTTCTGAGTTGAGCAGTTGGTTGGTGAAATCCATATGGTCAGATTGAATTTTAGCTGAGCTTGACTGAGATGATATGATCTTAAGTCTTCCCAGTAATTTATATTTGGTTCTTTAAATAATCAATATCTAAACTGTTCTTTACTTAGGAAGGTGGAAGATAAATATGGCCAGTTGAAGAATTCCTTTCCTTCTTGACTCAAGCAGCTGGGCTCAGGTTTGTGGAAGGCCTGTAAGTCCAAGGCTTCACTTGTGAAACACATCCCAGGCCCCTGCGAGCCTCTACACTCTCAGAGACCAGCTACACATTTCTTTGGGAAGTTGTATCCACACTTCTTGAGGAAACCCCCAGTAAGGGAAGCATAGCTAACCAAACAATGAAGTGTCTATTGGACATTTACTTTTGTGCTGAGCAATTAGTAGAGTGCCAAAAGTTTATAAAATCACACCTCTCATGTGTCAAGCATTCAAAAAGATTCAAAGAGACTCGTGTGATTATTCCCACTGTTATGTGTGAGGAATTAGCAGGGTGAGTGAGTAAACAATACAGAGAAGCAGAGCTTTGACTACGAATGCCAGGCCCCAGCGGGAGGAAGATGCCCAGAGTTCTCTTTCCATTTTAAGGTCTCCATGAAGATGATGAAATTTTAAGAAAATCATAGCTTATTTTCATAAAATAGTATGGGAAATTTGTATTCATAAATTCAGTTACCTGTCTTTTTCCCAGAGTCCATATATTTAGGTTTGATTTTGTGACAGCATTTCTAAGTATTACTGCGAGAGCTTCTGAAAGTATCAAAGGTATTTACACATCACTGTTCCAAACAGTACTAAAAATGTACTTTTATTTACTTCACTATCTGTTTGTTGATCTAACACAGAGTAGTTTATCTGGATCAGGTTCATCTGACAACCCCAGAGTGCTTTTTTCCACCCCTACATGCTCCAAATCCCTTACGCTAGGAGTTTGATGTTTCTGTCACCTGCTTTCTGTCTCAGTTTTCTCAGAACTTTGTTTCTCAGAGCACAAGTGATTCATGCTGTGCTTAGTCAGCAGGCCACCCTGGAGAGAAGGATGCAGTCAAACCTGGAGCCTACTGTGTCAGAGAAGATGGCTCTAAGGGGAGTGGGGCCAAACAAACAACATGTTGGTGGCCATGGTGTAAAAGCTGCAGAGGTCAGGCAGTAGAAGGCAGATTGAAGAGAGCTGTCAACAGAGGTGAGCACAGACGTGTTTGCAGTGTGGAATTGACAGCATCCGTTCTCTCTGTCCCATTACTTACTGCAATATGCTAAGATTATGCATGTTTAGATGTTGGTTGGATGTATGTTCATTTCAGTGGACTCTGGAAGTCCACGAGGACAGGGCCTGGTTTCCTTCATTCACTGCTGCATGTCAAAGGCATGCATTTCCCTGTGTCTGGCACAGGGGAATACTCAGTAAATATCAATGAAATAAATGAAAGAAAGGCAGTCATTTCTTCCTATAAAGAACCAAGGTTTGCATCTCACAAGGTCTGCACTGCATAGAGTGATGAGTTCAGGAAACAGTGGCAGTAAGGGAATCATAGGTATGGTCAACCCACAGGTGACTTCTGAATTTGGTATGATACATTCATATTCTCTGGAGAAAGTCTTTTCCAGTAAGATACTGAAATATAGGAAACAATTGGTAAACTTGATTATGCTGAAATGGAAACACTGAGTGTGTTAGACGGTGCGATAAACAAGGCTAAAAGGCAACAATTGAAAGAAAATGATAACATGAATAGGGAAATGATTTATGGCATATATGAATAAAACTAAAACGTATTTTATTTATTTTTATTTTATGTGTATGAGAGTATTGCCTGCATGTGTGTAAGGGCACTCATGTTGTGCAATGCCCACAGAAGTGAGAAGAGCGTGCTGGATACCCTGGACCTGGAGTTGTGGATGGAGGTTATTAGCCATCAGGTGGATGCTGGGAACTGAAAACGGGTCCTTGACAGGCAGTGCTCTTAATTGCTGGACTATTGCTCCCACCTCCAAAACGAATTATTATAGAAATAATTATTACAAGTTAGTAAGTAAAAGAAAAAAATGGAAGAGGGCCACATCAGAGTGCACGAAAGATGGAAATGGGGCTGCACCCAGTCAGGGAGCTGAAACATTGCTTTTTGAGGTACAGGTAGGCTGATAGGGTATAAGACTTCTTCAAGTTGGTCAAACATTTTTTGTTTTCTTGTTGGTTTTTGGTTTTGAGACAGGTTCTCCCTGTAGCCTCAGCTAGCCTGGAACTCACTATGTAGGGCCAGGTTGGTCTTGATCTCACAGAGATCTCCCTACATTTGCCTGTATGGTACTGGGATTAAAAGTGTGTGCCACCATGCCTGGCTATGGTACTTAAATTTTAACAGATATGAACAGAAAGTCAAACAATAACACAGTTGAAAAATTTGAGGATTATATTCTTGGGAAAAAGGATAACCAGAAACAATCGTCTTGAGTGGGGTTAGAGCTTGAATTTACATCCCTTGGGTCAGTCAGGTACTTCCAACCATGATTTGACTTAAGGTATTTCTTCTCAATGAGAATCTTCCCTACTCGAGAAGGGGTTTTCATTCTAGACTACAGGTATTTCTGCAAAATCAAGAATCATGAACAACACAAAGTCAATGACAGTCACGTGAAAAGAGGAAGCAAGGAACAAACAAGGATTTGGATGTTGGCATTACCCGCCATGGTCTGTAACACAAATGCTTCTGAAAATGCCTGGCTAGAGACTTTCTGTGGCACTCACATTCACGTGGTGATCTCTAGTGTGGGTGGTATTGAAGGTGGGCTTTGCAAGGTGATTGCCTCGTAAATGAAGAGCCCCAGTGAATGAGATTCTGTACCTTTACAAAGGGAACCTCAAGAGCCTCCTTGCTCTTTTCCCCACGAGATGATGGAATGAGAAGCTGGTCATCAGCTGTTGAGTCTACTTCAAACTTATCTTGGGTTTCCTATCCTCCAGCAATGTGAGAAATTTGTTTCTGTTGTTTATAAGCCACCTAGTTATAATATTTTGTTACAGTAGATCAGTTGTACTAAGAAACACAGGGAACAAGAACTTAAAAGTATTTGAAAGGGTTTCCTCCCATTGAGTGAGCTTTCAGTTCAATTAGATATTGATTGCCCCTAAGGTAAAAGTGCCACAACTGTACCAGCATCCTGTGCTGTGCCAGTCATTGATAAGGTTATTTGGCCATGAAGTTGGTGTTGGACCATTGATTGATGTTCTCCCTTATCAGCTTACATACTGCTCTCCAGAGCCATGAGAACTAGCTTTCAGGGGAAGTGGCTTTCAGGCCAGGTCCAGCACCAGTTCTCCAAATCCTGTGTCCAAAGTTTGCCTTGTCTGCAGCAACAGGGTCTTACCTTCAAGCTCTGGGAGTCAATCAAGAGCTGTGGCAATAGCCTGTGTAATTTTGAGAGTCTCTTGAATTACCCTGGCCAACAACTCCAGCAGTCTGGCACTGTTTCTTGTTATATAGCCTTCAGCTACACACAGGGATTCATGTAGAGATATTGTATGTATCATTTTGACTAATATGATCCACTCTGGTGTTTTACGATACTTAGGCATTATTTATCTCTCTCCTCTCTCTCTCTCTCCTTGTCTGACCCTTCCTCCACACCTTCCCCATTTAAAGCGTCCCCATTGTCCCCACTTCTTCCTAACTGGTAGAGCTTATAAAATGAAAAGTTATCATTAAAATTGAAAAATCAGTGGAAAATTTTAGCAGTAGGTGGGAATAGGCAAAAATAGGTAGTGAGTTACAAAATATGACAGAAAATCTAAAGGAAACCTGGGTAACACAGATAATCAGGAGAAAAGGACGATGGAGTGGTCCACTGGACAGCTTTAGTCCAGCTTGACAAACCCGGGATGAGGAAACCTCATTTGGGGAATTTCCTCCCTCAGACTGACCTGAGGGCATGTCTGCGAGGCATTGTCTTGATTGCTGAGTGATGTGGGAGGACCTACTTCTCTGTGGGTGTTGTCACCCCTGGGCAGATGGTCCTGGGATGTATACCTATGACCTAGAGGAGCAAGCCAATAAGCAGCATTCTTTCATGGTCTGTGTTTCAGCTCCTGCCTCCAGGTTCCTGTCTGCTTTGAGTTTCTGCTCTGACTTCCCTTAGTGATGGATTGGGACCCGGAAGTTGTAAACTGAAATAAATCCTTTTTTCCCCAAGTAGCTTTCGCTCAATGTTTTCTAACAGAGAAGCAAACAAAACAGATGGAAAGGTCTAAACTATTTAAACTATTCAGTAGGAAAGGGAAATGTTGTATAAGAGACACAAGATGATTTTTTACTGACAAAGAATAAGAGACACCCAGGCTGTGTGTGGTGGTTCCTACCTTTAAGCCCACCACAGGCAGAGGCAGATGGATCTCTGTTAGGTTGAGGGCATCCTGCTCTACATCCTAAGTTCCTGGCCAGTGGGGTTACAGGAAGACCCTGTTTCAAAAAAAAAAAACAGTAGTAATAATAATAACCATAATGATAATAAATAAAAATAAAAAGAGACACTAATAATTAGAACCAAGTAGCTTAATGAACAGTGTCATGAATAAAAAGGACTCCGTGCCCAGACACATAAAAAATTAAATGTCATAACTCCAAAGATTTGAAAATAAATTATAAAAAATAGTTTGCTTTTTAAAATGTAATAATCCGTAGTGTATTTTCAAATATTACATAGGAAACTAAGATAATAGCATATTTTAAATACAATGAATTTAGATGAATTGCTAAAATGAAATGTTACATCTATGGAAAAGGTTAAATAAGTAAAAATGGAGAGAGTTTTCCCACAGCAAAAGAAATTCTCCTGGATATTCTTCAGATAGAAATTATATCAGAGGTTAAGTCTATAGTATAAGAAGAAATAGAAGGCAGAGGAAGTTGCTGATATGTGAGTAAGACCAAAGCAAAGGGCTGTAGAAAACATTAACAACATGTTATAAGTTGGAAGTTGTAAAAATGGCATTAAAATGTTCTTTTGGTCTTGTATTTTTCTTTATTTTATTGAAAAAATTATGTGTAAGAGTGTTTTGCCTACATGTATGTAGGTGTATCATGTACATGGGAGGCCAGAAGAGGACACTGAATCCCGTGAACTAGAGTTAAGGATAGTTGCTAGTCATTGTGTGAGTGCTGGGAACTGAACCTGGGTCCTCTGCAAGAGGTGCTCTCAACCGCTGATCCATCTCTCCAGCCCCAACTTTGTATTTTTCAAAAAGACATAATAATTAACTAAAGACATTTTTAGCTTGCTTGCATATTATAGTATGTACAACAGCCTTTAATAGAAATGAAATGTTTTATACCTAATAAAAGACAAACCTAGAATGTTAGAAAGCAATCTAAAACAAGGCAAGAAAGAAGAAAAACATACATATGTATCAGGTGGAAGAAATAAGCACAACATAAAATGATGGACTCAAATAGAAGTATACCACTATTACAATGAAATCAGTAAAAATCAAAAATTAGATTTATGAAAACTAAGGATAAATTGTTAGACACATCTAAAGACACTAGTAGTTTAAGTTTTTAAAAAGATATTGCGTTCAAGTATGAACCAACTAAAGCTGGTGTATTTAATTAACATCACAAAGCAGAATTAAAGGAAAAAGAATTAGCATATGTATTGAAGAATACACTATAACAATAAAAAGCTCAATTCACCAGGAAAATATAATTAAAAATTTATAATGTACCTATTTACATAGCCTCAAAATATACAAAGCAGGGCTAGGCATGGTGACATACACTTTTAAGACCAGCACTCAGAAGGCAGAGGCAGGCAGATCTCTGTGAGTTCAAGGCCAGCCTGGTCTACATAGAGAGTTCCAGGCCAACTGGAGGACCCTGTCTTAAAAAGACCTGTGTGTGTGTGTGTGTGTGTGTGTGTGTGTGTGTGTGTGTGTGAACCAGAAATTGACATTACAGGCAGAAATAAATTTCATAACCATCATGGTAGATTAAAATATTGTAGTGATTTATAAAATAACAGAACAAAACAGTAAGAAGGCTGGGTGTGATGGTGCACACCTTTAATCCCAGCACTTTGGAGGCAGAGGCAAATAGATCTCTGTGAGTTCCAGGCCAACCAGATTAACAAATCAATAAGAACACAAATACTGAAATGATATAATGATCACATCTGGCATAATGGGCAAGCATGGAGCATTATTTCTAGTGACTACAGTACACACTTCTTTTTCAAGCCCTTAACACATTGAAATTCTGAGCCACAACGACGTCAGAACAAAACTAAAGGTTGGAGTTCATGCAAATCATATTCTTTGACCACCACACAGCTAAGTGAGACCTTGGAAAACAAAACACAACAAACTGGAAATCCCTAAATATTTACATAATACAAAGCACAGTTAATACAAGAAATAACAAATGAATTTAGAAAGTCTTTTGAACTGATAACGAAAATGTCATAATGTATCTTTAGAATACAGTTAAAACAGTTTCTAAAGAGAAAATGACAGCCGTTAGCAGAGCAGTAAAGAATGCGTGAAGACAAATTGATTCATTCATCTTTTTAAAAATTTTTATTTTTTCAAAATTTATTTTTATTTTATGTGTATGAGTGTTTTGCCTGCATGTCTGCCTCATGTGTGCTTCCGAGGCCAGAAGAGGCTGTTGAATCCTATGGAACTGGAGTTCTGAGGAGGTGTTAGCGGTCATGTGGGGGATGAGAACTGAACCCAGGTCCTCTCAGTGAGCAGCCAGTGCTCTTAACCACTGAGCCATCTCTCCAGCCCTGATTCATCAATCTTATGAAGTTAGAAAGGGAATAATTAAATAAACAAAGGAAAGTACATTGATACCAAGAAATGGATGATCATATGGTTCTTAGGCCTTTGTAAATGGTTTTGTGGGAGATATGAAAGAATTAGAACCTCAACCTAGAAAAGACCTAGAATGCCATCAGCAGAGCCTCAGAGGCCATCCTGGTGAGAGTTCAGAAGACCAGAAGGCAGGCAGAAATGCCTATAATGGAGGTCCATCTTACAAGGTTTTGGAGGGAAACAGGATTCCATTGGGAAATAGGCGAGAGGCAATCCGTGATATATTCTGGCAAAGAATCCAGCTGCATTCTGACCGTGTCCTAAAAACTTGAGTAAAGCTAACTTCAAAAGTGAGGACTAATATGTCTGGAAGAGAAAATATCAAGACGGGATACCAGTCAGGCCGTCATGGCCACTGACCTCTGCTCTTACCCAGGTCTACAGGGAGCAATGAGTGGAGGAAAAGCTAGGAGAAATGTACCGTTCACTGGGGGAAAGAAGTGGGTCTAAAACTGCAGACAAGGTGCTAAGAAAAGCTGTGATTGCTAAAGAGATTGGTCCCATTGAAAACAAATCTTGTGCCTTGTGCTGGGACTATAGGAAAAGGGCCCTGAGGACAAGATGTCACCTAGCAAAGCCTCCATCTTGTGAACCGAAAAATTCATTTGAAATCCTACTTGGACAATACTGCTGAAAAGACTCCCTTAGCTACCCCAAAACAAAACAGTAGACTTGTGAAAGATCTTTTTAAGGACAGCACACTGAGGCAATGTGTTTCAAGGGGGTTAAACTCCGTCTCAAGCTGTCAGTAGAACTTGGTGTCATGGTACTATACTAGCTTCACAGGCGTGAAAGATGAAGAGTAATCAGCATTGTGGTTATAGTTCTAGCAAATGTAAGCAAGGATTGGAAGGGAAGAAATGAAATTATTGCTATTCCTAGATGATATATACAGACACTCATACGGATGCACACAGACTCTCTGTCTCTGTCTCTTACATGCACAAATAAATAAAATAAATACAAAATAAAAAATAAAGTTATTGAACCAAGAACAGACTTTTCTTGTTTTTGTTTTATTTTATTTCATTTCTATCTTTTATGTGTATGAATGTTATACCTGTGTGTATGTACACCCATGTCATGCAGTGCCTGCAGAAGACAGAATTGGAGTTACGGAGGACTGTTAGTCACCATGTAGTTTCTGGGATTCAAATCCAGGTCATCTGTAAGAACAGCCAGTGCTCTTAACCACTGAGCCATCTCTCCAGGCCCAAGAACAGACTTTTTTTTTTTATCATGTGGTCATTGGTGACTTTCCTGGTTGCATGTTCTATGAAACTGACTTTATCAGATATTCATTATCAATATTCATAGTCATATTTCTTAGGGAATGACATGGTTAGATAAACTATGAAGATGCTATGAGCACATGTAACACTGAAATATCTCACAACATAGTCTGTAGCTCATGAAATTAGAAATAAAACATGTGGATTGATTCTGTTTCTATAAAGTTAGAAACTGGGCAGATTAAACTATCGTTTAGGGTAGATACATGGTCTGAAAACAGGATTATATCAAAGGTAAAATGATGGTAACCTGGTGGGCTTGTCACCGTGATTTTCTGCTTATCTGTTCCAGATCCCTTGTGATTATATATGTTAAACAGGATCCTGATATCTGCCCATTTCCTTACTTGTAGAAATACCATGCTCTGTGAGGCTGGAGCCCCCTCGCTGTTCCACACGGATTAAGCATTCACTGATGCTCAGGGGCTGCCTCAGCCCCTAGTGTCCCAGGACTTTCAACAGTGTTTGTCCCCTCTCTCACTAGTTTTTGTTTGTTTGTTTTTAGCACTTCCATTAATGAAGCATCTTTCAGACCCTCTTGAGAAATAAAGTGATGGGTCCTGGAGGCATTCCGGAATTCCAACTCCCCTAATCCTTTTCTTCCCATTCACCAGGTCTGGCATCTCTAATTCATTTTCTTTTATTTCAGAATTCCAAGACCCATGCCATTAGGGAATCGGAATTGTCACCAAGGACCTTTGCCATGTGGCAAATCTCTCGTTCAGATTTAATTTATTTATTTATTTTTATTTTTTATGTGTATGAGTGTATTGTTTGCATGTATGTAAGTGTATTCATGTTGTGCAATGCATGTGGAGGTCAAAAATGGGCATTGGATCTCCTGGAACTGGAATTATGGACAGTTGTTAGCTCTCATGTGAGTGCTGGGATTCAAAGAACCCGTGTCCTCTGCAAGAGCAGTCAGTGTTCTTAACCACCGAGCCACCTCTCCAGGCCCCTTCATTGAGATTTTTGCTGTGCCTCTTTTGATCCTGCTCCCCTAGGATCTCCCCACCCCAGGCATAAATCTGTAGTCCCTGCTCATGCAAGCAAACCAGAACCTGCAGCTCCTTGGACATATTTTCTCTAGTGAGTCTCATATGTCCCCAGTCAGATTCCTGTCAGCCAGTCAGGAGACGGCGCAGCTTCTGAAGAGGGCAAGCATATGAAGTTGCCAAATTTAACAAACAACAAGTACAGGACAGGGGCTGGGAGATGGCTCAGTGTTTAAGAGCACTGGTTGCTCTTCCAGAGGACCTGAGTTTGATTCCCAGCGGCCACATGACAACTAACAACTGGCCATAACTCCAGTTTCAGGGGACCCAACGCCCTCTTCTGACCTCTGCAGGCATTGCATGACATGGTGCACTTACATACATGTAGGTGATACACTCAAACACATAAAATGAAAATAAATAAAAATTTTTTTAAGTAAGGATGTAAAAGACTAGGCATTAGAATGTTTCCATTATTTATCTAGAATTAAAATGTAACTGGATATGCAGCGAATTACACTGGTTCAATAGTGGCACTTCTATCTTGGGGGGGTCAACAGCTGCCTAATTGGACTTAAAGACCACTCAGTGGGAGGGAACGCCTGTGCTACTGTAAACATCGTGAAATACACAAGGTGGGAGAGATCACAGGTCTTAGAGAAAGTCCTAAGGCTATCACATCCCTAGACAAATGTAATTTCTTGCTATGTGCAATAAATGTACCCTTATGTTTACATACAAGTATCGCAGTCACCACTTAGCAAAGAAGCTTCTTTTGCACCAGAAAGAAACTGTTACAGAGTTCTACAACCGGTCACAGTGGCACATCTACAACGCAACCTCCACAACTAAGGCTTACAGAACATAGAACAAGGGGTGAAGAGGACATCAATGAATCTCTCAAGTCTCATTAATGAAGTTCCCTCATGCAGTAGAGGGCCAGGAACACAAAATGTCACAAATGGCCAAAGTATAAGAGTCTGTAGACTGTGAATCCTTGTATAGGAGTCCTATATAAAAATTCACCCACCCAGGGCTCAGGGACCATTGCAGAAAAGTGGGTGGAATGATTGTAAGAGCCAGGGAGGAAGAACATCACCATATGGTAATAGAATCCTACAAATTCCTGATCCTATTCATGCGACCCTATAGCAATGCTGTCATCATACACAAGACTTATGCAAACTTAAGCAGACAAAACCCCAACACAGAATTATGGAAATGAGCAACAAGCCCCAATCTTAGTTGAAGAATTATTGGCAGTTGATTACTGCTGTGTGAGGAAGAGCTGATCTTAAAGAGGACTCTACACAGGCTGACTAGACCCCGGTGAATGAACTTGCACTGAAGAATGTGTGGGGACCGTAAGTTGACGTAACCGACCTTAACACGCATGACAGAATGTGTGCATTTCCAGTGGTGAGGTAATGGGAGGGTGCCGTGGAAGAGCAGGGTTAAAGATGATTAAGATGCTCTGTGTGAAATACACAAAAAATTCAATAAAAATTTACCCAAAAAATGAACTGAAATTTAACTGGGTGTTCTGGGGCTGGAGAGATGGCTCAGCAGTTAAGCAAACTGGCTATTCTTGCTGAGGACCCAGGTTTGATTCCCAGTACCCACATAGTGGCTATCAACCACCTGTAACTCCAGTTCCAGGGGATGTGATGCCCCTCCTCTGGCCTCCACGGGCATCGCAGAGAATGGGTGCACTTATATGCAGGGAGTACACTCATATGCATAAAAAGACTAAATAAACACGCAAAAATTGTCATAAAAATTAAGTAGGCGTTCTGCATTTTGTCTGGCAAGTGTGTTTGCAGGGCATTGGCTGTCTTGCCACCTCTTTTGAGCCTTCAAGTAACAGAAGAGCGCTGTCTTCCAACGAGAGGAAGTTGGTCTATTCTGCAGACCCAGAGGTTCAGGAAACTCAGAATTCCCCCAGCCTGTTCTTCCCTAACAGTGCCTGCCCTCCCACTGCAGGAATGTGTACGTGCCCTAACAGTGCCTGCCCTCCCACTGCAGGAATGTGTACGTGCCCTAACAGTGCCTGCCCTCCCACTGCAGGAATGTGTATGTCCCCCAAAGCTGCCAAGGAGAGACCCAGATTCTTACATTTTGCTTCTGTGATTTTTTTTCTCTCTACCAAAAAAAAAAAAAAAAAAAAAAAAATACCTCAGTGGTAAATATCAACAACTATCCAAGCCTCAGTCTTTCCTTACAGTCACTATTTCCCCCCTGCTCCTCAACTACAAGTCCTTGACTAGATAGTAATCCCTAAACCCATCAGCACATAGAAAGTCCCTTGGAGCTCCTAACCTACTGATCAGTCCTCACCCAGAAATGGTAATGCAATTAGCCTTTGGTGGGGTTGGACTTAGGCAGTTTTAAGTGTCCCAAGTTGACTTTAATATGAACCCTCTGAACCTTTGGCCTAAGGTTTCATACCAGTTACTGCAAAGCATTGCAAAAAGCTTGCAGTCTTTCTGTGAGATAGTGCTGTCTTCTGTGTCCCCATTTGGGAGAAGGCAGAAGGAACCGTGGCACTCTCTCTAGTCTCATATAGAGCACCAATCCTGTTCATGAGGGCAGAACACTTAGGATTCGGCTGCCTTTCCCAAATCCCCCCCTAACTTTAATAACTCAGATTGTTAGGTTTTGGAAAGCACATTGTGCTGGTTAATTATTGTTAACATAAACTGGAGTTACCTGGGTTTAAGAAGCAATCCCAGATGAAGAATTGCTTCCATCAGGCTGGCCTGTGGGCTTGTCTGTGAGGGCATTTTATTGACTGTTAGTTGATGTAGGAGGGCCTAGCCCCGCTGTTGGCAGTGCTATCCCTGGGAAGATGGGCCTGAGCCATGTAAGAAAGGGAGCTGAGCAAGCAGGGAATCGAGTCATGAATCAGCATTCCTCCATGGTCTCTGCTTCAAGCTCTTGCCTTGAGTTCTTGCCTTTGAGGCCCTCAATGATAGACTGTAAGCTGAAAGGTGAAATAAACCCTTTTCTCCCCAAGTTGGTTTGGGCCAGTGCTTTATCACAACATCAGGAAAGTAACAAATTACACACACACACATGCACACACACACACATATATATTTGAATATATATATTCAAACCATGGCACATAGCTTCCAGGCAATATCAACACCTAGTTGTAATGCCATGTAGTTTATAATACTCCAACTATGAAATACACCCTTAGTATCTACTTTGTAGGGCTCTTCCGGCTATCAGTTTTCTTAGTGTGGCTCTCCAGAGCAGAGCTCAAGGGAATCCTAATCAAGTGATATTTATGGAATCATCTAAGGAAAAGGGAATAAGAAGGCAGCCGTGGGTCGAGATACACCCTAGCAGGAGCATGGCCCCGGCTGGAGACTGGCATTAGAATCTGACAGTGGGGAAGCTGTAGCAGTTCTACTGGAGCCAGCCCCACCCTGAGGCAAGGGGGGTGACCTTTGTATCCCCACATTAGTAAATCATTGGCCCAGGTCTGCCCTGTGAGGTGTGAAGAAGGGCTGGAGTAGTTTCTCAGCCAGGGCCAGGCTTAGGGTGAAATTTGAGTGAGTATCCCAAACCCCAGGAATCAAGATGAATGCTATTTTGAACAAATCAAAATTAATACAAGAAATTTTAATGAAAAACATAAAATTTTAAGTCTAGATGAAGGGCCCAAGGCCAGCACTCAGAGAGAAGGGAGTTGGGGGTTATCCGTGAGCACTCTCAGCATCTGAAGATGGAGCGTTGGCCAGGTAAAGAGGACCTGGATGAGAATGAGCAACATCCACTGCAGCAGTCTTCCTCCATTCCGTGTGTCTGAGTTGGGCCCGTTCCCCTAGGACTTCGGGGAAAGCAAGGGAGAACAACACCTGAGCCTATTTAATGAAGTTTAAAAATCTTTGGCTCTGGTGACTACTTCCAGAACTTGTGACCCAAGCAAGCTCAGTCAAGATCCTCTTCAGTAAAGCTGTATTGGAGCTCACATAAAAGATACTCTATGAGACAGAAGTGGGGGACCTGGCGCCATCTTTGCGAGCGGCAAGGAGGAACCTACCAGTAATAGGAGAGGACAGAGTTAAGAAACTCTGAGCCTGAACTAAGCTATATAGTAAAAGTGTGGCCTGAAAATGTTCACAATGTCTTTGGACACAGCTGGGTCAAACTTTACGTACATTTGAGACTATTGTTTTAAAATATATTTTTATTGAATTTTTGTGTATCTTAATCATATTTAGCTCCCCCTTCCCTACCTGCACCCATAACCCATCCACAGGGCTTCATGCGTTTGCCATATATATTAAGGTGTATTGTATACCCAAATGTTCCTCAGTGTGAGTTCATCAACTGGAGCCTGGTCAGCCTGTCTAGCATCATTCCCTTAAAGAAGATTAACTCACCCTCACCCAGCTGTGATCAGCTGCCAATAAACAGTTCCTCACTAAAGCTGTGGGCTCTTGCCCATTCCCCCAGTTGTACGCTGCTGTTCGTCTGCCTGAGTTTGCATGGGTCTTGTGCATGCTATCCCCATTGCTGTAGGTTCATATGACACAGGTCCCAGGAGCCTGTAAGACTCTCTTCCCTTATGGTAATGCACCTCCTCCCCTGGCTTTACAATCTTTCCACCCGCTCTTCCTCAATGGTCTCTGAGCCCTGGGTGGGCGAAGTTTAATATAGGAGTCCTGTCCAGGGACCAATACTCTACAGTCTCTTATTCTCTACACTGTGGCCAGTGTGGTCTTTCGTGTTCATTGTCCTCTGTTGCATGAGAAAGTTTTGCTGATTCTCTCTACCCCTTGTTCCACTGAGTTCTGTGAGGTGTAGAGATTCCATTGTAGATGTGTTGCTTAGGGTTGGGCATCTCACAGATACTTATTCTTTGTATGTGACCAGTTTTGGAACTCTGTAGTAGTCTCTGTATGTTGCAAAAGAAGCTTCTTGGATGAGTGGTAACTGGCATACCTGCCTATAAATGTAAGCCTCCATATTAATATATAATAAGAAATTACATTTGTCTAGGCAACAGAGGAAAATGTATTAACTCAAAAGTCTACTGAAAGATACACATACAATGTCTGTACATGCATACATGCGTACAGCTCGAAACTATTTTTGTTGCATGACACAGAGCCTAATCTGAGAAACAAAATTATTTGAGGATTTTAAAAAGGTGGGAGGAGGGGGCAGGTAGAAGAAGAGAAAAATAGTGCATTGACTCAGAGAACTGAAGAGCCCAGCAGTGGGTCTGTTTTAGGTGAAGCTGGAAACACACACGTGGTGATCACGTATCACAGCTGTGCCTTCGCTCTCCTTTCTAAGGACTGGCTCCATCTTCAGATTAGACAGGAAGCAGACAATAATCTGACAGACAGATACAGTTTTCCTGAAAACGCTTTGGCAAAAGTTCTGATTTCTGAATCAGACACCGATATCTGAGTTTCACTTCCTTTGAGATGAATTCTTTTCAAGTCCCCTGCCCCACCACCTTGCATTTTCTTGATCCCACCTCTCACCTCATGACCGTTTAAACTAAGCCTTAATGTAGAACAAATTGGGCCTGGATTGCTCTTCCTCATTCCACCTGACAATTAAACACCCTGCTTTCGCAGTTTTTCTTCTACTTTTAGTTAAAATAAAATAAAAATATATTCAGTCTAGGTCATCAAACTCCAGGTTTCCTCCATTCCAGGCACTGTCACTGAGCCACACCAGAGCCCTTCTTCAAATTCTTTTAATATCTGACTTCACCTACTTCTGTTTGGATCCCCTTCTCTCAAAACAGCTTCTTAGATTCTGCCAAGTCATTGAAGCTTTCTACTTCTCTGCAATATTTATTTTTATTTATGTGTATATATGTGTGTCTGTGTAAGGGTATGTGTACCACATGAGTGCAGGAGCCCGAGAAGCCAGAGGAGGGTGCTGCATCTCCTCGAAATGCCATTACAGGCAGTTGTGAACCATCATGTGAGTACTGGGACCCCAACTTTGGTCCCTTGCAAGAGCAGTAAGCAATCTTACTGCTAAATCATCTCCCCATGCCCCTGTAAAGCTGTCTATACACACAATACCCCCGCCCACTGTGCTCAGATGGGTGATGGTGATGGTGACAATGATGCACTGCTATCCACTCATGGCTTAGATTTGGAAAGATGTGACAACTGTTTCTAATAATGAACTCCAAATACCAAGTTTTTCCTTATAGCTTACCTGTATTTCTTGCTTCAAATAAGCCACTTTAGTACTTTGTGGATATGAACATGTCCTCTGGGAAATGAAAACTCTCTAGACTCTCTCTCTCTCTCTCTGTCTCTCTCTCTCTCTCTCTCTCTCTCTCTCTCTCTCTCTCTCTCTCTCATTGACCTACCATTTTGTTTAATAAGTTTTTCAACAACTTAAAAATAAGTTACTTCCAGCCAAGATTCATTAGCCCTGAGGACATTCAAGCAGGTTAATATGCATGGATGGTTTGAACATAGAGGGGTTATTTTAACTGTAAAGCAGCAACCCCTTCCTGCCTTTTCTTTGTCATTTGATAGCAAGAGTCTTAAGTATAACCTTAAGAGTGTGAATTTGAGAGCCCCAAAATACATTAAAACCTGGAGGAAAAACGAGTAAATCTATAAAAAGAGAAAGTGAGAAAGCACTGATTTGCTCTGGTTACCCTCCCACACACATCCTTTATTTCTTTCAGTAAAATGGACTTGAGGTTTTCCCATCAGACGGACACAGCTCAGCTATGCTTACAGAGATTGGAAGGTCTGAGACCTGAAGGCAAATACTTGAATAGTGTAGTTAAAAAGTGTCAGGGGGACTGGTGAAAACAGCACATAACTAGTTTGTGTTGCAGTCAGCCCAGAAGCCATACCCTGACATGTTCTGATAATAAGCTTCAGATGTGTGCAGTGGTTGGCAGTGATCTGAAGCAGTCAGGCCATATCCTGTTCTATGCTCTGTGACTGATGTTCCGTGCTCCTGTCCCAGCCCTGGGCAGGGTCTATGGCAGGCAGAACATCTTTTCACCTTGATGACTGTGCTTTCCAAGACTATTTCCAGTTTGCTGATCCTGCCTAGATTGCCCAGCCTTTCCAAAATCAGATTTTAGGACTTCTTCCTCCCCATTCTGATCAAGTGCAGAGAGCTCTGTGTTCCCACAGTCCTCTGTTTGGATATTTTTTGTCATGGAATCTG
Organism: Eospalax fontanierii; assembly: GCA_035773235.1. Classification (NCBI taxonomy): domain Eukaryota; kingdom Metazoa; phylum Chordata; class Mammalia; order Rodentia; family Spalacidae; genus Eospalax; species Eospalax fontanierii. Next base: position 62,025,386 of record CM069534.1, on the reverse strand, counting down.
CCTGGCCTTCCCTCTGTGACAAGCTTGGGGACTGGAGTCCACCTGGAAGTGTCAGGAGGTTTTACCTAGCTCACCAGCACAATGCTGTTGGATGATTGTGTCAGCTTCCTAACCATCTTCCTTGCCTCTACTCTTCACAGCACTGCAGCTCCAGAACATTTTTAGCATGACTTCCCTCAAGACAAACTTCCTTTTTTTCCCTCAGCCTGACCACTTAGAACTTTATGTTATATATAGTAAGGCCAGGGCCTCTTGCCACTTTGACAGAGAAGTAGGTACCACTGGATGTCAGAAAAAAAAATAATAAACCAAGGGAAGATAAGAGTTCCTAGGAAGATGGCCTTAGGCAGGAGGGTAGTCCCCAGGGCACACGCGAGTGAGAGGCGCAGTCCCTGGGCTGAGGTACTGAGAGGAGGGACTTCATGAGAGGCTGTGTTGGGGGCGTCGAGGGGGCGACACTTGTGGGAGTGTTTCTGGCTTCCAGCAGGATGTCAGGGAACTTCCAGACTGAGTGTCATCTGAATGAGTTCACACTCTGCTGGTTTCCTGTTTCCACTGTCACAGTACTAATGCTTACTTACCACCCCCAAGCCCACCCTGTGAAACAAGCTACCCAGCAGCCCCTGGGCCAGGGCTTCTTCTTTTCCTTCCCTTGACTTTCCTTTCTCTCAGTTTTAAACTCTATAATCGTCACATCTTTTTGTTTTTTGTTGTTGTTGCTGTTTCTTAGCAGTCCCGGGGATCAAGCCCAGTGCCTTGCACATGGTAGGTAAGCATTCTACCTCTAAGCTACTTGATTATTTAGTTACCTTTGATTCCGAGAGGTAAGTAGGTCTTATTAAGCGTATTTTACAAATGTAGAAACAGAGTTAGAGAGATGAAAGGCCACAAAGCCAAGAATAACGCTGCCATTTCTGACTGAAAGACCACACCCTTGCTACGCACAACACTTCTTCAAACCCAGGTTCCAGCTCTCGTAGCCAGAATGGAGGGATATTGGAGAGCATAATAACCAAAGATTCAGGGACCTAGATTCCACTCATGTCTCTCTCTGACGTTTGGTGAATCACTCTCTTCTCTAAACCTATGTACCTCATAAAATGGGAAGTCTCTTGGATGTGCTACATTGCCTCTATTTCTGATAGAATGTAGGGACAACTTAGTGTCTTTTGCATTCTACTCTGGGTATTTAGGAACCCCATGAGTTCACAGTGTTTAACCCCAGAATCAATGATATATACACAGTCAGATCATGGGAACAGAAACCACCTGCCACCTGTAGCAAGCAGAGGGGAGCTGGTAGTATTGTCAGGGTGGAGAGCAGCTTTCTGAACTAAGCTTACATCATAGTTTTAGAAGGAATCTTTTCATAATAAAAACATACTAATTACTGAGCACTAATCTTTATCATGTAACATTTGTTTATAAAAATACTCCATTGTGTTTGTGTACACATAAATAGGGGCCACAAGCGTGCTAGAACCAAGAATGCAAGGGCACTTAGTTTGCTCTGGAAAGATCCTTAGAGCACACAGTGTCTGTGGTTTCCCTAACCTTACGATTATGATTCAGACTTTATATACATAGATTGTTATGCATGACGAAGCGTGCATCTCTTTTCTTATAGACCTGTGAGAATATTATTGTAATCGAAATTGAAGATGACCAGGAAGTAATTTGAGAAGCATGAAATGTTAAGTGCTGATTCAGAAGATGTAACACTACCAATTTGGGTTTCTTTGCTGTTTCTGTCATCATCAGTCCCTTTTGTCCTAAATGTTAATTAATGCACTGGCTTCAAGAAAATATTTTCCAAAAAATGTGACATTCAACAATAATCACTTACATAATGAGCTGCGTTGGTCACATCCCAGCAAACTTGTAAAGTCAGGGTCTGAAATTTTTCTGTACATGGTGTTTTCCCTTTTCTGTTCTGTTCTCAACAAACTCCACACATCCTTGGGCATGTTCATCTGTATTTTGTTTTTCATTTCCCTTCTTTCGAGACTCTAGTTCCCACTCTTTGTAGCACCTAGCTTTCATTTCTTGGAAGGATGTTTGGCGTCTATTAAGTTCTAAAAACGATGATGCCGTGAAACGAGGGTTTTTTCTTCAGCTAATAAGGACTTTACTAACATGGAGTGGTAGAACACACCTTATTATGTTGCTTCTTATTGGCTGTGAAGAATAGATTTGATGTGAATACTCCATCCTCCTGGAGGCTGAGATAGGTAGTGAGATGACTATCTTGGATGGCCAGAGCAGTTGTCTGGGGGAGTGAATCTAGGTTATATGTAGAATTGGACATCAAGGAGGAGCTAATAACCAGGTCTACGTGATGCAGCAAGCATAGGTAGTAACTAAGTGGTCAGAAGCCAGGGTGAGATGCAGTGCGTGAAGCTGCCCAGATCAAGAACTTTAGAATGAATTATGTGCCCTAGACAAAATGATTGGTTATTCAGTGTCCTCAGCCGCCCCCGCCAACCCGGCCCCAGAAACCTGAACCTTCTCTGCCAATGAACAGAGTCATGAATCCAAGCAGGAAAGAAAAGTATTGAGACAGAAACTGACTACTGTTGGTAGATGTGTTCTGTGATCCAAGGAAGTGATGTCAATTATATTCAGTCTGTCCGGTGGGGTGGTATGTGGCCTCATAAAAGTAGCTGTATTAAAGCTGTGCTTTAAAATGAGCAAGATGGACGGCTGGGAAGGCAGCTCAGTCAGTAAAGTGCTTGCCATGCAAGCATCAGGACCTAAATTTGGATTCCCAGAACTCACATATAAAAAAGCTGGGTACTTGTAATCTGGGGAGGTGGAGACACGAAGTTCCTGGGGCTGTCTGGCCAGCCAACCTAGCCAAATCAGCCAGTTTCAAGTCCCAATGAGAGACCCAGTCTCAAAAATCAAGGTAGATGGGGAATGATGCCTGAGATGGACCCCTGGCCTCCACAAACGTGCACATACGTGAACCTGCACACAGGAGCACCTGTCCCTTCCTTGCTGGTCCCTTCCTCCCCCTCCCTCCTTGCCAATAGTCTCCCTTCTGCTTCCTGTCACATGTATTCATCACCCTCTCTTTTCTCCCCTGCCTGCTCTTAAGATCTTTTCTTCCCTTCCCATGGTTTCTTGGTTTGAACAACACACACATGCACACCCCCCCTACACACATACACACATGATAACAGTAAACAGAGAAACGGTGAGAAATGCTTCAGAGCTAGAGTAGCAGAAATGGTGGCAATTCGGATAACATAACCTAATTAAATCTAGCCGCGTCATGGTTTTCTAATGGAACGAGAGGGAAAATGTAAGGATTGTAAATAGTTAAATCTTAAGTCGTATTGTTGATGACATCAGATTTAAGACTAAAGTTGTCAACAGTAGAATCCTTAAAACTCTAAATAGTAGAGTTCCAAGTAAGATGGCAGATTCAGCAGTGAAAATTCCATTACCATCCCCAAATCTACAAAAACTAAAAATACTCAAATTTTAATTTAAATGACAAGTGTAAGAATACAAAGGGAAAAACTGTGAATTATTTTGGAATCTGATACAAAGGAGAATAAACCAATTTAGCATTCCAGGAAGCTCCATCAGAGGGGAACCTAGGAAATAATCCAGCAGCCTCAGTAGCTGGCAGGCCTGGTAGACCATGGGAGTGGAGGTAGAGGAACAATGACGGCCCAAACAAAGAGGACTGGGAAAGTTCTCTGAGTACACATCAGGGCCTCAGTCTCGATTTCCTCCTTCTACTGGGCAAGTTCCTTCTCCTACCCTGATAGAATTCTTGAGCCTTGTTCTCTGGAGAGGATAAAGCAGGGCGTTTGGATTGAGAGAAGACATCTCACATATTTGAGGACACTGGAAACATGGATTAAGTTCATTTAGGCATACTGAATAAAGACGGCAAATTCCCCCTCCCTTCCCTAAACTTAAGCTTCTTTCTCACTTGGCTCCCAAAATACCAGAAGATAGATGTTTGCCTTCCAATCAAGACAGTTAAAAACTACTAGCTCTCGAGACTCCTTGGGCCCCCATGATCTTAGCTCTCAGACTTCTTAGATCATAGGGATCTTAGCCCATCCCAGATCTGCGCAGTCTTCCAGCTTTGGCAGGGTGAATCACTCCCTGCCATCTCAGCTCTCACCCAGGCTGGGTCTCCAGGATCCTTACCCCTTCCCAAGACTTGCAGCCCTGAGCTCTTTCCCTGAGATTCTCTAGCACCCTGCCATCGTAACTCTCAGACTTTCTTGCATCATGGGGATCCTATCCCATCCCAGATCTTCATGCCCCGCTTCCAGCCTTGGCAGGGTGAGTCACTCTCCACTGTTTCAGGTCTCAATGCAGCCTGGATCTCTGGGAGCCTTTCCCACTCCAGGTTGCAGTCCTGAACCCTGTCCCTGAGACTTCCGTGTGCCATCTAAACTCTGTGCACCCCAGACTTGTGAATATCCACCATAATCTAACAGCCAACCTGTTCACTTAGCATCCCCCATCCCACCCTGCTGATTCAGAACCCTGTGTAGTCAATCCTGGAATCGCAGCTCAAAAGTTGCACCTATCTCTAGTTGAACTGAGATGACTTCGTTCACACCAAATGTACATCAATATAAAGTGGTTGCAAAACTGAACACCAAGCACTACTCAGTTGGGCAATAACTTGACAAATTGGAGAAACAATAAGCAAGACACAAAGAAACATTTAACAAGGATGAGATCACTTATCCATACCAAGAACCACCATACAAGTCCAGATGCCCAGATCTTAGTAAAAAAAAAAAAAAAACCACAAACAACACAAATAACCAAGATAATCTGGCCAATACAGAAATTAACAACTTCATCATAGTGTTTCCTGAGAATGACATGCAAGTAAATGTACAAGACAATGATCTCAAAATTGTAATAGTTATGAAGCTATGCAGACCATGGAAACACAATTGAATTAAATAACTAAAGTAATTAAAAAATAAGAAACTAGAATTCAATAAAGAGTAGAAGCTCTGAAGAAAAGCCAATCTGCAATAGAACTTGAAAAAAAAAAAAAAACTCAGGAACTCAAAGAAAAAGCTTAGAGGAAAGAAGAAAAAAGGAAGTAGAGGAAATGGAGGAGAGAATACCAGGTCTGGACAACAAGCTGGGGAAATGGATTCCTCAGTCTAAGAAAATATCAAATCCAAAGTAACCCAGTAACCGAATATTCAGTATCTTTGGAACACTGTAAAAAGACCAAACTCCTGACTCGTAGAACTAGAAGGAGATGAAACCCAGGTCCGAAGCACAGAAAATATTTTTAATAAAATCATAGAAGAAAATTTCCCAAACTTAGGGAAGGAATATCTATTAAGGTACAGGCATACAGAACACCAAGTAGACAGGACAGGAAATAAACTCTCCATGTCATATAATAGTCAAAACAGTAGACATACTAAGAAAGAAAAGACACTGAAAGCTGTGAGAAAGATCAAGTCACATATAAAGTCAGACCTATCAGAATAACAGTAGACTGTTCACTGGAGACTATGAAAGCCTGAAGAGCATGGACCAATCATACAAGTCATAAAGGAACACAGATTTCAGTCAGACAATGATACTCAGCAAAACTATAATTTGTAATTGAAGGAGAAAGAAAAACTTTCCATGATAAAAACATATTTAAGGAATTTATAGCCACAAAAGCAGCTAGCTCCACAGAGAATACTTAGTAGAATACTTTGATCAGAAAAGAAGATTAAACACTCTCAAGAGGGTACAAAGAATAAGTAAGTTATCCCAGAAGAGTAAACCAAAAGTGAGCTAAGCAAACAATACTACAATAACATCAACATAACAGGAACAGATACACATTGATCAATAATATCCCTCAGTGTTAATAGTCTTAATTCCCTGGTAAAAATGCATAGACTAACCAACTGGATTAGAAAATAGAATCCATCAATTTGCTGTCTCCAAGAAACACACCTCATAATGATCAAAACCACTTTAGGGTAAAAGGGTGAAAAAAATATTCCAAGAAACTGGAACTAAGAAACAAACAAGTATAGTTATTCTAATATCCAACAAAACAGACTTCAAACTAAAACTAGCCAGAAGAGGCAGAAAAGGTCACTTCATACTCATTAAAGGAAAAATACACCAAGAAGAAGAACTTACAATCCTAAATATATATTTACTTCACACAAGGGCCTCCAATTTCATAAAAGAAGCTTTATTAGCTCTAAAATCTCACATTGACTCCAGCACAGTGATAGTGGTGACTTCAGTACTCCACTGTCACCAGTAGGTCAACCAAACAAAAACTAAAAAGAGAAATCCTGGAGTTAAATGCCACTATAAATCAATGGACTCTCCAGACATCCACAGAATATTCCACCAGAACACCAAGGAATACACTTTCTTCTCAACAGCCCATGGTACTTTCCCCAAAACCTTCCACATACTAGGAAGTCTGCAAACTTACAAAAATTGAAATATCATCTTGTATTCTACCTGACCACAAAGGAATAAAGCTAGTAAGGACAACAGGAAAAATGGGGAAATGTACACATATCATGGGATTTAAACAACACATTACTGAATGAAAACTGGGTCATGGGAGAAATCAAGAAGGAAATTAAAAATTTCTTAGAACTGAAACCACAACGTACCAAAACCTTGGGACATGAAGAAAGCCCTAAGAGGAGAATTTGTAGCATTGAGTGCCTAGAACAGAAAATTAAAAACATCTCATATACATAAATTAATGATGTACCTGAAAGCCTTGGAAAAGAGTAGACTAGAAGGGAAGAGATAAATAAAATCAAGACTGAAATTATTGAACTGGAAATGAAGAAAGCAATGCAAAGAATCAATGAAATGGAATTGGTTCTTTGAGTAAAAAGATTGACAAATCTTTAACCAAAGTTAACAAAAGTGTGAGAGGTCCCAAATTAAACTCAGTCATGAAAAAAGGAAACATTACAACAGACCTGGAGGAAATTCAGAAAACTGTAAGAACATACTTTTAAAATCTATATTCTACTAAACTAGAAAATCTAAAAGAAATTGATAGATTTCTAGATATGTATGGCCTTAAAAATTAAACCAAAATGACATAAATAATTTACACAGACCCACAACAACCAATGAGATAGCTATGGTAATAAAAAAATCTCACAACTAAAAAGAGAATCACAGAATTCTACCAAGCCTTCAAAGAAGCACTAATACAAATACTCCTCAAATTATTCCATAAAATAGAAAATGAAGGAACTCTCCAAAATTCTATGAAATCAGTATTATTTTAATATCCAACCCAGACAAAGATACAACCAAAAAGAAAATTATAGACCAATCTCTCTGATCAGCATGGGTGCAAACATTCTCAATAAAATACAAACCAAATCAAGAATACATCAAAAAGATTATTCACCATGATCAATTTGGCTTCACCCCAAAGATTCAGAGATGGTTTTACAGAGATGCACATATAAATAGATGTAATCTACCACATAAACAGACTCAAGGATAGAAACCATATATCAATCTCAGATGCAGGAAGGGCCTTTCACAAAATCCAGCATCTATTCATGACAAAACTCATGGAGAGCCTAGCCATACAGAGACATCTCAGTATAATAAAGGTACTATACCACCACAAAGCCACAGTCAACATCATACTAAATGTAGAAATGCATTCCCATTAAAACCAGGAACAAAACAAGGATGTCCACTCTCTCCATTCCTGTTCTTGGAGTCTTAGCTAGAGAAATAATCCCAGTAGATGAAGACATTTTATGACAAACTTTCAGAACTTTGGAGAGAAGTTCCTGAAAGTGCCCTTGTAAAAAGGAGTTAGAATTTCTAGATTTCTCAACAGCATCCTTGGAAACTAATGAGAATGAAAAGGATTCTCAAACAAAAAATCTATTCCAAGCCAAGTTGTTAATTAAGTGGAAAAGTAGAACAACCCACAAAATATTATGTTCACTTTTGGCAAATGTACTACCAAGACAGAGAGTAAATCAAGAAAGACAAATACATGGAGCTCAGGAAACACAAGTTCTAGCTCAGGTTGACTGCTATTCATCAGATGAGGGTGTGATTTGGTCAGGTTGCAGCAGGCTTGGGAATGTGTCTAAGGACAGTGTGGCATTCCGTGTGTCTTTCTGGAAGTGAACAGACAGACATAGAAAAAAACCATGGCGCCTTACTTTAAGATCCCTAACTGTTCTACTTTCATTTCTATTGCTGTGGCAAAATACCCTGACTGAAAAGGAAAAAAAAAAAAAGAAATTTGGGGGAAAAAAGGGTTTATTTCATCTTACAATTCCAGGTTACAGTCCATCACTGTAGGGAAATCAAGACAGGGACTTCAAACAACTAGTCATATCACATATCAAGAGCAGAGGGAAATGATGGCATGCACAGTCACTTGCTTGAGCACAGCGCAGTTTCTCCCCTTAGTTAAGGGCTCCTTGCCACCCGCTGTGGTCTGGATCAACTAACTAAGAAAATCTTCCACAGATACACTACCCAGTGTAGAACGTTTCATTTGGACTCTCCCTCAGGTGATGCTAGGCTTGTCAGGTTGATAATTAAAGCTAACCGTCATACTGTGTATATGGACAAAATTGAAACCCGATACAGTGAAGATGTATGTTTTTGTTGTTGTTGCCACTTCATTTTATAGACGAGTAAGAAAAGTGACTTATCCAAGGTTATTTAGATCTGAACCCAGATCATTTGAACCAGAAATTCACCTTAACATGACAATTTCTTTTTTTTGTTGTTGTGGTTCATTGCTGTCTTTTGATTTTTGTCTATTTATTTTTAACCCACTGAGTCCAATTAGAGCTGTTCATAAGCACATGGGTGTATGGTTGTTCACTGGGGCCTGGACAAACTACCAGGGCTATCCTCCCTCCCTTGAAAGGAAAGTGACTCTCTCCCTAGCAGTCATCAACTGCCAACATCTCCTCAGCTAGAGGTGGGGTCTCATGGGCCCCTCTGCCGTCTGTCCTGAAGTCTGAACTGGCTTGAGCTGGTGCAGGTCCTGTGTGGATACGCGCAGCTGCTGTGAGTTCGTGTGAGACTGATCTCCCTTTCTCTTAGTCATCCCAACAAGAACCTTTTGAGTTCCTTCAAGTGTAGTGAAAAGCAAAACCGAACCTTGAGCAAGGGGAGCGTGCACTCACGGGCGTGCACACACACACACACACACACACACACACAGACACACACACATGATAGAGTGTGTCTCTGGAAAGGTTTGGAAGATCAGAGTGGTGCAGCTAGGAAGAGGGAGAGGTGTTTCGTTCCTTTGGGTGTTTTGGATAGAGGAGTGAGAATGGCCAGCGACTAACCAGTTTGGTGGTCTCTTTATGCTCTCGGACTTTGAGGAGACAGGGTCTGATAAGAAAAGAGGGGAGCTGAGCTGGGGGAAGGCTCGCTTGGCCTGGTGATGAGGAGGCGGGTAGGTATGGAAGACCGTGCTGAGGAAAGTCAGAGAGTGGGTGTCAGAGATGACTCGGCTTCCAAGGCCATTTTAACAAATGCGAGGACACTGTGCCGGTGACCCTGGCTTCAGAGGCAGAGGAGGCAGAAGGGTGGGTTTCGAAACGACAACAAACGGCGGGAACGGGGAGGAGAGGAGGGACAGCAATTAGATTTCACTTTCCCTCTGACTGAAATTTCATTTCCACTGGTTTCATCATGTGCCTCACGACCTTCTGATCTTGAGTCACCGCTTCTGGAGGCTGAGATGATGCAGCCCAAGACGTGGCATAGGCACTCTGTCTGGACCAACAGAATACTGCCCCTTCTACAGCCAGACAGGATAGGAAAGAGATGGAGTCTCTGTGTATACAGGGGGAGGGACGCTTCCCAAACCTGCCGCAGCTCTACCGCTTGCAAAGTTAACAATGTTCAGTAAAGTGCTTGGACATCTCTGTGCTTAGATTTTCTCATGGGCAAAATGAGCATAATATCCCACCGGCTACCTCTACCTCTCAGGGTCACTGTGGCAGTTCAGTGGGTTGATGAGTTCAGAGGTTAGGAAGAGCCCAACACATAACAGGTAGTGATAGCTACTCTGATATTGTACCAGGTAACCTCCTTCAACCCTTCTGTGTTTTCTTTCCCTCAGACTTGGTATCCAGCAGATCTAAAAACTTTAAAATACGAAAGAGGGGCATTTTCACCAAGGGATGCTTCATTCAGTCTTCACACAAAAATGTTTTAGGTGCTGTCTTCAGTGTGTGGGATTCATTGGTGATGAAACTACACAACTAAACTCACAGAGCCCAGACAATTTTCCTTGTTCTAGAATATTCTTGGTTTTTCTCATATTATTTTATAATAACACACATAACACTTTTATATTACTGTTTTATAATCAGGATATTTTCAAGAAATATTCTTTTAGTAAGTTTTTGTTTATTGTATACAAAAGGACATAATTTAAAAATAGCCCCAATATGAAACTAAATACAGCCCAATACAAACTAAAAAAACAAGCACCCTTTTCTTATACTGAGTTGTGCTCAGAAAGTTACTTTTACCCAATTAAAAAAAAATGTTTCATTACTGAGATACACATATAGTCAAACACAAGTCTGGTTTCTTTTAAAAAAGTTATTTATTTATTTATTTTATGTGTATGAGTGCTGTGCCTGCGCGTGTCTAAGTGCACCTGTGTGGTGCAATGCCTGAGGAAAACAGAAAAAGGCATAAAACCCTCTGGAACTGGAGTTAGAGACAATTGTTAGCCACCATGTGGGTGTTGGAAATCGAACCCGGGATCTCTGAACCGCCACCAGTGCTTTTAACTGCTGAGCCATCTCTCCAGCCTGCAAATCTGATTTCTTATACAACAGGTAGAGAAATGAGAGGAAAAAAGGATTTGGGGTGAGTTAGCCTTCTAGCCATGGAGATGTCAAGGGTTAGTAAGAATATCAGACCATAAGGTTGTTTATGTAGAAGCAGAACATGTAGACGTAAGCAAATATAATAAAACTTTATTAAAATCTACTTCATACAGAACTTGTCCTAAGAGTCTAACACGGGGCTAAGAACTAGCCATGTCCTAAGAGTCTAACACAGGCAGGGGCAAGATGTACAAACAATAATATTACAGGAAGAGCCATACTGACACCACAGTTCACAACCCTCTAGGGCCCTTTGTGTAAAATACAAAGAACAGTTTTTGCAGCTAGGACCTCCCAAAGTTCTCTTTAGGTCTGCACTGAGACTGGCTCCATTGTTGACCCCTCCAGATGTCCTACCTCTTTTCTACGAGGCTATTTCTCTCTTCTACCCAATTTTTCCCATCATTGCCTAGAATGTTAACTGTTGTTAACCCTGCTCTGGGTCAACCCATACCCACTGGGACATCTGCAGGCCATTAGCCTCAGAGCGCTGTGCATCCTTCTTTTCCCCATTCCATTCAAACTGTGAGCTGAAGCAGTCCTGGACCTCTCTCCCTACATTTCATCAAGATGACAGCTTTCCTTCCCAGCTCTGCTGCCAGCCAGATGGAGGCCCGCAATAGCTTGGGTGTCATCAGAACCCCTACTGACCACCAGGGCAGCTGCTGGCTGTCTGCATTCATTTGGACACACTCTCCATCTGTGGCTTCTTGACTTGTCAAAGGTAAGCCAGTCTTTCCACTCTCGCCTTTGGCTGAGCTCTGCTTGGTTTTTCTGTTTTGAGTATTTTGCACTCTTGTCCTTTCACAGCTGCTCTAGATCATTACTGGCATCCCCTTCACTCGCCAGAGAAGTAGTACTCAGGAAGTACAGCACTTCTGGCTCTCTTTGGCACTCCCTGCTAAGGCTTATTAATTTCTGATTGGGCAGGTAAACTCTCCCAATCCAGTAACAACCCAGATAGGACTCATTTCAGGATCCAGGGCAGGTTCCATCTCTGTGTTTCCTGATCTCCAAGAACTGAGAATTCTGTGCTCACCGTCACCTGTATACTATCTAGGTCATCCTATTCTTTACTGATCTGGACAGACCCTGTCTTTCTCTACAACATAATAATTATACTATTATAGTATACATTCTCATATTTTATAATATTAATATGAACATGATAATACCACCAAATACTCCACTCTCACCCTGAAGAGATAGTTGTTCCAAGTACACAAGAGGAAATGAGGTAACATCTTAGTCTTTAAGATAGTATCCCCACAAAAGTAGCTCCATATAAAAACACATGCAAATTTAAAAGATGAATCCGATTTGAAGCAGGAGAGGTTGATCCTAAATGTTATTTCCCAGCAAATGTTATTTCAGTGGACTTGGCTCATGAATATGTTCTTCTCAAAGAAGCAAGACAGACAATTAGTCTGCTCCTGGCACTGGGAACAGGATTGGCATGATATGGGACTGTTTCACCTAGAGAGAGTCTTGGATCCCTACCCATTCCTAATGATTATATTCTCTTGTCTTCTGATAGAAGTCAAAGAGGTTGCCCAAAAACTTGGAAAGGAAAGGGGATTAAAAACTGGATACTATTATTGTTCTTTAATTAATTATGTGTGGTACTCGAGTTATCTGAGGAGGTTTTTGAACTGCGAACAACACACTGAAATTCTTCGTTCTTTCTTTCAGATGCATAGATTTTTACTCTGGAAGAAAATAGAAAAAGAGATTGTGTGAGATTTCATAGTGGAACCACCTTCTTTTTGCAGATCTCTACAATAAGGCAGATGTAAGAGACCCAATGTACTATGAAAGAACAGAAACAAATTATTGGAGAGAAAGAGTAGAAGATGAAGGAGCCCTGGTCTATGCTGTTATCCAAGATTCCTTCAAAAACTGCTCTTGATTTTGTCTGGCCTTGGTCCTCACCCTGCCCTGTGCTGACTCCTGATGTCTTCCCTGTGGAGACAGTTCCAGAACATTCCTGAACTTTGTCTTGCAGGGCCAGCAGCACCTCAGTATCTTGTCTTTCTATCCAGAATGCCTGGAGTTAGTCAGCTGCTAGAACCTGACAAGTGTTGGCCTATCTTGTGGCCTCTGCATCCTGGGACTTTGACTCTCTCTGCAGCTAGACTTTCAGCTGAGGGTGGTTTCAATCCCATGACCAGGCTGTCAGAGCCTGGGTATTCTTGAGTTCCCAATTCCCTGCTGGTGACAGAGGAACAATCTAAGTGTGTCATGTATAGCACAACTGGTCATAAGGAACTTTCAGCTATGCCTGACATTGTACTGGGTCATGGGATTGGCAGCACAACGGTGCTTTTAATTGCTATAGTTGGTCTCTGGCCTCTGTGGAGTTTAGTTAATAAGTTCATCAGATAATTTCACACATATATAGACATTATCTGTACTCATGAAGTAAAAGTCCAAGGAGCCATATGATACTGTAACAGGCAGACATGATTAAGTTTGGGGAAGGGTTTTAAAGAAAGTTCTGCTTGAGGCAAAAACTGAAGGATATGGAGAAGAAATGGCAGAGAAATCGTTTAAGTACTGGGCACAGCAGGTGCAAAGGCACTGAGGCTGAAACATGTTATTACTCATCAGTTCCTCATTTATTTACTTCATTCGTGCAAGATGTCCATTAGTTTCAGTCACTGCTAGGTGCAGATTACTATGATGGATGACATTTGGGGTATGTCTGCCACATCACAGCCCCGTGTATTGATTTTTGCTTGACTATGACTTGACTTTCTGAGCCTGTGGGGCACTGTGCATTGGATACTGCCATCTGTTTATAGCAGGCTTCTTTCTCCCATCCTCTCACTTGTCTTACTTTCTTCTCCCTTCCCATTACTTTATTTATTTATTTATTTATTTATTTATTCTCAGAGTGCCTCAGGCTCAAGCCTGTGCACATTACAGATACTCTGGGAATCAAACCACTTTCAGTAATGCCGCAGAATCAAGGACTCACTTTTCCTTTGTCCATTCACTTTCTTCACTCTCCGTTTTGGTGGTTTCTGAAAGAGATCAAAAACAACTTCAGAAGCTGTATTCCTGTTAGAATGACAAGAGGAGACAAAGAGGCCCCAGAGTCCTAGGACACAGAGAGCAATTAGGACTTTGTATTGGAAAGAGGTGACTATTTTCAATGACTATTTTTGTTAGATCATGAATTACCTCTGATTAATAACATGTAATTATATATTCTGGGTATACATCATTTATTGGGTATGTATTTTAGAAATATTTATTTCTTCCCAATTTATGATTGACTTTTTGTTTTCTTGACAAGTCAATGAAAAATTTAATTTTTGATGAATTCTACTTTATCAATTCATCTTTTCATATTTGTAATTTCTGAGTCCTGTTTACAAAGATTCGCTTAACTTAAGGATACAAAGATATTTTCTTTCATTTTAATTTTAGCTCCCCTTTTAAGCGTATGGTCCATTCAAGGTTATTTTTGCGCATTTCCATATTTTTCCTAATTCTCCCAACACTATCAGTTGAAAATACTGTCCTTTCTTCCTGGAGTTACTTGGTACCTCTGTCAAAACCAGTTGACCATTTGAGTTTGCTTTTCACTCTGTTTTGCTCCACTGACTAGCATGTGTGTCCTTTCACTAATATCACACTGTCCAGTTCCATTTTGGGGAACTAGACATTTGTTTTGTTTCTTGATATAGAAGTCTGTATTAGTTACTTTTCTGTTGCTGTGATAAAACACCATGACCAAGGGAACTTATAAAAGGAAGAGTTTATTTGAGCTTCTAGTTCCAGGTTCCAGAGAGATTAGAGTTCATCATGGCGGGGAGGCACGGAGGCTGAAGCAGGAGCAGAAAGCTAAGTGCTCACATTTTTAGGCAGGCACAGGAAGCAGAAAGCAACTGGAGATCCGGCAAGGCTTAAGAACTCTCTAAGCCCGCCCCCAGTGACGTGCTTCCTCCAGCATGAGCGCACTTTTCTAAGACCTCCCAAAACAGTGCCAGCAACTGGGGACAAAATGTCTAAATACTTGGAGTTTATGAGGGGCATTCTCATTCACACCATCACAGAGTCTCACTGTAGCCCAGGCTGCATTCAAATTCCTAATTTTCCTGCTTCCACGAAATGCTCCGATTTCGAGCATGTGCTGTCATGCCTGGCTCCATCTTTGTTCTTCATTTTCAGAATTATTTTGACAACTGTCAGTTATTTACATTCTCACACATCCTTTAAGAGCCAGTTTTAAAATTCCTATTAAAAAGCTTTTCAGGATTTTAATTTGGATTGTTTGGATACATAGATCAATTTGGGGAAACTGATGTCTTAGTAATATCTTGCCTTCTGACCCACAAACATAGCTAATGTGTCCATTTATTTAGGTTTACTTTAAACTCTGTCCAGAGTAATGTTTTATATTTTTCAGTGTATAAGTCTTACACCTACTTTTTTCAAACATATTACCAAAACTTTAAAGTACTTGATATTATTAGAAGTGGTATTTAAACATCTTCTCAGTTTTGTTTGCTGTTAGTAGCTATAAAGAAAAAGCATTGACCTTGATTTTTGTATTGACTTTGCATCCTGAGACCTTATTACACTCACTCATTAGCTCTAATGACTACTTTACTAGTTGTAATAGCTTTTAAAGGCTTTTCTACAAATATGATTATGTTATCTGACCCAGAGATAGCTTTTATTCTTCTCTTCCAATATGAATGCCTTTCTTTTTTGAGTGTTACTGCACTGCCTATGTTGAGCATATTGTTGAACAAACATAATAGCGGGCATCCTTGCTTCGCTCTCGGTCTTAAGGGAAGAGCAGTCTTTTTCATTATGATGCCAGAAGGACTTTTGTCAGGTTGAGGAATTCCCCTTCATTCCTACTTTCCTGAGAGTTTTTCTTTCTTTTTTAAAATTATGAATTGATATCAGTTTTGTCAAAAGCTTTTTTTCCGAATCCATTGACATGTTTATAATTTCAAAAAAGAATCTTCAAAAGGGTTTTTTTCAGTATACTAATATGGTGAGTTTTTTTTTTTTAATGTTTTCCTTACTTTCTGAGTGTTTGGCTCTCCTGTCTTCCTTGAACATGCTCTGCTTCATCACGATGTATTGCTAGACTCTACTTTCTAATTTTGTTGAGATTTTGGGCATTTGTGTTCGTAAGGCATTTTTGGAGTATTTCTTTCTTGCTATGTGTTTCCTAGTTTGGGTAGCAGAGGTCCTCTACCTTTGAAGCAGCTTGGATGCTGACTCTAGGCAGTAAGTTAGGGCAATTATAACCTTCCTCTTAGATCTACATTTTTCTACTGTTGCTGTTCTGTGTCTGGAAACAATCATTTCACATATGTTTTGTCTGATTTCCAGTTGTTTGTGGCAGGAGGGAAGTTCCTGAACCAGTAAGAAGGAAACAGAAGTCCACTTCCTCTACGTAATTTCATCAAGCGTTGGCTGAAGAACATGTTCCTTACTTCCTCCTGTCTTCTTATAATCTGCCCTCACTGAGATGCCTTTTGGAGCTACATGTTTAAGTATGATCTTTGCACTCAGAGAAAGCTAGCTCTTCAGATATTCAAGGGCAAATTTTCTCTCCCCCTTCTAGGCTTTTTCTCAGGTTAAATATCTTCCCTTTATTTGATGCTATGATCTCTGTGGCATTTAGCTGCTAAGGTTCATGTGCTGAATTCACAGTGTGGGGATACTAACAAGCAGGGTTACCTTTAAAGGTGAGTCCTAATTAAAGGAAATTTAGTCATGATGGCCAGACGTGGAAGAATTAATACATATTCCACGTGAGTGAACTGAGTCTAAGGCACTGGACGCCGTGAGAGCAGGTTGTCAGGAAACCTGGCTCCTCCCCTTGATCTCCCTCTTGGACATGTGTGCATCACTTGCACTGCTTTTACTCGTGTTCCCACCATAACATAACATCTGCATGTTATGATGCGGCATGAAACCCTCACCAGATGTGTCTGCCTGTCAGTCCCAAACCATAATCCAAGATAAACTTAATTCCTTCAAGGTACCCAGTCTTGAGTAACTTGTTACAGCAACATTTGAGCTGTTTCTTATTTGAGCTCCCATATACTTTATAAATCTGGTTGGGCTTTGTTATTATCAAAATTCCTCTTGAAAATCATGGTGCTTATAGTTGAATATGGTAACCCAGGTGAATGCAGAACACAGAATAATGAAATGATCTTTTCGTTTTGATGGCAAAGTCAGCAATATTACAGAAAAGTCTCTGTTCAAAAATGAAAGCAGACAATAAAAAGAAGAGTTTATACTTTTGAATTTGATTATATAACTTCAACATTTTTAAGGGCAAATGTGGTGAGATCACCAGCTTTCAGTTTTTAACTCTGTGAAAGTTTCTCTTTAAATGTTCATTAAAAAAACAATTATTTTGGGGGAAAAAAACATGTGGCCTTTAAGAAATCATTACTGAGAGAAGTGAGACCCCTCTAAGCATGTTCTAAGGAGGCAAGCTGTAGAACCTTTAGCCAAAGGCATAGATAGGTCCCCTTGAGATGTTGACCCGGGGTATCTTAGAGATTTCCAAAACTATACAGCCTATTGTTATTACTCTTGGTTGCCCACAAGAACTTGAATATAAGATCCTATTGCTGAAGACATCACACACTTTGGTCACAAGACATGGAGAAATCAAGCTGGTAATGACCAAGAAGCTTCTTCCTTATTGGCTAGCTTTCAGGTGCTATGCAGACTGCTAGGGCAGAGGTAGGGAAGAAGCCATTGTAATCATACACATCTGTGAACTCTGTGAGTTCTACTAATGACAGGTGTGGCAAGCTATGCCCATGGGTGCAATAGAAGCATGAATGTCGTGGAGGCAACGAATAGCCTTCTGACTGGATTTAAAGCCTGTTCTGTAGGAGGAAAGGCATCCTGGTACTATAGATCTGGCCAAGAACCCATGGCTGGGGAGCTCACAGGCCCCACGTTCACGGGTGAACGTCCTACTATTATTTTGCTAACTGGATATAGTATCAAATTGCCATCTGAATTTGTGTCTCTGTGCAACTCTCAGACCTCATCAGAGAAGTCTCTTTGTGCAGTGGATGGTGGTTAACACAGGAACTCACAGCTGATCAAGTGCAGAGAAAAAGTATCTGTGGAGTCCTCAGTCACAAATGAAACAACTCTATCACACCCCTTCCTCCCGAGGATCAGGGACCACTGTGGAAGAGGGGGGCTGTAAAGAGTGTAAGAGAGAGATCAGGAACAACTAGAGGAAAGGATGCCTTCTGGACATGACAGGACCCTGCACTCAGGAACTCATGACAGCTGCGATTACCTGTGTAAGACCTGCACCAGATCAGGTCAGCCAACATTCCAGTGTGGAGGTAGGACGAGTTCACAAGTCCCCACCCTTAGCTGAGGAACTGTTGTAAGTTGGTAGCTTCTGGAGGAGTGAGAGTCTGTTTTCTTCTAATTAATGTAGGAGGGACCAGGTCACTGTGGGCGGTGCCATCCCAGAGCAGGTGGGCCTGAGTCGTATAAGAAAAGTAGCCCAGCCAGCCTTAACAAGCAGCATCCTTCCCTGGCCTCTGCTTCAGCTCCTGCCTCCACGTTCCTGCGTGAATTCCCGCCCTGACTTCCCTCAGTGATGGACTATGACATGGAAGTATAGGCCAAATAAATCCTTTCCTCCCCAAGTGGGCTTTGGTCAGAATGTTTTATCACAGGAAAAAAAGTGGGCTAGGACAAATAAGTTCCTGTACAGAAGTCACATGATCATCTTAATAGATATGGGAAGACCTTGGACAGTAGTCAACATCTTTTTGATGAAAGCCCTGAAGAAAATACAAACAGAAGGAATATATCTTAACAAAACCAAGACTACATACAGCAAACCTATAGGCAATCTTATACTAAATAGAGAAAAATAGAAAGCATTTCCTTTAAAACCAGGAACAAATCAAGGATGCTCATGCTATCCGTTCCTTTCTAACATGGTGCTTGAATTCCAAGTCAAAGCAATAAGGCAAGAAAAAGAGATGAAAGAGATACAAAAAGGAAAGGAGGGGATCAAATGCCTGTTTGCAGATGATAAAATCCTATACTTAAAAATCCTCGAATATTCCACCATCAGACTCTTAGATCCGACGCTTTCAGCAAAGTAGCAAGATACGGATGCAACATACAAAAAAACAGCTTTTTTTCTAAATCAGCAATGGATTTACAAAGAAAAAGAATATGTAAAAAGTCCTATTGACAATATCTTTTTAAAAATTACTTAAGAGTAAATCTGACTTGGAAGGTGAAGGATATCTCAAATGATAGCTTTACAGTGCCAAAGAGAGAGAAACATGAAGATACAAAACGGGAAAGCTTTCCATGCTCATGGGTGGGCAGAATCAACACTGTGAAAAAGGTCTGACTTATCAAAAGCACTATACAGATTCAATTCAGTCTCATCAAATTTCAATGACATTCTTCATGGAAATAGAACAAGCAATCCCAAGATTCATATGGAAGGGAAAAAAAATCACAAATATCCCAAACAAACTGGAACAGAAAGAATAATGCTGGTGGTATCACAATATCTGATTTCAAATATTACTACAGACCATTCTAACAGAAACAACATGTGGACACCTAGACCAATGGGATAGAATGTGTGACTCAGAAATTAATCCTACATGGATTAATTAATAGGCACCTGATTTTTGGAGAAAAGACAATAAATGGTGCTTGGAAAGGTGGATATCTACATGTGTCTGAAACTACATCTCGTTTTTTCATCTTGTAAAACAAGCAATTTAAAATGAGCTAAACAACCTAATGAAGACAGTAATTTCGGAAGCTTCTAGAGGAAAACATAGAATAAACACTCCTAGATAAGGTACAAGCAAGGACATTTTAAAAATAATTCTACTAACTCAGAAAATACTTGCATGAATCGACAAATCAAATTACATGAAACTAAGAATTCTAAAGACTAAAACAACTAACAAAAGATAGAAAAATCTTTGCCTGCTGAACATATAATAAGGGGTTCATATCTAAAATATATAAAGTTTTTTTCCTACAGGACCCAAGCCTGTATGGTGTCCTGCACCAAATAGGGGACCCTAGATTCCCCTGCTTAGGGTCATCTATGCTGCCTGGGGACTTCCTGCACCAGCCCCCACAGAAGAAAACCACACCTCAAACTTAGTCCTCTCCTGAGCCTTGTAAACCCCTCCACTGAAAGAAGAAAAGCAGCCTGAATGAAAAAAGGAGACAAGAAAGAAAAAACCAACTACTCCAGATATAAAAGTAAAACATCACAAAATGCAATACACCATATCTCATACACAAACAACTAATCCCATAATAATGGTCTGATCCCCAAAGAAAATGGCTTGACAGAACTTCCAGACAAAGGATTTCAAAAAATGATTATAATAATGTTCAGACAACTCAAAGAAGACATGAATTGACTCCAGAAGAACAAAAATAAAGAGCTAAATGAAACAAGGAAGCCAATGCAAACTATGAGAACAGAATTCACCAAAGAGAGGGAATTACTGAATTAAAGACAAAGTGAAATGGTGCTGGAAACGAAAATCTCAAAAAAAAGTTAAAACCTCAATGGAAAGCCTCACTGATATAAGGAATCATGTAGAAAACAGAGCTGGGGCTGGAAGACAAGGTTACTCAGTAAAGGTCAATGATAAAGTTAAAAATATGCAAATGGAACCTGGCAGAGTTCTGGGATGCTGAAAACATCTAGCCTTTGCAATATAGGCACAGGAGGAGAAGAACACTATACTAAAGGAAAAAAAAAGATATTTTCAATAAAATCATAGTTGAAAAATTTCCAAACCCAGAGAAAGAAATGCCCATCCCAGTACAAGAGGCCTGTAGAACACAAAATAGACATGGCCAGAAAAGAAACTCCATGACATACGATAGCTAGAACATTAAAAACACAGAACAAAGAAAGGACATTTTAAAGAGAGAAAGGTCAAGTCACTTGTAAAGGTAGACCCACCAGAATAACACCTGATTATTCAACAAAAACTTTTAAAGCCTGAAGAGCCTAGGAAGATGTATTCTGAGCCCTGAAAGATCACAACTGTTAACTCAGACTGTCATACCCAGCAAACTTTTCTATTAAATTAAAATTTTAAAAAAATAAAAGAATGCATGACCACTAAGCTAGCTCTACAGAGGCTACTGGAAGGAATACTTCAGTCTGAAAAGAGGGATAAACACACCCAAGAGGTCACAGGGAATAAACAGTTCCAGAACAGTTAATCAAATCAGGTCTAAGAAAACATCACAAAATCAACAAAATGTCAGGAATTAACACATCAATAATAATTCTTAATATTAATGGCCTCAATTCCTTAAAAAAACACAGGTTAAAAGACTGCATTAGAAAACAGGATTCATCTTTTTACTGCCTCCAAGAAACATACCTCATCATCAAAACTAGGGTAGAAAAAAGTATTTCAAGCAAATATAACTGAAACAAGCAATTGTAGCTATACTAATATTTGATCAAATAGGTATCAAGTCAAATCTGGTCGGAAGAGATAAGGTCACTTCATACTCATTAAAGGAGCAATCTACCAAGAAGCTATTTCATACAATTCTAAACATATATACACCAAACACAGGGGTACCCAATTTCATTAAAAACATGCTACTAGACCTAAAATTACAGATTACTCCCAACACAGTGATAATTAATGATTTCAATACCTCACTCTCACCAACTGATGAATCATCCAGATATAAACTAAACAGAAATATTAGAGCTAAATAACATGATAAATCAATAAACCTAACAAACATCTCTAGAACATTCCATCCAAATACAAAAGAACACATACTCTTCTCAGCATCCCATGGAACATTCTCTAAAATTACTCACATACTAGAACACAAAGCAAATCTTAAAAATATATAGGAAAATTTAAATAACATCCTGTATTCTATCTGGCCACAATGGAATATAGCTAGGTATCAGCAACAATAGAAATGACAGAAAATACATAACCCTATGGAGACTAAACAGTGCACTACTGGATAATAATTGCATCATGGAAAAGTAAAGGAAATTTAAGGATTCTTAGAACTGAGTGAAAATGAAAACACAGCATGTCCAAATCTATGGGACACAAGGAAGGCAGACCTAAGAAAAAATTAATAGTGCTAAGTGCCTATATTAAAAAATTGGAGATCTCAAATTAATAACTTAATGATGCACCTAAGATGTTAGAAAAACAAGAATAAATCAAACCCAAGACAGTAGAAAGAAAGAGATAATCAAAATTGGGGCTGACATTAGTGAACTAGAAATGAAAAATATTACAAAGACCAATGAAATGAAAAGCTGGTTCTTTGAAAAGATGGACAAGATTGACAAACCTTAGCCAAATTAACCAAAAGAAACAGAGAAGGCCGAAATTAACAAAATTAGAAATGAAATATACCAATACCAATGAAATTCAGAAAATCAAAAAGATATGTGTTAAAAACCTTTATTCCACTAAGTCAAAAAATCTAAAAGGATGAATGAATTTCTATGTGCATAAACAAACTTAAATTAAACTAACAGGAAATAAATTATTTAAACAGACCAGCAATAATATCAAAGCATTAATAACCAGTCTCCCAACCCGAAAAAAATCCCAAACAAACAAAAACCCCAGCACCAGATGGACTCACTATAGAATTTTATCAGAACTTCAAAGAAAATTAACACTAATACTGCTTATATTATTTCATAAAACAGGAAATGGAGGAGGCTTCCAAACCCTTTATGAAGTCTGTATTAATTACCCTGATACCAAAACCAGATAAAGAAACAGCAAGAAAAGAAAACTGCAGACTAATCTCCCTGATAAACATAGATGCAGAAATTCTCAATAAAATACTGGCAATCCAAATTCAAGAGCATATCAAAAAGACCATTCATCATAACTAAGCTGTTTTCATTCCAGAGATGCAGGGACGGTTAAACATGTTAATCAATAAATACTATCTATCATATAAATAGATTCAAAGACAGACATAACATGATCATCTCATTAGATCAGAAAAAGCCTCTGACATAATCCAATAGCCCTGATTGGTAAAACATTCTGGAAAAACTAGATATAGAGGGAACTTACCTCCACATAGAAAAGTCTACGTGCAATAAACTTATAACCAACATCATGCTAAATAGATGAAAACTCAAAGTGTTCCCATTAAGCTCAGGAACAAGACAAGGTAACCACTCTCACTGTGCTGACGTCTTAGCTTGAGCAACAAGGCAAAAGAAGGAAATGAATGGGATAAAAACTGGAAAAGAAGTCAAAACATTCCCATTTTTCAGATGATGTGATAAGAGATGAAAACACTACCAAAAACGTTTTAGAGCTGATAAATACTTTCAGCAAACTGGCAGGATACAAAATTAGTACATGAAAATCAATAGCCTTATTATGACAAACATACTGAAAAAGAAATTTAATGAAACAATCCCATTCCCAATAACTCCTGGGAGTAAAATGAAAGGTGCCTACAGTGAAAACTTTAAGACATGGAAGAAAGAAATTGAGGAAGATGGAAAGCTCTTGCATTCTCTTGGACTGGCAGGATTAATATTGTGAAAATGACCATCCTACCAAAAGCATTTCCAGGGGAAAAAAAGGACCTTCACATAGACATAAAAAAAATCTCAAAATTTATATGGAGGTACAAAAGACCAAGGACAGCTAAGGCAATCCTGAACAAAAAGAATACTGCAGGGGGTATCACCACTCCTGATTGTACACTAGACTACAGAGCTATAGTTAAAAAACAGCACAACACTGGTACAGAAACAGACACAGATCAACGGGCTAGAACAGAGGACTCAGATATAACCTCACGGAACTACAGCTACCTGATCTTTGGCAAAGATGCCAAAAATACACATTGAAGAAAAGTCAGCATCTTCAACAAATAGTGCTGGGAAATCTGGATTTCAACATGTAGAAGAATGAAGCTGGATTCTTACTTTGCATAAAACTCGATTCCAAATGGATGAAGGGTTTCAGCATAAGACCTGATGCCCCGGAACTGCTAGAGAAAAGAAGGAGGGCACTTCAGCTTATAGGCACAGCCAAGGACTTTCTAGATTTGCCTGTTTACTTTTATTTATTTATGTGTCAGTGTGACTGTGTGTGTATATGCCACATGTATGTAGGTGTCTCCAAGAAGACAACAAGAGTGTTAACCTTCCTGAAGTTGGAGTTAAAGTTCAGTTTCCAGCTCACAACTGCCTGTGACTCCAAGTATGGATGACTTTTCTACAAATTAGTCGTCAAAGAGGCCTCAGAGGCATCCAGAACAGCACGGGCTATTGTCACTGCTCTTGGTTGCCCACCACAACTAGATGGTAAGACACTATTCCTGAAGACACCACATACTTTGGTTGCAGGACACAGAAAAATTGGTCTTAAACTGATCAAGAGACTCTCTTCCTGCTGGCCAGCTTTCAAAGTTCTGGAAGGTTCTATGTAGGCTGCTGGGGGAGAAAAGACATCAGTGCTCTTATCCAGAGATGGACCCTGCATATTACAATATCAAACTGTTAGGCAAAATGTGCCCATTGGTACAATAGTGGCAAGATGGTGTATGTGGTAACCCATGGCTCTCTTGACTGGATCTGAGGACTGCTCCGCAGGACAGAATTCAGACCTGGCACTGTAAATATGGTTAAAGGAGTGGTCACTGGAGAGACAGTGCAATGGTTCAGAGCACTGGCTCTTGACAGGGTTGAATCCCAGCACCCAAATGGCAGCTAACAGCCATCTGTAACTCCAGTTCCAGGGGATTCAGTGATCTCCTCTGTCCTCCACAGGCATTGCACAATACAGGTGCACTTACTTACATGTAGGCAATATACTCATACACATAGAATAAAATAAAACAACAACAACAAACATGACTACAGAAGCCATAGACATTAGGGAAGAACATAGCAATGATGTTTTCCTAAATGGTCATGTCAAATTTCTTTCTAAATATTTATGCTTACATTCATAGATTTGTGTTGCCCTCAGCCTTGGTCAGGGAAGCTTCTTATCACAGTGGTTAGCGGTTAATGCAGAGCCACATCACTGCTCAAAATATTAAGAATAAGTGACTGAGTTTCCAGAAATAGATGGTATGTCTATACCAACTCCTTCCCCAGGGCTAGGGCACGCTGAGGAAGAGGAGGCAGAAGGAATGTAGGAGTTGAAGGATGGGGAGGAGAGCTGTGAAAGTCTGTCTTCTGGATATGACATGGTTACTGCAAACATGAACTCACCGTAGCTGTGTTTACCTATGTAGGACCTGCACAAGATCAAACCAGTTAAAAAATTCAGCATGGATTTGAGAGGGGCTCCCAAAGCCCCATCCTTAGCTGAGAAGCTAATGGCAGTTGATGCCTGCTGGGGAGGAAGAATTGCTTTTCTTTAGGAATGTGACCACTGGAAGGTTGTCCAACTGGACTCAGTGGGATGGATGGATAGATGATGAATAATAGATGATAGAAAGATAGATAGATAGATAGATAGATAGATAGATGATAGATAGATGATAGATAGATAGATAATAAAAGGAGCACATGATTTGGGAGGGAGGGATGAGGGAGAATGCTGGGGGCATTCACTGAGTGAAGGGTGAACATAAACAAGGTATGTTGTACACATGTATAACATTTTCAAAGAATAAATGAAAAAGTTAAAAAACTAACAGTAAGGAAATCCCCAAATTATCCAGTTAATAAATGAACAGAGTTTCTCAAAAGAAGTGCAAATGGCCAACACACACACACACACACTCTCACATGCATGCACACACTTACACACTCACACATATACTCTCTTATACACACACTTACACATGCATGCGCACACGGACACATACACACTCAACATCATTAACCATTAAGGAAATGTAAATTAAAACTACACTGAGATTTCACGGCCCCCCAGTCAAGTATGGGTACGATCAGGAAAACAAATCACAGCAAATTCCGGCAAGTATGTAAGGAAAAGAAAAGCTTATATGCTGTTGGTGGAAGAATAAACTAGACTGGACCCTATGGAAATCAGTATAGAGGTCTCACCAAAAATGTAAAATGGCACCATACTTCTGTATTTATCATGTCACTAGTCACAATAACCAAAATATAGAACGGGTCTAGATGTCTATTAAGAGAGGAATGAGTAAAAAGAGCATTATATATGTATATGTGTGCATATTTGTAATAGATGAAACTATGTCATTTTCAAGAAAATAGATAGTAAAGATCACTATGCTAAGCAAAATAAGCCAGATTCACATGTTTTCTGTCATGTGAAATATCTGTTTGTCTGTCTGATTGTCTATCATTTACCTATCTTTCTATCTGTTAGTCATCTACCTATCAATCATCTATCTCATGAAAGTAGCAGGGGGCTATCAGAGGGAAGTAGGGGTGCTGGGGGTGGATAAGAGAAGATAATGAGAAGCTGAATGTGTGCACATGTCATAATGGAACTCACTGTTTATATTCTCACTGAAAATTGTTTTTGCAGTACTGGGAATTAAATCCAGCACTTTGAACGTTAGGCAAGCATAGGGTCCCACTGAGCTACCTCCTTAGCCTTGTATACTCATTAAAAACAAGTTTTAAGTGGCAATCTTCAGACAGGACAAAGACTCACCCATCACCTTCATAAGAGAGGCCAGGCTGCTGCTTCTTCCTCCTGCATTTTGCTGGTATGAACATTATCACAAGTAAAACGATTATGCCGATTAAAGTAAATAAAGCTGCAATCCAGGATCTACTTTCTTCTGGGACAGGGAGAGGGCTTTCACGAGCTAGAAATGATCACAAGTTTCCAATCAGTAGGAAACTCATTTATGAAAGGTTTATACATGCTGATGTTTTATTTATTTGACATCATGTCCTTGGGATTACAGGGCCAGAGGAGCCTGAAATCAGCAACAGAAAGTTGAACAGAAGCAGCCTGGAAGTCCCCTGGTTACATTCCTTCAAACAGCACCATCTCTAGGTTGGTCTCTGGATCATCTCTCACTTGGGCAATGAAACAGCCTCCTCACCATCCTCTACCTCAAAATGGTCAGTCATTGCTACTTCCTGCTTCCTCAGCTTGGCTTTCAACATGCCTCATCTATCAGAAAACCTTTGTTATTTCTCCATTCCCAGAAGAATCAGATTCCTGAGGGTCAGTAATTCCATTTTATGTAAGAACTCCTAAATGTCTAAGACGCTGAAAAACAGGTTCTGTGGTGGAAAACTCAGTGGCCACATTTGAGATATTTGTGAGAAGGGTACCTAGTTCACCACAAATTATAGGAAAAATAAAATCAGCTAATTTCCTATTAGCCTAGCTACAATGTGTAGACATGGTATCTGTTCCTAGAACTGTAAGAAAAGGAGTTTTGGCATTCTGAATTGTATTCAGTACCTTTTGAGTATGTTCCTGTTTGTCTCAGTAGAGCCTATTTCCAGCAAAGGGGAAATGCTTTTAATATGGAGACTTCTGGATTTTGACACTCAAAAAGGCTCCTGAGCTCAGTGTCTAACTTATCTCTGGTCGAGGCAGAAGTCAGAGATGCAGAGATGCAAGCCTTGTCTTCCTGAGGCATCTAGGGCTGAACCATTTCTGAAGAGGGTGGCACCTGTCAGCGTGTGAGAAGCAGAGGAGGCAGCATGATGGTGCATAGTGGTAGCCCATCCCTCTGCATTTGTAGACGGGGAAGGGGCATTTGTGGTGATACTGGTGGCTACATGAAGGTGCTGAGCTTCTGGTATGGCACTGAGTGGCTTCTGTCTGGCTAAGAGATGCTGCAGTAGAAACAACCAAGATAGGCTGAGGTGGCTGAGCAGAAGAAAATCGGTACCAGGAGAGGGGCTGGGCTCATCTGAAAAACTGGCTCATGCTTGCAGAGACTAGCCCCAGGGACGTTCCTAGGAGCATATCCACAGCCAAATAATATCCGAGGGAAACACCAGCAGCATGCACAAGGAGATGGATGGATGCTATCAGAAGGGGCAACACATAGGACCCCAGTAAACAGAAGGCAGAGAGCTAGGGGGATGGAATAAGACTCAGAACGAGCAGTGGGGGAGGTGATGTGGATACAGGGTTCCTTCATTGCAAGAGGAAGGGTTGCTACTCACAGTGAAGTCACAAACACAGATTAGTTCTCTGTGGGGCAAAGCTGGGGCTTTAAAACACCAGGTTCATACGAGTGAGCACTATCAGTGAGTTTCAGCCCCTTCTATCATTACAGAGTCCTGGAGCACATCGGGAATACGCCACAAGCCTTTAGGCCTGACCATCTTAGACACACTTCCCGCTCTGGTCCTCTCACCTGCTGAGCACACCTGCTATCTTGGAATTTTTCTGTGCAGAAAAGTCACTGCAATTTTGAAAGTCTTCCGTTAAGAACTCTTTCTCCTCTTTCACCATACTAAGTCCAAAAATCTCTTTTATGGTATAAGACCCCAGTGTTTGTAGGAAGACTTAACTGACTTTCAAAGATCTTGCCTGCCTCTGAACACTCATAAAACTATTCATTTGTTTCAAGTTTAGTAACTTGTTTCCTGGAATATAATTTAGATTCGAATTCAATCTTTTAAAAATTTAGTTCCTTGTACAAGCACATTATGGAGTTCTGATTTATTGGAAGAGCTTCAAGAATTAAGAAGGTATCTTACACCTTTGAGCTTTTAGCCTTATAACCAGCAACGTCTAGAATGATTCCCTACGCATAATAAGTAGTCTAGGGTGCACATATGCAAAATGCCGGCATATGTGTACATGAATGTGCTTTATTAAATTGAAGACTTCTCTCAGGAGGTATCTTGTGTTTTCTGATTAAAACCCCATCCTCTGTCAAAGGGTAGCTCCAAAGACAAGGTCAAGTTCAGGGCTAAGAGCATGTTTCCTCAAGTTTATCCCAGGTCCATAGACTCCCGGACTTTGTATCAGTCACGGAGATGTAGCAGGAACCTTCCATTTGGGTCCTTCCTAGTGGTCTTCTGGAAGGTTTCCTAGCAAGCAAGGAACATTGGATGGGCAGGCTAAAGCATCTGTATCTAGCACGTAGTGAAAATAAGTAGTCTTGGGAAGCAGCCTTACCTATAGATAGAGGTTGGGAGAAAATCTTCATCTTTGGCTGAGTTTCCAGGACACAAAAGATAGTCAGATTGTTCACACCGTCTGGGAATGGTAAAGACAAGCTGATGGAAACAGTGTACAGTTCTGTGACATTGTCTTGAGATACCTGCATGACACTGCCATCCTCAGTAGTTGAATTCTGAGTCTTTAGACAAAAATACATCTTCGAAGGTTTTGGATAACCTTGTGTAGAAGAGCAGGTCAAATTTATGTCAGAAGATCCTGTTGTATTAGAAACCTGCAGGATTTCAGGTTTACTGAAGTTAGCTGGAAACAGAATAGCGATGAAAACAATCAGTCTAAATTTAGATTTATTTACAAAGGAACAGTAAAGGACTAAATACCTGATCTGGGAGTTCACTGGGGCACATCTGGCAATCCCAGGTGTCTAAAGTATGGGCCTCCTCTCTCGGTGAGTGCTACACAATGAGCCTCCATGTATCTTTCAAGAATGCTACTCCCTGCTTATCTAAATCAAAAGGGTGCTTTTTGAGAGGCAGCATGGCTGAAATGAACTCATGAAGATCTATAGAGAAGTCACTATTCCAAGAAGTAGAATCTTTAGGTAGAGATCTGCTTTGTCCATAGGGCTTAAGATTCCAAAGGGAAGCATTTCAGCTGGACTGCACCAGGCCAGCAGAAAAGAACGGAGTTAAGATCCCCCCAGATATCCACAGGGGCCATGGCTCTGGCATGCTTCCTGTTGTATCTTTTTTGTTGTATTTTTAAAAAATGTGTGTGAGTATATTGCCTGCGTGTATGCAAGTGCATCCATGTTATACAATGCCCGTGGAGGTCTGAACAGGGCACTAAATTCCCCTGGAACTGGAGTTAGGATGACTCTTAGCCACCATGTGGGTGCTGAGAATAGAACCCAGGTTCTCTGCAAGAGCAGCCAGTGCTCTTAACTGCTGAGTCATCTCTCCAGCCCCTTGTGGTCTTATCTTAAAAAGCTGAAGGTGAGTAGTAGGTGGAGTCTTTGGATTTGCAACCTCAGAATATTGATTTTTGGCATGACTTTCATGGTGCTATAAGATGAAGACTGAGGGGCTGGAGGAATGGCTCAGTGGTTAAGAGCACTGGCTGCTCTTGCAGAGGACCTGGGTTTGATTCCCAGCACCCACATGGTAGCTGACAACCATCTATAACTCCAATTTCAGGGGAAATCCACCAGCTTCTTCTGATCTCCCTAGGGTGCTGCCCCATACGGATATACTTACACACATGCAGGCAATGCATTCACATACATAAAACTAATAAATAAAAATATTTTTTAAAAAAATGAAGGCTGAGGGAGCATTTCACGATCCTGATAAACACAGTACTTCTCCTGGTTTTGTTTGTCATTTCTAGCTGTTGAAGCACACTGGTACATAGATCTTGAATCCAGCCTAATCCCTTGCCGTTCTTCTATGATTACTAGGTATTTCGTAGATTCTACATACTGATTGATAACTCGCTGTTTTTTCTTTCTAAAACACAAGTCATTTGCATGCCATCATTTTCCAGTTTTCTATATAGCCATGCTCCTTAAGCTGTCTTGTCACTCTTTATGCGGGTTCTAGAAGGTGGATTACGAGACCTTACTTAATCTCATTAGTGGCACCTTTATTTTATTTTGCTGGGGGCGGGGTTGGTTTTTTAAGTCTCCCTGTAGCCACAGCTGGCCTGGGACTCCTTATGTAAACCAGGCTGACCTCGGTCTCACAGATCCACCTGTCTCTACCTCCACAGTGCTGGGATTAAAGACATACACCACCATGCCTGTCTTCAGCAGTACCTTTGAAATCACAGGTTGAGTTGTAGTTTTAATGCTTATATTAAGAAATGTAAAACTACTTTTTAAATGTCTGTTCTTCACCTAAAGCACATCAAGTTTCTCCAATGGTACCGGCCATATGTTGAAAACATAGATTTAGCACTTGGTTAAATGAAAGCTCTGTAGCCTGAATCACAAAGTTCAAAGGGAGCAGCTCTCCATTCTACGTCCTCCCCACCCCGTGGTTTCAGAACAGGTGTTGATACATCTTTTCCAAGTTTATCAAGAATTAAACTGGGAGCTGGTGAGGTGGCTCAGCAGTTAAGAGCATAGGCTGCTCTTGCAGAGGACCCAGGTTTGATTCCCAGCTCTCACATGGTGGCTAACAATTGTCTGTAACTCCAGTTCCAAGGGTTATGATGCGTCTTCTGTCCTCTCTGGGCATTGCATGACATGGGTGCACTTACATACATACAGGATATTCATACACACAAAAATCTACCTTGGAGAATACAAAGTTATATCCACACAGAAACCTACACTTGAATGTTTATAGCAGTTCTATTTATAATAGTTTTAAATTGGAAACAATATAGTGTCTTTTAATGGGTTGAATAGATAAATAGTATAATGTAATTGAGCAATTAAAAAAACCCTACAAATTTTTGATCCATAAAACTTAGATGAAACTCAAAAGGCATTTTGCTGAATAAAATAAGCCAGTCTTTAAAAGTTACACACATTATGGCTCCATTTATATGATACTCTCAAAATGACAAAACTCTAGGATCCAAAGCAATCCTAGATCTCCTTTGGTTATAGATACCAAAAGAGAATGACTCCATAAAGGAATATCATGAGGGGAATTTTTCAGTGTGACAGAAGTGTCCTGAATTTTATCTATAATGGTAATTGCTTACATCTATACATACTCTATAAAATTAATAAAACTGTACTAAAATAGGAAATTACTTTACTATATGACAATTTCAAAGTCTATAGTCAATTCAGGCTTTCCAAGGCCTGGAGAAGCAGAAAAGTTGGTTTGTTGGTATGTGCATTCTGTTTACTGGGTGAGTACCCTCCCTTCTGTCTCCGGGGCTCATGGTTGGGACAACAACTAACTCATAAGCAACCTGTGGAAAGTTGAAGGGAAAGTCCAAACCAGTTAGAGGTCACCCTTGGTAGGAAGTCCAGGCCACAGTTTATCTTAGTGTGTTGTGTTTGTGGTGTTGTATGTGTGATGTGTTTTGTGTGGTGTACACACTTGTTAATGTAGATGTGTGCATGTGTGTGTATGCAAGTGCATTTATATGTGTGCATGGGTATGTGCCTGTAGAGGAAGATCATGGGTATCTCCCTCAATCGTTTTCCACCTTTATTTTTTTGTTGACAGGGTCTGTCACTGAACCGGAAGTCATTAATTCCACTAGGCTGGCTGGCCAGCTAGCTTCAGGGATCTCCCTGTCCCTCCCTTCCCACTACCCAATCTGAGGCTAAGAGGCATTGGCCACTGTGCCTGGATTTTTACGTGGATTATGGGGATCTAAACTCAGGTCCTCATACTTGTACAGCAGGCACGTTACCCACTGAGCTATCTTCTTAGCACCTAGGTCACTGTTTAGCGGGCAAGAAATCTTAGACCAAAGAGGAAAATTAATATAGTGGCCAAATCACTCATGGTTTTCATTTGAGTGCATGACTTTGGGTCAGCTGCATCTATTTTGTCCACCCCAAATCTTCACTGGTTCCCCCAGAGGCAAACCATGGAAGTACAAATGACTTTCAGTTCCCCAGTCTTAGACGTTGTACTCCCTTTAAATGGATTTCCCAGAAATGGCTGTCTCCTGCTTTGTCTCCACAGCACCCTCTTCTGACAATCCTTTCAAATTCCCACCCCCAATATTTCTCTACTCATTTACAGTCTCATCAGTGAAGACCAGTCATCTGAACACACCACTGACCACATACCAAGCACCGACAGCTCCGAATCTATCTTTTGGAGAAGAACCGATCCTCTGGGCGTTTTGTGTTGGATGAAACAATCATATGAACCCTTGTCCTTGATCTGAACGTTGTCAAGTTGCAGAGCTGAATTGTCCTCATCAAATCTCGTGCGGCCCAGGTACCTGGCATTCACACTGTCAAGTTTCTCTTTGCCCAAGTACAACTCATACAGAACCAATTGTTCCTGGTTCTGCCAAAATATTACCAACTCACTCTGGCTTATGTTTTGAGGGTTTGCAAAAGGGCATGGCAAGTATGCAGTCTTATTGAAATAAGCCTGACTCTTCAGAGAAGCAGCATCTGAAAAAGAAAAGCTGAGAATTAGAGAAGAGGAAACAAGAAGGAAGGAAAAAAAGAAACTCCATTTTCCTAATACAACGCCTAGATGCTAGCTTATCAGGGGTGGTAATGGAGGACTAGATCCTAAGATCAGGAACTGGGCATCCATGCTGGGCATCTGGAGATCAGGAGTTTTATTCTTGTTCAACTGCTCACTGAATGTGTGACCTTGCGCAAACTGTAAGCATTGTGAGCCTCAGTTTCCTCATCTGCTTAAGGAAGTGGAGGACTAAATGTTCTAGGAGTCTTCCTGGTAGTGGGGCTCTGTGAATTCCTAAGTCCAGACATTGGCTGTCATCATCGTGGTGCCGTCACCCCCAAACCCTCCCTGCCTTCTCATTCTTGGTCTGCTATGGTGAAAAGACTGCTGATGATGGTAATACCTTTGCCATTACCCTTTTTATTTCGTGTCATTGGTTGAGGGTCCCACTGAGTAATCTCTCTGAAATTGAAGTAGTTTCTTTATAGACGTTCCCCCCACAGCTGCTGTTCCCATGGTCAGCTCCTCCAAGGACAGAAAAGGGTTTGGATATGAGCCAATGAGGGCCCCTATTCTCAGTGACATCCTAGGCTCTTCCAGGGACTAGAAAGAGAACTGGGCAAATATGGTGGCTGTCTGGGGACTGTGGCGACTAGAATCATTTAAGGCACATGAATGAACTGCTGGGTGTGAACTGTGAGTGGGAAGGCTGAGGATGTGCTCTGGAGTATTGGGGAAACCCCAGGCAAATCAGCCTCCTGCCCCCGGGCTGCACGGCCCCTGGAAACTTTTCTAAACCAAGGGGAACATGATAGAAAGGTTCAGAGGCGTTGGTCTCCGAGGACATCCTGGTATGACCCGCCTCTTAAATATAGTGTCGAGAGGTTTTTGAAGACCTTTTCTAGGTCACAGTATTTAGATCTAGCAAAATATAAATAAATAATAAACAGAGGAAGATGAGCGGTGGAAAGTGAGGTGGGTGTGCTGTTACTTAGTTCGTGTGAAGTCAGATGCTGCTATGGGGAGACTATTGGAGCAGCTTCCAAATAAAGAGCATCATTCAGAATTTCAGGAAGGGATGCTGATACTAAGGAGGAAAAGGAGTGTGTAACGGAGCTGAGAGTAGTTTCACCTGACGTGTTAATGGTACAGGCGAAATTAAATTGCCCTGATCAGTGGGGCTCTCTTCAGATGTTCCCAGTAGCTGTGGGTCACAAGTCATACTTTGGATTGGTAGGTGAAGAGGGGCTAGCCAGGAGGACAGGAAGCTCTTGCTATCTTTAGGAAAATCAGGTGGACAGGCAACAGGGGAATTCATCAGCCAAGCTGAGCTGATGCAGACTACCCTCAGTAAGAACCCATGATCAAGAGGTTGCCAATGGTCTCGAGGGAAACTCAGGGAATCAATGACAGGTGAATTCTGAGAACCGCTTGAAGCAGGGATGCATGCCTGTGTTGGGAGGACGAGGGAAATCTCTGGGTTTCTAGAGCAGTGAGATGGGGACTTAAGGAGAATTCCCTATAATCAACAGTTACCTTACCGGGCGAACCTGGGCCTTCTGTTACACCTTCGCTAAGCTGCTAAGCTCTTAACAAGAAGGCAAGAGTGCCCCCTACTGTGAAAGTTCATTGTGCCATCAGGGTTGGAAGACTTTAGGAAGGATGAGACATATTCTAGTTTTGGCCTGACTTCTTGTATGGCTCTAGGCAGATGATCTAATGAAGAAACCAAACAGCTGAAACCTCGGCCGGCTATCAGTCAGTGTCACATCCTTGCCAGGTTGTGGATCAGGTTGTGCACCTTCTGGATCTGGAAGTGACTTTCACCCTTACCTTCTATCTTCCTGACACACAGATTAGCAGATTTTTTTTTTCTCTGCATCTCTTTCCCATTCAGCCTATTTTGACTTCTCTAACCCAGGTCCTTCTCCAAAAGATAACAAGAGCTTCCTCTACACCACCACGACCCATCCACCAGCTAGCTTCTTTCCTCTCCACCTACAAATCCAAAGTATAATCTGTGTGATCAGCCATTGACATTATCTGTGGGATTTTCAGAAATGCAGAATCTCTGGTCCCCCCCAAGATATAGATCAGAATTCGCATTTTTACTAATAGTTCCTATTTGAGAAGCTGTTGTACAGCCTTTGCTTCTGTCTCCTGAGTGAATCAGAAGATGGCAGGACATATTTGTTTTCAACCATCCCTCTCCAAACTCCTCCTCCCCACAGGGTAGAAATCACTCTGTAGCCCATTCTGAGTGGAACTGAAAGTAATTCATAATTTACATTCTGCAGCTCATCATCAGGCAATTGGTTTTATTGATATCAATTAGAGTCAGACAAGGCGCATCTTCTTAACCATTTCGGGAAGGTTTGACTCAAGGTCTGTTTTTCCCAGGTGGCTTCAGGCTTCCACGGTTATGACTCCCAGAGTTTTGGTCCTAAGTAACTGGACTTCCTGAGATTCCATTGGTGGAAAGCACTGAGAATCCCTCCCTTCTCCAGCACTTGGGTAAGAGAACTGGTCCAGGTCTAGTTATGACTGCTGTGATGATGTTAGGAACTAGGCCTGAAGGAACTCAGCTATATATATCTCCCTAATCAGGAGTTGGTGATCAAGAATAATAAAAGGACCACAGCAATAGACCATTTGAGTGCCACACAAACTCATTGTCTGATAACCCTTTGGGTCTATGACCCTACTAGAACCTCAGTCTTCCCTGGTCATTATCCCAAATACAGGCCATACATTAATGAATCATCTCTCCTTGTGTTCATATACTTATTACATTCTCATGATATTTTTTCTTTTACTGAATTTTCTTCAAAACTTTTCTAGGTCTGCTGGAAGCACCATTTCATTGCATTAGACTCTACTATGACTTCAACCTCTTCAATAAATATTTCCTTTAGTGTTCTTTCAGTAAGATCTGGTTCTACTCAAATGAAGCCACATGGCCTCAGGTACTGTTTTTATCAACAGATACCTGGAGCAGTCACTCTCCATTTAGAGGTGTCTCCTATCTTAGTACTGTGAGCCACTAATTAATAGTCATTATTTCTTTATTCAAGGAGGATTCTGACACTAGATACAGGGTCATTCTTTGTACCCAATTTTCACCGTAATTGTCAAGACATACCTAATAATACGCTAACCTTTTCCCAAAGATGTACAACCTCATCAGCCCCACATACTAGTTCAACCTCCTCTGATATAGCTGAACTTTATCACTTGGAACAGCTTAATGCCTCACATCGTTTCTGCCAATAACCCATGATTCCTCCAGGTTTTGCTCTCACTTTTTCTCCCTCTTGACTTGTTCTTCAGTTTCACTGAGACTCCAGATTTCTCAGTCTTGACTCTGTAGTGCAGCATTTTCCAAAAGAGCTCTTCAAAGGGATAGAAGTGCTTTCTGCGGTAAACAATGTGCTAGCTACCAGCCATTAAGGCTCTTGAGCCCTTGATAAATAGTGTGACCGAGAAACTGGCTTGTTTTTTACAGTGCTGGAGAGAGAAAAACTGAATTTTTAATCTCATTTAATTTTAATCAATTAAAGGTGAAAGAGTCACATATGGCTGGTGGGTACTGTATGGGACAGTACAACAATAGTACAGCTTTTAAACCATTCTTTACAAGTTCAATAAATGTGCCCTTTTGTCTTGGTAGAATCCCTACTGAGGATGTACTTTTAGTCTGTTTATACTTGTTCTTACAGCTGAGTGGATGAGCACTCGTAGAGGAAACGATTCCACTGCAGACAGATGACATTTGGAATTCGTGGTGTTCAGCCTCTTTGAGCTTGGCCTCCAGCCCCACTGTCCTGTTTCAGACGCTTCCCTCATGCTCCTCCTTTCAGTTTCCATTTCTCTCACTGATCTAGTCGGATCCCTTGAGTGAGCAGAAATGGCTTCCTCCCCTCTCAACTGCTCACCCGCACCTCTCCTGAAGCTGTCCTGACTGGCATTAGCAACTTCCCACCACTCTGAAGCCCCCTGCTCTTTCCTGACCTCATCCCATTTGACCACTCAGCCAAATGTAGCACAGCTTGACATCTTTCCTTCAGATGATCTATTCTTCCTCAATCTGACTTTTTAGTTCAAATGACTGTCTTCTCTGTTTTTTTTTTTTTTTTCTCTATTCTTATTGGTTCAACTGCCAAGTATACACTGATAATGCTTATCTCCTGTCTACGACTTTCACTGTGATCCAAGATTCCATACCCAACTGCCAGCTGGATACTTTCATTTAGAAAGACTTCCTCCTCTGTCTAATTTCCCTTACCCCCTGCCATCCATAATCTGTAGCAAATGCCCAAGAGACAGTCTATACCCATGTTGCTGTGGAGATTTAGAGTTACTACAGCCAGAGCTGAACATTTTAAGGAAGAGTGGTGATTGACGATGAAGCAAAAGGAAAGGACTATCAGAAAAACAGTCTTGTATCCATCTGGAGACCTTGGGGCATGATCTTTCAGGTCACTAAAGAAAGACTGATTCCCTGTTACAAAGCATTGGTAGCCAATTTTTGTGATCGGGAGGATAATGATGATTGAGAGGAAATTTCACTTAAGATGAGCTTTGATTTCACATTCACCAAGCTTCTTGTTATGTAACTAAATACACGCATAATTATGCAAATGTATGCATTATGTAGATTATAAGTAATATGTGCTATATATAATATGCTATGCTTTATGAAATATTACCTACTAAGACATAGGACACACAATGTAAGCTATAAATCACATCATTATATGTTTAAAAGCATAGCTTCTTGGAGGCACATAGCATCAAGACTATATCACTCAGTGCCCCTATTACTTTTGAATTCACTTTCTTCCTAGGTAATCTCAGATTTAGTGAAATGCCTGCCAACTGCCTCCTAACTGCACCCCCCACACACTTTCATTTTCGTTCCCATATCTAGTCCCCCAAACCAAGATGGTTCTATAAAAGTATATCCAACTTTCTCTTCAAAAGCCTTGGGAAATTGTATCAAGGTCTCTCTCCCTGCAGACCTGTTTCCTCCACTTACTCTTCCCCAGCCACACTGGCTGTCTTGCCAGTCATTTAAAAGGCCAGACAGACTTTATCTCAAATCCTCTCATTTTGTTCCCTCGTCTGGAGGGCTCTTCTTTAGCCCTCTGGTCGCCCTTCACTTCATGTAGTTTGTTTTGTTTTGTTTTATCAAATGTACCATCTAGGAACTTTTCCTTGGCCATCTTAGTGAAGACAGCATTCTCTGTTACTCTCTATTCCTTAGGATGACTTTTAAAATATCACGGTACTTACTATGATACAATACCACACAGACCTGGTAATTGTCTTTCTCTCTGAAGGAATTCAGCTCCTGTTAAAACCTACAGGTGATCTCCCAGGTCTGACCATAACCCGGACAAAAGGTCTTTACCTGATGGGCCTCATGGGGGAAGCTGCCCTCCCCTCAGCAGAGCAGGTGCACAGCTAATGTGCTGCAGTCTCTGGGGGAAACCACAGTCAAGGTTTTAGTCCCTTGGTGGGTAATATTCCTTCGCGTATTTGCATTCCTGACCCGGGCACCTTCACTTCTAGGTCTTCTCACCAAAGGCCCTGGGCAGAGCTCTTTAGGTTCCTCTGCTAAGCCTTCCCTGTCGGGGGAAGGAGGGGACCCAGCAGGCATTCTTTCCCACTCTCACTACACACCCTGGATCTTTCCTCCATCTTCTTTCCATTTTCCTCCACTTTAGGATGCTCTACCAGTAGAACCATAAACTGCAAGATCGTTTATTTGGGGCTCCTTCAGCAGTAAGCCTGTATGGATATCTCTGATCCTCAAAGAGAAATCAGCCTTCCGTCCATTTTAGCCTCTTCTACCACTTATCCCACCACAGTGGAAGATCAAAAGCTTCGCTTTCCCCTGCTTGTCCTGTCGCTATAGCCTAGTGCGCCGACACCAAGCAGCCCGGCTCTCCCCCAGCTGACCTGATGCCTCTCATTATATATTAGAATACGTTCCACGAAAGGAGGGACTTTTTCCCTTTTCTTCACTTGATTTAATTCCTGTGTTTTGGTTTCCCCTTGTGAAAAATAAGAATGACAATGCCACCTATATCAGAGGGCTGATTTAACGTTTCACTGAACATCTGAATTGATACTGGCCCACGGTATGCATACTTGAGTTACTTAGATTTTTAGTTGATCTCATAGAAATTGAAAGTAGACTAGTAGGAAGTTCAATAGGGAGAGTAGAGGGAGGGAGGATGGAGAAGGATTACAGTAGGTACTAAGTTATAGTTAGGCAAAAGAAATAAGGTCTCAAGTTCTGTTGCATAGTAGGGTGATTATATATTATGATAATATACTGAATGTTTTTAAAAAGCTAGAAAAAAAGGATAGTAAATATTTCACTACAAAGATATGTCTATCCTAGTTGATATACAGATATACATTATATTACAATGTATTCAAATATTTCATGGTAGTCCATAATTATGTACCACATTT
Source organism: Eospalax fontanierii (assembly GCA_035773235.1). Taxonomy (NCBI): domain Eukaryota; kingdom Metazoa; phylum Chordata; class Mammalia; order Rodentia; family Spalacidae; genus Eospalax; species Eospalax fontanierii. The sequence goes on along the minus strand of CM069534.1, from coordinate 61,985,741 downwards.
TATCAATTAAGGCTTTTAAAATTAGATTTAAAAATAAATATTCTTGGAATCCTAAAAACTATAAAGAAGCTTTATAAACATTAGAAAGGAAATACAATGTGAGGTATTTATGAATGCATTAGAAATTTTGGAAACTAAGACTAGAGATTAAGAAAAAAAAACAAAAATAAAATCTATATTAAACATAGTTAAAGGAAGAATTATGGAAGGCTGGAGAGATGGCTCAGCAGTTAAAAGCACTGGCTGCTCTTGCAGAAGACCTGGGATCGATTCCTAGCACCCACATGGTGGCTGACAACTGTTCACAGCTCCAGTTCCCTCTTCCCTTCAGTGATGCTCCCTGAACCTTTGCAAAGTGGAGTGCTGATGCAGATGCTGCATCTACGGCTGGGCATTCAGAGTGGAAGCTGGGAAAGAGATGGGAGATGTTTGGGGTGAGGGACCAGAGGAGGCTGGAAGGAGGGGGAGATGGATATGACCATGATACGTTGTACACATGCATGACATTTTCAAAAGATAAAAAAGTATACTTAAAAATGATTAAGGTAGTAAAAAAAAACTTTAAAAATTAAAAGTTCAAAAATGGGTAACATCTATTTTGTCCGTTGTTTTCAGTGCTGGGTGAAGTATTGGCAATGTCATTTTCTAATTGATTGTCACTGTTTTTCTACTCCATTTAAATCTTTCCTGCACCAAATATAATCACATATATCCTCTCACTAGCATGAAACCTAATCAACTATCATTCTCAGGAGTTATTTTGATGGTTTCGATACCAATAACTTTTCAGGAGCTAGAACGTGCCACACGATTTCAAAGTCAAGGCAACACCTGGCCTTGGCTTTGATGAGGTCTCTCAGCTTTACTTTCTCCCTTTCAAGGGGCAGAATCAGAAAGTTTGGGGGTAGGGACTGTAACTTAGTTAAGCTATTTCTGAATCTTAGACAGAAAGTTTGGGGGTAAGGACCATATCTTAGTTAAGCTGTTTCTGAATGCTTGCTTCCTGGGCATTTTTCTTTGGTCTCTCCCAGGTCATAAATGCTAGGTTTTCCATTGTGGTAAGAAGGGCTAGAGCCCAAGCTTTAAGGACACCTGAGATGTGGCTGTAGGCAAGGCGGAGGATGTGCTGGCAAGGCAGTTTGTGAATAGAGAAGGACCACAATGAAGCCATATTATCACCAAAGCTACTTGTGTCCCCCGAAAGGATGAGCTTGCCACATGTAATTGACTCAGTAGCAGGAGTTGGGAGAAGCAGCTGGATATCACAGATGTGCAAACAAATATTCAGCAGGAGTTGGGAGAAGCAGCTGGATATCACAGATGTGCAAACAAATATTCAGTCTACACTGCTGGGTATGAATCTGCATTCTTCCATTAGTAGTTGTGTTGATCTTGGGCCAGTTACTTGAACTTCTCCTTAGGGACCCTGTTTTAAAAATGGGGAATAATGACAAGACCTAAAGCAGCAAGTTACTATCATTTATTTTGTTTTGTTTTTGGAGATAGGTTCTCCCTATGGCTCCAGCTGGCCTAGAACTTGGTAGGTAGACCAGGCTGGCCTTGATTTCACAGAGATCTGCCTGCCTCTGTTTCCTGAGTGCTGGGACTAAAGGCATGTGCCACCATGCATGGCTAGTTATTATGAATTTTAAATTAGTTCCTATTTATAAAGTACTTGGAACAGTACCTAGAAAGCACACAAACACACACACACACACACACACACACACACACACACACTACATGTCAAATAATATCTGGTGTAGGAGGAGAGTCTTGCTAGAGAGTGGTGTCCATATCAGTCAGTCTTCCTGCCTCAGTCCTTCCACGTGTTCCCCGCTCCCTGCCTACACCCTTCCTTTCCACCTCCCCAAGAGCCGAGGTGACAGGTCCTGGACCTGGAAGGTGACAACTGCTGTTATCGCCTCTACTGGTGAAGGATAGGCGAGCACCCTTGTACACCACACTGGTGGGCTCAGCAAGCCCCGGGTACGAAGCAGAAAACAAAAATCACAAAAGGCCCATCTCAGCTTGCTGCTATCTGAAGAAGTATCTCTCTCCTGTTTCAGACTCCTCCTCGCTCTCCACAGGCCCGGGGCCTGTTCTGTGTCAGTATGGAGAAGATGGTTTTGTGGCTGAGCCGATTGCTGAGGGCCAGGTGGTCAGGGGTGGCCTGCAGCTCCTACAGCCACACGAGGGGCTCAGCTGCCTGTCTGCCTGGCACCATAACAGAAGGCTCGTCGCCCCGTGAAGCAGGCGGAGAAAATGAACAGCAGGAAAGGAGGGCCAGGGGGGAAAGACAGGGAGCACTGAGTCACAGACATGCACATGGGAGAGGAGCGGCTCAGAAAAAACGACACAATTGAAACACAAAACGCCCAAGGTTACTAAGGTGCCACCCAGCAGAAGAAGACTGATGAAGAGCGAAGACGTCATAGAAACAGTCATCTTAATTAACTGTGGCTATCTTATCTAAATCTTACCAAGTCAGAAGGCATAGGAGTGCACCTCTAGGACCCTTTATGGTGTCTTAATGGGGATTTGGAAAGGGGTAACCTGTTCAAGGAGGAATCGTGAATCACCAGTTTCATGGTAAATTGACCAGCATGATTAACTGGAGATCCACAGTTGCAGCAAGCTGTGACCACTGTGAGTTATGGTATGGGCTAGGGAGGAAGAGGAAGGCAGGAAACCAGCACTCTAACAAGAGCTTGTAGAAGTCCATCAGCTATTTCCCTGACAGGGAAGCACCATGTCAGGCTGAACACATCTGCTCTCCATCCTGACTCTTCCTTAATCCCCAGCAAAGTTGTTTGCTATATGGTCTTGGGCAACTGGAGTCAAACTTGAGTGAAACCCACCAGGGTTTGCAATGGTCTGACTCACTGGCAGATAGCAGAAGAATGCCAGGACTTTACATGGGGAAAAGATTCTTACCGGAAAACACGATGGCTGTCACAAAGAGAGTGATTCCCAGTCCCATGGTGCTAGAGTTAAAAAAGACAAGATACATCTCAGTTAGAAAGTGAAATTGAAAACCAGTGTTCACCAAAACATGACCTAGAAGTGGTGTTTGGATTCACTTGGGTTCCCGGGTGTGACAGAACCAAAGTCGTTTCTTCTGAGCTCTACAAACAGGTCAGTTACCCAGTCTCCTCTGCAATACGGCAGGCCACGTGACTAGATCTGACTAATGAAATTGTGGCAGAAAAGGTGGCTGTTACTTCCAGATAGGCTCACAAAAGCCTCCTCTGTCCTCTCCCTTTCCGTCTTAGAAGCCCGAGGGCAGAGAGGACGACAGAGCCTCCCAGTGGCAGACCTGGTTTCAAGAATTAGTAAAGCAGCACTCTTGAGCCCTCCCCACAAATGATCTGGACTGTGGGATTAGCACAGTATACTTGACGTTAGGTTATGAGGTTGTGGGACCTCCTGCCACAGTGTAACTCCTCTCTTTTGAACAGTGCAGGGAAATGAGGAAACATAGAAACCATTTCATCCAGCAGTCGCCTTCCTTTGGCTTTTCCTATGGTTCTCAAACTTTAATGTGCACAGAAGTCATCTGGAGAGGAGGTAAAATACTTTGCTGGACTTCATTCACTGAGAATTTGATAGTAGATAAAGCCCACAGATTAAGTCTAACAAACTCTAAGATGGAGCTCCAGGGTCACACTGAGAACAACTTCATCTATAAGACAAACCAAAGAAAGCACTATGCATTGCATTATAACCTCTAGCTTCCCCCTCCTCTCCCTCTCTCCCTCCTCCTCCACTCACCCACTCAACTTAGACCAAAATGCCTAACGAGTAGCTTCCAGAGAAACACAGAATAAGAGCCAATATTAGGAATAGGTTAAAAAGCAAACACTATGGCAGTATGAAATGGATCCTGGGATAAGGTCAAATGCCAAATCTGCACAGCTTGCATGGGATAGGGTCCAGGTTTAGCTGGTAGATTTTTAACAGCTAATGTGAAAAAGAAATTATCTAACCAATAAATTATTTCATGACTTTGCACGTAAGAACAGTGTTCAGAGAAAGACATGCAACTATTTTTAGAAATTTCTTAGAGGGTGGATTGTTCAAAGCCATTCCTGATCCTTTAGGCTATTCCCACAGCACTTAGCACAGGAAAATTATATTGCTTTTTTTTTTATCCTTCTAGACTGCAAAAATTTTTATTTTAATTTAATATCAAATTCTTAGTGGATGAAGTCCTGCAAAGTTTCTTATCTATTCTCCAGGAGACTTTTTGTAAACATTAACACTATTTGTAGGTTATACCTGTACATATTACAAAATTAAAAAAAACAAAGGGGATTGTTGGATGTGGCGGTACATGCCTTTAATTCCGGTGCTTAGGAGGCAGAGGCAAGTAGATCTCTCTGAGTCTGAAGCCAATCTGGTCTATGAAATGGGCTCCAGGCCAGCCAGGGCTACATAGTGAGACCTTGGTTCAAAAAATAAAAAGTAAAGGAGATGTATTTGTTTACATCTGACAGAAGCAAGTTAAAGCAGGAAGAGTTATTCTGGCTCACAGTTTGAGGGTACAGTCCACCATGGCTGGGAAATCATGGTGGCAGGGGCTTGAGGCACCTGTTGCTGTTTGCACCCTCAATCTGGAAGCAGAGATAAATGAATGTTTCTGCTTAGCTTGCTTTCTCCTTTTTATGCAGTCTGAGACCCCGGCCCATACAATGAAGCAGCCCATCTTTTGGAAGGTCTTCCTGCCCCAATTGATCCAATCTAGAAACTCTCAAACACGCAAGCCCAGAGGCTATCTCCTTGATGATAGGATCCTGTCAGGTTGACAGCCATTATTAGCCATCACAATGATAAGCAATAGAAAGCAACTCTATCTCGCCTTACTCTTCCCTGGCTGTCTAGCTTTCTCTCAAATATGTGCCTGGAACAACATTGTTGCCCTGTTACTAGCTCCTTGTCTCCCTTTGGAGATATTTTAGACAAAACGAAACAAAATAACATAGATCTGTATGCTATTCTCATTATATTAAAAAACCCAAATATACAGTTTTGCACATATACGACCACTTTTATTGTGGTCATATTATTGTGGCATATTATTCTACTGCAGTCTATTTGATAGAGTAACTTATTTGTTAAATATTTGAATAGCTTCCTATCTTTTGTTGCAGTGACGATCTGGATTATGTGCCATCTCACACTTGTAGGAGCCGGCTGTATTCATGAAGCTACATGACTTGACCAAAGCATTAAAAAGCAATAAATTTTAGTTTTCACAGATACAGAAAAGTTGTTACCTCCTATTACATGTTAATATTTCCATCAATGCAAGGCTACCTATTTTCACATATGTTTTTTGCAGAATAGTATATTTTCTAATTTGTGGTTTTCACAATTTAAGGAAAGTTAAACTAGAGAGTGGGGAAATGGCTCAGTGGTTAAAAGCACTGCCTGCTCTTGCAGAGGACCTGAGTTCAGTTCCCAGCACCCACACGGCAGCCAACAACTATCAGCAACTAGAGTTCTAGGGGATCTGAGGCTGTCCTCTGGCCTCTGCAGGCATTGTACTATACAGATGCACTTACATGCATGCAGGCAGAACGCTCATGCACATATAAAAATAAATAAATAATAAACAAATAGGGTTAAAATGGCATCTCATTACAATTTATTGGGTACTACAGTGGATTAAACCCGAGGCCTTATGCATGCCAGATGAATGCTCCACCTACTGAGTGTGCTAACCTCCCACTGTAATTTAAAAGCTTATTGCTTATTTTTACTTTATGTATGTGTAAGTGCACCCATGTCATGCAATGCCCAAGGTCAACAGAGGACAGTGGATCCGCCGGAACTGGGGGTACAGACGGTTGTTAGCCGCCATGTGGGTGCTGGGAACCAAACCCAGGTCCGCTGCGAGAGCAGCCAGTGCTCTTAACATAGAACCATCTCTCCAGCACCTCTCGTAAGTTTTTAAAAATTACTTTTTTTGTTGTTTGTTTCTTTTGTTTTTGGTCTTTCTGAGACAGGATTTCCCTGTGGCCCTAGCTGACTAGAACCAAGCTAGCCTCAAACTCACAGAGACTCCCCCGACCTCTGCTTCCCGAGTGCTGGGATTAAAAGCGTGTGCCACGGCACCCAGACTTAAAATTACTTTTAATTGTGGTAAAATCCACATAAAATTTAGCATGTTAACCATTTTCAAATGTACAGTGGCACTTAATTCACATTGTGCAACCATCAACGCCACCATCTTCTGAAGTGTTTTCATTTTGCAAAATGAGAACCGTGGAATCAGTCAACAGACTCTCTACTCCTCCTTCTCTAATGCTCTGCAAACCACCTTCTAGCTCCATGAATCTGCCTTCTTTAGAGATAAGTGGAATCATTCAGTGTTCGGATTTCTGTGGCATGCTTGCTTCACTCAGTGCAATGCCTTCAGGATCCATCCATCATCAGGGGCCTCTAGAATCCCTACATGTTTAAAGATTACTAGGCATTGTACATTCACATCGCATTCTGTGTATGTGTTTATCTTTGGGCGGCCACTTGAGTAGCACACACCTTTGGAGTCCTGTGAAGGGCGCTGCTGTGAATGTGGATCTACAAATTTCCTTCAGTTTTCTGCTTTCACTTCTTTGAGGTATAAACCCAGAAGTGGAAAAGCTAGAGCAAATGGAAATTCTATTTTAAAGTTTCTGAGGAACCACGGTACAACAGCTACATTTCACATTCCCTTCAAAGGTACAGAGTTCTAATTTCTGCACATGCTTGCCAACATTTCTCAGTTTTGTTTTTAAAGCAGTAATTATCCTAATATGTGTGAGGTGGTTTTCACTGTCATTTTAAAATAAATTTCTTTTATGAATCTGAGCATCTTGTCTGTTGTTTAAGAGATGGTATTTCTTGCCAGGCATGGTGATGCATGCTCTTAACTCCAGCTCTTAAGAGACAGAGGTAGGCAGATCTTTGCAAGTTTGAAGTCAGTCTGTACATGGTGAGCTCTGGGACCACCAAGGCTACATGGTGAGACCTTCTCTCAGAGAGAGAAAGGAGAGAGAGAGAGAGAGAGAGAGAGAGAGAGAGAGAGAGAGAGAGACTTTTTTTTTACTCTCCAGACATTGTGTTTTACCCTGTTTGGAGTTTAGCATTTTCTTGTTAATTTGTAAGAGCTCTTTATATATAGAAAATTAGCATTTTGTGACAATGTTACAAGTATACTCAGTTGCTACAACAGTACATGTTACAAACTAAATGCCTGGCTCCCAATGGCCACCTACCTCCTTTCCAGTAAGCGTAGGGCATTTTAGGACTCAGCATTGCCGGTTGAGTTTAGGCTGGCATCACATCAGAGCAGAGCCTGGGGAACTCATCCCTGTGCATCTTCTCACACTAAGTAACCCACAGGAGCCAATTATCAGAGAACCTGACACTTGGGGGTCCATTTGGGTCTGAATTCCCATCTCACTAAAAGGTGTCTCATTGTTTAGAAGTGAACAATCAATACGCTAAACCTTAACCTTTCCCCGCCGGGGTCACATGTCTAAGACACAAAATCAAAATATAATTAGTTATAAACTTATCAAATTAATTTTAACTCAAATAGCTACATGAAATCATGATGGCCCTGGAAAACTTTGAACAAATGGTCCCTGTAATTCACTCAGTGTGGAGGAACTTTTTTCCTGGCAAGAAAGTCCATGCCTATGCAGGCTTCTCTGTTTGGAAACTTCTGACAGAATCAACAACTCCTCCACCTCCCACCCTTGGTCTACACCAGCTTTGGGAGGTTTTTGCTTTTTGCTTTTTTATAAGATTTGGGGTTTGAGACAGGATCTTGCTCTATAGCTCAGGTTCATCTCAAATTTATGATCCTCCTGCCTCAGTCTTCCAAGTGATAGAATTATAGACTCGCACAGTCATGTGCAGTTCAGTGCTGATTTTGTTCTCTGAAGCTACCCAGAAAAGTCTACCACCCTCTATACTTCCACTAAGGCCTCTCAAGGGTTGAGGGGCAGTAATCTTATCCACCATCCACATCCAGGCCTGGTCCAGCACTGACAGTCCTAGAAACCATGACTTAATGCTCATTTCGGAGACTGCACACCAGCCTGTCAAACACTGGACACCTTTTTCACCAGCAATACAACTTGGATACAACCTTCTTTAGACATCTAAGTATCCTATGTGAAGATCTTCTCTCACCTCTTGACATGCTGTGTGTGTCTGTGTGTGTGTCTCTGTGTGTGTCTGTGTCTGTGTGTAGATTAGGTTAGGAAGCCAGTTCCTCCAATCTCACTGGCTCAGAAGAGCTGAAGTCTCACACCTTCAGCAATGAACCCTAGACCACAACCACAGGGCAAAGCTTTATCCTGGTGACCCAAGAAGTGGAAACTATTATTCTGGGAGGGAGAATGTAGCATGAGGGGTGGGGTAGGAGAGGAAAGAACCTAAGAATTCATGGGGGGATTCTCCGAGAGATTTCTGTCAGCTAGTAGCAAAGTAAGGTCTGAAAGGTGGGTTAAGTAATGAAAAAACTAAAAAGGAACAGCTTCCATATCAGGGGAGTTTCGTTCCAAAAACTGAAGAGCACCTGCAGATAGCATTTTCACTCACTTTGTATGTCTGGCTCCTCACAGAAAATGAGGAAGAGTCAGGAGAATGAATGATCACACTGCTTCACATGGCAAAGTGAGATTATTCACCACCATAATACAGTTGAAGTAACAGGTTTAGAGAAGTTAGTTTGTCCAAGGCCACCCACCTAGTAACAGAAGAGCCGAGAGTTAAACCCATCCAGCATTACTGACTTCTATATAACACATTATAGATCCTTTAAAAGCACCAGCCAGGGTGGGAGAGATGGCTCAGCAGTTAAGAACACAACACATTCTACTCCTGCAGAGGACCCAAGTTCAATTCTCAGTACCCGCATCAGGCAGCTCACAACTGCCTGTAACTCCAATTCCAAAAGATCTGATCCCCTCTTCTGGTCTCCACAGATACCTACATTTATGTACACACACACACACACACACACACACACACACAAACACACACACACAAACACAATTAAAATGAAAATAAAATTTTTTAAGTACCAGCCAGCTTCAACAGGGCATGGGTAGCAAGCAAAAAGGATTCCGAGTCTGCCTGTTATCAACATAAGGCATTCCCAGAACAAACCGAGTCTGCCCGTCATCAACGTAAGGCATTCCCAGAACAAACCGAGCTGATGGACCCTGAAAGCACAGTGGAACCCTTGAAGGCACAGGTGGGGAGGAGGGAGAATGGGGTAAAGCATCCACCTGCATCATGGGAGGTTTTGTCCTAGGGTACAAATTAGTCTACAAACGCTGCTTGAACACCCACAGTGTGCCAGGCAGAGCGAGCTCCTCTCGGCTTTGCCCCTCATAGGTAGCCGGGTCTAGCTCAAGTACACCTGCAAAAGCTCTGAGGAAACAGGAGGACTGAGGCTGGAGGGGGTGGATAATGAAGGGGAGTCGTTTTAGGTCTGAAGGAGTATGTGAGATCTAGTGTAGACAGAAGAGGGAGAACAGAGTGAGCTAGACAGGCACAAGCTGATGAAAAGCGAAGTGAGAACATTCCTTGGGGGAAATCAGAGGGCGACAAAGAAAAAGTTGCTCTGTTTTACAAGTTTGTTGGATGTCGTAGTAATTGGGGTACTAGGGAAAATGTTGATAAATTCACCGATGTCTCGGGAAGGTGAGTCATTCATACGTCTTTATTCGAGTGTACTCTGCACCAGACTTATTCTAGAGGTTTGTGAAGGCGTAAATACGGGTAGGCCTGTGTCCCTCATCCAGGACTGAAAAGAAAGGCTAAGTGTTCACTGCAAGATACTGTGGAGAGTAGCAGCATTTAGCTTCCCCCAGTATAGTCCTGCTCCAAGTAAAGCAGCAGATGTCACAAGCACTGGAGGAAAGACCAGGTCTGAGAACCCACTCACACTAGGGTCTGGTCACAGCATACCCATAGGTGAGCTCATCCACTGCCTGAGACACACAGTCCCAGACACCAGACACCAGGGCCTCAGCTTGCTTCTGGTGTAACATGATGCACTGGGGTGCTTCATAGAGTCCCATAACTCGAGCCACATGCTCATAGCATACTGCTGTCTGGGAGGCTCTGGGAGGAAGACGGCAGGGTTATTTCCTTTTATGTAAAGTTTCTGAAGTACAAAGGATAAACATTGCTGGGAATTGCATGCATTTGAATCTTAATAAAGTTTCTGACACAATGACATGCCTGACAGCAATGAGTAATCACCAGCATCAAGATTAGGACAGTTGTTAATCATCTGTTGCAACAAGCGTTTACTGAGCCAGTCAGTTTGCTTGGTGCTGGGGATCCAGTGATGAGCAGAAACAGTTCCTATTCGGGTGGATGCTTAAAGTTTAGTGAAGCAGTTAAATTACTGTCCATTAACCACAAATAAATACAAAATTATCACAATGGTAAATGCTACAAAAAAAGAGGCTCCTGGTACCTAGAGAACCTATCAAAGGGCTAGTCTAAACTGAGATTTGAACAATGATGGGGTAGATTCAACAGGGACACCCGTTCTCTGTAATTCCTCACAGAAAGAAGTAGATTTTGATTTCTCCTGACCCCAATGCTGGCACTTAAGTGACTTGTTTGATCACTAAAATGCGGTAAAATTGGGGCTGGAGAGATGGTTCAGCAGAGAAGAGCACTGGCTACTCTTATGGAGGACCTGTGTTCAGCTGACAACCATATGTAACTCTAGTTCCAAGGGTTCTGACACCCTCTGCAAGCATTGCACACACATAATGGCACAAAAATGAAAGCAAAAAACCCCACTCATATACACAAAATAAAAATAAATCAATACAAAATTAAAATGCAGTTAAAAAGATGTTCTGGGATTTCTGAAAGTAAATCATAAAAGCCTTGTAACTTCTACGTATCTTTCTAGAACATACTTTCTGGGGAGCTGGGCCCACCATGTAGGATGTTACATTATCCCAACACCACAGTGCCAGAGAGGCATGTGCAAGTTTGGGTCAACAGTCCCAGCTGAGTCTTCCAGTCATATGTGCCAAGCTACCAAATACATAGTAAAATGTTCCATCCTCCAAATCAGACGTCAGCAAACTGGCTGTAGACCGAATCTGGCTCCCACCTATTTTTATAAATAATGTTTTGTTGGAACAAAGCTAGACCTCTTTAGCATAGTCTACTGCTGCATTCATACTGTAATGATACACATGAGCAGCTATGACAAAGACCATATGGCTGAAAAGCTGAAAATGGTTCTATTTGGTCTTTGTTTTTATAGAAGAGGTTGCCTGAGCACTGTTCCAGCTCAGCCCTGCACAACAGGAGCATGCTACAGAGCACAAATGTCAGCCTCACTGGAACCTGAAAATTTCTAGTAGCCACATTAACTGGTTAAAAGAAATAGATGGCGTTAACTTTGATGTTTTATTTAATCCAATACTTCTAAAATATTATAATATCAACATTCCACCAATATAAATCAACAATATAAATATTTTAATATTCTTTTGCATTAAATCTTCAAATATCTTGGGGATGTTTTGCAAGATATTTCAACTAGGATGAAGCACATTTTAAGAGATGAGTGGTTACTGTGGCTAATGGCCACTGAAGTTGACCCAGACATCAGCTTACTTCTACCAAATGACCCTACTCATATCATGCAGAACGGATGAGTTAGTCAGACCCACGCAAACTGTGAGAGTAAAACAGTCATTTTTTTTCAGATGTACCTTTGAGGGAAATTTGTAGTATGCCAAGAGGTAAATTAAACAGATCCAGGAACACTGATTAAGTAAAGGTTGGGAGGAGGTGGTAGCTAGAAAAGATTCCCAGCAAAAGTAATATCAGACGCCAAGGCACCGTGGCAGGAGGGCACGGGAGAAAAGGTACAAGGATGCCAACGTGGCTAAAGTGAAAGCACGCGGAGGTAAGGCAGAGCTCGGCACAGGCCAGACCTTGCCCGTGTACGGGTCAGTTCAGGGCTTGCGTCTTTATGGTGATGGTAAGATGCACCACTGGAGAAACTGTAGAAGAGTGACTGGGTTTACAGACAAACGGATACTAGAGAAGTCAGACAGATGCAAGAAGCCCGGTCAGTTGATCACTGCAAGTGTGTAAGTGAAAATGATGGCTGTGTAGTCCAGAGTGGTGATAGACGTGGAGAGAAATCAATAGGATGTGCACATTCATTCGATAGCTGGATCATTCGTAACAGACCCACACCATACTGGATACTACAAGACTTTCGACTTCTTTATTTTACTTTCACATACTTAATAAAACTATGAATGAAAGCAATAGAAATCATTTTTTTTTCAAATATGCATGTGGCACAAAAATTAGCCAAAAGTCAGTCAACTGAATATTCTTGAAACCTAAAAAGAGAGTCATGAACAGGGTGAACCCCTTCAAGTTAGTATAAAGATCTAAACTTGAGTTTTACAGTAACCATTGTGTAAGCAAAATAGACACTACAGAAATCAAAGCCACCTAAATATTACTGAGAAACAACAATCAATAATTATGCCAAATTAATTCAGTCCTTTTTATTGAAGGGAAAAGATGATAGAGACAGAACTCAAGGCATGCTCGGTAAGTGTTCCAACACCGAGCCACACCCCAGCCAAATTAATTCCATCTTAACCTAGAATTTGCTCACTGTCATCTGTGCTAATTGGACCTGATCACTTGTGGTCTCTTGTTCAGAGCTTGGTTGTACTTGAACGACACTGACAAAATTAGAGTTTATCAAGTGAAAGGACAGCATGATTCACTAGGGGATATTGAAATTATGTCAGATGAGGAACAATTAAAAAGACTGGGAGTGAACCTGGAGAAGAGAGGATGCAAATCAGTGGTGGCCAACTGCGGATAGTCAAGGGCTCTCCAGTGGGATGCTGCGTGCATTGCTGTTGAAGGACAAGCAGTTTCAGTAACTGGAAGTCACAAGGAGCCAGATTTCAGCTCCAGATGATGAAAAGCTTTTAGTAGTCACAACCTAAGTCCAGACTTTCTTATGAAGTATGTATACCCCTATCACCAGAACAGCTCAAGGAAAAGACTAATAATACAGAAGAGATATTTTAAGGAGATTCTTGAATTAGCTGGGTGGTTGAGCTGCTCAACTTTAATTTGTCTCCAAGGTTCTCATTACATCCTCGGGAAAAAGAAAAAACCAAGACCCTGAGACTACATCTCCCTCTCTCCCCATTCTGAGTCCTTTCCTCTCATTTTAACATAGTAGGCAGCGCGGTGCCCTCTGAGGATGTCCCTGGATAGAGGTACGGAGCTGACCACAGGTAATCTGGGAATCAGGAGACATGGAACACTCCTATAGTTCATAAAAGTAGGGAGAAAGTAGTGGTGGAGGAACTGGTCCCAGCCAGATGGCTCAGTCCCAGAGTGGCAAGGGAGTGGCTGCAGTAGCTGGTTTCTGTTAGAGCTGTGAAGTTCTACCAAGTATTGGCTCTGACCAAGTCCACTCATTCTGATACTTCTGCTCATGAGAGTTTCAGGCTGTTTAACAGTTTTCCTCTGAAAGTTGGTCTCCTTCTTTACCATCAACGATCTTTAATTTCCAAGAACTCAATATGGCTGGAGCCTGCCTTCGTCCTTAAGCTTTCAATGACTCTTTCCAAGACAGCCCATGAAACAGTTCCTCACACTAAGCATCTTATACATCTGCTTAATATATATAAAAGAACTACTGCCTTAGTGAACCACTCCAAATGTTGCTGACTTCACCTGGTTAAACATCATATCTATATTCTTGATATTTACTTATTTCTATATGTGTAAAGAATATCCAGAGTAACCCTGAGTTCAACGATGTTCTATAACCACACTAGTGTTTGAGGGTTTTTTTCTTCCTAAATTTTTTGTTGTTTTTGAAGCGCTGGGGATGGAATCCAGGCCTTGGACAGACCAGGCAATTATTCCACCACTGATCATCTTCAACCCCATTTTTTTTCCTTTTAGTTGATATGTAATGATTGTACACATTTGTAGAGTACGATGTAATATTTTGAAAGATATATACCATGCACAACGATCAGATTAGGGCAACTGCTCTAAACATCACCTCCAACTTTTATCCTTTTTTGTGTTGGGAACATTCTTAAATCTAGTCCTCTATTACTTTGATAATTTTCTGAGGTAGAACCAAAAGAATCACTTTCAAGGACATTTTTCAAGGAAAAATGACCATCTCTTCTAAACAACAACAAAAAACAAAACCTCACTAGACTGGAGAAGATACTGACTTTGGAGATTATTTTTTATGGGAAATTAATTTTATGGGAAAATTAACTTTTATAAGTAGCAAAGCCCGGAAAGTCAGATAAGGAATTCATACTTGATTCAAAAGAAAACTGAAAGTTTGGAATTCATAGCTTGGAAGCAGAAAACCGATGTTCAAAAGCTTGGAAATAATGGATCAGTGGCCCTAACGACGTGAAGGCTGCAATCAGAGTGCTTGAGAAAGCTGAGGTGAAAAGACTCAGGGACCTGAAGGATGAGACAGACGCAGCGTAGGAGCACCTGCGTGAGGGCGAGGAGCTGAGTGTGCAGGGTGCCTGGTGAGAACTCGAAGGTAGACTCGGGAGAGGACTGTCTGTGGATGTGTGTGACTCACCCTGAGCTCCAGTTCCTCCTAGATCCCTCAACCAGCTGAGTCCCCTTCTAGCTCAGGCTGCCTCATCTGTCTGACTCTGTGTCTCACATCCCCTCAGAACAATTCACATTTTGGCCCCATTTGGAGAGAATTTTCTCCCCTAATTTTGCCTTCCTTTCCTTAGTTGTTTTTCTACTTACTCATTTAAGAGCAGTGTGCCTCATCCACACATCAGAAGCATTAGCAGATTCATAAAGAACAGAAGGATGTTTTGACTCATAGATATAACTCAACTATTACAATTAAGGATACCTCCCCCTTCCTGGTCCAGAAAGAGAAACGTAGTATGGCAATATCTTTCAGCTTTTCCTGTCCCCCAACAGCATTTGGGTATAAGATAGATACCTAGTTCTCTTAGCTGTATCTAGAATCAGGTCTTTCTGAGTCAAAGAACTGATGGTTTTTCAAAACCAGTTTTTCCCTTTAACATAAAAGCATCCCAAGGTAAATTTACGCCAAGTTTCTCAGGTGCCTTTCCAGGTCTGTGCACATCCGCCCAAGAACTCTGCCAGTCAGGAATGGACGTTCTCGGTGTGCTCCAGCACTTGGAATTCCCATGTTACTCATTCCTCGGGGTGAGGCAGTTTTTGAAAGCCCCCGATAAAATGCGAATGCTATCTGAAGGGGAAAACGAGTGTTTTTAGCCATCAAGAATTAAGTTCAAGTTAATTTACCCAAACGGGACATGGAACTCAGAAGGGAATCCCACGGTGAGCGGAGAAGAGATAAGAAATGGGAGGGAGACTTCCCAGTGTTTGTATCTCAGTACTTTGATGGGGAAATGCAAAATACCCAAAGCACTCGGGTCTTCCTCTACCAATGTTCAAAATGGCGTCTGTTTCCCAAAGCACATTCTGAGTGTACACAACATGCCGTTCAGAAATGACTTTCTACGAGAGAGTGGAGAAGAGGACACTGGTTCAAAAAAAGGCTGGGTGCTCAACCTCTTCGCCCAGTACTCACGCCTGGCCCAAACAGCTAGAAAGCTGAGTGGCTGGCACTTGCCTGAATTCTGAAAGATCTGTCAGGAGCCTTCCCGGCAAATATAAAACACAGAGACAGGGCTGGAGAGATGGCTCAGCAGTT
Source organism: Eospalax fontanierii (assembly GCA_035773235.1). NCBI lineage: Eukaryota > Metazoa > Chordata > Mammalia > Rodentia > Spalacidae > Eospalax > Eospalax fontanierii. The sequence continues at coordinate 61,969,954 of CM069534.1, read as the reverse complement.
AAGAGCATCGGCCGCTCTTGCAGAGGACCCAGGTTTGGTTCCCAGGACCCACCTGGCGACTAACAACCACCTGTAACTCTAGTTCCAGGGGAATCCAACGCCCTCTTCTGATCTCCACAAGCACTGCATGACATGCATGCATTTACACATAGGCAGGCAATACACTCATACACACAAAATTAAAAAAAAAAATAATAAAAATTTTAAAAACCACAAAAAAAACTCACAGAGACACAGTACCAGTTAACAGTCTCATAGAACCATTTCCTCTCCTTCAAAGTACTCCTAGCTAATAGGTGTAGTTCCATGATTATTTGATATGTTTCTATTTACTAGAAACTTCAGTAGAAGAGCTTCCCTACATGTCTTTTGTGCTCCCTGTACCTAAGACACAGTAAGAAGTCAGCAAACATGCTGAAGATGCATAGATGTGGTGGTATTCAGAAAAGCTTCCATTAGAGAACCATGAATCACGTCCATGGTATATACAGCAGCAAACAGCAGACTTGGTATAAAACCACCAATCTGAGCACATAGAGGTGTATTTTCTAGTCCCAAGGTGGATGTTAGAGTTAAGAGAAATAGGCCATCTCCTTAGTTAGTATAATTTGAGGAGTGGGAAGTTCCCTTGGCCAAAAATTATTTTTCACCTGTCTCTCCAGAACCTTACATTACTATTAATGGAAGCGATATTTTAAGCCTATTTTGCAAATTCAAATGTGTACGCAGCATGAGGAACACGTTAAACCACTGCTTGGGCTCCTTTTTGACCTAAGACTACTTCTTTCCAAATGAGCCAATGGTCTTTAGTATCGAGGTGAGGCAATAAGGTGGGAAGAAATAAAGGAAAGAGTTCCTAGATCAGAAAAGGAAAAGTCAAGGAAGCAGGGACCACTGCAAACAGACTGTGGATATTGCCTCCATCCTCCACGTTTCCTCTGGCACAAGAAGCTCAGGAAGAACCAGCATCTTCAGAAAACTTCTCCTACTACAGAGCTGCTAGGACTCCTCAATATTTCAAGGCCAAGAGCAGCTGCCAAGTTTTTGGTAAGTGGCACCTGTTTTCTGCCTGCCCTGTCTCTTGGCTCACTAGTACAGATATCAGGCTAGAAGAAACTCATTTCTGTAATGTCCCACTTCCAATGTGGCCAGTCTGAGATGCAAGTGTGTTAGTCAAAGGTTTTAAGCACATACTCTGCCTTCTCTCACTCCCCTCTCCCCTCCCTCCCTCCCTCCCCAGCAGACAGCCCACCTTTGGGTTGCCCCAGATGCAGCTTCTGTCCTCAACACTCAGTAGGTTGCAAGTTCATAAGAACATACCTGTCACCAATGCCCGTCCACCGCATCTCCCAGGGACCAGATACATAAGCAGAGGAGCATTCCCGAGGGCTACAGGAGCTTGGTGTTAGGAAGAAAGTAAAAGGAGCCTTGCCTGGCTCCTTGCCTGGGCCTCCCAAGACTCGGTGTATAGAGAGAAATGATCTCAAGACTGAGGAAGAACTCAGATACAGAAAGGGGAACTGACTAGAGAGGGCGACACCACAGACAGGGGCCGCGTCCGTGCTTGGTTCCAGATAACTTCTGCTGGCAGGTGGGCATTTCCACAGATGAGAATGACTACAAGTGAGCCCTTGGACAGCCAGTCAGTGTAAAGCCCTGAGGAAACCCCCAAAGACAGCCCCTTCCACAAACACAACAGCTAACTCCCCGGCAGAGTGAGAGTCCCTGGAGTGTGATCCATGAAGTCCATGGCTGGCAGTTCTGCTTTGTGCACTGAATCTCACTCCATGGGACACAGGAGACAGTCTCCAACCAGACATTAGAGATGGAGTCTTTCATGATGAACCTCTCCATGGATTCTTCTAGAAGCCAGTAAACCTCCAATACCCTCATCATTGGATTATCCTAATCTAATGCTAGACTGTTTCTGTGACCTCCATCCACCATGGAGAGTTGGAGGGCAGATCACAAGCAGAAGTGGGAGAGGCATGCGAATGCCAGCTATGTCTCTAAATCTGGGGCATTGTCAGATTGTGCACCACATTCCACACATGTAGGTACACAATCTCACCCCAGGTGCAAGGCTGTTCTTTTCTAACAGTCAAGCACTGCAAAGCTTCGTGGTCAGTGAGGTCATAGGGGGCATTTATGGGTCTCTGAAGTCTGCAGCACGTGAGCTCGGGAGAAAGGCAGCCTCCAGATTGTGCCTCACCTGCTTTCTCAGAAGCTGACTGTGGCCCTGCAAGGCTGCAGAAATTGAAAGTGACAAACTCGAAGTTGTTTGCTGTTTATTGGTTAAAGCACAGGAGTAGGAAGAATGTGGATTTGGAGTTCATGGTCCCACGTCAGATCTTGACTTGACAATTGGACTTGGGACAAGTTATTGAAATCCTAGAGTCTCAGACTTCTGGCTTATGAAATGTGACTCAGTGGATTACCTTAGTGTACCACTGTGCAAGACTAGTGATCTTGCGGGTAAATCATAAATCCCCCGGCACTGAGCATGCTGTGTAGCAATTCAGTCTTCATTATTACTCTCTTCTTTCCATTTGCATCCTGTTTCCCAATTCTCCTTTGATCTTTCCACAAAAATCTTCCTTCTGTCACTAGAAGTCATGATGATTCTTCCTAAACAGAGCTGAAAATCCGGTCACCTTCTGTCCAGGGCCTCTCAAACCCGTAGGCTCCTGCATGGTCCTGGGTCCTGACTCACTGGGTCATCACTTCCTCTCAGCCACTCTCTCTGTGCATCTTGGAAACATTCTTTATATGGAGAAGCTCTACTGGGGGTTTTCCTCTGGATTTTACGATCAGAGCTTGCTTTGATTTGACAAGGTTCATGTAGTTTCCTTATTGGAGCGAATAAAAATTACCCACTTTATTACAGTACAGGAGAATTCGTTAATACGTTGCTTAATTTTCAAGTACACTTCTCCACCTTGTACTCAACAATCAAAATAGAAAATCGGTTAAACTGGATGTGTTGCCATAAAAAATTTTTTTTGCAGTATTGAGGATCAAACCGAGGGCCTTGCACATGCTAGGCAAAGCATTTCAGCACTGAACTTCATCCCCAGCTCTATCAAAACATTTTGAATACCAATCTTCAGCTATTCTAGGTACTAATACCATTTACTGTGCCTTGTATAATGTTTTTCTGTGAACTCATTTAAAGTACTGATATTTCAAATCATTTTGCTAATACTAAAAATACTTGGAAAGTAGCATCATTTGTCAGAAATAGAAAAGAAATAAAAATAACAAATCACACTAGTTTGGGGATCTCAGAGACCTGAGTTCGTACTGTAGTCGCACTGCTAATGCCTTAATGAAGCTCTCTGGCCTTGAATTTCTCACAGAAGTAATATTTTATTAAACGCACCATAGACTGAACGGGATGACAGACACCTGGTGGTCAGCACAGGCACTAGCATCCACTAGGCTTGTTTTTTTTTAAGGTTAGTTATTGTTTCTCTCTTTCCTTATCATATCCCTTATCTCCAGGCTTCAGTTCCTGCTTAGACCAGCTTCCTCCACCGGGGTGCGTGAGAGGTAAGGTAGCCGCTGAATGACAGACGTGGTGGAGTGGAATTCTCTGACTCTAAGATTGAGAGCTGCAAGGCTGTGAGGGCCCTCAGAGACATCACCTCCGTCTTTCAAGCCAGCCTCTGTGTCACCTCTGACAGACTCGCATCGAGCCTCCTGTTTTCTCATTTGTCATACTAGGAAATTCATGGTCAGATAAAGAGAGCAAATTGAAAATGTCTTTTTGATAATAAACCTAAATCTACTTCCTGGCTCCGGAATTACCATTTAGATGTCCCTGTCCTGCCTCCTAGAATGACCAGAATATAGTCTTGTAATCTTTTTGATTAGTTGAAAGCAGATACTACAAAATTCTGTAATACTTCCCCTGCTCAGCTAAATATTACCAGTTCTAACTGGACTGCCTGCCACGGAATGTGCACTTCAGGACCCTAACCCACAGCATCTTTCCCACAAGAACCCCTCTCCTGGGGTGACATACCTCCTCACAGAGAGCTCAGCAGTGTAGAACAGGCACTGTCATTAATGACCCAGAGGTCATGTTCATTTGAAAACAGTAAGTGGCAGGAGGCCAGCTGGCTGTGATTTTCTTTTTACACACCAGGTCCGGTCATTGCCTCTTCACCCCCTCTTGTTTGTGTTAGTGCTTAGAGCCAGCTTTAGGTCAATCAAAAGACCTCTGACTGACACCCATGTCATCAGACACAGGGTGAACAGGGTGCCGCAGAGATGGTAACTAACCGCGCCAGACACTCAAAGGAGGCTGAGTGGACTGAAGATCAGTTCTGTGTGACTGGTGAGAAGGAAGTTGCTGTAACCTCAGAAGGCAGCTTTCTGAGGTGACCAGCTTCCTCCTCTACCTCAATCCAGGGTGTTCTCAGGTCTGAGGACAGGATGCAAGGAAACGCAGTGGAGGAGGAGGAGCTAGAGATGGCAGCTGTGGGTGGGGAAGGGCAGATGAGACATCGCTAAGCTACATTACTGTCAAATAAAGAATCAGCCTGACTCTTGGTTTGAGTTTTAAAAGCCCAGGAGAGAAACCGAACTCTCACAGAATTGTGCTCTCCAGCTACCTCGCACATCTTTATCCAAACAGTTTCTCCAGCATGAACTGGGGAACTTCAGGCTTGGATCCATTTATATCTTATCAGAGAATCTTGCCCTTTGATCCCTAGGCTTAAAATGCTTCATACACACATGTTGAGCATTCTTCTAAGTTCTCCCTGTTTCCAAAGAGGATAAGAATATGAATATACTGCTTCCAGTGCTTTGATTTGCTAATTCAAGCACATTCACATTCATTCACTGTCTGGGGTAGAGGTCAAAGTGGAGTCAAGGGATCAAGGTCAGGTGCCCATGTCAAAAGAGCACATGACTCAGTGAGCTTGTTTGCATTGTAAAGAGTAGCTCTTTGGTGCCAGGTTGAGTAAAAGTCACTAGTCTAGATTCTGTCCATATTGTAAGTCGTATCTATAGGCAGATATGACTTCATCCGGTCTTCATGGAGAACACCTATTCTGGATTCACTCTGTGCATCTGCAAGATTTAAATGCCTCCCCTCCCCCACCCCGTGTGGCCTGTGGTGGAAGGCAGCTAGATGGATTCTAGAGGGTGGCGAAAAGAAAGCGTGCTTCCAATACAGGATAAAACAGTTTCCATGAATAATTATAGCAGCATTGTTTATTGTAGCGTGTATTGGTGTCTGTTTTCTGAGCATTCTAGACAGAGATGAGTGCTGGGGTAGGGGCAACAGAAGAGATCCAAAGGCAAAGGTTCTTCTAGACTTGTGTGAAGCCCAGCAGGTGGCTTATACTCTTAGAAACTACATTCTTTATGAATTGCAAGAGAAAGGGAAGATGAGGGGCGTGTGGGGGTCACAGAGCCAGTGAGAGCCCAAGCACCCCACCCTTAGTGCCCTAATGGGCTAACGTCCTAAGAGGTGATGACTCATCCGAGAGAGGAAGTCGCTTCAACCCAGGGTGGCAGTCGCCCCAGATACTCCCACTCCTCATAGTTCATGGAGGCAGGAAGCTGCCAGACTGCCTAGATCACTGAAGGCTCAGCCAGAGAAGTTCCTCACATCCCCAGAGCAACCGACCGCAGACAAGATGCAGGACCCTTCATTACATCAAGTAAACTTTTTGGATTCTGCCTGGGCTGCAGGAGAGGAAGGCAGATCTCTGCACGACCAAGATGGAATCTGCTGTCCAAGGGGCAGAAGGCAGGTTCAGAGGTGGAATTACACTGGATTAAAAGAAACTAAGGAGCTAGGCCCCCATACTTGAGAGTCAGGAGGATACCAAGTTCAAGGCCTGGTTTAGTTACAGATAAGTTTAATGCCAACATCGACAACTTAATGAGACCCTGCCTCAAAATAGAAAGTAAAAATACACTTCACCAGTATATTCACCAGTAGAATACTTACCTAGCATGTGAAAAACCCTGGGTTCAATCTCAGTACTAAACACACACACACACACACACACACACACACATGCACGCACACGCACACGCACACACAGTGATTATCTCATGTGTACTTGGATTCATAAATAGAATTAAAATCCTATAGAATATAATCCATGCAAGGGAAATAAAATGTGCCTGCAAATAGAATTCCTGAACAGTCTCTAACTGAGAATCAGTGTAACCTAGAGTTGAATTCTTCTCTTATCCCAGTCCTGCTGTGTGAGTTCTAACAGATCAGAGCAGCCAGCTCCAATCTCCAGGACCTACTTTTACCCTTTTAACAAAACCCTAATGGATTCACCTTTCCCTCCCACCATCTTTTTAAAGTAGCAAATAGCCCCAAAAGATTAACTGGACAAGACTATAAAATCTGTAATCTATCTCTTGGAAGATTCACTTTCCAGTTTCACTTGTCAATTAGCTGATCATAAGACCATCCCGAGATGATCTAATGAGATAGTGAACTTTTCCTGCCTGGAATCCCACCTCCCAGTGCAGTGCTTCTGGACCTGGCCACTGACATGTAGGTATCCATAAATCAGCCCACTTTTCTGAAGGTGGCATGCAGGGATTTTTACAGTTGTGAAACTATTGTAGATGATAACATAATGGTGGGTTACGGCAGTTCACATTTGTCAAACCCATGAAAAAACTCAGAGATAAACAGTACAAAGCATGGGCTAGTTGGTAATGTGTTAACATTTATTCATTGGCTGTAACAAGTAGACCACTCTAAAGAAAGATGGTGAAGACAGGAAGCTGGGTGCTGGGTAGACACAGGGATGATGGGAATTCTCTGTACTATCTGCTCAATTTTTTATGAACCTAAAGTTCTAAAAATAAAGATTATTAATTTAAAGACATACACACATTAACCACATGTGTCAATTCCTGGCAAAGCAACTAAATTAATGATGTGGCATTTTCAGGGTTCCAAGACTAGTGGGAAAGTGAATTAGCATTCATTTCATAGTCCAAAGATTCACTTCCCCATGTTCCACACTGCTCATCAAATGCCATGCATATAACACTGTTGAGAAAAATCTCCAGTGTTCTATTTTTAGTTTTTTTGTTGATACTTTATGCATATTTCTAGTGCAGAACTACAGATTTTTATGTCCATCCCTTAGGTAAGTGAAAGGAAAAAAACCCTCTGTTTTCTATGAGCCAGAAAATTTTAAGAAGAATAAAGGCTTTCAGTTCCATTTTTCTCTTTTTTTCTGGAGGCATATTCTTTGAAATGTAATGGGTTTCTTTTCTCTTTAAGGGAGAACACAATCTTATTCTACATCAAGAGCGAATTTTATATAGTTCAAGCATTAGAGGTTTCATTTTTTTTCTTTCCCAACATTTTGCAACCTTGTTTTTTTTGTTACACAAGAGAGTCACTGAGGTAGGGAAGATCTCTCACAAGCTCTAACAGACGCCACTCTCCTCCCTGGCTGGCTTTTCTGTCCCTTTAACTGCCCTGAGGTCTTTTATTCGCTTTCTCGGGATGCAAATTCATGCCCATCGTTCATGCGTGCTAGGAAAAAGTGCATTGTTTCTTCAGATGTACTCTGTCAATTCCTCAACACAAAATCTAGGTAACATGCTTTGCCTAGATGTTCTCAAGGGTTAAGTCAGAAAAGCAAGGCGTGGGGCTGGAGAGATGGCTCAGTGGTTAAGAGCATTGGCTCTTCTTACAGAAGACCCAGGTTCAGATCTCAGCATTCACATAACAACTGTCTGTAACTCCAGTTCCAGGGGATCCAATGTCTTCCTCTATCCTCTGTGGGCACTGCACATGGATAAACTTATATACCTACATGCGTAACACTCATACACATAAAGTAAAATTTAAAAAACATAATTAAAAGAAAGCAAGGGACATCAGGAGGTCTTTGTTAGCTATTCAACACCGCATGGTAGCTTCATAAAACACACCTGAACTTTAACAACCTACATGTACATAAACAAAGCATTCACTTATATAAAAAAAGGGGATTACATGGAAAAATTGTCAAATGGGTAAAATTTGTTATAAGCACATCCTAGAGCAGGTAGTGACTGCAGATACACAGTTATAGTAGGACTACAAGGGCCAAAGTCAGTGGGGAAGAAGAGGACCGTGGACCTCCATGGGCCTTGGATTAGTGACCACAGCTGCAGCAGACAAGGGCCCATGATCTCATTCAGGGTCTGAGCACGAGCTGTGGTCTGGTGAAGACAGGGAAGAATGAAATCAGGAGTTTCTGACAAGTGTGTAGAAGAAGACATATCACTGGGCCAGTAGAAAACTAGATGGACCACAGACAGGTCAGGAAAGCAAGGCTACAGCTGAGAAGGACCACATCAGAGAGCACTGAGGAACCCATGACTCACCCCAGAAGCACTAGAGAGCAGGGTGTTGCAACCGGACACTTAGAGTACCATTCCCACCTTGCCTGCCTGCTGGACACCCAAACACTTCATGGAAGGAGGTGGGCCCAGTATCAAGACTGCACAGGAACAGACTTTAGGGACACACAGACATACATACAGGTATGATTTCTTTTTATTCCTTTCTATCCTGGCAATATTTTCCATTTCTCAATATAACCTTAAATTGAAGATGTCATTACCCCACTGGAAATTTGGGGTTTTAATCTGCCTTTACTCATTCAACAAATGCTAAACCAGCCCTGAATGGACATGGGTTTCCATTGGTCTTGGGATCAACACAAGTAGAAGAAGAATGGTCCCTACCCTCCTGGGGCCTGCAGTTGAGTACAGAAGACCTACACTGATTCAGTGAGGTCAAGGTTCTGATCATCACATGATTTCCAACATACCCAGCCTCCATCAGGTACAGTGCCCTGGGGTGTAAATACCATCTTAAGAACATGAGGTAGATTCTAACTAGGTTGTGTAGATCACAACTAAACGTTCCTTCACATTCAGGACCAGGTTTCTCCAGGAACTGCTGGCTTCCCCTTCACATCATATCTAAAACGACCATGGGGTCAATAGATAACAAAGCAGAGATCAGCTACTAGGCTAGGATGGGCCAAAGGATCCTTAACTTGCCCTCCATGTTAACAACTGCTATATTCTAACTATGCTATTCAGTCTAATTCACTCTTATGATCTCAGCATTTCCTCTGACCCTTATGATGGCCTAGTAGTTAGCAAATAACATGAACTCTTCCTGTGACAAAGGCAATACACCCAGAAGTTTAAAAATCGATACCAATACACTACAAACATCTGTGAGGTCACTTTTTAGAACTCAAAATGAATATCTGATTCCAAACTCACGTTCCTTTCAATCTTGGTATTATTATCTGAGAACATTAAACTGAAATTTAGAAACACCAAGACTCTCGATGGAAAGTCGTCTATAGTTTGCTTATATATTCTGAGAAACTGCTGTTTCCCTTGTATCTTGAGCCTTAAAAATCAGAATGAGGTAATATTCTAATGTCAAAGTTACGAACACTTCAGTCCATGTGTTTTTTCTTTCTTTTCAGAGGAGGGCACAGCACACAGAACAAAACTAACACGTTTTAACAAATGGCAGTATATTTCAAGTTTAGGGAAGTATATGATTTATGAAAGTACCTTATGCAAAATGTTTATATAAGAGTCTAAATAAGATGTGCAGAGCAAAGTAAAATAAAAAGATCAGGGCATACAGGACACAGCTAATATGACTAAGCTTGTTTTAAAAATAATAACTGGATTTTTCAAAGCTTCCGTTTCACCACAGAGCGAGAGAATGAGAAGGGCACTGTACTCCCAAAGACGCACTTACCCAGGACATCTCTGCAACCCAAGGCAGTGCACAGGGCATTGATGAACCCTTGCAACGTACACTTATCCATCTGATTTGCAGTTTTCAAGGTAGTGGCAAAGGACCACTGCGAGGTATCTTTTTTCTGCAGCTCCTTTCCACTCTTCACGTGCCTTTCTCTAGAAGATTCTAACAGGTGATGGTACTTCAAAAGAAACTTCTTAATAAAATCAGATGTCATCCTGCCTGCTCCTCACTTTTGAAAAAGGCCTTGGTATGAGCTTTTCTTAAATGTTAAGGTTGAAAATGATCTGAAATAAGCCTTACTAATTTGCCCAATTTTAATGTGAGCAGTTGAAATACCGAAGGCCGTTTATTTATAGGTCAATGTGATCTTTGCATGTTGCGGATGCAATATTTGTCATGGACAAAACATCTTGTCGTGGTGACAAAATATTGCCTCTGAGTTGTACTTTCATTGTGCCTGGCTTATTTGCATACAAACAAAAACGATTATTTTTTTAGGTATTATGTGTTTTTGTTTTGGTCCCTTGGGATGACTGTGGTCAGGAAGAAGGGCAGAGGTCATTTTCATACATTGGATGACACTCACTGTGTTTATGACGCCCTTCCCTCCCCATCACCTACAACTGATTCATTAGCGCCCAGTTTTGGAGTCCTCATCACTTCTGAATGGACTATTACAACAGTCTTCTGATTATGAAACTTCCGTGCTCTAAAGACCTGCTTGTTCCTCACAAGTTAGTGGTCACACTTCTGAGCAACACACACAAGGCCCTTCTCAGTCTGAATTCAGTTTTCCTCCTGTTTTTATTACTCTCCCTATGCAAGTCTCACTCGAACAATTCACTCTTTTCTGACCCCCAGGCCCTTCAGAGACTCTCCTAATTCCATTACCATTGCACAAGCTGTTCCTCCTCCTCTTTGTCTGCCCAACTGCAAGTCTCTATTTGTCCTCAAAATGCAGAGCACTTCGCCACAGACGCCTTCCTGCCACCCTTACCATCTCTTTTCATGATCCTAAGATTTCTCATTGTGCAGTTTCACTGCCTGGATGGCTGCCCAGGTCCAGAGCCACCAGGGTGAGGAACATATTTCAGTCCCCTTTGCATTCATGGTACTTGGTACTTGGCACTTCGTAACAACTCCAGAGTATGATTCAGTGCATGTCGACTGATTAAAGTCAGTGTCTGCTGACTGATGGCTACATGGTAGGTGCGCTATACATGCTGTCCTTCACTGAATTTCCATAATGAATGTAAAATGTTAGGTGGATGAGGAAACTGAGTTTCAAAGATGTTAGGTCACTTGCACTGCGGGACACCACTAGTAACCTCAAGTTTTCAGCAGGACATGGATGAGATCTATTTTTTACTTCTAGTGGAGCCTGTTATATGACTACTGTTGGAATGACAGACAGATGTCAGCACTCTTTTTGACCTGAACACTGAATGGCTTACCATTCACTATGCTTACTAATTGTGCAACCTTGAGCAAATAACTAAACCTGAATTTTCTTATTCCTTTCCATTGGGGAAAATAATACCTAACCCATTTGGTTTCTGTAAGGATTGAGAACGGCAACCATATAAACTTCTTAGCCTTGACTGTGGCCTTCACAGTCGCTGTGTGCTCCATCCGTTCCTGTCCACACTTGACAGACCTCCATTCATCCACCTATCTCCTCATCCTCTGAAAGTTGGAGTAGTTTAATGTTCTAATAGACAAACCGAAGCTCAGAGAACTTAATAAGCTGTCTAAAAGTTCTTTAATCTAAGGGGATATTTTCCCTAAGGTGCCCAAGAACTGAATAGGACCTTCCAGCCAATACCTAAATAATATATAAAAGGATGCTGGTGAAAACATACCCATTGGCATTTAAGAGCTGGGTTTGGGCTTGTTTACACCTCTTTTTTTCTGACTTATTTTTCCCTAACAGTCATAAACACTTAAGCCAGAATCTTGGACCAGAATCTTGATCACATTCACCTTTCTGGTCTCTGTTCTCTAAACTCTCCATTTTCTGTCAGTTCTCACCATCTCCATTAAATCTCCAGTCCAGTTCCTCTGCGCTCCCCTCTGCTCCTACCCTGGACAGAGATCTTGGAGAAAAGGGTAAACGACTTTGGTCCTAGGCCCTGGTTTCCCTGAGAAGGTGTGCTGGCTGCATACTGACTGGCACAGGGTTGTCACTGGTGGATTCCCTGCCCTGGTAAGTGGCTATTCCTGCTCTCTACACAAAGGCTTAGACTCAGGTCCAGAAAGACGGAGAAGTCATACACTCAAATGAAGGCAGCCACACAGGAGAAGCCCCGGTCTCACTGAAAGTGGGCAGCCTCTGCCAACTGACCATTGCTGCATGTGGGAATGAGGCGTGCTGTGACAAGGGCTCTACGCTTCAGAGAAGAAGGAAATCCAGGTCTATGTGGATTCCAGATTTTTGAAATATTAGCAATTAATCATGATGACGAATTTTGCTTTGTTTTGATAGTTTTAGTCCACCAGCCTTTAATTTTCAGCCTCTGTTCTCATTTTGTATCTGCCCCAAACTACTTGTTCTCTCCTCATTGGCTTTTATCTTTATCACTTAGTCACCAAAGCTTGTTTTGGATCCCTATCCAACATAGATCTCTCTCTCTCTCTCTCTCTCTCTCTCTCTCTCTCTCTCTGTGTGTGTGTGTCTGTCTCTCTGTATGTATATATGTGTATGTGTGTACACTTGGGCATACCTCTCACATGCATACATGTAGAAACCATAGGTCAACACTGAGTGTCTTTCTCAATTGCCCTCCACATTGTTTTTTGAGATAGGGTCTCTCACTGGACCCGGAGGTCACTGATTCAGCTAGACAGACTGGCCAGTGAGCCCCTACAATCTGCCTGTCTTCCCCAGCTCTGGGATTACAGGTGTACACCATGCTTGGCTTTAAGTGGCCATTAAGGGTCTAAGGGTTGATCTCCGGTTCTCATGCTGTGTATCAGGCATTTTGCCAATGACACTATTTCCCAAGCCCTGAATTTAAATCTTTATACCCATAAATCTTTCTTGCTACTAACCTCCCCCATCCATGACAATATTCCACAATACATAGATAGATAGTTGTTTGCAGCTCAGGTCCAGAATCAGACTGTTACTACCTATATACTGGTCAAGACCTAGTTTTCCCTTGTGAGGAATTGGGAATAACACATTCTGCAGTTATGAGGATTAAATGAGATTAAATATATGACACAATATCATATACAACTGCTGTCAGAGAGAGAACTGTCAGCAATGGAGACTCTTCCCCCCTTTTACTAGTGGCAGCTTCTACATGGGGTCCCTGCCTGATTCATCTTTATTTTCCCAACATTTCTAAGTAAATTATTAAGCACATAGTCCCAGCCTCCTCCTTTCTAGCTCTGATTCACCACAACCTGGGCCCTGCTGTGATGTGGTCTTAAACCACTCCTTCCACACTTACCTCACTCTCCCTGAATAGCGGTGGTTCTAACAGAGATCAAGGTAAAGCATGTGGCTGAGGCCAAACCAACCCCTTCCAGACACTGGGACATTATATCAAAGTGAGGGAACTTCACCAGTATGTTCATCTTTCCGACTCCTTGTGATAAACAGAACTAGGCTACCTTGGTGCTACCATACACAGGACAACGGTAGAGAGACGCACAGGGCTGGGGCTCACCGGCAGGGATAACACAGCTTCCACAATTTGCACCTCATGGCTAGAGAGAAACCCCAGTCCTGCGCCACTCCCTCCCAACCTTTCGGGGACTGTGATGGCTCAGAGACTGTACTTCACCACAAGACTGTTGTTAAACCTGGTTGCACCAAGTTTAGCAGGATGTTATATCTTCACTGTAGATTTGGCGACTGCTATCAACGATTTTTTCATCCCCATGTCAATCTAGTGGTAGCCACTGTCTGTAACTCCAGATACCTTTTCTGGCCTTCTTGGATATCTGTACACATGTGGCACACCACACACACACACACACACACACACACACACACACACACACACACGCACGCAAATAAAAATACAAATAAATCTTTTAAAAAGATAGAGCTAAAGAAACCCAAGATTTAATTTAACTTAAAGTGTAGAACATAACAGATGTTAAAGAGTATGATTCTTAAGATATTTTCTTTCCACCTCATGTTATAAATTCTTACAGCCCTCATGGCATTAGTCTCATTTTACAGAGGATCCTGGGGTTCAGGGAGTTGGATGCTTCTCCAAGGTGATGCCACTAGTATACAAGTAGAGAGCTATGTGTGGACTGCTTGACCTGACACCAGCCTGACTGAGTTCAAACCCTGGCATTGTCTAAGACACAATACTGCCCACAAACAAATGTAAAGCAGCCACTTTCATACTCCTAGAGAATGTGCACAGTCACTGTTAGAAAAAGAATCAGGGGGGCTGGAGAGATGGCTCAGTGGTTAAGAGCACCGACTGCTGTTGCAGTGGACCCAGATCTGATTCCCATCACCCACATGGTGGCTGACTACGGTCTATAACTCCAGTTCCAGTGGATCCAACCCTCTCTTCTGACCTCCTCAGACACTGCACAACACAGGTGCGCTCACATACATGCAAGTGATACACTCATATATGGAAAATAAAAATAATTTTAAATTTTTTAAAAAGAAAAAGAACATCAGATTTGACTCTGAGGATACCTGCACTCACATGCACAATACCCACACAGAGTTACACATACATACACATAATTTTAAAATACAATCTTTTTAACAAAAAGATGCAGAATGATGTCATCCCCAAAAGCCTTCCTGGTGCTGCCCTTTGATAAATGTGTCCCTACTGCCCCACATTCCTGCTCTCCACACCACTCACAACCATGGCGATCACCAATCTCTTTTCTGCCTTTGTGAGTTTGTTATTTCAACAACATCATGGAAATGGACAAGCATTGGGGGGACTGGCATTTCATCTACGGTAATCACTTAGAGCTCCTTCATCAGAGTTTTGTGTAAGTAGTTCATTCTTCTTTATTGCTGGTATTATTCTGTGGTATGAATGTATCACAACTGGTTCTACTACTCACACTGAATGGTCAGTTTTTGACCATTTTATGAAGCTACCGTGACTAATTTTGTGTGAACATACTTTTTTTGTCCTCTAGGGTAAATGTCAAGAATACAATTGCAAGATTACGTCATAAACGTGTGCTTACTTTTGTAAGGGACCACTGCAGCCTTTCCGGCAGACTGTGCCATTTTACACTCCTCCAAACAGAATATTATGACCTAGTTTCTCTGCATCTTGTCCTCCTTAGAGAAATCTTTTTTCATGAATTTTTTCCATTTTGCTAATTGGACTGTTTGTGTTACTGATCAGGCTGACAAATGAAAACGAGTCATTAAGAGCTGGAGAAATGGCTCAGCGGTTAAGAGCTCTGGTTGCTCTTGCAGAAGACCTGGGTTCGATTCCCAGCACCCACGTGGTGACTAACAACCATCTGTAACTCCGGTTCCATGGAATCTGACGCCCTCTTCTGACCTCCACAAGCACTGCACAACACTGGTGCGCTCATACACATGCAGGCAATACACTCATATACATAAAATAAAGTAATAATCATTTTAAAAAGAAAATGCATTATTAAAGTCTGATTGGTATTTCTTGAGTATTTAGTGAGAAGGAACTTTTGTCATTCATATTTTTGTTTGATAGATGAGTGAGTAGACCTAGGCATGGTGGAATAGAACTCGAATTCCAGCCTTTGAGAGGTAGAGACCAGAGTATCTCAACTTGGGCGCGCGCGCGCACACACACACACACACACACTCTGAATGATGAACTGCACTGATTTTTTGTCATGTTTATGACACCATCCATCTCATCTGCATCCTCTATGGTGCTTTAAAACTACAAGATTCTTCATAAAGATTTGTTTAGTTGGCTGAAAAAAAAAATCACTGTAAGGTGGGGGTGACAAGCTAGGTTTACCTTTTGGTTAGTTTAGTGTTTTGATTTCCCAGTCTTAGCAGTTTCAGGTTGTTAACAATTAACTAATTTACTTAGCTAAATGTTCATTCACTTTTATTTCCATTAGATCTTTTACTACCATTAAGTTTTATGAGTTTGATGCCCAATAATCTAGAACTCTGATAATTTGGTTGTTTGGCCTATGGTTTCCTTGATACTAAATTTTGGACTCTTTTAAAAGAATATTTTTATTTTGTGTGTATGAGCATCTTGCCTGCCTGTATGCAAGTGCACCTGTGTCACGCAAAGCCCAGAGAGGCCAAAAGAGAGCATTGATTCCCTGGAACTGGAGTTAGAGATGGTTGTTAGCTGCCATGTAAGTGCTGGGAACTGAACCCATGGGTGCTGGGAATTGAACCTGAGTCCTCTAGAAGAGCAGCCAGTGCATTTAACCACTGAGCCATCTCTCCAGCCCTGAACTCGTTTTTAAAGATTTATTTTATCTTTTTTATTTATGCGTATACATTGTATGTGTGTGTGTATGTGTGTGTGTGTGTGTGTGTGTGTGTGTGTGTGTGTGTGTGTGATCGTCTGCCAGATGTCTGAAGGTGTCTTGGAGGCCAGAAGAAGCACTGGATTCCCTGGAGCTGGAGTTATAGGGAGCTATGAACCATTCAATATGGGTCCTGGGAACTGAACTTGGGCTCCTTGGAAGAGCAGCAGGTATCCTTAATTGCTGAGCCACTTCTCCAGCCCAAGTTTTAGCCTTTGGTTTTTGGTAGGGTTCCACTATGTAGCCCCAGCTGACTTAACACTCACTATTTAGACCAGGCTGGCCTTGAACTCACAGAGATCACCTGCTTCTGCTCCCTAGTGCTAGAGTTGAAAGGATGTGCAGCACTATGCCTGAGCACAAACTCCATTTGATTCAAAACTTTCCAATAAAAGACTTCGATACTTCTCCATTCTAGTTCTACTGTGTTCTTTTTCTTCTGCTTATTGATTTAATGTTATAAAGGCCTCCTGAAATTCCAGTTAGGCTTGTCTGGGCTGTTTTCCTCTGTGTATCACCAAATTCACCAGAGGCTCCTTCTCCAAGAAGCCTCAGGTAAACAGGTTTCTTATAATTTTACAGTGCAAAAGGAATCTGTGTTGGTACAAAATGCAACATGTGAAATGTTAGCTACACAAATTCTTTGGTTTCTGAAATCCTTTTCAAACAAGATTTGAGTTGAAAAGGAAGTACTGATGTTTCCCCCCCTTTGCTAGGCTTTTAAAGAGAGAAGGGAGTGCTCCGGGTCTGGCTGACTTGATCACATCATTTTTATAGATTAATTTTAAACTCTGTGTGTGTGTGTGCGTATGTGTGTGTGTGTGTGTGTGTGTGTGTGTGTAGCAATGTGCACCTAAGTGTAAGTGCCCAGGCAATTGGCTCCTATTGCAGCTAAATTACAGGAAGTTGTAAGCTGCCTGCCATGGGTGCTGGGAACTGAACCCAAGTCCTCTGCACGAGTAGTATGTACTCTTAACTACTGAACTGTCTTTCCAGCCCCCAACTCTATATTGTTTTAAACAGTAAAGGAGAGTTTGCTCCAGTGGACAGGTGCCATTTTGTCATCAGACTTTCCACAGGAGCAGTCTCTCTGGGCTGCCTATGTGTTAGATTCCCAAACCTGCTCTGTCTAGTACTACAAAGGTCACTAAGAGCCCCTGGACTGACATTTTCTGCCATCTTATTTCATCTTTCTACAGAATATGATGCTGGCAACTCTTTGCTTTGTGAGGTGTTTTTGTCCTCTTAGGTAACTTAACCCCTTTGTGGTTTCTCTCGTATCCCCAGATGCACTTGCTCAGTCTCTCTGGCTGCATTCACTCTCATCAGTACCACAGACCAAATTGGATAAACAGGGCAGTTTTATTTTTTTTCTGGAAGCCGAATGTACGGAATGAAGACCTCTGCTGTGCTGGCTCCTGAGGACTGTGAGGAGGAGTCTGCTGGACTCACACATGCAGGCCTCTCTCTTTGACTTGTAGATGGTTGTTTTGTCTTCCTCTGTGTGTGTTTCATATACAGAGTCCTCGTATTCAGAAGCATACCTGTAACCTTCCATCAGGGCTCACTGGATGACCTCATTTCATCTTACCTCTGTAAAAAAGCCCTATCTCCAAATATGGTCATATTCTGAGGCACTAGAGGCTTGGATTTCACTATATGATTTGCGGGGTGGGGGTGGGGTAGCACTCTCCACGTCATCACTAGAGACATCTTTTACACTGTATCTCGTGTACCTCAATGCAGAATGTTGACCAATATGCTTTGTCTTTCCATGAACAAGGCCTCATTTTTCTTGCATCTTTGTTTCTATAACACCAGTTTTCTCATGATTTATTCCAACTCTCCAGCCCCCTTTTGTGGTCCTCTGTAAACTCTTCTTCTTCTTCTTCTTTCCTGTCCTGGTTTTCCAAGTTCCATCTTAGCCTTCCAACTCCATGATCCCTTCTCCCTGAAGAGAATTTCAGCTACAAGCTGCTTTTATGCTGAAGCTTCTCAAAGTTCACCTGGTTTAACCCTTTTTGAGCTTTGCACCTATGTAGAATGTCTACTCGGACCTCTCCATTCCGTGTGAGAACATGAACTCAGCGCAGGTCCTCTCCCCTTGCTCCAAACTCACTCCACTCCCTTTGTCCTCCCCTGGGAAGGACATCACTGAACCTTTGCATTTCCCTCCCTAGTCCAGCCTCCGTACTTTGAAAAACCAAAGTCTGTTAATTCCAGTGCACAAACGTCTGTTAAATACATCCTGTCCTCTCTGATGCCACCTTAACTGGTCTCTGAGCTATCTCTCCTCTCTTCCACTAACCCATCGATCCAGGCTTTATCCCTTCACCTAACTTGGCCCTCAGCTTCCTTCATTTCACCTGCATTTCCATTGGTTAGCATCTCCCTGAAATCAATCACTCACTAGAGGCTAGCCTTGTCCTTGGGCACTGCCTGCCTCAGGTCAACCCCCGAAAAACACAGCCTGGGATTGTCCTGCTAGGCTCCAAGGACACTGAAGACATGTGCTGGGGTTTGGGGAACTGCCTTCATTCTAGTCCTAGAAATGCTGTTGCATAGTTATCTAATCTTGAATAAATAATTTTCCCTCTGTTTCTTAACCCTAACAGTAATAATAAAAATGATTAATAATAATAATCACGTATGACATATTACTGTCAGCCCCATTTGACAGACAAGAAACTGAAGATTACAGTGGTTAAGCAACTCGCCCAAGGTGACAGCTGGAAAGTGTGTATATGTGGGGTCTGGTATTCAAACAGACAATAGCTACTGATAACAAAGATACATAAATAATTAATCTAAATAAATGCTGAAGCCATAATAGTAGAATCCCACAAATGCTGAGTGACCATACACAAGTCTCTAAACGGACATAGGAAAGCCAGTTTACTTACTGACTTCTTTTTGAAAATCTGCTTTTATTTTCTGCTTATAGACATGATTCAAGTTCAAAAGCAAATAGTAGAAAATAAAACTATGGAGGCACACACCTTTGGTCCCTACACTCAGATGGCAGAGATAGGCCAGCCTGGTCTATATATCATATTCTAGATCAATCTATGCTACATAGTGAGACCGTTCCTCAAAAAGAAAAGAAAAGAATAAAAAGCACTCACTCCTGGTTAATAGTGTGTGTATACAAGTATCATCTACAAAGGGGAGGCATTTTACATTCTTCTTTTTCCTTTTAAGCCTGAGCATGTTACAAATTGTTCTCTAATGGAGTTTTAATAATTGTATGATATCCAATCACAGATATTCCATAAATAAACATTCACCTATGTTTAAACAGTTGTTTCTAAGATTCACTCAGTATCAACAATGGTAAAAAGAATATTCATGTCACTAACCCTTTACTTACATACATTTTAAAAATATTTTATTTATTACTTTTAATTTATATATATGAGTGTATTGCCTGCATGTATGTAAGTGCACCTGTATCTCAAAGTGCCCATGGAGGTCAGAAGAGGTGTCCGATCCCCTGGAACTGGAGTCATTTACGGTTGTTAGCTGCCATGTGGGTACTGGGAATTGAACCCAGGTCCCCTCAATGAACCCAGCTCTGTCTTCAACCGCAGTCCGTGCTCTTAAGCACTGAGCTATCTCTCCAGCCCCTGCTGACATACATTATTATATCCTAAGGATAAGTTATTAAAAGATGAGCTATCTGATTAAAAGACATGTAATATTAAGGATTGTAAATCTCAGCAAATTACTACCCAGGAAGATATAACCCAGGGGGGTGCGGGGGGGGGGGATGGGTAAAAAATCCCTCTCTCCTTAGTAATGGGGAGAATTTTTCTTGCTTTTTAAATTTAATATTTTCCACTTTGGCAGAAAAAAAGCAGTACTTTGCTGTTACAATATGTATCAGTTTTATTTCTGTTAAGACTCAGAACTGTTTATTGCTACTTATTTTTCATAATGACTTGGGAGCACTGAAACAAAGACAATCTTACCGAGAGCCACATGGTCAACAGCCAGTGATCTGTGCCCCTCTGCAGACTGCCAGCACAGTCCAGCAGCGTCCCTTCTGGCGCCTCATGGAAACAATACATCTAAATATAAACACTTAAAATTCTCCTACGGAGGAAAAAACATTTTACTCGGAAATTAAGTTCTAATCTTCTGAACTAAAACAACGAAGCTACTTTTCAAACCAGTAAGTGCTGGGTAGATGAGAGACATTCAAAGAGCAGTAACCACAAATGATGTCCCACAGACAGGAGCTGCCCAGGCAAGGGCAGGGTGGGTGTGGCCCCTTCCAGGAAGTTGCTGCCCAGGCAACATGCCCCAACAAGAAGCCTTGTGTCCAGCAAAGCAGGCAAGGCAGATTTCCGCTCCATCCTCAGGAGCTGCGTTGCGCCGCCCTGGGTGAGTTGTTTAGCTTCTTCGAGCGCTGCTGTTAAACAGCACAATGCTGGTGCCTGTCTGGACACGGCTGTGAAGTACAGCACTCACACAGGCTTCCAACACACAGCGGTCAAATGAATGAATTACTCTCTCTGCTATCACTGCTCCACCCTGGTCAGCAGTTCCCACCACCTGTTTGTGACTTACTACTTTCGTTTTCTATTTTTTTTCTGTATTCAGTCACCCTTGGGATCCTCATGAACACCAAAATATTGGATGCTCTAGTCCCACATATATAGTGGGGTATAAATTTGCATGCTCCCACATACTTTAAATCATCCCTAGATTACGTACAATGCCTTGTACGATGTAAATGAATGACAGAAGCCCTGTGCCAGCTCAGGACTGGCACAAATGATCGTTAGGAAAAGATGGCCAACTCAGTGGGCCCTTTGAGTTCATGGATGTGGAAGCCACAGATTCAAAGAACTGGCTGTGGCCTTTCTTCCCCTGCGCTGTCTTTAGCCTCTCTTTTTCCCGCTCTCTGTTTCCTTCACCTTTAGAACAAAGTGACTTTGATGTACCAAAAACTACATCTAAAAATCCTCTCATTCCAGGCTTGAAATCAATTGATTCTAAATATTCAATATCTGAGAAACAAATCAATCACCTTCAAAAATACAGCTACCAACCGCTTTGGGCACCTCAGATAAATCTTATGTCATGTGGCAAAACAGTTCTTGTTAGAGAAAGAAAAGCTTTCTGATGTGGGAGTTCGCTAGCTACCTTTTCACATGAACTGCCCTCTTCTCTCCGTTCTGGGGGCTCTCACTCAGGGCTCTTGAATAAACAACCACACATAAGCGCACTCTAGCACGCATAAGAGCAGGAGGCAGGAAAGACAGATGTCAGAGCACGGGTCCCTCAGTCTCCCGCTGAGGTCACCACCCAGTAGGCTCACAAAAGGATTAAAGCAACCACTCACCATCTGGGATTCATCTTGCGTGTGTCTGAAGGTTCTGGAGGGATCCAGCGGTGGATCTGGTTGTGGGAGTCTGTGCTGCAGAGGAGGAGCGACCCTTAGACGTCTGGTCTGCTCGAGCCTCTGCTTCCTCAGCAATGAGGCAAACAACGTAGACTCTCAACTTTTTCTTAAGAGAGTTGTTCCTCTTTTCTCATTGAACTTTGCCCGCACTTGAGAAAGATATTTTAACCCTTTCCTTGGCTTTGTAAATTCTTTGATTTAGGTCTAAATCTTAGGTTTTTTAGAAACAATTCGGTGGCTTGCATTCCAGACACGAAGTTAAGAATTCCCCAGCATAAAGCAATCTTTTTCTCCCTCTCCCTCTCCCTTTCAAATAAAATAATAACAAACCCCCCACAAAAAACAAAACCAACCAAAAAACCACCTAGAAATAAAGTAAGCTTAAAATGGGAAAAGATCTCTGCACTTCTAAAAGAATGAAAAAGGTACTATAGAATTTGGTAAGACAGTGAAAAATGTGATTTATTATGGATGCGGATTGGGACTGAGCAACCCCTGCCCCTGCCAATTTCCACCATGTAGATAATAGACAACTTGGCTGAGAAAGGGAGGGAGAGTCCTCCTCTGAGGTGTGCAGAAGCTTGATGGGCAGATAGAAAGCACAGCTTTCCCCATGAAAGCTAAAGACTACATGGACAAAACAGACTATTCTGAAAGAGGAGCCTGAAAATATGCAACATTATAAAGTCAAAAGATGTGCAGGAAAAGGAAAAAATTCATTGAGCAGAAGCTACATTAGAAGACATTTCCTCATCTGAATGAAAAACCCCATCCAGAAATTCAACATTCAGTAGGCCACAGCAACCTGTGAAGTGGATTCTTAGTGAGACAAAGCAGTGTGAGCACTTCAAGTTCCAAAGCCAAAGAAAAACAAAAACAAAACGAAAGGGATGATGTCCAGGAACAAACACCAGGATGGCTTTTCATTCTGCTCGAATGGCAGAGAACAGAATGGTATCCAGAGCTCTGAGTTTGGATTCTTCCTAAATTACTTAAGGGTGTGTTTCAGGGAAGCTTGGCCTAGGCGCACAAGCCTGTAACACCAGCATGAAGATCGAGGCCAGAGAGAACAGTAGTTCAAGGTCATCCTCAGCTACCTAGTAAGTTCAAAGACACAGGATCCTATGTCAAAAAAAAAAAAAAAAGATTGTTCCAGAACTATTATTAAATGAATGACTTAAAACTGAAAGCCTTAAGAATGAAGAAGCTACGATACAGCAACAAAAACAAAACAAAAAGCAGTACCGAGTCTTAGTGCGTCTGAAAGAAAGAGAAGATAATTGTAGAAAAGTGAATCTAGAATGCTAAGAAAAATATTAGAAATCAATTATTTCAGAGAAGCAAAAGCTTGTTAATCTTTAAATAAATCTATGGGAAAATTATTATCCTATAATCTTTGATAATTTCATCTAGATTTGAAAGTATTTTTTAAAAAGTGAAGATAGCAAAATGCATTTCAAAATACATTATGCATCTTCCAATTTATTGCTGGAGAAGGAATAAATAGTATTTATAACTAAATGACACATTGGATATAAAATGAGATTCCATAATAAAACAAGCAGAAAAGCCATATAAATTCTATTTGTGATATGAAGTAAAGGGTTGAATCATTTTTAGTCTCTTAGCATCAATCTATAATTTGTATTTTTGCATTTTATACTAAACCTTTTGGTAGTCATGAAATAGTATATTAATAGTATAGCAAATAGAGACACGATAGTAAAATTATTTCCCAAATGTCAGGCAGTACCTTTTAGTATTTCCACATTACTAATCATGTTGTATTTATATAGTCATGAGTTTTCACTATTTTTTTATCATTATTGATACATAAACAGATTATCCCAAAACTTAATTTCCCCAAACCAGTAATGTTTAGGGATTGATATCAGAATAAGCTCAGTTTTAAAATGGGCAAAGGACTTGAACAGACATTTGTCCAGGGAAGATATACAAATGGACAACAAATGCACAAAAATATGTTTAAAAACTACTAGTCATTGGGGGAAGGTAAATCATAACCACAGTGAACGTCAGCAAGATGGCAGAATTGGAAACCCCAGTCCCTCCTCCCTCCCACAGAGAGGTCCATTCAAGAACAGCACACATGGCCCAGCTGTGACAGCTCAGAGGGTAAAAGAAACCCCATGGTGGAAAGAGAGAAGCAACTCAAAAAAGTGGTCTGATGACCTCTGCTCACACATGTCACAGCATGCATGTGTGCCTGCACACACACACACACACACACACACACACACAGACTCACACACAGAGAAATAGACACAGTAATAATAATAAACTGAATTTAAAGTCTAAAAAAGAATGATACATTGTAGTTCCCAGCACTCTATGTGAAAAATCCAGAAGACAGTTAAAAGGTTCCATCTACAGGTGAGCACAAACACAGCTACATCAAGGCCTTGGGCAACATTGCGGTACAGTGGTACTGGAGTCCTTCCCCCTGGCTTCCCCTGGCACGGCACCATGAAATTGGAGAGAATACCTTATTTCTGGCTACTCCCTGGGGAGAGACAGAGATGACGGGATCACGTATCCAAAGCTCTAATTTTGAGGGAGGACTAAAAGAGGGACTTGCTTGTTTCATCTATTTCACAAAGCTGGGAGGACCTAATACACTTTAGATTATAAACTGGATTATATATATATATATATATACATATATATATATATGTATATATATATATATATATATATATATATATTAGATTATATATAACTGGAACCATTAAGAGCCAAAAAGAGCAGGGCAGTGTACCACTGTTCTAGAAAGGCCTTAGAACACCAGGCACAGGCCGATATGGACAATCGCTTCTCCCAGAGGAAGGGGGATTGGAGTGGAGTAGGCATCTAATATTCAGATCTTCAGGGGAGGCGTATACTCAAGGACTTAGTTTCTTTCATGTGTGCCTTGGTGCATTGACAGGACCCAGCATACTGTAGCCACCTGAGGACCACTGAGAAGAAATAAAGAATTGAGTGAGATGCTGCTCCTGTGGACTTGTAGTTCAACAGAGGCCAATACAGCATGGTGGCCTTTCCTTCTGGACAGTAAGAGAGAAATAATGTGTCTAGTGCTCTGGCTTCTGAAGGGACCGGCCAAAAAGCTCTATTAATTACTTTTCTTGTCATTGTAACCAAAATACCAGAGAGAAAAACTGAAAGGAGAGATTTACTTTTGACTCTTGGCTCCATCTATGCTTGCTTGGCCACATGCAGAACATCACGGCCAGTGGGAGAATAGGGACTGAGGGGGAGTTCACTTCACAAAGGACAGAAAGCAAAGGAGGATATGAGGATATATATATATATATATATATATATATATATATATATATATATATGAAGTGTCTAGGTCACAATATACCCTCTGGACCATGCACCCAGTGACTTACATAGCTCCTATTTATATCATTTCCCAATAATGACATTCAAATTATGTCAAAGAATTCATCCATCCAATCAATTCGGTCACTACCTTCATGAACTAATCCACTCTGGAAATGCCCAAAAGCTATGCCTTATTAATCTCTTTCTTTCTCAGTCCAAACAAGCTGACATTCTTAACCATTTAAGATATGCTTTTTTCTAGTCCAATACCAGGCACTGACTACTCATAACATACTCTAGATGACCAAGGACTACTAAGAACCAAACTGCCACACCGTGTGTTACTATTTCAGAGGACACATAATACAGCAGATAGACATCAGAAGGATGATGTTAGTCATATTTTTCCATTGCTGTAGAAAATATCTGAAAGGAATTAATTTAAGGGAGGAAAGCTGTGTTTGGGCTCACTGCTGCAGGGGTCACAGTCTGAGATTGACTGGAATCATAGCAGCAGAGCATGTGACAGAGGGTGATTACCTCACAGCAGCCAGGAAACAGAATAAAGAAGAAAGGGAGCAAACAACATATGTACCCACTAATAGGCCTGCTTTCTCTGACTAGACTCTACCTTTATTTATTGTTTTTTATCACTTCCAGCCATTCTATTATGAACTCATCAAGGGATCAATCCAGTAATTAGATCAGGGTCTTAAGATCCAATAGTGCACTACCCGAAAGCCCCTAGTACGTCAGGCTGTAGGTGACATTTCATATTCAAAACCTAACATTCCAACTCTGACTCTCAAGGCTCATATCCATCTCATAATGCAAAATGCATTCAATTCCATCATTTCTCAAAATTCTAAGTTCAGTCTCCTCCGAGATTAAAAGCAAACTCTTAGCTGTGATCCTCTATAAAATAAAAACGAATATTACATACTTCTAACACATAAGAAAAATATTGCCACCAAAGTGCCAGTAAGTCATTAAAGCAGACACTTTCAGGTGGAAATCTCCTATATTAACATGCCTTCAGTTTCTTTTCCCTTTGTTGAAAAAAAAGGTGCTTGCCTCCCCTAGCAACTAACAAATTACCCTTCCCCCAACATGTTATTTCTTGTATTTTAGGAGTTCCAGGATGGAGGTGATTTTTCAGAAACGCTTCTGTTTGGGTGAGGGGACTGGTGCTTCCATGTCTTCCTCGCTAGAATAAGGAACACCTCTTAACGCTGGAGAGGTCTTAAATTATCAAGGGCATCCGGCAATATCCCAGATTGAGTTTCTTTTCTGGGTGTGTTGTTGTTTGGGGTTTGCTTGATTTAGTTACAGCAACCATTCCACATCTCTGATAACAATTTTCTGTATTAGTTACTTTCATGTTTGTGTATGAAATACCTGACAAGGACGGCTTAAAAGAGATTTATTTTAGCTCATGATTGCAGGAAGTTCAGTCCATGTTCTCTTGGCTCATGTGCAAAGAATACGGTGACAGTCAGACTCTCCAGCTGCGGCAGACAGGAAACTGAAACAGCAAGAGAAAGGAACCTTGGGACAAGACACAGCCCCTCCCAAGTGCCCTCTTCTCAGCCCCGCCTCCTAAAGTTTCCAGAACTTCTTAAAACCACTGGTGATATTGTAATATGTTTCTTTTAACACATTCTTTCCAAAGTTATGTTAACATTTAAATTCAAACATTTATAGATTTTGTTGTGAGGCTATGGGTATTTTTTGCCAACCCCTCTTAATCTGTAAAAGCCTTGTCCCTCAATTAGAAACATAACTTTTCTCTTTCTGGTTTCTGATATTGAAGTTTTACACGTAAATTCACAGAGAACTGACTCTTCTAACAGGTGAAACTTTCTAAGTATTTAAGCAGTTGGTTCAAATATCTGAGTATTTCTGGTTCATTCTTCCACTAATTTAAAATGCTTCCTCCATAATGTAGTAAAATCTTTTAAAAAACTTTTTAATGTATTTTATGTGTATGAATATTTTGTCTGTATGTATGTTGGTGCACCACATGCATGCAATGTCTACAGAGGTCAAAAGAGGACATCAGATCCTCTGGAACTGGAGTTACAGACAATTGTGAAGATCCACTTGGGTGGGTGCTAGGAACTGAACCTGAGTCCGTTTCAGGAGCAGCCAGGGTTTTTAACCACTGAGCCATCTCTCCAGCCTCAATTTAATAAAATCTTATGCATGTAAACTAATATATAATGTGGGGGATAATATGTTCCATAAATTTTAAATATAGCTTTGTAATACTCCAAAATAATATATATATATTTTTTGTCTTTTTGAGACAGGGTTTCCCTGTAGCCCCAGCTGACCTAGAACTTGCTAGGTAGACCAGGCTGGTCTTGAACTCATAGAGATCCACCTGCCTCTCCCGCTTGAGTGCAGGATTAAAGGCATGTGCCACCACGCCTGGCCAATACTTCATAATAATTTTAATATCTACTAAAACTATCTATTTTCATTATTTTTTCCAAAAACTTCAAAAGTCATTGTCTTTATTTTTTTCTGTTTATACTGTGGAGTAAGTCTGTTGCATTTTAAAATATGATCCTTTTTTTTTAACTGAGTCCTTTAAGAAGCCACTAGCGAGTTTTATAATTGTGCAGTTATCATTAATTTTACTTTTACACACGCCACAGGTACACAATACATTGCCACAATTTTGCTTCAAACAATTGTTTTTTAGCACACTTAAATATAAGGAAAGAGATTTTACTTGACCTTCATTTATTCTGTTTTCAAAGTTCTTCATTTCTTTATGTGCATTCAAACTTCTGAGCTACGCAGCACATTCCTTCTGCTTGACTGCCATTCTAAACATCTCCTTTGGCATCTGTTTACATGAGTAGAAGTGGTTTTGGTTTGTTTGATTTATATATATATATATATATATATATATATATATTCTTTCATAATGGGCTCTGGATTTCTTACACCTGTTATTTAAAGTATACTATTAATTTTAGAGAATTCTTGGTCAGTATTTCTAATATTTCTTCTGTCTCATGTCCTTTCTGGAGTTAGTTACATGTATACTGTCACACCATCTGATATCATCTCTTGTGTGTCCTCTGTCATTTTATTTCTCACTCTTTTTTTCTGCACATCAGGTTGTATCATTTATGTTGTTTTATTTTCAAGATCTCTGATTCTTTCTTTGGCTGTGAATGATAAGCTTGATTAAGAGATTATTCATCTCTTTACCCCTGCATTCTTTTTCATTTCTAGCATTTCTGTAATCAGCTTTCTGGCACTGAGACTTGAGATAGTCATCTCAAAAGAAAAGAAATTATTTATTTATCTTTATTATTTTCTGTGTGAGAGAGAAAAAAACAGAGAGAGAAAGGGAGAATAACAACACGATACCAGCATACTCCTCTTCAAGGTACCATGCCCAGAGACCTGACTTCCTTCTACAGTCCATTTCCTAAAGGTTCCATCATCTCCTTGGAGCATCACAGGCATAGGACTAAGCACATGGGCCCTTGGGGTATATCCAAAAATCCTAAGTTATAGCAATTTTCATATTTTCTTCTTCCTTTTATCTTTCTGCTGAAACTGTCTGTCAGACATTGCATGTTGTCTATCTTTTCCATTAGATCTCTTGGGCTATTAGTTAGGATGATTTTTAAAGTATTTTATTTATTATTTTTATTTTTGTGTATGAGTGTATTGCCTGCATGTAAGTAAGTGCACCTGTGCCGTGCAGTGTCTGTGGAGATCAGAAGATGGTGTCATGTTTTCCTGGAACTGGAGTCATAGTTGTTAGCTACCATGTGGGTGCTGGGAATCAAACCTGGGTCCTCTGCAAGAGCAGTCAGTGTTCTTAATCTCTGAGTCATCTCTCCAGCTCAATTATAATTATTTTAAATTCCCTGTCAGATAATTGAAGTATCTTGTCACATCTGTGTCTAGTTCTAATGTTTGCTTTGTTTCTTTAGACTTTTCTTTTTCTTGTCATACCTAAGCCTCATAATTATTTTTTATTGCAAACCAGATATGTTGTAAAGATAATTACCGAGTACTTAATACTGTCATGCCTGGCGATGAGCGCATCTTTCCTTTCACGCTGCTCGTAGTAGGGGAACTTCTGTTAATGCAGTTTTGAATCTAAGTCTGTTGTTGCAGTGGTTTACCCCAGTGAACTATAATGTTTCTAGCACTAGCGACCTAAGTTTTGTTCATGTGACTTTCTGAATATCTGCTTGGCTTTGTATTACCCTATGTAATTTTTTCTGAGACCTCCGTTTGTAATGCACCCCAGAAAGCATTTGAATCTCAAAACTCTTCTAACCACATTCCATTCTTATTTTAGAGGGATCATCTGACTAGGTTATTTCAAAAAATGTCTTTAAAGTTCAGAAATTATTCCATTTGGGCTGGAGAGATAGCCCAGTGTGTAGATACACTTGCTACCAAGACTGACTGAGTTTGATCCCCTGGGACCCACATGGTGGAAGGTGAGAACAATTCTCACAAGCTGTCCTCTGACCTCCATACTTGGTGTGGCACCATCCCCTAACACGTAAATAAATAAAGTAATGAATTACTCAACCCACAAGAAGTCCTCTGACCTCCACACATGCTGTGGAACCCCCCCACACACTTACAAATAAGTAAATAAATGTATTTTTTAAAAATAAAGAATTTCTTTTTGGGCATGGTGGCACATGCCTTTAATCTCAGCACTGGGAAGACAGAGGTCCATGGATCTGTGTGAATTCAAGGCTGACCTGATCTACATAGTAAGTTCCAGGACATCTAGAGTTACAGGGACAGCCTGTCTCAAAAAGACGAAAGAAAAAAGAAAGAAAGAAAGAAAGAAAGAAAGAAAGAAAGAAAGAAAGAAAGAAAGAAAGAAAGAAAGAAAGAATTGCTTTCTTCTACTTGATTTACCCTGGTGAGGCTGTCAGCTATTCTTTGCAAAATATGACCTATTACATTCTCTTCTAAAATTAAAGTCTGGTTATTTTTGATCATCTTAACCTCTCTGCTGATTTTTTCACTCTAATAAATTCTTTTCTTAGTATTGTTGAGTTGTCTGTCTCTTCCCTTGTCTTTTCTTAGAGTTACTGTGCTCCTTGAGGCACCATGTTACTTTGTTTTTTAATACTTCTGGTGTTCCTGAATTGATATTTGCATGTCTGGTCCATCTGTTATCTATATGAAATTTATAGAGTGACTTTCATAGTAAAAGGCTTTTCCTGGGCTAGAGAGATGACTCAGTGGTTAAGAGGACTGGCTGCTCTAGCAGAGGACCAGCATTCACACAGAGGCTAACAACTGTCCACAACTCTAGTTCCAAAGGATTCGATACCCTCTTCTGACTTCCGTTGGCATTGCATAACACAGATGCACTTACATACACGCAACTATACACACTCACACACATAAAACATCAGTAACAAAAAATGTTTGATTTTCTCCTGAAGCAATGTCTTAGGGTATCAGTTCAGCTGGCTGTATTAACTTTGGCTTTAATTGGGCACAGTAGTAGGAAGTGAGCCAGGCACTAACATTCATCTCCCTCTACTCCCTGAGTATAGACAACTATGACCAGTGGCCTCATGCTTCTGCCACCATGACTTCTCCATCATAATGGACTATATCCCTGCACAGTGTGAGTGGAAATAAACCTTTCTTTAATGGAGGAAGATGCACCAAGCATGTCTATCAGTTCATCTTGCTGTTGTTGGACCCTGTTAGACTGGCCATGATGGGGTGGAGGTGGGAGTTCTCAGATGTTCTGATTAGGTTTCCATTTTACTCAGACAGTATTTCTTGGAAGCCTGCAACTTTGCTCCTGCCCTCCACATGAAATTCTGAGCCTAGAAACTATTCTTGCCTTTCTCACAGTCAGGTACTTTTCCCATTTTCTTTCCACAGGTAGTGAAAGGTTTCTAATGTGCCCTAATTCCGTATGTTTTGTTTTCATTGTCCTTGCAGAGAAGGCAGCCTGTTCTAGAGGAATGGACAGGATAAACAGATAAGTCTTGGCAGAGTTTCGGTAGAAGTTACTGTTCCCCTCATCCAGCCAGGAAACTTCTCTGACTAATGAGGAAAATCTTTCTCTGAATTTCCTCCAGTTTTCCTTATGAGCTCCTGCTATGATTCTAACACAAAAACTCAAGAAGGTGTCAACACTGAGTTCACTATATGATGCTATTCACACTCGGCCTGTAACAATTGTTTATAATTTTTCAGGTAATGGTTATGGCTGGTTTAGATGACATAGCTGGCTTTCCAGATTTTGTTCAATTTTACGGATTCAAAAAGTTTCATTAATTTGCAGTTTGTGCAGCACTTTTTGTAAGGGTGGGAACAACTCTTTCTAGCTCTCTACATTGTAGGGTCTGGGTCTGTCATAAAAGGTATTGAGCAAGCCAAGCAACCCCAGATACCCTGAAGGGATGGTAGGAGTCTGGCCTACTCTGCCTGATATGATAACCTAGGTCTCAGGAAGCCACTGCAGGCCTCAGCAGTTGCTTCATCTCCCCCCGCCCCAAAGATCACCCCACACCAGAGCCAGGTTTTTGGGTTTCGTTTCCTCATTCCTAATTTCCACGTCACCCCTACAACCTTCCCACCTTTACCTAAAGACCCCACTTTTAACTTTCCCAACTTCTGTAACGGCCAGAAGAGCATACTATAAAAACCCCTGCCTTGGTTTCAATAACTGAACTGCCCACCGACACAGTCTCCAGGGAGTCTCTTCAGCTGCACTCTTTGCCACCTGAGGACCTGTTGGATCATCTGCCATTCTCTGGGACAGCTGGAGCACAACAGCCATGCTGGAGATGGAGACCCACCCACAACTGGCGCCCAATGTGGGTGGATAGAGACCAACAATGGCGATAGAACAAGGGACACTCCAGGATGCACTGGAGAAGGTGAGTGCTTCCCATGAGGGACATTGGCTTCTGCCCCGTGATCCCACTCTGAGGACAGGCACACTTTCTTTGTAACTTCCTTCTTTTTCCTTCGGTCTGAGCCCTTGGGAGGGACTGGTTTGTGTCAGAAAGATAATTGAAGCTTTCTGACCAGGGCTACTCCGTGGTGTTAGCTGAAGGCCCCATGTCTTCTGAACAGACCCCAACTGCCCGACTGGGTGTGGGCAATGATCTTCTATCTTACTCTCTCTGATCAAAGACCTGGTAACACAATGACCAGTTAAAAACTGTTAGAGTGGTCGCCAGTCTCTTAAACTTGTGGTGAGGCTTGTGTGTGTATACCGGAATGAATCCCCCAGGACCCTTCCAAGGACCAGGAATGTTCTTCCTGTATAACATGTTTCTCTCCTCTTTTCCATTCCTATCATGGGCAATACACCAGCTCCACCAAGCTGCTTCAGCAGGTGAGGGAGTGAGTTCCATTATTTAGCTTGTTATGCCTCAGGGCATGTTAAAGTTGTAAATACCTTGCCTTTAAGAGTTAAGAAAAAAAAATGGTTTACAAAACATTTCGTTCCTTTGGCTTTTCTCCACCATGGTTCTCTACATGGGAAAAGACCAGTTAGGGGGACCGAGATTCGGACCTCAGTCACCTGTGAGCACCAAACAAACATATGTAAAAATGGTTAGCCTGAGAGTTTTGCCTCCCTTTTTGGTTTGGAGACCTAATCAGATGCTCTAGGCATCTAGAGTCAGCAAAGGCCTGGTTTATGTTACTTGTCTATGTCTGTTTTGGTTTTGTCTTAAGTGTTGTGGCCATCATGGGCCAGAGTGAGCCCAAGACTGTCAGAATGTCACTGCTTTGGAAAGTATGCTGATTAATATTTCTAAATGCCTTTATTTAGCTTGTTATCCGAAAATGTAAATACATCTCTACAGAGAAGAAGAAGAAGAAGAAGAAGAAGAAGAAGAAGAAGAAGAAGAAGAACAACAACAAGAAGAAGAAGAACAAGAAGAAGAACAAAAAGAACAAGAAGAACAAGAACAAGAAGAACAAGAAGAGGAAGAAGAAGAAAAAGCTATTTCTTTCCTTAGGCTTTTTCTCCACCATAGTTCTCTTCATGGATGGAGTAAAAGAGCGGTTAGAGGCCCTGAACTTTGTACCTCAGTCACTGTGGTCCCAAGACAGCTGCCTTTCTAACTAGATCAAACATTTTAAGTTTTCGTGAATGGGAGAATTACACACCATGCTGTATATAACATTTAACTGGATGCCTTTTAAAAATAAAAAAGGGGTTTCTATTATATAATATGTGTTTGTTCACCATCATGGCTGGTGCCCTTACTAGGAGAGAGGCAATCATGTGGTCTGGTCTCCATATCTTACGTATGTAATTTCATCAATATGGTGACAGTCACATGACCTGACTGCTACCTTGGCCAAAAATTTTCAAAATGAGGTTGACCTGCTTGACCTTGCCACCATCTTAATCCAACCACATGGCATAATTCAAAATGACCATACCCTTGAATTTACTGGTTTTACAGAACTCTAGGAGATCTTGATAATGTGGGAATTCCCTGGACCACAGGCATTTAATCATATGTCCTAATCCTTTTGCAATTTATGTTTTTACTTTGGTTTTCATTTTAGATTCTTGATGGGATCATAGAAAAACAAGAGATTCTCACACCATCTTTTATCACAAGGTTAATACATTTTTATGTCAAATTAGGAAGAGACATTATCAGCATTTTAAATACCATTTTGGTCTGTTTCTAATGAAAAGTATTTTAAATTTTAGTATGGTATTTACTGGTTTTTAAAATGACTATTTTTACGTTGTCTTATGCATTTACTGGTTTTTACAAGGAACTATTTTAAATTCTGATATTTGTTTATATAACATCTTTATCTGTTTTTAAAGGAAATTATTTTGGATTTTAACATCTTTGTATGGTATTTTTGCTGATTTCCAAAAGTAATTATTTAAAATCTTACATTGTTTTGCATAATGTATTTGTCAGTTTCTAAAGGGAACTTAAAATTTTTTCTAGCCATAGGCCTCCAAGACTAGCTAGGTACAAAGTGAGCTGACATTTTTGATGGCTAAACCTAGGAAGCTCATGTGAATTTGCAGTACTCCAATGCCAAACCTTACAAGAAACAAGCTACCATGAGGATATAACTACAGCAATGGGAGATAAAGAGGAATAACCTGCTTGGATGAGAGATGTGAGATGCGACCTTCACTGGTTTTAATTCCTGCCTTTTTGCATTGTGATCCAAAGCCTGTTTTTCTGAAATAGAGTATTTCCCTCTCCGATGCTTAGTTGCTCCAAGCTTGCTTTTGTTCCTGCCCCATTATGTCCTGAGCATCGCTGCTTTTCACTTTCTAGTTACAATGTTTTGCACAAACTAAAAGAGAAAAGCATTTTTATATCAGCTCTTTCCAGGTTCCTTTAGGTATCATTGTTTTCAGTGTTCCTTATTATCGGTATTTAGTTCAAATTTTGTATTGTAAATTATAATATGGTTTTTCTGATCCAGACAGACTAAAAGATCTCTTTAAAAGAAACTATGCTCTGTGAGCTAATAGTCTTGTCTCCTGTTTTATTAAGAAAAAAAATTTGTACAAATAAGTCATAACTTTTAAAAAAGGTGTTAAAATATTTTAAAAGTACTTATTAAATCTTTCAGGTTGTCGTTAACATGAATAGACAAACTAATTAATTATGGGTGTAAGTTTTCAAGCCTCTGGTCACATCAAGTATAGCCAGAGAGGATCTCAGGTCTGACAATGGTAAAGGCAAAAACATCTGTCAGCCTAGTCCTGCTTGATCTTGGGTGCTCACCAAGCACCCATGGCTCTATAAAGTTAAAAATATTAAGTAAAATAATCTCTTAATAGTTAATCTTCTCTTTTAATTAATTGAACCCTGTTCTAGATGAAGGACCCAGCAGATGAAAAGACTCTCCTGCCTAGATAAATGTATACAAGTTATAAGAAGGACAGGTGTTTTCATTTATGCTAGTAGTGACTAAACTTAACAGCTCTCCTGTGCAATGCAAACCGATGAGTTAAATTATAAAGAGAAACAAATGCCTTTTTGTGGAAATAATATTGGTAAATTGTCACGTGCTGTTAAAGCTCACTGAGAAGCTGACTCTGGAGATGGGATTGATCTTCCCACTTCAGACTCAAGCCTGTTATCTCAGGATGTTCTTCAAGACTTTTGTCCAGTTTCAGGCTGGCCCCCTGACTCTATGACAAGAAGAAAAGGAGAACAAAACAGCCTCTGAGTAAAGCCATTGTGCTATTGAGAATAACTAAGGGATAAACTAATTTCAATAAAGGTTATTATTATTCATGATATAAAATGGCTATAACAAAAGTAACTCATGAAATTCTCTATTTTCTCACAACAATAAAAAGGTCACTGACACAGACTAAATGCAAATGTATAGTAAAGGGGACAATTCACAGTCCTTGGAAAAAATAGGCAGCACCCTCTGTCTAAAATTCCTCAGTTAGTGATTATGCTGGAGATTCTAAACTTCAATTTGATAATGTATTACTATGTACTAGTTGCTTCTTTCTACCTAATGTTTACACCCCCTCAAGACCTAAAGCAAGTTTTGGAAGACCAACTCTCTAAAATAGATAAATTAAAAAGAATTTTAATGGGTTTTTGCATTTTCTATAAGGTTTTACTAGGAACTTATAAAGTACAATGTACATTATCTTATGTGTGTAATTTACATTCCATGTTCTTTATTAAGATGATGCTGCACAGCACTCTTCTGAGTCCAGTTACTGCCGTCCTCATGACTTCAGCTGTGCCTACTTACAGAAGTTCATTAAAGTTGGGTTTGTTAATGGTTGTATCCTTCCACTGAAGGAGGAGTAAGCAGGGTCATTGGACCCTCACCTGAGTATCCAGCCACTCCTCCCAGCCAGCTGTATGTAATTTTGCCCTAATCACAAATGGTCCCCTGCATTTGGGGAGGAAATTTGGGGAAGGCTAAAAGAAAGGACTTGACCCATAAGGTTATAAAAAAGTCAGCATCCATGCTAGATAAAGACTTTACAGTGCATCTACTCTCAGGTCACCTATACAGCTGTTAACAATACCTCAACCATCTGTATGAGTAAAGTCATTCATTCCCCAGGGTGAACTTTAATATGATCAAATATTGGTTTGATTCTATAGCCTTAGAAAGGGAATAAACATTGCTTAGTATACCTAGGAAGAGAATTTTCTTAATGTTATTATGTCTCATGATCTTAAGAAAAGAAAATGAGAAGGTGAAGCATTTATGTATAAGACCATAATGACTAGATATTTTCAGAATAGAAAAGAAAAATAAGAAAGTCTATACAAGTGATTAAAGATCTGAGTTTATATGTTATAATATAGGAAACATTAGATAAATAATGTCTAAATAGTCTTAAAGTTTCTAAACTGATAGTTCAGTTAAATACTTTAAGGAACAAAATATATGTCTAGTCAAGGCTTATTAAAAAATGTATGGCTTTTGCCAAAGCTTTAGCAACATAACATACAGTAATTAAAAGTACCAGATTGGTAGAACTAACCTTCTTGGGTGTTTAACAACCATATTTAAAGGCTTATACTAATCTGGTCAGAGGAACTTACAGGGACATCTTTTGTCTCTTGCTCTCCAAGGTCAACTAAGTTCCACGGGACTAAGGGGCATCTCTCGAAATGTCCTATATCTGTGATGTGTCACCTGTCCTTCTGTTCAGGGAGGTCATGGAGACCCCACTAGAAGGACTCAAGCCAGTGTCCAGTCTGAAAAGAAGAGGGTCAGGACAGGAAAACATTTCCTCGATTTGCTTCCAAGTGAAGCTATGGTCTAGCAAGACCTTCTGACTTATCTTCACATAGATGGAACTGGTAAAACAAAGGCCTATGGAGCCAGGGGTTCCTCTCAAGCCCATGTGATCCTCCTAAAGAAAAGATACTCAACTGACCTCAAGAGTAAAATTAAGTTGGTTTTTTTTGGGCCAAACTGTATGATCTTAAACACCCAAAAGGAAAGTATAACCAAAAAATTAAAGTGATTAGTATGCTTCTTTAAGATTACAAGGAATTGCACTTCCCAGACATTAAGTTTAAGTTTGTATAAGAAGTTATTTACACAATTTCTCACTAATGATTTTGTTCTTAACAAGAAAATGCCACCTAGATGAAAGACTTCAAATCTTGGCCTACCTCAACACTGCAGTGTATACCTTCGGCCAAGAAAGACAAGCCCACCATTGTTCTAACCCCAAAATTAAATGATTAATTTATTTTTTCTCCCTGTCTAGAAGCCATTTGGGAGGGAACTCACCCTGATTCTAGGCACTCCAGGAAGCTATCAAGGTGCCTGAAAACAAATCCTAACTTCTAGACTCTCAAGTTCATCCTTGGCAGTCAAAAAGAAGAACAAAGAGGAACGCAAGAGATGGATGCTTTTGAAAGTCCTAAGCAAGAAATTCTAATGGACTTTGAATTGGACATTTGAATTTTTCCATGTTCTGACTATTTTGTATTCATCTTCTAAGCACCAAAGACTTTCTTTTCTCCCTACAACTAACAGTTATGCAATTCAGGGGTCTTTTAGATAGACTAACTGAAGGGGTACCCCAATAGCCACAACTTACCTCCCTGTCCAGCTTGAAGAAGCCAGAGCGGTCAGTACCCCAATTCCCTATTGGCAATTAGGGTGACCTCTTTAGAGGGTGATGTAATAAGAAGAGAAGATAGAATTTGGCTAGGCAGTTTAGAGTAAAAAGTCCCCAAAGACCAAAAACTGTTTTTGTGTCCTTTAGCAGCCTACTCTATATTAAAGG
The DNA here is from genome assembly GCA_035773235.1 of Eospalax fontanierii. Taxonomy (NCBI): domain Eukaryota; kingdom Metazoa; phylum Chordata; class Mammalia; order Rodentia; family Spalacidae; genus Eospalax; species Eospalax fontanierii. Next base: position 61,932,118 of record CM069534.1, on the reverse strand, counting down.
CCAAATATGTACAAAGTATTTGGGAGCCCTTATCTAATTCTTAAAAGATTTTAGGGTTACCTCTTCAAAGGGGAAATGTTAGAGAACAAATAGCTAACTGAGAGACTATAAAGTCTCTCACTTATCTATTGAAAGACCTTTCATAAACTCAAGAATGAACTTAAAACCCATTATCGCCCCCCTGGTTTGCCAATCCCCTCATGGCCTGGCTCCTCCCTTTACTGGGGCCCTTATATACCTCCCCATTATATAAAAAAAGAAAACAAGGGGGGAGATGTGGGGACTGGGTCTATCTTAAAAAGTATTGAGCAAAGCCAAGCAACCTTGGATACCCTGAAGGGACGTTAGGAGTCTGGCCTGATGTGATAACCTAGGTCCCAGGAAGCCACTGCAGGCCTCAGCAGTTGCTTCATCTTCTCCCCCTACAAGGATCACCCCACACCAGAACCAGGTTTTTGGGTTTCCTCATTCCTAATTTCCACATCAGCCCTACAAGCTTCCCACCTTTACCTAAAGACCCCACTTTTAACTTTCCCACCTTCTGTAACAGCCAGAAAGGCCTCCCTATGTAAACCTCTGCCTTGATTTCAATAACTGAACTGCCCACAGATGCAGTGTCCCGGGAGTCTCTTCAGCTGCACTCTGAGCCACCTGAGGACCTGTTGGATAATCCTCCATTCTCTGGGACGGCTGGAGCACAACAGCCATGCTGGAGATGGAGACCCACCCACACTACATCTTTGAGGTAAAGCCATAATCCATCTCCACAGTTTTCTATATGTGTTTTCTAAAATTTGTCAAAAATAATCTGACACCCAGTTTGCTGAATATAAGGTCAATATCCAAAGCAAACTGCTGGCAAACATAAGAAAATAATGCTAAATGTCACTAAAATAAACAATAAAAAAAATTAGTCATCAGTATCAGTAAAAGAGTAAAAAGGCAAGTCATAAACCAGATGGTATTTTTACCATAACCACGAAGAAAGCACCATTCATGATACATAAGAAATTCTTAAGAACTCTAAGAAGAAAACAAAAAACAGAAGATCACACCAAATCCTCAAAAAGGATATCGAAAGATTCAAAAATCCAATTCCACATGAAAAAGCACTCAACTCCCTTAGTCATCAGGGAAATGGAAATTAGACCACAGTGCAGTAACTCAACCACTAGGTAGAACTACAGTGGAAAAATTCTGTTGATTCCAAATGTTGCCAAATATCTGCAAAAACTAAAAATCTCAAACACAATCGCTTTGAGAAAAGTTTTAATATTTCCACTAAGGTCGGCCAGGTGCATACTATGTTGCTTATCCATTGCTGAACTCCACAACTTAGTGGTTGAAAACAACTATTTTCTCACTGTTTCTGTGTGTCAGGGCTGTGTAAGCTGTATGATTTGGGACTTAGGGTCTCTTATGAGTTTTCAGTGAAGGTATCAGCTCTTCTGAAGACTTGGATGCAGCTGGAGAATTTGCTTTCAGGATGATTCAGTCACACGACCATTAGCAGAAGACCTTAGCTTCTCACCACAAAATTCTCTCCATAGAACGGCTCTAATGTCCTCCTGACATGACAATTGGTTTCCCCCAGAAAGCTATAATGCCTTTTTGACGTAGTTTTGGACATAACACACTCTGACTTCTGCTCTCTGTTCATCAGAAGTGGTCACTAAGTACAGCTCACACATAAGGGTTATGGGTTTAGTTTCTTCCTTCTAAAGGGAGAAGGACCAAAGTATTTATTTACATATCTTAAAGTCACCATACTCCTCCAATAACTCAACATGTTTTTTTACCTTGAGCTACAGAAGCAAAGTATCTGTTCCCACCCTGACAAGAAGGTGCTACACAAACTGCAAAATGTTTATACCATCATTCATAATAGCCACATAGTCGAAACAACTCAGTATCTGTCAATAATAGCATGGCTAAAATTTTTTAACATATATTAATATAATGAATTACTATTCAGAAATGAAAATAAAATGATAAATACATCTTAAACTTAGATGGATCTCACTAGCATATATTAAGCAAAGAAATACACCCAAAATGTGAGCTAGATTCTTTTTATATAAATGTTCACAGGAGGCAAAACCAATCCATAGTGTAATAGTCAAGATGGTAATTGCCTTTAAGGAAGAAGGAGGACGTGATTAGGAAAGCTTTAGGGGGGAAACTGGGTGATATAACTCAGTTAGTACTTACCTAGCATGTACAAAGACCTAGTTTAGAACCCCAGCACCACATAAAACAGAAATGGTGGCGCATGTCCGTAATCCCAGCACATGGGAAGTAGAGGCAGGAGAATCAGAAGTTCAAGGTCATCCTGGACTACATTGCAAATTTGAAGCCAGTCTGAAACACATGAGCACTATCTCAATAAAACAAAAGGCTTATGAGGAGTTATGAGGGGGCTTCTGGAATGGTAATGACGTTCTAATCTTGTCCCTATGGGAGGTTGCAAGGCTATTTTTACATCATGACAGTTCATTGAGTCATACATCCCTGATCTGGTATATTACAGAATTGTCATATACTCTAATTTTCAAAAATCTTTAAAAGATATCAAAGGAACAAAAAGTGTCCTTCAGGCAAAAACAAAATGAGTATGATTGGCTTGCAAGAAGTCAGTTTGTAGTATCTGCTTTAGACTCAGGTTCGTATTTCAGTCTGCTTGGGTTGTTATAAAAACCTACTGTCAGCCAGTGAGATGACTCAACAGGTAACAGTGTTTGTTTCCAAGCCTGATGACCTGAATTCAATGTTAGGACTCAAATGGTAGGAGAGAACAGATTCTTGACAGTTGTCCTCTGACCTTCATACTCATGTGAATAAATAAATAAATAAATAAATAAATAAATAAATTTTTTAAACCTACTATTGAGCAGGTAGTTTAAAAATACCAAAACTTTATTTCTCACAGTCCTGAGGGTTAGGAAATCCAAGGTGAATGTGCTGGAAGATCCAGTATCTAATGAACCTCTAAGTGCTGGTCCATGAATGACCATCTTCTTCCTACGTCTTTACATGTTAGAAAGGGAAAAGGAACTCCCTGGGACTTCTCTGAAAGGACACTAATCCCATTTGTGAGGATTTCATCTTCATGATCTATTTCCTTCCTGCAGTCCCCATCTTCATAACTATCACATTAGGGATTAAATTTCAACATATGTATTTTTCAGAGACATAAATCTTCCATTGATAGCAGTTGGCAAATACAATCTTCAGTATACGTCAAAGCATATGGTATATGGTAAACTTTGGTGGTAACATTAATATGTTCCTGTTCAATTTAGACCTGTAGAACGCTAGTTCTAGAAAAGACCTTCTGTATCATTTGGTTCAGTGAGTCAGTTTCCCTAGCAGAGTGTCAGAACTACCCAGAACATTTGAAAACCACTGACGCACCTAATTACCTGGTGTTACAGAGAAGAAGCTGAGGTTTGAGAGACAGTGTTAGTTATATAGGGTTACACAAGTACTAGGTAACATCTTGAGATTCACTTCCATCTGAATAGATACCCAAAGTTGTCACATTGTCCTGGTGAAGTCACAAGAAACAGGGAAAGTTACACAGCTCCGGGCTTAATCATGAGAGTAGAAATTCTATTCTGTCAGCAAGGGAGGTGGCAAGTTGGTTATCAAAGATTGCTGCTAGGAAATGTACTGGGAAGTATTCCATTTGGGGACCACCCTGGGGAATGCCCCCTTTGGTCACAGACTGTGGGACATTCTCCCCTTCATTTGTTCTCCAGTTAAAATTTCAAGGGCAGGGTAAGATGACCCATACTTTCATGCTTTTAATTGCAACTCTCAGGAAGCAGAGACTGGTAGGTCTCTATGAGTTCCAGGCCAGCCTGGTCTACATAGTGAGTTCCAGGCCAGCCAGAGCTACATAGTGAGACCCTGTCTAAAAAACAAACAAACAAACAAACAAAATGAAACAAAAAAAAATTCAACTATGACTGCCTATTAGAACATTAAAAAAAAAATACTCCTTTCTGGGTCTCTCCACAGACTAATTGAGTCATATACTCTGGAGCTGGCTGAAGAAACTGGATATCCTGACCTTTCCCAAGCCTTTCTGAAATGCGCAGATGCACACAGTGAGCTCTTCTTATCAGAGAAGCTCTGAGTCCCAACAGCAAACTAGGCTCTGCCAAGAAAGTGAGACATACCAGAGAGAGGGAAATCCCCCTTGATCCTTTGTTCTAGGGATAAGCTCACAGATACTGGAGAGGAAACCATTAGAAACCTAATAGTTGGTTCCAGTGAGTGGTGTCATCATTGAATGGCAGGAATTTATATCCACCAATCACATCTTGCATTTTGGTCCAGGTCAGAGAGGGGTAGGAACGAGCAAGGGTAAGATGGCAGAGAAATGCTTGGGTGACATTGTTTATCTTTGTCCACTGTATTATTGATCCCTTCTTCTCTCTCCCTTTGTCTCTCTCTTGAACTTCACGTCATCAAAGGCGGGAGTCGCAAACTGCCGCTGCCTTGCCTTTGCGGCTATAACTTGAGAATTTCAAACCTTTCTCTGTAGCTCAGGCATAGTGAGTTAGACCAGTTTCCATTACTGTGACAAATATCTGGAATAAGTTAATATAAAAGAGGAAAAGTTTATTTTGACTCACAGTTTCGGAAATTTCAGCTCATAAATGGCTGCTTTGAAGTTTGGGGCTTCACAGTACACGGTGGAAGGAGGACACGGGAGCAAATAGTTTACCTCATGGCAGACAAGTGAAAGAGAGAGATGTGGCAGCATGAACCTTTAACCCCAGTGCTTTAGGGGCAGAGCCAGGAGAGTCTCTGGAGCTCCATAGTCAGCTAGCCTAGAAGAACTGATGAGCTCCAGGATCAGTGAGAGACTCTGTCTCAAAAAATATGGTGGCAAGCCATGGAGGAAGACACATAATATCTACTTCTGGCCTCCACCGATGTGTGCATACACGGATAAACACATACATACACCATACAGAGAGACAGACAGACAGAGACAGAGAGACAGACAGACAGAGACACAGAAAGAGAGAGATGTCAGAGATGAAAGGGGCCAAAGAAGTTACCTCATCCTGTTCTCCATCATGTAGATAAAAACACTCTTGGACAAACGTGAGTTATGCAAATTCACACAGTATGTCAGTCAAAAGGTCAAGGAATCTTTCATACTGATTCAATACTAGTGCTCACTTATTTGGTTTCTGCTTAAAAGCACCATTTGTTGTCAAATGAGCCAATGGTACGTAAAAACAAAATAATATAAAGTATCAGTTCCTTTATGTTACCCAAATCTAATTTATTTTGTGTATTTAGTATACTTGTTTGCATATATTAAAAACAAGATGACGTTTCAGTTTTGCGTGAATTGCTTTGCAGCAAGCAACCTTTGCACACATATCTACACACAGAAGAATGAGCATGTGTAGAAGGACTACAAAGTCCGAGGATATGTGCACTTTCAATTTTACAAGGCACTGCCAAATTCCTCTGAAAGTGACAGGACCAATTTATCTTTCTCCTATCTTTACCAACATGGGGTTGACTCAAATTTGTATATTTTAACCAGTTTGATGAGTATAAAAAGCATTTGTTGTTTTGGTTTCATTGTCATGAGTTTCCAAGTTCAACATTTTCTAGTGGATCTAAGTGCCTCATGGGAATTGCCTGTCCATGAGTCTTACCACTAGGTTACTTGTTTTAAAGGAATTCTCATATTATATATATTAATATATATATATATATATAAACATATATGTATGTCTGCCTTTTAATGTACAGAAAATATATTTCCCAATTTATGGGATGTTTTTGTTTGTTTGTTTTTCTTATGTTGCCTTTTGTTGATAGAACTTTTTAATTTAATATAGCTACAGCTATAGAAGAAAGAGAAAGCATTTCTTTTCTCTGTACTCTTACACAGCACTTCAGTTCTGACACCTGATGCACGAGTATTTTTCTCACATCAAGCAATTCTCTAGTTCTCCGAGGACACTAGCCATATATTCCACAATTTAACTCAATTCCAGCATCATCTATCTACAGATACAGTTAAATCCTACATATTAAGGGCACAGTTCTCCAAGGCCATCCTCCACAACTTTAGATGTCAGTGATAAGCAGAGGTCATCACCTATGATTCTGGTCATCTGAAGTGGAGTCTCTCACAATTCCATTTTTAGGGTAAGTGATTTTCTGAAGTGGTTCACGGAATTCAGGCAAAAAATTTTCACACTAGATTGCTAGTTCTTTTTTAAGGGTACAGAAACAGCCAAATGAAACAGATGCATAGGACAGTGGTCTGAGAGAAGGGAATGTGACTCTTTATAAGGAGAAAAATTTTAAAATGTTTTATTTATTATTTTTATTTTATGTGTATGAGTGTATCGTCTGCATGTATGTAAGTGCTCCTGTGTAATACAATGCCCATGGACATCAGAGAAATTTTAAAAATATTTTGTTTATTATTTTTATTTTATGTGTATGAGTGTGTTGTCTGTATGTATGTAAGCGCACCTGTGTAATGCAATGCCCATTTCATCACCAGGTTAAATTCATTGTTGAATTCAAACTGAATGGGCTGTTAGAAAGTTGAGTCTGGTTGGAGGAGGTTGGTCACTGAGTATATGATTTTGAAGGGTATAGATCATCCTCTTGCTCTTTCTGCTGATTGACCATCATGGTAGGGCGTTGGATTCCCCTAGAACTTCTTGTTAGCCAATATGCAAGTGCTGGGAATTGAACTTGGATCCACTGCAAGAGCAGCAAGTGTTCTTAACCACTAAGCCATCTCAACAGCCTGAGAAATTTATTTAGTTCTGGAGGTTCCATTTAAAGCCTGGAATTCCCATGTGTTTGGTACATCACGGCAGAACATGTTAGTGAATACTGATAATATGAATCAGAAAGCAGAAAAAGGAAAGGAGAGAGAAGGAGGAGGGCTCTCCCAACACCTTTGAGGGCACATTTCCTATGATCTGAGGACGTCTCAGTAGGACTGGCCTACCCCCCGGCAGACCAAGTCTTTAATAATCAGACTTTTGGAGGACACTCATCCAATCTAGAGAGTTCCCCTGACAACAGGTTCTAACCAGAAACTCTCCATGATTCCCCAGCCCTGGCCACTTCACTAGCTTACAAAGCATGCTTATCACTTTAGAGTCCAAGAGTTTTAGGATCCATATGCCAGTAAGGAGTTGGGGGAAAAACCAATACGTTGCTCCTATTATATACAATTGTCTTATGTATCAGTCTTCTCACTAATGAATTATCTTTTTTATTTCTGTTCAAAATGTTATTCTTTTTCTGTTAGCCAGTTTTTCATCACTGTGACAAATCCCTGAGGGAAAGAAGTTTAAAGGAAGAGCAACAGTTTCAGAGGTTTCAAAGGCAGAGGTTATAATGACAGCAGTGTGGTAGAAGCCACGTCATGATGGTCAGTCAGCAGAAAGAGCGAGGGGATGATCTATACCCTTCCAAGTCATATACCCAGTGACCAACTTCCTCCAACCAGGAACTTCATCAGCTTCCTCAGCTTTCTAACAGCCCGTTCAGTTTGAATTCATCAATGAATTTAACCTGGTGATGAAATTATTACCCTTATGATCCAATCACTTCTCAGTGGTGCAGTCACCAAGGCACAGCACATGAGCCTGTTGGTAAGACACTTTACATTCAAACTGTAACAGTTTTCCCCTGTCCCCAAAAGGCCTATGCTTATCTTATGTTGCAAAATCCATCAGTCCCCCTCTGAGAATCTCCAAGGCCTTAAAAGTTTCAAAAGACCAATTTTAAAATCTTTTCTGAGACTTGAGGCAAATCTTTCACTGTTATTACTTATCACCTCACACCCCAAGTTACATACTTCCAACAGACGATGATGTGACAGGATGAATATTCCAGTAATAAAGGGAGCAATGAAAAATAACAGGGAGAATGGGACCAAAGGGACATCAACACCCAGAAAGGGAAGCATTTAACCCTAGCTCCATGTCAGGCGTGTGAGACACGTGGTAGAATGATGTGAGCTCCAGAGGCCAGGACAGTCCTTACCAGCGGAAGCTTACATGACCACTCCTTCAGACTGGCTCTGTCTGCTACCTGCATGTACCTTTCTCTGGCAGACACTCTATGTTCCTTGCTCTCCCACTTCTCCAGGTCTCTGTTGCAGCTTTGGTTTCCCTCTCACAGCTTCATACCCTTTCAGGGGCTTCTTGCAGGGACATTGACCTTGATACTCATTATCTGATCTCCCAGACCTTCCTTTGAAATCCAGGTCAGAGTCTTGAAGACACCACAACACTTGCTCTCTGCACGCCTACAAAACCGGCATCGCATGCAGGACTCCAAGGTCTGCTATCAGCTCAAGCAATAGTCAGATCCACTTGGCTACAGAAGACTGTGAGTATCTGAATAATTGAGCAAATAAGATGAATCCTGGGAAGATAACTTCCTAGGCATTTTGAGTCCAGCAGGGTGTTCCAGAGTTACTGTCTGCTAAGTAGAGTATTTCAAATGGGTTATACCCACACTACAACCCAAACACTTCACTGCCTTGAAATTTCTTTTACCAGGTACATCACCTTTGGATGCATCCTTTCATAACTCTCAGGCATGGACAAAGTGTGCACAAGTCCCTTGTCAGAATGTAACACATGGCCTCTAGTCCAGTTCTCAGTAGAGTTCTCTGTTCCATCTGAAACTTCTGGGCAATCTTCACACTTCAGGGCAACTTTTATTGTCTGCATGTCTGTCAGCAGTATGGTTTCCTGAGCTCCCACAGAATCACTCCCTGAACTCTGCCTGCAGCCTTCTAAGCTTTTTCTAGCCTACTTCTCTAAACTTTTCCAGTTCCTACTTGAAATCAGTTCCAAAGACTTTTTGTGGTCAGAAATAGTCATAGCAACAACTTCATGCTTAGCACTACTTTTCTGTGTTAGTCCGTTTTGTATGGTGTGTGAGTGTGTGTGTGTGAGTGTGTGTGTGTGTGTGTGTGTGTGTGTGTGTGATGAATACTTGAGATAAACAACTTAAGAGGAGGGAAGATTTATCTTGGGTCATGATTCCAGAGGATTCAGTTTATGGCCTGTTGGTTCCACTCTTTTGGGCTTGATGTGAAGCAGAATATTATGGTGGTTGCGTCATGGCAAAGGAGATTGCTCTGCCTGTGGTAGTCACAAACTCTCTTGTGGTAGTCACGAACTACGCAGAGTAAGGGCAAGGGTCCAGGGACAAGACACACCTTTCAAAACATGGCCCGAGGGATCTACTTCCTCTAACCATGCTCACCCCCTCCTAATCCATCGAACTCATCAATGAATTATCCATTGGTTAAGTTAGCATCATTTGTTAGGAATGAATTTTTCAATAATCTGGACTTAAGACTTTAAGTAACCATGCAAAAAGCATGTATAATGTACTCTAATGTCAACAGGCTCACTGAGTCATATGCTCCTCTGATCCCTCAGGACCCCTCCTTGCCCTCCACCCAAGATAGCGAATGAATGTGAGTATGCATGCTTCACATAGCAAAGTGCTGAAAGCAGCGTGTTTTTCTCATTGAGAACAAAAAGAGAAACTTAGTATGTGTTACATTCTAGGCCTAGGGATGAAAGACCAAGATTCCCGGGAGAGGTAAGGGTGGGTTCTGAAGTCAACTTCCCCATTTTGTTCTGGAGATACTATTTCAATAAAAGAATGAGCAAACCCTGGCTCAAAAACACAGTTCTGAGAGAAATCTGACAGAACACATTCTTGGAGGGAGTTTAGGTTTGCTCTTGGCCTTAAAAGACATGCTAAGAGCCAGGCTGTTTCTTATTAAAACACAGAATGTGGCACAGAAACACCACAATCATCATAATCCAATCATATCCCAATAGTACCAGCAGCTGGGTATTAAGACTTCAATATATGAGACTTTTAGGGGGACACTTCATTTTTAAACCATAACACTCTTCTTCAGGGTCATGTGGATAGTATATCTTTTTTTTTTTATAAATGCTTTTAGCTTTTGGATTTTAATCAGTGTATGTATCAATATATATATGAAGTCTCTGTTATATCAGTGTATATTTCTGGAATCTATTTTATGTTCCCTTTGTCTGTTTATCTATCTAGGTGCCAACACCACATTGTTTTCATTGTTCAAGCTTTCCAGTTTTGATATATGGTCGAGAAAATTCCCCCAGTTCCTTCTTCTTCAAATATGTGTGGGTTAATTAACCACCTATAATTCTGTTCAATTTTAGGAACAACTTGTATAATTCTTAGAATTTTTCTAGAAATACATATATTCAAGAACAAGATATATTTGGGACATATTTAAGTCTTTAAAATGTTTTTAGTTACAGTTTAATATTTTCATTAAGATATTCCACACACCTGTTAAATTTATTTCTAGTTACCTTACAGTTTTTTTTTAAATTACAAATGTATATTTTAAAATTGTATCCTCTAAATGCATTTTGTTGACAAATATAAATTTCAGTAACTTAAACATGCCCTTGCTCAAGCAAACTCTTTTCTCAGCCTTTATATTCAATGTATAGATTCCTTTTCATATTCAATACAGATAATCATAAAACTGCAAATGATACTTTTATTCTTCATTTTCAGGGTTTTTACTATTTTCTCATTGTGCCACCAGTCAATGTTAAATAGGAGTAGAACACACTTGTTCCAAAACTTCTCTTACCAAACTCCATCACCTTCTGACTTTGGCCCAACTTCAAAATGAACTTTTTGTTACATCCACAAGCCAAAAATTGAGTAAACCAACCTTTGCTGACTCAGACCTTCCCCCACCAACCTCGCCCAACCACGTGTAGGACTTTTATTTAGGTGATCCACTGTTCCAACTAGTGTATGTGTCTGGGTGATTCAAACTTTGTTATTTATTCTGTGTATCTATAGTTCTTAAATGTATCACCATCAAGCCAGGGTTAATAGTCAGAAAGATATACTCCTTTCTTGGTGTCCACACTAACTAATCACCATCTTGCCAAGTCTACATTCTAAATATCTGCCAGTTGATCACCCCTTCATTTCCAACCACAATGATTGGTTTAGACCCTCAGTACCTCCATCAGCATCTTCTATCTTAATTACAGTACCAGTTTCCTAATTAGTCTCCTTACTTTAGGTCACATTCCTCACCTGCTATTTCTTCTCACGGATGCCAAGTTTGTCTTTCTAGAGTATACTCCTGATCATGCCTCACCTAACTTAAAACACTATTCTCTTTGTCTACTATATAAAGTTCTGGTTCTGTAGCTGGTCAAACAAGGACCTTTATGCAACTTGACTGGTTTTCTAACATACCAGCCTAGTAAAACTGAAGCGTTTGTAGTTCATCTCTGCTGTTTCCTGGTGGTGTAACTTTAAATATCCATTCATTTATTTATTTTGATATTATGTGTGTGAGTGTTTTGTCTGCATGGATGTAAGTGCACCCATGTTGTGTAATGCCCACAGAGGTTAGAAGAGGGCACTGGATCCCCTGGAACTGGAGCTAAGGATGGTTGTGGGTCTGGGATCCAAATCCAGGTCTTCTTCAAGAGCAGCCAGTGTTATTAACCACCGAGTCACCCCTCCAGCCTCTTGGTGCTAGCATTTTTATACATTTTTGGTATCTCTGCTTATGTGGTTCTGGCAAAGTCCTATTCATTTTAAAACCCAGATCAAATGTCACTTCCTCTAAGAAAATGTTTGTTAAGTACTATCTCTATTGCACGTATTATGCTACGTGTTAGGTATATAAAAATGCAGAAATCATAGTCCAAGTCTTCTAGTGTGGCCTAACTACTTCTTCCTTTAGCCCTATGGGTCTGGTACATGATTTTACTTACATGATTCTTCATTTTTTTCCCATGGGAGTAAAACACTTATTCATTCTTGATAAACATATTTAGAAATAACTGCACTGTTTTAAATACAGAAGTATGTGCATGTTCAGAAAACACACTGTATTTGGAAATATTTATGGATAAAATTTCAAAGAAAGATGACTATAAATGATCACACCCTAGAACTTCGTAGTTAGACTGACATAGTCAGCTTCCTCCCCACTCCCTATTTATTGGCTATCCTTTATAACTCTGTGGAACAAATGTGGAGAAATGACTGCTTAGATGAGTAGTCATTTGTTCTTTCTACCAAAGTGGAGGCTGAGGGGGATAGGATGTAAGAGAGAGAAGATGAGAGCTCACACATTTTATACTGGGATCAAGAATTTGCTGAGAGGAATTCAAAAAGCAAGAAGTCACACAATCCCTCAGGGTCATAGACATCCAACAAACCCGGTGTTCCTGGGTAAATATGTAAGGCTCTGGAGGGGGGCTCACACTGCTGCCTCCTCCTGTTGTGGTAGTGGGACCCCTACCTGAAAACTCTAAGTCCTCCTAAACACACTACACTGTTTGCCACATACTTCCTGAATTTACTTCCTATTTTCTGGAAGAGAGGAGACTATAAGAAAAACATTTAGAGTGAAGGGACGCATTGGGGGAACCAGAGCACTGACCCAGGATCTGAGGAGGAGGAGAGAGGGGGGAGCTGGGTTGAGAGCTGAAATCAGATCCAAGACAAGCATGTGTCTCTGGGTAGGGGCAAGATGGACACCAGCTCCACCAGTGAAGAGGACCTTTGAGTAGAGCAGGACAGGAAGGGTGCTTCAAGAAACAATGTGGCATCTAGTTCAGTGGCCGGAGTGGAGCCTCCTAAAGCCATGTCTATTGCATCTTTATAAAGCTCTCCTGGAAAAAGAAGGTAATGATTGGGGTGAGGTGCAGTCTGGTAAGGGAAAGAATGTTTCTTAGAGAAAAGAAAGTAAAGTCAAGAAAAATCCCCGTTAAGGGGTTGGTGTATAAACTGGCCTGTTACCTATTCACATTGTCCAGACTGTAAGTGACTTGCCAAGTTAATGTCTTGGTTGGTTCCCGAAGGCCAGTGTGCCTGCCTCCTTTTTTCCCTTTAATAGTCCAAATCTTGTGTCCCCTTACCCAGATCCTGCTATGGAAGGCACCCTATGGATTACACCCTAGGTGACTGTGTAAAAAGATACTTAGACACTTAGCTGTCTTTGCAAAATCAAAGGTCAAAACTTTGGCCTTTAACAGACTTAGATCTGTTAAATGGCTGCTGAACTACAATACAGGATGGGAAAAGAAAGAAAAAAAAGAAATACACCAATATCTCTGTACAGTGGGAGAGATGTTTTTTTCCGTTACAGTTTTCTGATTTTTCTATAGGCATAGGTTAATTTTATAATTGGGTATTAAATTTATATCTCTGGCTCACACCTTACTTTCTATAGTCTTTAGTTTGAAAAAACCCTCAACAGACATTATGTATGAACATCCTTAGTGTATTTTCAGTATGCGTGTGTCAGGGGTGTGAGAAGAACAGAAATACAACCCAAGAAATACGTCTTAGAAAGTTACATCCCCTATATCCAGAGAAAGAAAAATCTGCAAGGGTGAGAGTGCCCTAGAACTTCTCAAAGAAAACAATCACTTTGCGCGCAGGTAGGCCAAGTGGCCAGTTGACAGTTTTCCCAGGGAAGAGGATCACCTGGCAGCCTGCAGAGAGGGCGGCGACGAGGAGGGCAGGTGCCTGAGGTCTGGGGACACTGGGGCGGAGCAGGAAGCCGCAGCTGCGCCGGGCTGGGGCGGAGCCGCGCGGAGCGCAGCAGGTGCGGGAGGCCTGGGCGGTACCCGCGGGGACCGGAGTGCACGCTCCCGCCGCGCCGCCCCGCGAGGGAGCCCCCGGCTCCGCAGAGATGCGCGTCCCGGACCGGCGGCTGACGGAGGACACAGTGCCCCGAGGCCCTTGAACGGCAGCGGCCTGAGAGGCACCAGCATGGGCCGCGAGCCGCACGCACCCTGCCTGCTGCTCCTCACCTGGCTCCCAGCAGGTGAGCCCTGGAAAATATGGGTCCCACCCTGGGCCAGCGAGACAGGAAGCCATTGTGGGCTGGCCTTGCCGAGCTGCCACCAGCAGGGCCGTGGAGGCCTGGGCCGCTCCGCTGGCGCTCGGCACTGGCAGCAGGAGGAGCGAGGACCGGATCGAGTTTCTTTCTACCTGTGGGAACCTGTTATTTTCCTCTTTTATTAGCCCAGGGGCTTCTGAAACAGATGTCACTGAAAAGAAACCCAGAGCCTCCGGACTTCCCCAGCGTAGGCATTAGGCACTGAGAGCTGCAAAACTCCAGTTTTCAACTTTCTAATTACTTTTTTCCCATGGCGCACTTGTTTTCAGAGTATAAATACGGTGACAACCATATTGACCCAGAGTGTATTTATGTCACTCCTGGAAAGTCACACCGTATCATTAGGATATGAAGGAATGCTCAGCACAATCCAAGTCCATTTCGTAGGAACCCCCACTTCACACACGCGCCTCTTAGTCGTTTTTCTACTTTATGTCCGCCTTACCTTCCCCTTACTCTCTCGCCTTCGGGACCCTAATCACCCACTGTCTCAGCTTCATCTTTTGAAACCTACACTCTGATCCCCACTCACTTGAGACAGCATGGATTTGTGTGTTTTGGGGTTTCTCTGTATTTCTGTGTGGGGAAACCTGGTACAGTCCGGTGTAGTTGTGACTGCAGCCAAGAAGTTTTTCATTCTCTTGGAAGTTCCACCAGGTTTTATCCATCTGACCCTCCCACTTCCTTCCCTTTGGGAATGAGCTGCTGTCTTGCTTCTAGGTTGTCCGTGGAAGACCGGCTCAGAGCTTGCTCACAGGCAAATTTAAATCCTGTACCTTTTGAGAAAAGGCTGTAGTATGAAGATGGAGGCCGAGTTTCCTTCCTATAAGTTTGATAGGGTAAGAGAATTGCGCAGCTATGACCAAGTCTCAGTTGGATAGGATTTACAATAACTGAGGCTTAGTTGCTAAGACTAAAATAGTGGGAGGGGGTTGCAAAAAGGTAAGGAAAACAGAAAGTCAGTGTCTTCAAGGCTGCTGCTTGCAAGCAAGATTTGCCTAAAGCTAAGAAGACATAATATTGAACATTCAGGAGACGCAAAGACAAATCTCTTCTATATTTCAGTAGTCTGCATTCCACCAGAACAATGATCAGCTTAGACCTTTAGTAAATCTGTAAATCCTGGAGCTGCCTATAGTTTTTTACTCTTGTGCGTTGCAAGTTTTTCTCTGAGCCAGTGGCACCTGGGAACAAAATTCCTTCTTGTCTTTTTTGGGAAACCATAACTCTGTGTTCAGAGCATCCTTTCCTTCAAATTGGAAGTGTCATATGGAATAGAAGACTTAGAAAGGAAAATCCCACTAGGGTATAAAGTCTGGTCCTTAAATCAACAACTATCCTTTTTTAATGAAGAATTAGAACAGTGACCATTTCCCAATAATATATCTTACAGTATACAGCTTGCTAACTGTATAAAGACCTCAAAGGGCATGGTTCCAAGTATCTGAGCCAACCACAATGTGAGTAGCTACGACCTAATTAGCTTAGTACTAAACCTTAGTATAGACCATAGTGTTGGCTGACATTCCCTAAGTAGAAATCTGCTTGTGTTTTATAACTGAGTACTGAAAGTGAAGAAATCTTTAGTAACTCTCTGAATTCACTTTCATTTCATAGATGAGAAACTGAGACTTAACTGATTGGCCCCTCACTTTTGAGGGGAAATAGCTACTCTGGCAGATATTTACCCTGCGTATGGGTAGAAATATAGATAACACTACATTCTACTATTTAGCATGGATTTGTATAGATGATGTTTCTGTGACCCTGGGTAATTTACTCGACTGTTCCAACCCACACATAAATGGGGATGGTACCAGTATACACTTCATAAGGCTTTTGTAAGAATTAATTAAAATAAAGTCTTTTAAGTACTTTATGACCTACTTGTGCAAACTGAGGGAGGTCTTAATAAGTATTAGTCATGGTGGTAATGCTAGTCATGATTTGGACTTAAGAAGGAGTGCTAAACTTCTTCCAACTACTGCTGCTGCCCCCCAACAATTACCTTCTTTTTCCGGGATAGCTTTATAAAGATGCAATAGACATGGCTTTAGGAGGCTCCACTCCGGCCACTAAACTAGATGCCACATTGTTTCTTGAAGCACCCTTCCTGCCCTGCTCTGCTCAAAGGTCCCCTTCATTGGTGGAGCTGGTATCCATCTTGTCCCCACCCAGAGGTGCATGCTTCTTGGATTTTTAAAGCTAACCTTCAAAAAACTAATGCCTTCTTCCCCTATGACTAAGAAATTGAACTAACAGTAAAATGACTGTGAACTTTCTGTTACTGCAACAAAATGACTGAGATAATCACAATTCTGAAGTTTTCAGCCCGTAGCTGGTTAGTGCCGTAGCTTTGGGGCCTGTGGCAAGGCAGTACATCATAGTGTGTTATATGGCACAAGAAACTGCTCTTGGTGGCCAGGAGTGGACAGAAACAGGATGTGGCCAAGACCCCAATATCTCCTTCAAGGGCTCTGTTTTCACGACCTCCCTCCAGTCCCCACCTCTTAAAGATTCCACTCCCCATCCCCTCAGTAGCACCAAGGTGGGGACCTTTGGGAGACACTTCAAACCCAAACTCCAGCAATGGCTGTGGGTTGGAATTTGGAATCTGCTTCTCAGTAGCCATGACTCAATTCCTTCCATCTAGGAAATGGACCAAATTCTGGCTAAACTTCTTCCTGCTACTATTGCGCCCCCCACCAGACAGGTCAGGTTCTGTGGGGTGGGTTACACTCAGGCACAGTGACTGTGGCACAGTATTCATTCAGCAAATCCTGGGAAGGAGTTTACCCTCTATCTTTACTTTTAAACGACAAAATTCAGATAAATTCAGCATCTCAGAAAACAAGGCACTTCAAAATGTCTCCACCACTTCTAGTAGCAGTTTGTAATATGACATGTATGCATGCGAGGTTTATAAGGAAGAAAGGAAAAATTTATTGCCATATCAGATAAACTGGTATCTAACATTAAAGGATATTGATATTTAAACTCAGAGAAAATCATCCCTGCATTAACATCAACTAAACAGAAAACTTCAGTAAGTTAGTTTTTTTAAGATTCACTCCAAATAGCAATATGTATTGGAAGACTCTGTACTTAAGTGTGTCTACCAATTTGTTCCATTTTGCTTGTAAAGAAGAGTCAACCTAACTCTCTAATTAGCCTCCAAGTTCCCACAATTGCTAAGTGTAGGCCAGTGGTAGAACTGTGGCCTGTTTTGTTCTTGCTGGCTGGTGTGGCTTGAGGTCCCAGAGGAAGGTTCTGAGGTCAAAGAGTCTTGTGAAATTCTCACGGTCACCATGACCTGAGCTCTGTAAAGATCACTTGTCAGATGTGGGAAGTTTTGTTTTGTTTTTCTCTGAAGTTTTTTACTTAGAAAGAAATAAATTTTTATCACACAGATGGTATCTGATTCTTGTTCCTTAATGCAAAATATTAAGGTAAGGCTAAAGTAACTACTTGTAACACTTTGCATTATTTGGTTGACTTTGTCCAACCTCGAAGTTTATTCTTGG
Source organism: Eospalax fontanierii (assembly GCA_035773235.1). NCBI lineage: Eukaryota > Metazoa > Chordata > Mammalia > Rodentia > Spalacidae > Eospalax > Eospalax fontanierii. The sequence goes on along the minus strand of CM069534.1, from coordinate 61,914,601 downwards.
AATGAAAATTTAGTTTTCTCAAATTCTAAAAGGGTGTGTGTCATTTGTGCTTTTGTCTAAAAAATAAAAATAGCATTGTTGGGTAGGATTACCTCTGCAGAACTACCAACTATCTACCTACATCATTACTCTTTGGGATATCAAACAGCTGACCCATAAAGGACAAGGTCTATAGACAGGGCATCAGTAATTTCCTCTATGTGGTAGAGGTAGAAGAGTGGATCATGCTTAGCCTCTTAGAATTAGTGAAATATATATATCTTTTTTTTTTTTTTTTTTGAGACAGAGTCTCCTTGTAGCCCCAGCTAGTCTGGAACTCACTATGAAGACTAGGCTGGATTTGAACTCAGAGATCTGCCTGCCTCTGTCCCCTGAGTGCTGGAGTTAAAGGCCTGTACCATTACACCTGCCAATACCATATGGTAGACAGTGACAGTGATGTAGCGTCCCTCACGGTAACGGGGCTGTGTGCAGTAGGAGACCACACACTCAGAACCTCCCTTGTGTCTCCCAGAATCCCCATGTCCTGTTAAACATGGGTAGAAATCACTCCATCTGCTGTCTTCCCCTCCCAGCCATCTTTATAGCTATAGAAATACGGATCCAGGAAGCCCTGTGTCTTACCTTGGTAGAATGTAGCTCACTTGCGAGCTGGGACCAGATGTCTGATATCCTCACTCTTTGCCTGATACCCTTTCCCCTGTTTCATACAGTGGAGCAGGTTGGTTTGGTTTAGATGAAGCCTGATACACAGAACTAGAATAAGGTGATTAACTCCTCAATGTCTAACTAAATGCCAGTTAAACATCTGGCATCTACAAACATGCAATAGAATGAGATAATTAATGTGCCTTTTTACCTGGGTTTATTTTTACATAATTTGTTTTGTTATTTGAAGTCCTTAGGGAAAATTAAATTATGTGTTTTCAGAATTACAAAGATTCTCATCATGTCTAATTGCTTCTAGATCTTTCAGTTTGCAAATGTTGGGGTAAGGCAGGGTCAAAGAATAGTAGTTTTGATACTTTCTTCGTTTCGCATTCTTAATCACCAAGTTCTGTCGATTAGTACCAGGATTGGCTTCTTTTTTATTCTAGGTGCCAAGTACCCACACTAGTCCACTTTAGTAGCATCTCCTGGCCTCTAGGCCAGCTACATCTCTGCTGTCAACCATCCTCTACCTGCTCTGGAGCAGTTCTGGCATGGCGTAGACACTCAAAAATAAATGCATGTGTGCGGTCTGGTGGGGCCTGAATTTGCATATGCTCTGAGATTAGTGTGTGGGGTCATGAATCACCAACCTGGGCAAATGACTTCGGGAAACCCCAAGTATTTGCCCCTCAAACATGTCTTGTCCTTTCCCACTGGTAACCAAAGGAATGCCAAGTTCAAATCACCTGAGTAGTGGTTTTTTTGTTGTTGTTGTTTTTCCATCTAGTAGTTTTTCATCAAAATTTTTTTGAAGATTCAAAGTTTCCCCCTTTTGGAAAAATTGTGGTGAAGTGTGGAAATGTCTTTCACTGTTTATGGGAATATACATTTCATCTGAAGAATCTATTAAGTATCAGAGGCTTATTCCTTTGATCTTGATGTAAAGAGATAATTACATAAAAATATTCATTTCAGCATTTCATGCAGGTATTGTTTCTAATAGTGAAAAATCAAAAGCAACCTCAACTCCCATCATTAGGAAAATTTGCAATAAATTACACTTTAGAGAGCAATTTTCATCAACCACTACAAAATTAGATCTGTATGTAGTAATATAGACTATGTAGGCAGTTTGAAGAGAAAGCAAAGTTGCAATTCAGTGTGAGGAAGGGGAGTGGTTGACTGTTCACCAAATTATCACAGTGATGCCTCTACAGCATAAAATTCATGGCAAGCAGGGGGATCAATTTTGCTTTTACTGTTTTGTATTGTTTGAATTTTTTTATTTAGTTTATATTAATGAATAAAAAGGAAATAGTGTTTTTATACACAATGGTTAAAATAAAGTTGTGAATGAGTATCTTAAATCTGAGAATATTGTTTTAAAGATTTGTTGCAGGGGTTCAAGGTTAGAAGAGAGGGTCAAACCCCTGGAGCTGGAGTTACAGGCAGTTGTGATCCACCCAACATGGGTGCTGGGAGCTGAACTCAGCCAGTGCTCTTAACTGCTAGTCAGTCATCTCCCCAGTCCCAAGAATATTCTTTAAATGGTTAAATCTCAAACAATTTTTGAAAACTTCCTTGGAAAATAGGGTGGTATAGTAAAGACAGTAGAGGGTCTGGAATTTTAAGAGGTCTGTTGAAATATAGCCTTGCCTCTTACTAGCTGTGTGGCAGTTAAGATTGCCATCCCTGATAACATTGATAAAAATAAAAAACAGATCTTCTCTGGGAGGTTTCCCCCCAAAGATTGAATGAGATAATGTATAATAAATCACTCAGCATCATGCCTAACAATATAGGCAATGTCACTGTCCTTAAGGAAGTCAAGTTCATAGCTCCCCCCTCCTCGAGCCTAGGTGCAAAGAGCCAGGTCTTCCTTAAAACCCACCAAGCCTGGACTTCCTCCCCACCCGGTTTCCTCATCCACATTTCTCCTCTCCCGGGGGCTCTGTCCCTTACTTCTTGTCCATTACCCATTGATGATCCCTTTTGCTTTCTCTCATATTTACACTGTTATCTAAGAAAATGTAGCAAGTACTTGTGGTAAATATACTTGGAGAGATAGCCTGCTCAGACATGAACTCTGATAGATTGGACCTGTGTACTTTTGTTAACCTGCTGAATGGAGTCAAAGTGCCTGTGCATTTGAAAAACACTGAACTTGAAGAACTGCCATCAACAGCATAACGGGTCCCCACACTCTATAGACTGTATCCTGTGTCCTTCAGCTATCACCCTGCCTGTGATGGTAAGCTTCATGTTACTATAGCAAAATGCCTGAGATAATCAGCTCAGAAAAAAAAAGGCAAGGTTTCTTTTGGCTCATAGTTTTGGAGGTTTCAGTCCATGGTTGCTTTGGGGCCTGTGGAGAGTGCTTTGTACCATGGCAAAAGCACAGGGTGGAACAAAGTAGCTCACCTCACATCAGCCTGGGGGCACAGGAAAGAAGACAAGTATCTCAGAGTCCTCTTTGAAATCTTGGCCACAAAGCCGTAAAAGCCTATTTCAGTTTCCTTTCTTAAAGGCTCCACCAGCTCCCAGTAGCATCCCTGACTGGGGACTAAGCCTTTAACACATGCACCTTTGGAAGACATTCCAAATCCAAACATTCTGTATTCCTTCTAAAAGCAGAACCTTTGATATGGAATAGAGAGGAAACACCATCTATTCCCGGTCCAATAATTCTTGATTTAAAGAAAAGTTGGCACCTATAATCCCTATGCTGTGTGGATAATATCTTCTAGAAACCATAACACCTTGTCCCATCTGACACTGCACAGAGAGACCGACTAAGTAAACGAGGTATACTAAGTTCTCCGTGCACTGGGGAATATATGGCATTTAGTTGGTGTGATACCATACTTTCATTGATCTATTCTCCTTCTACTTAGTGTAGGACGGCAGTCCCCTCTTGGCACAGCAGCACAGTCTTGGAAAGTACCTGTTGGCGGGAAGCGGAGAATCCCCTTCCCCTTCCCTCCTTCCCAGGCACTTTTATAGCTCATCTGAAGTTTCCTTTCTACCCTTAAATGACCGGTCTTCACACCCTTCCTCTTTCACAGAAGACAATTGTGAATGAGTGCAGAGCTGCAAAACTTTTGTCCACTAACTGCTTTAGCAGAGAGAAGACTATAATGATAACTTATATTTGTGTATTTTTTAATTCTTTCAAAAGACTTAAAAAATACTGGTCTTAGTTAATCTCAGTCTCTTAATTTAGATAGAACAAGAACAAATGACACAACAGATGACTGTTGTTTATTGAATGTCTATCCTCTACCAGGCTCTTTGCTAACCTCAGGACATTTATCATTCCCTTTATGACATTTTGGGACAGGTCTCACCATTGCCTGATTTTCAGTGTAATAGAAAACCAGAGCTTGGAAATAACTTGTCAGATGTTTAGGATGGGGAGAGGAGGCAAGATCTGAAGATGGGCAGTCATGCCCTAGACTTAACAGTTTTCAAGAGAAAATGTTAGAGAAAGCGAGGCAATTGCCTGAGAGTGAACTGGGGACTAGGAAGTATCACAACATGAAGGAAATCCAAGAATTTGCAGACTCTTAGTGCTAAGTTTGAAAGAGCAAACACGTCACCAGGTTATCTATAATTGGGGCATTTTTCTTTTGAACTTAAACTCTTTCAGCCCAGATTCTGATGGTTCTTTAGGTCTCCCCTTAAAAACCTTACCCGCTGAGTGCTGTGGGTGTTGAATGTGGTTTGTTGTGTAGAGTAAAGGTTAGAGGTTACAGAAAAAAAGAAGATGGGGCAATGTTGCTTTTGAAATGGCTTATTGCTACTTCCTTTTTCTCTCTCCCTACCTGGAAAATCCTACTGCTCTTTAGGGCCCAGTGTCTGATGTATACCTTGGAAGAGGAAGTTTGCCTGTTTAGAAACGTGTTTTTGTCAACCAGGCGTGAGTTTGAGTCTGGACGCTGGTACTTATTATAGTAGGGATGTGCTAGCAAGAATACGGGGTCTTGGCTTACACCCTCTGAACTTCACACAAGTGAAGCAGAGCTGATTCCTACCACCAGGGAGCTGCGAGGATTGGAGACAAAGAACATGCATCACCTGGTACCCAGTAGATGCTGAGGGTTCGCAACAACCACGCAAATGAACAGGAGTGTGCTGGTCATGCCTCTTCTCCTGAGACTCTTCCCCACCACTGTCCCTGTGTGTGAAGGTGTGTGGTACAGTTTTTATAGTGTGCTGTGGGGGTGGTAGATCTCTGCAGAAAGAATATTAATGATAAGCTTAACATACTAAGAACCTGTAGAAACCTAGAGTGTTTTAAGCCTTGAAATTCATAGTAGGTGTGAAATATTAGAAAGGAGGTGTCCTCAGATAGCAAAGCTGGCACTCATCTTGGTAAAGGTCACTTGGTCACTTAAGCTATGGTTTGCCCACAGTAAAGGCTTTCATGTAGAGGATGCTGGGCATGAATTCGTTCATCTAGGTGACCGCTCTTGATCTCATTAACCTCCCTCCAGGGGGTTAGAGTCCACAACCTTCAAAGCTCTCCCAGAGCACCTTCTGGCTTCCATCAGATTTCCTTTCCTGACCCTTAGCAGATGCACTTTCCCCTCCCCAGTATTTCATCTCTGTACAAGTAAATCTGACCAGAGTCTCAATAAGCTCCTCATACCCAGTTACCCTGCAATGAAATAGAGATGTAGGTTAGTGATCACTATGCCAGAGTGACTGCTGCCAATTATGTTTCAATTATCACTCATAATTGCCTGGTTCCCAGCTCCAGCAATTTGCAAACAGGAATATGAACCTTCTTCCTTTATTTAAAGGATAACCAGGATTCAGGCATGGTGGCACATGCCTTTAATCCCAGAACTTGGGAGGCAGAGGCAGGAGGATTTCTTCTGAGAGATCCTGTCTGAAAAAGACCTCATTAATTAATTAATTAATTAAAATAAGAGAGAGATAACCAGAGAGAGCAGCAAGAGCACTGCACAGGGAGAGAATCCTGGCATCAAGCACTTCTGAAAAAGAATGGCCACAGATAGCCACTTAACTTCTCCATGTACATGCAAAGTAACAGTTTGTCTTCTTCCAGAATCATATTTAGTGTATGAAAGAACGAAGGTGCTATGTGAAGCTAAGGTTTTGTTTAGAACCAAAGGGTTTTCCTATATAATCCAGTCAGTGTGTGTGATGGTCAGCTTGACCCAAACGCACCTCTGGGGTGCCCTTGAAGGTGATTCTTGAGTCTTAACTGAGGAAGGAAGACCCATCCTGAATGTGGGTGGCGCCATCTCACGGACCTTCATCATGGATGAATAAGAGGTGAAAGTGAGCTGAGCCCCAGATTTACCTTTCCCTGCTTCCTGGTTTCCAGAGATGTGAGGAGCACCGTGCATGTCACCTCGAACTCTGTCCCTTGCCATGATGGACTATACACTCAAAGTGTGGACCAAAAGAAACCCTTCCTTAGGTTGAATTTGTCAAGTATTTTGTCACAACAGTGAGAAAACATGGGTCAATGGACAAAATAAGGCCGTGGTGACGATGACGTTCTTTCCGTTGTCAGCATCTTTTCTGTAGCTGCTTCTGTTGTTCCGTTAAAGCTGCGAAGAGTGAAAGCTGCCCTTTCCCATAGGGCAGCGATGGGAAATAACAAATGAAACCGAAAAGGGGTGGCAAGTGAGTCGTCCCTTTTGTCATTGCTGTGAACGTATGTCTAATAAGAAGCAACTTAGAGAAGGAAGGGTTTACCTGGGCTCAAAGTTTAAGAACAGACACAGGGCATCATGACAGGAAACACCCATGGACCAAGTGTGGAAACAGCTGCTCACTTTGTATTCTCAGACAGGAAGTAGAGAGCAGACAGAAGGTGGGATTGGACTGTAAAACTTTCAGGCCCACTTCTAGTGACGTGCTTCTTGCAGCAAAGCTTCACCTCTTAAAGGCTTAAGAACCTTCTAAAACTGTACCATCCCCATGACTGGAGAGATGGCTCAGTGGTTAAGAGCACTGGCTGTTCTTGCAGAGGGCCTGTCTTCGGTTCCCAGCATCCACATGGTGGCTAACAACCGCCCATATCTCCAGTTCCAGGGGAATCTTCTGACCTCCATGCATGGGTGCACTTACACTCATACACATTAAAAAAATAAAAATAAGGACAATACATGAGCCTGTGAGAGACAGTTCACATTTAAACTCCACCAGTGAGGAAGGAGGAGCAAGAATTATTTCATATAATTACAATAACATCGTTACGCAGTCTCCTGTGGAGACAAGCACAGCTCCATTCTTCTTGGCCTGAGTTTTCAGATTCCGGCACCTCAGCTCTTTCCAACAAAGTCTTAAAGAAAATGTTCTTTTTCCATTCATCGTTTAATCACACATGGCTCTTCTTCAGGAAAACCTTCAGTGATTCTCCATAAACTAGAGACACCATATTCCAGCCATCCACTCGGTACCACCAGCCCTGCCTGATTACCTGCCTCCCTCAGATTCCAGCCAGATTGTTTTCCTCCAGGCTCTCTAAATAACATCCCTTTGTGACGAGAAGCTTGGCTCATTCCTTTTCTTCCTTCTGGAACAGCCAGTCTCCCTGGCGCTCCCTGCTTCTGATACATAGGATAGTGCTGAGCCTTCAGATCTACCTTAAATCTCCTGCTTCTGTTAGTCTTCTCATATACCACTTTCCCCTGCCTTGCTGAAGAGCCTCTCTCCAGCACATTTGTCAGAGTGTATTTATCACAGCCTAGTTCTGGAGACTGATCAAGTCATTTCTGAGGACGGGAGCCTGACCTGAGTAGCATCCTCTGTCTCCCCATGGATGTGAGAAAAGCAGAAGGTGCCCCTCATAAGCTTTTTAGTGAGAAAAGCAGAAGGTGCCCCTCATAAGCTTTTTAGGACCATCCTATGAGGACTGTGGCCAGAAGGTAAGGCATGACCCAGAACCATGTGGCTCTAGCCATCAAGACAGGCCCAGCTAGAGACTGGAGAGGTGACTCAGTGGGTAAAGATGCTGCTGCCTGACAATGCAAACCTGATGTTTTGCATTTGCATTTGCAAACCCCTGCCCCGGGGTCAACGTACATGCCCCCATAGTAATAATAATGTTAATATGCTCATGTAGCTGCTCTATAAAAGGGTGGCTCAGTCAAAAGGAAGGTATCTCTCCCTGGTAGCTCTGGTGGAGAAGACTCCAGCTTGCATTCCTTTCTTCTTGTCTCTCATAATCAGAGAAAGGAAGTGGAGTCTCTGACTGAATTCTTGCAAGGAAGGACTTGATGGTAGTACAGGTATCTCTTTATCCTAAGTGCTTGGGACCAGAAGTAGTTCGGGTTGAGTTTTTCAAATTTTGGAATATTTACATAGATTTTTACTGGTTAAGTATACCTAGTCTGAAAATGTGGACTCTGAGATGGTCTAAAGCAGAAAGGTTTTGAGGTAAGAGTGCTTATTGTTCAAACACGATAACCTGCGTTCAGATCCCCAGCACCCATGTAAAAAGCTGGATGTGGCCTTGTACCTAGCACCCCATCACTAGAGAGGGCAGACACAGTATGTCTGAGGCTTGCTGGCTAACGGAAATGACAAGCTCTAGGTTCAGTGAGAAAACCTGTCTCAAGGGAATTAAGGTGGAGAGCTATAGACAAGGACCTTCCTCCTCTAGTCTCTGCCCATATGTGCACATACCACACACATACTTTAAAAAAAAAAAGAGGCCATTTAGAATTTCAGGACTTTTCAGATGAGAGACACCCACCTGTAATGCTGTCATTATCCCGACCCATAGCTGAGGAGAGAAGCTAAGAGCAAGTAGTTTGTCCAGTGTCCAAGTGAAGAACAAAATATGATTTGAACCCAGTTGTGTCTGAATTCAAAGCCTGTAGAGTTAGCTTTGAAAATCTAGACTATTGCAGCTGTTCTCAGAGTTCCCCAGAGTAGTAACGTCAACGTCTCCTGGACATATTTTTTCTTTCTCCTGGAAATCTGTTAGAAGTGTAAGTACCTGGGCCTCACCAAGTCCTGCTGAACCAGAAACTCCTGGCATAGGGCCAGATGGTTGAGCTGTCATAGTCCCTGTACTGACACACACTCAACTTTGAGTACTATTGCTTTACATTAGCATGCCAGAAAGAACCCCTCTGATGCAGCCTAGAAACCATAATAACGTGGAAGCATTCCAAGATGCTGGCTCTAGGCAGATCTCTCACTGTGCCACAGTCCCATCTGGCCTTTTTGTGTCACTTGGCTCCTCATCCCTGACACCTAGAGCTTTAAGTATGCCTAATGGCTTTCTGGGTTGTAAGAGGAAACTTTACAAAAGAAAAGAAAAACTCTTAATTCTTTCAAATGTTTCTTGATGTGGCTTGTCTTTTAAGATGGTTGTTTAATTTGCTCTGTGTTTATGTTGAATGCCTGTGTCTCCAAATGTCCACAGCATGTAAGGTTCTAAGTCGTTATCCAACCAACATCTGTATGACAGGCATGGAACTAGGTGTTGGCATTTGAACTATGAGAGACAAACCCAGTTGTTCTCACAGAGCCAAGAAGCAGAAAAGTATCCCTGCTGGAGGGGTGGAGCACTTGGACGAAGCAAATGGAGAGATTCTTTGCTCAGCCTTGAAGCCAGCCAGGATGCCAGTGAGGGCAAGGGCTCATCTAAGGAAAGAAGTTCCCAGTGGCTTAGGCCTGTGTGAGGTGGGGCCTGAAGGGAGATAGGCTGCAGGGAAAGGCAGGTTGACCCAACTGGCCTCATAGGCCCAATGATAGAATTTGAAATTTAGGGAGATAGAAAGCTACTTTTATTATTTAGGCTTTTTTGTTGCTTGTTTTGAGAGAGTATCTCACTATGTAGACCAGGCTGACCTTGAACTCTTAGAGATCCTTGAGCCTCTTGCCTTTGGAGAGATGTTAAGGGCATGTGTGCTACCACACCAGTCCCAACAGAAACCATTTGAAGAAAAGAAGGAACAGGTTAATGTGTGTGTGTGTGTGTGTGTGTGAGAGAGAGAGAGAGAGAGAGAGAGAGAGAGAGAGAGAGAAAGGTCACCTCCCTTTACCTATTGCCTTAATAGTTTTCTTATTGTTGTGACTGTGTTGGGTTTGTGGTTGTTACTCTTGGACTGGTGTTGGGTGTGTTAATGGAATGTAAATTCTCCAGAGTTAGCTCACTCCTTAGTTCCATCTTCCCCGCAGCATGCTGAAGACCCTTTCCACCTGCAACCTGCTCAGGAGGAGCTCATGCTTGGCCCCAGGAGAAGCCATCCAGTCCGCTAAGCCCATTTGCATGGCTTTTATTAGAAGAAGGTTACCTTCAGCATTATCTCCTGCTCTTTCCTTCAGGGTGCCTGTCCTTGCTGGTCACAGTCCAGCACACAGAACGCTATGTCACCCTGTTTGCCTCTGTCACCCTCAAATGTGACTATACCACCTCTGCTCAGCTCCAGGATGTGGTGGTGACCTGGCGCTTCAAGTCCTTCTGCAAGGACCCCATCTTTGACTACTTCTCTGCCTGTGAGTATCCAGGGTCTTTTCCATCTAGGTCGTCTAGGTCTCAGGCTTCTCTGAGCTGTACTACCATTGGGGTCTAAGAATTATTGCAGATCTTCATAATGAGAAGCCGCAGTGACACCCTAGGCCCTTCTTCACAGATGTGAACTTAGAACTCTGGTTGAAAAACCAACTTGTTCAAGGGCACATACTAGTTTGTTTGTCCCATATTATTCTAAAAATATTCAAGTCTTCTCAAGCAGAAAGTAAAAGACACAACAAGGCCTGCTTCCTAGTCTACTCCTCATTCAAGCCAGCCCTGAGTTAGGGCTGTAGGAGAGGACCCCAGAGCTCCACAGTCAGTCTGAGGTGAACCGTTTGATAGTACAAGGAGATACCCCATTAGTGGGAAGGAAGTGAGCATTCTGAGATGAGGCGATGGGAAGGAAGCTACACTGTAGCTCTTGTGGCTCTGAGGCTGTCTCACAGTAGAATTGGATAGAACCTCAAAATCCCACTGAGTCACCACAGAGCCTGACATTGTCCCCCAGGCAATCTTTCCAAATAGAGGCATTGTTTCCTGTGGGTTATTCTTGAAAACCTGGGTTAATTGAGAAAGGAGGAATGAATTGGAAGATTGAACTCTTGAGTTCTTTATTGTGAAGGGCAAGCAGACTAACCCGAGGGGAGCAGAAGCTGAGAAAACTTTGTAAATGAGACCAGGGGAGTTGGGAAGAGAAGAGGGCTACAGGATGGATTTGAAAATGATGGCTTTCAAGAGGGTCTGACGTCTTATTGCTGAAGGTAGGGTTCCCGGCATCAGCTTGATTCAGTTGGCATCAGCCAGGGCCTGTTAGGAGTCAGGCTGGGTGCCTACTCCAGACTTGCATAATCTGAACTTTCTGTGTGACTGAGTCCTTTCTCCTCAGCATATCAGGCAGCTTTATCCCTGGGCCAGGACCCTTCCAACGACTGCAATGACAACCAGAGGGAAGTTCGAATCGTGGCCCAGAGGCGGGGGCAGAACGAGCCTGTGCTGGGGGTGGATTACCGGCAGCGCAAGATCACCATCCAGAACCGTGAGTGTGGGGGATGTAGCAGGGGAACTAGAGTCTGAGGAGGATGCAGACATAGGCCTGGCAGGCTGAGTCAGCACGGGATTCCCCATAATCTTCTGGGGCCTGATGACTTACTCGGTCACTGTGTTGTTTGAGGCAAGAGGCGGATTCTTAGAATGTGTTCCATTGTGTGAAGCCACTTCCCTGGAACTTGGTCTGTGGACCAGAGGATGTTCCTCAACCTTTGCTAAAGGTCAGAATGTAAGTGGGTTCTTTTGCTTTCCGGAGATTTGGGGGCCAAAAGTGGATCTGGCTCTTTTGCTGCTCTCTACAAACTGCACTCAGGGCTCCTTCAAACACTGGGCCCTTGGGTTCCCCCTGGCCATTCTGGTAGCCTATGCCAAGGGAAATAGGAGTATGAGATTGACTGCCTACTCCTCCATTGAGAGAGGACACGACATTGGCTTAGAAAACAAAGCCAGTGAGAATCACAGCTCTTTTCTGCTGGCAGCAGGTGGGCTATTTTCTCTACCTGGTGTTTTCTCATCAGAGAAGTGGCCACAGTGGAATCTGTCTCCCAGCACTGCAGCTAGTATCAAATATGATGTCTGGGAGGTGGTTCTAACTCAGGTCTCTTCTTTGTACCTGGCCCAGGAAGCGGCCGTTACAGCCCTGGACCCACAGCCAGATTCAGGCATGGTAGCCTTTCTGCATATTTAGGGAATGTGAAATTGGGCAAGCCCCTTCGGGTTTTTTTTTAACCTCTGTTTCTATAAAGTGGGACTTGTAGTACCCATCTCACAGAGAACTGTGACATACTGTATGAAAATCACGTAACCAACAGTGAGCTGCAGTGACCCTGTCATCCATCAGCATATTTTAGTGATGGGTTACTGCCCTGTCTTCCTAGCCTGGGTTAGAATATAGTCAGTATACAGTACTTCCAGAGTTACTGTGAAGTGTTATCTGGACAGAATTCAGAGACTATTGAAGTGAGCTTTACATGCTGTGCTAGAAAGTATTTGCTAGTTAAAAGGAAGAAAAGGGTGAGGAAGGATATACTCAGCAGGCTGTTCATGGCACCCACACGATATGAGGAAATCAATATCTTATGATCATTTAAAGGGCCAGTTGAACCATTGCTTCCAAATTTTAACACTTAAATATGATCTTTTTACATTTGTCCTCTCATTTCCCCAAGCAGGTCCTTGAACTCTTAACCTAGGGGACATTTGTATTTCTCTTAGTCTCCGTGTGTATCCTCAAAGACTTAGGGTATCTCTACTTTATCCAGAGACAGCCAAATTGGTTTTGAGCCAACCTCAAGGTTTAAGTCCCCTTTAATTAGCAAGTCTCCTTAGAATTTCCGAAGGAGGAGAAGTCCCCTTGGAGAACCTCCTCTGCTCTTTTGTGCTTATCTAATTCTGAGAAGTACCTTCCACTACGTCTGTCCTCACTGCCACCTTTTGGGTCAGACTCTGTCTTGTTCTCACTCCTACAGGAAAGCAGTATTTCCCCATCAGCTTTTATTTGTGCCTCCAGGCTAAGCATGACTTCCCGGAGTCCTTGTTTTCTTACACTTTCATGCCTGAGTTTGTATCATTTGAGAGGACCTTGCTAAATTAGTTCATGGATCATCTAAAATACCTGGAATAGTCTTATCATGCCGATATCCCTCAAACTCATTATAACTCCCTTAAGAGTTAGGGCAGATTTACAATTCTCATCTATCCCTTTCACCATTCTTCCAAGTCTGGGGGTAAACTTGTTTGTGGGAAAGCTGGTGGGTTTGGAAAATCGTGGGGAGAAAAAGTATCACAAAGATTGACGTAAAAGAGACGGAAACAGAAGTCAGACTTTGCTCCAAACTTTGTTGCTAGATCTCACGTTTTTGTTTCAGTTCCTCAATAAATATTTCTTGACAGATGCTAAAGAATCCTGGTTCTGACACCTACAGTGCAAGGGCAAGCCTGCCTGCCATGCTGAGGACTTTGATCCTTGGCACTTTCTGAGGGTGAGACAGACAGTAGGCAGTGCCATCACTTGGAATCTAGAGTTGCTCCACTGCCTGACTGGTTTTCAATCTACCAGGACAGCGAAGGTCTGGTTCCTCTTCAGATCTTTCGCAGCGTCTGACCCTCTGCCTGAGTCATTTGGTTTGGTTTTAGTAGTCTATTTTCTTTTCTTTATTTAAAATATTCTATCATTTTTATTTTATGTGTATGAAGGTATTGCCTGCACATGTGTGTAAGTGCACCCATGTCATGCAATGCCTGTAGAGGTCAGAAGAGTGTGTCAAATTCCCCTGGAACTTGATTCCCCTGGGAATCAAACCCAGGTCCTCTACAAGAACATCCAGTGTTCTTAACCAGTGAGCCATCTCTCCAGTCTCTAGTGATCCATTTTCAAATTTGCTAAACTTGAATGTTTATGTTAACTATTCATTGACGTTACTGAGATAGCAGAGTATTCAGTACTCAAAGAACTTAAATTCTGGGGCTGGAGAAATGACTCAGTGGTTAAGAGCACTGGCTGCTCTTGCAGAGGAGCCAGGTTTGGTTCCTACTTGGCTGTTAACAATCATCCATAACTCCAGTCCCAGGGGATTTGACACCCTATTCTAATCTTGGCAAGCATTGCATGCATGGGTGCACTTACATACATGCTGGCAAAACACTCATACACCTAAAATAAAAATAAGTTTTAAAAAAGAGCTTAAATTATTTTCTTGGTTAATATTTACTCCAGAAGTCTTGGGCATTTTATCTGTACTCATTCAAGTTCATTCACAACCTGTCCCTTTGGCCTCCGGAGTGATTTGCTCATCTTAGTCTGACAAAGGGCTTCAGGTCATGAAGTTTACTCAATATGGAGAAAATAGGGCTTGGTGTTTAACATCATCAGTTTTGAAACAGAAAGACATGATACTCAACCCACTTCTGCTAAGTGTTGTCTATCTGTATGTTATCTGCCCACTTCTTTAACCTCTCTGTGTCCTGATTTTCCTTATCTGAAATGCAGCTAAGTAATCATAACCCATTTCAGTTAGTACTAAATTTGATTGCAAATAAGCAAAAGCCCAAAATTTTAATGATTTAAGCAAAAAAAATTTTTGTTTCAATATCTTATACAAAATCAGAGACATGCAGCCCAGTTCTAGGATGGTGGCTCTGTTCCATTGAATCCACAGGGACCTACAGTTGTTGGGACTCACCAAGATTGTTGTCTTCCTCCAGTCCAATACTAAAGCTGTCACATTAGTTTTCCAGTTCATCCATTTTCTTTCTGTAACAAAATGCCTGTGACTGGGTAATTTCCAAAGAAAAGAGGTTTATTTAGCTGAAAATACAAGAGTAGACGACATCATTGATTTGGCCACCACATGGTGAATGGCATCATGGGAGAAGCGCATGCAGGAAAGCAGAGATCACAGGGGAGAGGGAGCAGCGAGCGGCCACTCTCACTCTTAGAACAACCCATGCTGTTGTAAACTAACTGGGATGCTTTAAGAATTAAAGGCCCACGCCTTTAGTCCCAGCACTCAGGAGGCAGAGGCAGGTGGATCTCTGTGAGTTCAAAGTCAGCCTGCTCTACATAGCAAGTTCCAGTCCAACTGGGACTACAGAGAGAATCTACACCTTAAAGATTCCGCTACCTTCCAACAAGGCTGCACTGAGAAACTTCCTCCGCATGCAGTTTTGCGGAGCATACTCAAACCATATCCAAACCACGGCACCAGCAACAGAGCAGAAAGAGATGAATGAAGGGAAGGGAAGAGTGGTCATGAGAAAGTTCCTGCAACATTCTTGCTTACATGCTGTTAATCAAAACCGAATCATTGTCCATGTTCATTTGGAAGAGAGGAATGGGAAATACTGACTTTGCTCTGCATGGCTCCTGTCTTAGTCTATCTTATATCACTAAAATGGAATACCTGAGACTAGGTAATTATAATAAGTAGAAATCTCTTGGCTTAAGGTCATAGAGGCCTCGAAATTTGATAAGAGTCTTAGTGCTGCATCATCACATAGCAAAAGAAGAAAGGGCAAGAGGATACCAAACTTTTTAATGGCTCCAACCTCTCCATGTGGATGGAGTCCTCATAGCTCATTCTGCCTTAAAAATTTTATTTATTTATTTATTATTATATGTGTATGAATGTATTGTCTGCATGTGTGTAAGTGCACCTGTGTCATGCAATGCCCATGGGAGCCAGAAGGGGGTGTCAGATCCCCTGGAACTGGAGTTACAGATGGTTATTAGCTGCCATGTGGGTGCTGGAAACCAAATGTGGGTCCTCTGCAAGAGCAGCCAATACTCTTAACCGCTGAGCATTTCTCCAGCCCCTCATTCTGCCTTTTAAAAGTCCTGTCTCTTAATTCTGGTATGATGATAACTGAATTTCAGCATGAGTTTTGAAGTGGACTGTTGGAGGCACAGAGTCAACGTCACAGACCCTGGGAGAAAGTGGAGCCACGATCTCATTTAATCTTAGAAAGGAACAAGATTTATACTTTTGTCAGGCTTAGGGGAGGTCTTTATCTAGTCATTTGACGTGCTTCATTCTGGTAGGTCCTGAACACCTGACGATCTGAAGTTCATAGCTCCCATTGGTCCTGGATGGCTGCTAGCCTGAGAGCTGCCCAGGTTCGATCCCAGGAAGTGTTCACTGCGCACACATGCTCAATATCGGTTCTAGCTCGTTCTAGGCCAGCAGGTCGGGAGCCTGCCTGACCTTGCCAGAATCGTCCTACAGTGGACATTCAATCATAGTAGCTATGTACGTGGCCAACAACTCTACAATCCTGGGAGAGGGGGACAGCATCAGTGAGAGACAACTGGGAATCTCTACCTCACTCACATATAGGACTATAGTAGCATTAAATGAGAGTGTATCCAGAATGCTTATAAACTGCTAGTGGAGCTCAATGGAGAATTTGCCATCATTATGGTCTTTGGGGCCAGAGGGAGGTCTGAGAAAGGCTCTGACACCTTTTTCTCATCTATCACAGATGTTCTTAGGAGAGATAATTTTGAGGTCCCGAAGCTCCCATGAGTCAGAAACCAACATCCTAACCTCTCCTCTGACTTTTTCCTTCTTTCCTGTACAGGAGCAGATCTGGTGATTAATGAAGTGATGTGGTGGGACCATGGAGTATACTATTGCACCATTGAGGCTCCAGGAGACACATCAGGAGACCCAGATAAGGAGGTGAAGCTCATTGTCCTGCGTAAGTGCTGCTGGAACTTTTTATCAGGCCATTCCATCGTGTACATTTTTGCATGCAAGAACACCCACCAATAAGAAAACCAGAACAAGTGGCCCTGTGTCATTGTCATTGAATTGGAAACCTCTGCAGTTCGCTCATCAGGTCTAAACTATTTTTGCCAGTATATTGCTCAAACTTAATCTGTGAGGTCGACAGCTGTATGTTCTAGGTTCTGGGACGTGGGAGCAGAGGCATCCCCCTGGCTCACCCCTGCTCGGCTTCTTCCCGCTGCAGACTGGCTGACAGTGGTCTTTATCATCCTTGGAGCTCTCCTGCTGCTGCTGCTGATTGGCGTGTGCTGGTGCCAGTGCTGTCCTCAGTATTGCTGCTGCTACATCCGCTGTCCCTGCTGTCCCACCCGTTGCTGCTGCCCTGAGGCAGGTGAGAGAACACAGACTGGCAGCAGATTGTATAGGATGGAATGAATGTTCAATCCCCAAGCAGATTGGATTCTACCCCCAGCTTAAGTCCTAGGTTCTCAGCTATGTCTTCTCCCATGACAGGCTCAGAAGACAGTAACCACCGTCCTGTAAATGATACTCAGGAAGCTCTAAAAACCACAAGAAAGGTGGCTAATGAAAGGATTTCTGCCTTTGCACCTTCTAAGCTGCCTAAAGCCTATGTGGTATCTCTGTCTACTGACAGCATTTCCTCAGCGGTCCTGATTTGCCTCTGCATTGACTTTGCTAGGGGATAAGGTGGCAGGAAGGAGTAATTTGCATAAATCAATGATAGAGAAGGTTACTTGTAAAGGAGAAACAAAACACCTCTAAACACAGCATTCGTATGCACCAGATGTTTGCTCCAGCCAACTCATCTCCACCAGACACCACCTGGAGTTTAGGAGATAAGTGTCAGGAATCAGGGAAGAGACTATATATGTTTCCTATTCAGTCTGACTTACAATTCTTCTCCCTGTAGCCCCAGCTGATCTGGAACTCACTATGTAGTCCAGGCTGGCCTCAGTCTCACAGAGATTGCCTGCCTCATGACTGCTGGGATTAAAGGCATGCACCAGCATGCCCAGCACTAGCTCCAATTTTTATTCTTAACTGATTTGATTCTCCCCCCCTTTTTTTAGACTATTTGTTTATTCTTGGACAATTCTTCTTTTAATTTTATTTATTATTTCTTTTATATTCTGAGTATGAGTGTATTGCCTGCATGAAAGTAAGCATTCCCATGTTGTGTAATGCCCATGAAGGTCATTGGATCCCCTGGAACTGGAGTTATGGATGGTTGTTAGCCACCATGTGAGTGCTAGGAACTTTGCTCTGCAAGAGCAGCCAGTGCTCTTATTATTCAGCCCATTTATTATTCTTGGACAATTTTGTACAGTGTATCTTGGTCAATTCCAACCCCAATTCTCCCCTCGACCCACTTGCCAAGAACCTTCCAGTACTTCTTCCTCTCATGTCCATGCCTGTTTCTTTTTTTTAAAATCTAATCCACTGAGTCCAGTTAGTGCTGCCTGGATGCTCATGGATGAGAAGCCATCCACTGGAGCATGAGAACTGGTGACCTACCAGCAGCTATCCCCCTGAAGAAAAATGGCTCTTCTTCCTCCAGTAGCTATCAGTTACCAATAGTTCCTTAACTAGGAGCCTCATGAGCTTCTCCTCAATCCATGCTGGAGTGTTTATTTGCTTGATCTTGTGCAGGTAACCTTGTGAATTCATGAATGCAATAGCTGTATCATGTCCAGAAGGCAGCATTTCACAGCACTCCTCCACATCTTCCAGCTCTGTCATTCTTTCTGCTCCCTCTTCTGAGACAATCTGAGCCTTTGGTAGGTAGGGGAGTGTAATATAAATGTCCCGTTTATGGCTGAGCACTAAGCAGTCTCTTATTCATAGTACACTGAGTCTCTCATTGACTGCTGCCCACTGCATAAAGAGGCTGCTCCGACTAAGAGTGAGAGCAGCACTAATCTTTGAGAACAAACCTAAATATTTAGAAGGCAGTTTGACAACAGGTCCACTTAGCAAAACAGCAGTAGTAAGTCCCTGCCCCCCAAACCAGAGCTTATGACCTCCCCATCTATGAGCTTTTGACCACATTTATAGTACCAGGCATGAGTCACTCCTGTGGAGCTGGCCTCAAAATCCAATCAGCAAGTACTTGGTTCACCCAGTCATAGTCATGCACCAGTGGGCACATCTTTTCTGCCAGGTCAGTAGTGTAGCATGCAGGGTCCACTGCTGGGTAAATCCATTGATGATTTTTCTCCTCCAGTGACCTATGTAGCACCTTCTGGCCCTGCTAGCCAGCAGGGAGGAAGTTTTCAGGACAGTTCCAGCTTGATTTTTTTTCCTGTGTCATGCATGCGAAGTGTTACCTCCAGCAGTAAGGTCTTGCCATCTAGCTATGGCTGGCAACCAAGAGCAATGGCAATAGCCTGTGTTTTAGGAGGCCTTTGAGACCCGACCAGTGATTTGTAAGGAGGTATCCCACATCTAGCTCTGAGATTCTAATTTAATAACCCGTGTCTTCTTTGAGAAGCATTGCCTACCCATGTAGGGTAACTCTGTTCAAACTCTTTATTGTTGCTGTTGTTGTTATTGTTATATTTTTAATTAGCTTAATGAGTTTGTATGGCTTTGTCAGGCACCTTCGTTTTAGTATACCTGCCTCCTATCCTCCGTTCCTGCTTAAACTTTTAACCCTCAGCGTGCTCCCGGTTTCATCATTAGCTGTCCTGGAAATGCAAATTAAAATACTCAGAGATTCCATCTCACACCTGTTAGAATGGCTATTATCAAGAAAACAAAAGACAAGAAAACAAATGACAGCAAATATTGGCAATCATGTGGGGAAGGGAAGCCCTCATCTAACGCTGCTGCTGGGAGTGCTAACTGCTGTGGCCACTTTGGAAATTAGTTTGAAGTTTTCTTGAAAAGTTAAAAATAAAACTTCCCTGTGATCCAGCCATACCATTCCATTCCTGGGCTTACCCAGAGGACTGTGTATCCTCCTACAGAGAGACTTGCACATCCGTGTTCATTGCTGCTCTATTCAACATTAGAAAATAGACTCAGCCTAGAGGCCCATCAACTGATAGATGAATAATGAAAATTTAGTGCATCTATACACTGGGACTTTATTCAGCTGCAAAGAAAAATGAAATTATGAACTTTGCAGGAAAGTCAATGGAACTAGAAAATATTTTAAGAGAGGCAGCCCAGGCCCAGAAGGGTAAATCCCTCATGTTCTCTCTCTCAAATGTGGATCCTAGCTTCAAAATTTGCATGCTTAATTTGGAGTGTCTGTAGAGGTCAGGAAGCTAGAAATAGCGCAGGAGAGGAGGAGGGGAAGAGGCTTAACCAATCTTCAAAGTCTACCAGAAGATAGCAACAGGTCCCACAGGTTGAGGGTTCAGTCACACAAGACTGGGCCCAGTATCAGACTGTAATCAAGCAGGAGATTGGCACCTCTACCTCCCACCACTGAGTTATAAATTGGGGATCCTACCACCCTCCCCTTGGGTTCTATGGATTGCTTAGAATGGCTTAGACAACTCAAGGAACGACTTCATTTAACATGCCCACCCCTCCACTTTCACAAATAGCTATATTCTTTTCATTTGGAACTGATAATTTATTGCTTTTCCTTCCAGAACTGTGTGAATTAAAAAAAAAGATCAACAAAGTTCCATTCTTACTAAGAACGTAAGAGGTGAGGCCCTGTGCTGTCTTGGCAGTGGCTGTCCACTGATGTTTAAGAGCTGCCCCTGCTTGGCAGTGCCGCCTCCAGAGGGCTGGACTCCTTGCCCACTGCCACAATGCACTTGGTCCTTAGTCAAGCGCCCGAGGTAGAGGTCAGAAGTCTTTGGGTACTTTTTTGCCTTCTTGCTATAAAAATGAAATTTTCAGTTCATTTCTAAAAAGTAAATCGGTCAGTAGTTTTGTTTCGTTCTGCTTCTTTGCGAAGTTTTGTGATCAGCCCACTAGCTTCCAGCTGAGCTTTCTTTCCTGTGGTTACCACTTACAGTTGCTTCTGCTGGCTTTCTCTTTTTCTCTCTTCTCACTTTCTTATGGATTTGAGCAAGTTTCCACCAGAATGGCCTTCTCGTTTTCTGCTGCTTCTGCGAGCTGATCAACAAGCTCAGTTAAGACCACCAGAAACTATTTTCTGAATAGCTCTAGCCAATTTTGTCTACCAAGTCCTTGCACTCTTCCTTGAGCTCTAGGCTCTGTGACAACAGCCTCAGTTAGTTCAGCTCATCAAAGTGCAGCCTTGCTTACCCCGAAATGTCCTTGGCCACAGTTGTCTCCTTTCCAGGTTTCCTAGAGAAGCTCTGTTCTGAAGAGGAGACAGAGGCAGTCATGAGGTGTGTCACAGAGGAAAGTGTTGGGAAGGAATGAAGTCTAGTTGCCTGTCACAGGCACCATTCATTCAACATACATCTCTTGAGTGCATACTACAAGCCAGCGCTGCTGGATGCTGGGGTGCAAAGATGAATGCACCATGGTGCCTGCCCTGGAGCAGCACACAGTCTAGTTTCCAACCTGTCCTGGTAGCGCACTGCAGCCCAGACAGCTGCCAACAGGAACTTCTCTCTGGTAACCACAACAAATAGCTATTTTAAAGATACTTGCTGAACTGCCAACTGAAGAGGTATAAGATGGCAAAGCATGTGGGGAGTGTGGAGTGCCCATCCCCTCTCCAGGGGCATCAACCCCTAGCGCCTCCACACATTCAGAGGCTCCAGATCCAGTCCTTTGGGGTTTATTTATGCAGGCTTCCTGACATAGGCATAATTGATTATTGCATGATATCATACAATGATATGGTGAGCAACTCAACTCTTTCCTCCTTTGTCAGGGGTGAAACTAAAAGTTCTAATGTTCTAACCATAACTTCTAGAAAGATTGCTCAGTGGTTAAGACCACTGACTGCTCTTACAGAGGACCCAGGTTCGATTCTCAGCACCTACATGGTAGTTAACAACCATCTAGAGCTCCAGTTCCAAGGAATCTGAAGCCCTCTTCTGATCTCTGTGGACACTGTGCAACATGGGTGCACCTACCTACATGCAGGCAACACACTAATACACATAAAATAAAAATAATAAATAAATATTTCAAAATAAAATAATAATTAAATTAATAAAAAGCAGGACCTTATATAAGGCCAGCGAAATGGCTTACTAGTTGCCACCAAGCCTAACGACCTGAGTTAGATCCCTGGAACTCACACAGCAGAAGGAGAGAACTGATTCCTACAAGTTGTCCTCTGTACACATGTTGCATGGCATTTGGGTATCTACACACATAAATAAATAAATGAACAAATACATAAATCAAGTGTAACTAAACAGAACTATAACATGCTCTAAAATTTATAATACAGCAAATGACTTTAACAAATGTTATTTTAAATGACAAAATGTTATGTTATCCCCAGTGAATGGATAGAGCAGAACCAACTGTTTTACATGATAGCTTTTGGGTTTTGTTTGTTTTAAATAACATGTCCTTTCTCTGATATTATAAAGTACCGTATTATAGAAAATGGAGAGATCCAAGAAAATGTAGAGTAATCCCAACCCCCAGAAACAACCACTCTTGTCATTGTGGTCTATGTAAAAGAAGAAAGAAAGAAAGAAAAGAAAGACCACAGGGAATTGCTTTTTGAAGATAGAGGCCAAACTTAATCTATAAGGTCAAGATCAGTGATCTGAGTCTGGTTTCAGGCATGTGCTCAAAGGTTGCCTGCTGTCTTACAGGAAAAGAGAAATAACTTTCATTGGATGTCTGCTCTGTGTGGCCTTTGTGTCTGCTTCCTCTTTGAATCCTCACAAGCTCTGTAGAAGCCATGTCAGTGAGGTTTAACAGGCAAGGGGACTGAAGGTCAGAGAAGTCTCACTGCTGGGAAAAATAGTGGCCATGCAGTGCTAAATCTGTGTACTTCTGCTTGTCTATGTGTCCCACGCAGGAGCTGCCCCAGCCTCTGTGAATTGGCTGAGATTATGTAAACACCTTTAGGAGGGGAAATACCAAAGGACTCAGTATGTGCTATGCACTCCCTACCTTTCAGGGACCTCTGGGGCAGGAACCATGGAGAAGTCACTGTCACTAGAGTGGTCACATGTGAGATAAGATGAGAAAAACCCTCCTAGGATGTCTTCATAGAGACTCTAGGTCCACAGGGCACTAAAAGAAGGACACAGATGATGGATACATGCAGTCAGTGAGCTGAGAAACAGAGGTTCAGGGAGGATGGGTTCTCCTCAGTTTGTTCATTGAAAACAACTAGAAAAATGAAGAAACATAGGCCATAAATTACAATCATTGGATTTGATTAGACTAACTCACTTTTCAATTTTCTTGACAAGTTAGCTGGCAAGAAGAATTATAATCAGGGCCAGGAATTATTAAGCAAAGCTCTCTAAATAGGGGAGGGACTTCTGGTTGTAGTTTTTTTGTTTTTAAATATATTTTATTTATTATTTTTATTTTATGCATGAGTGTGTTGCCTATATGTATGTAAGTGCACCCATATCATGCAGTGCCTACAGAGGTCAGGAGAGGGCGCTAAATTCCCCTGGAACTAGAGTTATTCATGGTTGTTAGCCACCATGTGGTCCCTGGGAATTGAACCCAGGTCCTCTGCAAGAGCAGCCAGTGCTCTTAACCACAGAGCCATCTCTCCAGCCCCCCTTTTTGTTTTTTAAACCAAGAAAACCCTAAGCATATTTATAAACAGAGAACCAAAAGAGAATAAAGTAAGCCCCTCTCAAGAAGTGAGGTGATCCCTGATGAGTAATGATGCCCATGGAAGTGGTAGTAGGCCTACCAAGAGAGGGAAGGGACAGCCAGCTTGACTTCTTCATGAAGAGAGAAGTCACTAGTGTGGACGATGATGAGTATATGACGGAGAAAGCTGAGGGGGCCCAGGTCAGCCTGTCACAATCCCTGCAAATCAAAGCACTGGGCTAGAGGCAAAACTTAGTGGTAGAGTGCTTCCCTAGGATGTGTGAGAGCCTGGGTTCACCCCACAACTACCATAAAGAAATAAATAAGTAAACAAACACATGTGCTGGATGCAGATGGGAGCCTCCTGAGGGTTGTCAGAGAGTCTTGAACTTCTCCCCCCACCACAGATCATCTCCTCAGCTTGCTCCCACCTTCCTGAAAGAGTTTCCCGGGGGCTAGAGAGATGGAAGTGGGGCCAAATTTTCATAGGCCTTGATAATTCACTTAATCTTGGTTATCAACCTTCATAGGACAGTTTTTGAAATTGAGCCTGACTGGTTTTTTAAGAACTGGAGAACCTTATCTCCGAGTTACTGGCATGCCTCCATAGAGATGCCAGCTGCAGGGCTGGAGAGATGCTGGTTTCTGGAAGAGGGTGAATGTCGTTTCCGTTCCTAATTATGCCCTAGCTTTTCCCTCAAAGACAAAGATTGGTAGGATTTAGTCTCTATATGTGTGTGTTTCCTCTTAGATCCAAGACAAAAGAAGCAATTTATTATGACTCTTGAGGGTCACTCTGTGTTGGCTGTCATCTCTTAGGCATTCCATGTGTTTTGCCTCATTTAGCATCAACAACCCTTGGAAAAAGCTGTTATAGATAAGAAAAATGGGCTCAGAAACTCTAGAAACTCAATTATACAGCAAGTGTAAGCACCTGATCCTCAGAACCTATCTTTGAAGAAACTACACTGAGGGTCATATTTCTCAGAATTTTCTTACAAATCTTCAGCTGTCAACTGCATGTTGACAGGTACAGGTTCCTATCCTGGCTCAACAGGTCACTATGGGACTTTGGACCAGAAATGCAACTTCTTTCTGAACTTAACTTCCTCATCTATTTCCTATCTCAAGACCAGGTGTGTTGACTCATGCCTGTAATCTCAGTACTCAAGAAGCTGAGGCAGGAGGATCATGGTAAGTTTGAGTCTAGTCTGGGCTACAAAGACCCTGTTTCAAAAGCAGAAAGGGGTGAGGAGAGAGATTTCAGAAGGTTAGCTTATGTGAAATGACCATTGGTACTAAACATTCAGTATGCTGATGATGATCAGTAGGTGGGGCTAGTGAGTAACGTTTGTTATGCTATGACCTTGTGCTTCTGTGTTCCGGAAGGCAGGAGGGCTGTCGGTTTGTATTAAGATACAGCAGTTGCAGCATTTGGAGCAAGTTTGCATCTGATTTTCTCCAGGCTGGGCTGTGACTCACCTTCTGCGCTGGTGCTCCAGACACTTCCGAGGGGGCTCTGTGGCAGCCACTTCCTGTTGCTCTGGAAGATGGCCCCTCTGCCACTGGCACTAACTAGCAAGCCTCCCTCCTTGGGTAGCTGAGTACAGAGCACTTGCCTCTTCACTGTTCTGCTCTGCTGAAGGGAATATCAGGCAAAGCCTGTTTGTTTTAGGAGAGACCACTGGACACAACAAACCCAGGAGGAGGTGGGAGTTCCAATCTGGAGGCCTGTCATCACCCGGAACTCAAGTGCATTGTGCATTTCCACCATGCATGCATGGATAGGCAGAGCATTTGGGAGTCATGTGGTGTGTGGCCACAGTTACCTCAAAATGGAAACTCATGAATAAAAGCAAATAAGTGTTTGTATTTTTAATTTGCACGCGCTGTGGGTTGTGTACTTCAAGCCAGCTGCACCTAAGGGACTGGAATGACATTTCATAGACCCTTTGTGCTGCATTTTTATACCCGCCCCCCCCCCCCCCCGTGGGGGAATAGTTCCCTTCCATCTTTCCTGTCCCACCTCATCATTACTCAGGGGAATCCCCAGCAATTAATAAGGTAAGCAGAATAGAAACAATCCGCTGGAACTCACTTCAGCTCTTCATGGTCCCTGGTCTTCCTTCCAGGTTTTTTCCCACCCAGGGCTTGTGTTCCAGCTAGAAATATTCACACTTGCTCCTTGAGCTTCCCCTGTAGGCCCAAGAACCCCCAGCCCCTAATTTGATCGCAGCCTCCTCTAAGCCCTATCTGTATGTGACTTCAGTGTGGCCTGAGGTTTCGTTATCTGCTTGATATTTGTGCATTCGCCTGTGTACTTCAGATGACCTAGAGAACAGGTGATGTGTTGTATGGTCATGTTTTTGAGGCTAGGAAGTTGAGTTTGAAGAGTATACTTTGCAGGGATGTGAGAGTTACAGTCTTCAATCTAGAAAATTTCTCCCCAGTCCCTTGCCAGAAACAAAATTGACTCGCTGTTTCCTTAACTCTTTGCTCTCATACAAGAGAGGATAAAAACGTGCTTTGAGGAGAGAAGCTGGCTTCATGGACCGAGTGAAGTGGGTGCTGTGGGGCTTGCCCTGCCTGAGGGTCTGCATTTCTTCTTCCTCTGCAGCCCTGGCCCGCCATCGCTACATGAAGCAGGCTCAGGCCCTAGGTCCTCAGATGATGGAAAAACCCCTGTACTGGGGGGCGGACAGGAGCTCCCAGGTTTCATCCTATGCAATGAACCCGCTGCTGCAGCGAGGTAAACCTTGCCAGAGAGACTTGGGAGAGGCTGGGCAGAGGGTGAAGGGCAGACGAGCGGGCTGCGGAGGAGCTGCGTGACATGTTCTTGATGGAGGATTGGGAGAGGGCGGAGTCCTGCTAGATAACGTGCCTGGATTAGAGAGGATGGTGGTTGGGGCCAACAATGCTGTCTGTTCTGTCCTTTTTTCCGTTCAGATTTGTCCTTGCAGTCCAGCCTCACCCACATGGCCAGGACCCAGGCTGCCGCTCACCCTCCCATGGCCAATGGTGTTCTGGAATATCTGGAGAAAGAGCTGCGAAACCTCAATCCAGCCCAACCTCTGCCGCCGGACCTCAGAGCCAGACCTGGCCATCCCTGCAGCATGCTGTCCTCCCTGGGCTCCGAGGTCGTGGAACGCAGAGTTATCCAACTGCCCCCGCTGATCAGAGACCCGGTGTCCTCCAGGACCAGCAACTCCTCACACCAGCCGCGGCTCAGCTCTGCTCCCTCCAGAGCCTGGGATCCGAGCGAGGGCAGGAGGCCGCGCCACCACACGGATTTCTTCCAGGAGCTCCAAGACCCGGGGCCCAGGCCCTGGGCTCTGGGGAGAAGAGAGCTGGACCCCCATCGGGGTGGGAGGCACCACCGCTCCAGGCCCATCGAGTCCCCCACGCCCTGGTCCGACTGGGACAGCCTGAGCGAAGGCCCCTCGTCCAGTGAGGCCCGTTGGCCCCATAGGCGTCCAGCAGTTAGAAGCCACAGAGGGGACAGGCCCCGCAGGCCTGAGCCCCGGGAGGATGCTCCGAGGCACGGGAGACGCAGGCACCGCAGCTACTCCCCGCCACTGCCCTCCGGCCCCAGTTCGTGGAGCTCCGAGGAGGAGAAGGAGCCGCTGCCGAGGAACTGGGGAGCCCAGCGTCGCCGCCGCTCACACTCCCCAAACTGGCCGGAGAAGCCGCCCAGCTACCGCTCTCTGGATGTCTCTCCAGGCAACAATGGCAGGAAAAAAGGGAGTGTGGAGAGGCGCTCGGTGAGCCTGGGCATCCTGCTGAGGGTCGGGCGTGGGCAGAGGCCCCTCAGCCAGCGGCCTTGGCCACAGCTGGCACAGGCCCAGAGCAGGAGGGTGCCTGCCCCCTGGTTTGCACAAAATTCCCCACAAGCTGAAGTACCAGGACAGTGCCGGGAGCAGGGGAGGCCAGGGGCTTATGCTGGGGCACGGGGCGGCGGATCAGGTAGGTTGTGATGGTATGCAGGCGAGGCACTGGGGCTCAGAACGATTTTGCATCCCGTGGTGGGGAGCTAGATCTCGTGCCCCAGCTGCCTTCTTTGACTTTCACTTAGCAACCTTATTTTCATACCCTAAATTAAGTCAGCATGTAGCTCTGCTATATTTGAGGATGAGGCCCTTGCAGATAGCCCTGGAACGGATCATCGAACTGATAAAAATTCATAACCTCCAAGTTATGAGAAAAACTTTAGAACACTGTGAAGATGCAAGGTGCCAGTCACAGTTTAACAGTCTAAAATTGAAACACAGGAGACCTTGAGGACCTCTGACCTTTAAGTAAGTCAGTTGTGGTGGTTCACACCTCTAATTCCAACCTGTAATCCCAGCACTCAGAAGACCAAGAAAATTGTCACAAGTTCTAGGTCAACTTGATCTATAGTATGAGACCCCTGTTTTAAAATATATGATTAAGCAATCGTTTTATAGTTAATCCATTCAAATGATAGTTGTTACTTTGTGAAGGTATTCTACCATTGCTCAAAACAGTCACAAATTACTCAGAGCCCACTTACAGGCTCCCCATGAATAACTTTCTCTCTGAGCAAAATCTTGCCTTCATTTTCTTTCCCTGAAATAGTTGGGTCAGAGAAGTGTGGAGGTTTTGAGGGGAAGTCTCAGAGTAGAGGGATATTGTAAGAATAGTAGTCTCTCCACAGCTCTGAAGGATACCCCTCTCATTAATGAATGAAAAATATAATTAATTTAAAAATATATAACAAACACAGATGTGTGTTTATTTATAGCTTGAAATTTGAATGTTTTTACTGGGGCGGAGTCTCCAGGTCCGTCTCTCTCTGTTCTCTCCATAACCAGGCTAGGTGCTTCCTACACAGGTTTCTGAAGGTGTTGAAGCTTGCCACTCTCAACGGGGTGCACAGTTGGGCCACTAGATGGTGTCCTTCGATCATGTGTCATTTGAAGTCCGTATTCCTTGCATTTAAAACATGTATTATTTATTAAACAAGGCTTTAGCAGTGATAGTTTTACCATATTTTAAAAAATAAAATAGCTATTAAAATATTTTCTTAAATATTCAGAGAAATAGAGATTAAACTAAATATTTTTAGGTTCATATAGAGCCTTTTTGCTCAAAAGTAATGCTTAACAAATGCATAAAAGCGAAGGTTTCTGTGCACATAATCTCCTGCGAACCTAAAATAAGCAAGAGCTGTTCTCTACTTAGTGTCCAGAAGAACATGAAAGTTCTTTTGTGGCATCTCCAGCTGGACGCAACTCCAGCTGACCTCTCTTTCCAGCCTTTTCACTCAAACAAAATGACAGTGTCAGTATGTAGGAAACAAATTTCAAGATTTCTGCTCCAGTGGTTTCCAACAGAATGGCCCCTGTGTTCCTGGTCCTTTTTTTCTTTACTTAGAAAAAACAAAATGCATTAGAATCTTTAATCTTGTTTTAAGCACTCCTTCACCCTGCCAAGGTCTTCTTGGCAAGTTCCTTTTGGTCCTTTTTATTGTTGTCCTCTGTGTCAAAGAACATCCCAGAATATTCTGACTAGAAACCAAGGACTCTAAAACTTACTTTCTTGAATAATGATAAAGAGAAGTTTTGAAAGGGTATAATACACATACCTGTACAATGCCTTTAGAACAGTTCATTCTAGGAAATGATTACTTCCTGTTTCAAATGAGATGAGGAGGGTCACATTCATGGACTCCAGCTATAGATTTTCAAAACTGAAATTAAATCACCCCCCCACACACAATGTAGAGAAGTTCAAGAAACATAAACTATAATTCTTACATTCACTGAATGAGAAAAAAAAAAAAGCGTTCTTTTAAAGAAAAACTATTGAGTCTGACCAAGAAGAGGTAATTAGAAATATTTGAAAAATAACTTTAATGGAATACTAATGCATGAAGCTGGGTGGAGAGGCTGGGAAGGAATGGTTCTGACTTAAACAGGAAGCAGAACTGTCTTCACGATAACGGGTGGCAACATGAAATAATCAGTGGAATGGGGACCTTTGTTTCCGTCCCCAGAAGACTCGAAGATATTATAGAAACAGCAGTGAAAGGCAGAATAAATAAAGATAGTTTGAGGAAGGTCATGGGGTAGGGGCGGGGAGAAGAAGAACCTAAACTTGGAGAAGAAAGTGCTCCCATGAAAGGTCAAGAAGTACTTTTAGGTTCAGATTTGCTGTCACAACAGCCACCACTTTGGGTTGTACCTTCACGCCACGTGCATTGCCTAGACTGTAGACTTCGCTGACTAGAGTTTTATGTTCTTACTCCTCAGGAGAGAGAGAGCTCCCACAGTGGAAGAAGCATGGTTATTTAGTCTCCAGGCAAGACACTGCTTCTGAGGCTGGATTTCGGATCCCATTGTGACCTCAGCATCAGCAGGATTTCCAGCTGCCTTGGGAAGGACACTCAAGTGTGTGGCTCACAGATTGGACTTAAGTTCTGTGACTCAAATAGAAGAACTTCAAAATAGGAGTTTGTGGGATTAATGACAAGCTTTCCCCTGGCACATGTATATAATCCTTGACTTGTAAGGGATCCAACTAGGATGTGATCCCTCAGGAATGTAGCAGCCTTAGTAACCTGGGCTTTCAAGTAGGTTATGGTGCTCAGGACCATGACATTCAGAATGAGAACTTGAGAATCTTTGAGAAGAAATCAAATATGTTGCAGGAACAGGAAACCTGTGGAATATTATGGAGGAAATTCCCATGAGAACTTGCCTGCCCCACCTCCCGCCCTACATCTGGAGGGTCTTTCCATGTTAAGAGTCCCCACCCTCAGTCCTGAGCACTCCTGAGTTTCCAGTCTGAGCCTGTACAGAAATGCCACGGGCTGCCCTTTCACAGGCTGTTCATCGTAACTAGATCACAGGGAAGCAGTTTTATACCAACCTTACTCCTGTTTCTTATTTTCTTCTTTCTCTTTTCCCCTACATCTAATTTATTTTCTTATGTATTATGTGTCCCTTAAAATTATTTTAAATACTTTATGGCCACAGCAAAGTATAAATAAGAAAAAAAAATGTAATGGACTAAAGATTCTGTCCCAAATAAATATCTGCTTTTCTGCTTTGGTGTACTTCATTGACTTGAGCCTTTTCCCCACAAAATTCAGAGAAGACTATCAGGCGTGGTGGCACACACCTTTAATCCCAGCACTCAACAGGCTGAGGCAGGTGGATCTCTGAGATCAAGGCCAGCCCAGTCTA
This sequence comes from Eospalax fontanierii, assembly GCA_035773235.1. Classification (NCBI taxonomy): domain Eukaryota; kingdom Metazoa; phylum Chordata; class Mammalia; order Rodentia; family Spalacidae; genus Eospalax; species Eospalax fontanierii. The sequence continues at coordinate 61,884,248 of CM069534.1, read as the reverse complement.
CACAGAGTTCCAGGCCAGCTGTGACTACAGGGAGAACCTGTCTGAATAATAATAATAATAACAGAATGAATAAGTAAATAAGAAAAAAACTCAGGGAGGAATCAGGCCACCTGACTAGTGCTGAAACTGCCATTCTCCGGGTGCTCAATATGTCAGGGTTGAGGCGTCCCAAGTGGAAGTGTACAGACAGGTCTTGACACTCAGAGTCCCGGGGGAAAGAGCGGCACCTTCCCTGTAATAGGGCCTATCAACACTTCACATTTTCCGTACAGTGTCTCCACAAATACATTTATGCTTGAGATTCTCTCTGAGCACGCCGGAAGAAATGGCCCTCGCACAGGTTTCTCTGTGGGCATCGTAAGCAGTATCCCTATGTGCGTGACCTTGAGCTCAATTCAGAGCCAATTGTGTCAAAACATCTATTTTTCTCCAGACTTACAATTCAAGTAGAGAAAATAGGCCAAAAGCCTGTGTTTGACAGAGATTACTTTCAGGAATTGTGATATCTAGACATAAATTAGAAAACAGGAAAAATATTTTAAGAGCTAACATAGACATAAAATTCAGTAGGTACGGTTATTCTGGTTATTCTGGTCTGGAAAAGTTGGCATAGGCTGATTTTTCAGCTTATCTTCCTGCTAACTGTAACTCTGTAAATCTTGGAAATGCCATGGACAACCAAGCCTCATTGTCTCTGCAAACCCAAGACTTGTTGTCCTCCTAGAGATACCAGGGTTGGCAGGTAGAACCAGGGTGAGTGATTTGCCAGATGGGTCTTAGAAGCCACTTAAGGAACCAAGATTCTCTCCTAATCCTCAGACCCAGGGAAACCTGTGTGTCAGGGGACTCCATCAAAGGAATTCTCTCACATTCCTCCCTTCCAAGAGATATCTAAAAACATGGCCAGAAGAAAATTCCTCTGGCCCTTTCAGACACAGTAACTATCTGAAACTCCCCGAAGTAGTAGGCCAAGAAACACCAATAAACTAGGCAGATCACAAGATAACACTACAGGAGATCTGAGACTCAAATTGCCATTGGATAATAAGTAGGCAAAGACTTGTATATGAAACGGAGTGACTCTCTCTAAAAAAATTAAATATGACTCAAAGTCTCAGACAAGATGTCCAAACTAGAAACCAAGAGCCAAGAAAATCACATATTGAATGAAAAAGGAAAACAGTGGATGCCAGCACTGAGATGGATCAGCTATTGGAATTATCTGGGAGAATTTTAAAGCAAACATCATAAAATGCTACAGAAATCAATTACAAATTTTCTTAAAACAAACACACAAAAAATAGGAAAATTTCATAAACTTTTACATTAAAATTATAGGGGTTGGAGAGCAGGCTCAGCGGTTAAGAGCACCTGCTGCTCTCCCGGCAGACCAGAGTTAAATTCAGCACTCATACCAGGCAGCCCCAAACCACCTGTTACTCCAGCTCTAGGGGATCTGACATCTTCCTCAGGCTCTGTGGGCACACAGACACACCACACACACACACATGCACACACACAAATAAACATTTTAAAGTATTTGTTCTATAATACTCAGGCCTTGAAAGTGGAGGCATGAAACCTAAAGAAGGCTTCAGAGATAGTCCTTTGATGGCAGTACATGGGCACTGTTATAGTTTTGTCATTTTTATTTCCCTTCTCATTCTGATTATTACCTGTTCTGTAGGGCCGGTGATGAGGTCTGGGACCATGAGCTCGTTAGGCAAGTATTCCACTACTGAGATATAGCCCTGACCCTTCATTATTAACTTGTGTGCTTAAGTTTGTTTTTGTTATTGACAATATGCTTTCTTCAATTAATGCTCTCAAGATTATGTAGTCCTTAAGGCCTTCAAAACTCAAGCATCCCTCTTCTACTAGCAATAAAATAGCAGTAACCTAAAAACTGAAGTAATTTATTTAGAAAGCCCAATTTCATGGATTTTTAAAAAATCTTTTTGTCCATTTAAAAAGTGCAACATCAAATGTGAGAAATTTGGATCTACTGTAGCAATTAAAATAACACAAGGTATATTATGAAAAAAATATGTATTATATTTTATGTGTATGAGTGTGCCTGAGTGTATGTATATGTATCACTTGTGTACAGGGGCCCACAGAGGTCAGGAGACGGCAACAGAACCCCTGAAACTACAAGTTGTTGTGAGCCACCATGTAGGTATTGGGAACTGAACTTGAGTCCTCTGCAAGAGCAATGAGCACTCTTAACTGCTGAGCCATCTCTTTAGCTGCAAAAAGAAATTTTAAAAAAGAAATTATAGGATTGAAATATATAACAAATTTAAAATTTCCTAGAAATTTAAAACTGACTCAACCGTTTGGATGATGAGGGATGGAATCTGTGAACTTAAGAGCAAAGTCATGGAGAGAAAATAGACTGGAAAAAAAGTGAACATAGCACCAGAGCTCTGTGGAACAATTGTAAAATATCATTAGAGAAAGTAAAGGAGAAAGAGAGCGGAGGTGATTCAACATTTAAAGAGACCATGGATGAAAACTCCCCAAGTTTGGTGAAAAAAAAAATCCAACCAAGGATTCAAAAAACTGAATGAACCCACAACAGGGTAAGACAAAGAAATCCTTGTGAACACCCAGTACAATTAAACTTTTGAAAACTACAAAAATTTCTGAAAGAAGCCAGGAGGACATAGTGCCTGCCCGCTCGGGAACACTCATTTGAGCGGATTCACAGTTGGAAATGGCCAAATGCATCATAAGCCCATTAAGAGAAAACCTTTCAACCTATAGTTCTGAAAAAACTCCCTCCTAAGGATGGAGGGGAAACAAAACCACTTGCAGATGAATGAAAACTAGAAGGTTCGATGAACAACAGCTCTGCCTTTAAAATCCTGTTCAAAAGAAACTTTAAACAGAAAGGAAATGATAAAAGAAGAGAACTTAGGAGAGATGATGCCAGAAGAGAACTATGGACCCATAAAGCTTTTCACTAGTAGTTTTATAAGTAATATTTAATGTTTAAAACAAAAACTGTAACAGCAACTGATACTGAAAACAGTGATAGTTAACGCTGAGAAAGCCTGAGGAACTTCAGTGGGAGTGAGGTTCCCACACGTCATTCAAGGCCAGTGTTGATAGTAGTAAGTGACATGACTGATGCCCAGAGCAGATATGGTCTGTTGATACAAAGAAATAGCCCCAAGTACTATCAAAAATCAAGATGGCCAGGTGTGGTTTTGTGTACCTTTAATCTCAGCACTCAAGGAGGTAGAGGCAGGCAGAACTCTGTGAATTCGAGGCTATCCCTGACTACATAGCTACTTCCAGGCTAGCCAGGGCTACATAGTGAGACCCTGCCTCCAAAAAGAAAAAGAAAACCAGAAATGGAATCCTAAGGCATGTTCAAGTAAACTACAGAAGGGTGAAACATGGAGAAAAGGAACGAAAGCAAAAACAAAAAGAAAAGCAATAACAGATTGAAGTGCTAACATATCTGTTACCATAAGTGCAAAAGCTGTCAATATACCAATCCAAAGAGACTGAAATGGTGAATAATGTATATGCATGTATAAGCTAATAGAAGATTCCTTCATGAAATCATAAATTTGGCAACTTATAAGAAATGCACCAGTTCCTTGAGAATTACAACTACCAAGATTCTTCCAAGATGAAATATGTAAACCAAATAGTTCTATTGCGATTAAGGAGACTAAAGTTTTATTTAAAACACTGCCAAGCTCCACCCCACATCCTGTTCTTCTTTTAGCCTTGGGCACAGGCCCGCTCCTGCTCTTAGCACCCCAGATCTCAAGACTACTCTCTTAGTCTGGTCCCACCCACGGTGTCCTGAATCCCATACTCAGACCAGCTCAAATTTTCAGTCTAGTTTGTTGGAGCCTTCACAGGCCGTCCCTCACCCCTAACTTGCCATTGCATTCCTGAGACCAGCCTTCTACCCTGGCAGTCCCCATCCCCAACTTGCCTTGGATTCTGAGACCAGCCTTCCTCCCTGGTAAGTCTGATGCTGCCCACTCTGTCTCCACTCCCCTACCACTGCAGCACCAAACTCCCCCATCATACATCCTGTTCTCCATAGAGCCTCGGGCACAGGAACACTCTTACTCCTTAGCATCCCAGGTCTCTTACCTCTAGCCAGCTGTGAGATCTCCAAATAGCACTGCACGGTCCTGGTCCCTCTACATGCATGGTCCTGGTCCCTCTACATTGGTACCATCTACAGCCCCTCCCATAGCTTCAAGGCTAGGCTCTGTAGCATTTTGTAGGGATCCAGACCTTTGCAGACAGTCTGAAAAGGTCTGAATTCAGCTTCTGCCTAGCAATTTCCCCAAATTCAGCTGTGCCTTCTGGCTATAGGGGCCCAGACCTTGAGAGAGAGTCTGAGAGCAGATGATTTCACCTAATCTGTGTGTCTCTGAAGGAACTCTGGAACAGGTGGACAGGAGCTAGCTGCTCCCTCCAATATAAAATCAAAGGAGAGAACCTGAAGCCTTGACTAACCAGTTTTTCATACCTAATAAGAAAACAACCACGTCACATCAAGTACTCAAACAGAATCAGACTTCAACTGAACAAAGGAAGGCTCAAGTCTCACATCAGAATCATAAACAACAAAAGAAATCCATATGCCAAGATCACAATGAAAAATTAATAATACGAAAAACCTAAATACTATGTCCCCACCAGACATCACCAGGCTCATAGAAGAGTCTATAATGAGAACCCCTTAGAGATAAATCAGAACACAGAGTTGAAAAGAACAATCATAAACATAATCAAAGAATTTGAAGCATTTAAAGAACACACAAACCAGCAAATGGTTTTAGTTCTTTAACTAAAAGAAGATAGGGATAATTATGACTGAATTCACAAAAGAGATAAAACATTGAGGAAAACTCAAGCTGAAATGAAGAAGTCAGTGAAAAACTCAGTAAACCAACTTGAAATGACAGGACAAAGCCTCACCCACAGAATGAATGAAATGGAAAACAGATATCAAGACTGGATGATAAAGTTGAAGAATTGGAGCACTCAAGCAAAGATTATGAATGCTTTTTAAAGAATGGAATATGCAAGAAATATGGGACACCATGAAGAGACCAAATTTATACAACATCGGCATAAAGGAAGGATAAAAACCTCAGGATAATGAAATTGGCCAGATCTTCAGCCAGATTATAGAAGAAAAATCTCAAAAAATTAAAGAAAGACATTCCTATTCAAATAAAAGAAGCACATAGAACACCAAATACACAGGACTAGAAAAGAAACTCCTCTTAGTATACCTTAGTAAAATCCCTAAGTGTACAGAACAAAGAAAGAATTCTGAAAGCTACTGATGAAAAACAAGTCACATATAAAGGAAAATCCATCAAAATTACAGCTGACTTCAGTGCAAACTATGAGCGCAGAAGAGCCTGGACCAAAATATTCCTGGTTTTAAATGACTATAGATATGAACCTAGAATGCTTTACACAGCAAAAATGTCTAATATAGTTGAAAGGGAAAGAAAAATCTTCCATGACATGAACAGGCTGAAAGAATTCATGTCCAGAAAACCAACCCTTCAGAGAATACTTGAAGCAATACAAATAGCTGAAGAAAGGAATGACTATACCCAAAGGGCAACAGAAAGAAACTAAATAAGGGTGTAACTGGGGAGCCACAAAGTTAGATCAAAGATGCAAAATAGAATTCAAAATGACAGGAATCAATACTCATCATTCAAAAGTAACTGTAATATCAATGGTCTGAACTCCCCAGTGATGACACACAGGCTACTTGAATTGATCAAGAAACAAAATCCATCCTTTTGTTGTCTACAAGAAACTCATCTCACCTTCAAGGACAAGCAGTACCTTAAGGTGAAAGAATGGGAAAAAAATCCAAGCAAATGGCACTGAGAAACAAGCAAGACTTGCCATTCTAATGTCGGACAAAACAGACTTCAAACTAAAACTAGTCAGAAGAGATAAAGAGGGTCACATCATTCTGGTCAAAGGAACAATTAACCAAGAAGATATTACAATCATGAACATATATGCACCAAACTCTGGTGCACCCAATTTCATAAAAGCAGTACTACAGGACTTGAAGACACACAGATTAAATCCAACTGACTAATAGTAGGGGACTTCAGTACTCCACTGTCTCCATTGGACAGGTCAAGCAAATAGGAAATAAACAAAGAGACATCTGAATTAAACAATACCATACATCAAATGAACCTAACAGACCTATTGAATATTCCGTCTAGGCACCAAAGAATACACATTGTATTCAGTACCCCATAGAACATTCTCCAAAATCTACCACATACTGGGGCACAAAACAAACCTCAACAAATACAAAACAATTGAAATAATTCCATGCATCCTAAGAGACTACAATGCAATAAAGCTTAAAATCAACACTGGAAGTAGCTCTAGTAACTTCACGAATTTATGGAGACCAAACAACACACTCCAGGATGATGAATGGGTCAAAGGAGAAATTAAGAAAGAAATAAAAGTATTGCTGGAATTCAATGAAAAAGACAATATAACACAACAAAACTTCTGGGACACTTTAAAAGCAGTCCTAAGAGGGAATTATATAGCTCTAACTACCTACATTAAATAATGAAAAAGAACACAAATAAATGATGTAACATTGCAACTCAAAAATCTTGAAAACCAACAACAAATGAAACACAAACAGAACTAACAAAATTCAGAGAAGAAATTAACGAAATAGAAACAAGGAAAACAATACAAAGTCTCAATGAATCCAAGAGCTGGTTCTTTGAAAAGATAAACGATAGACAGACCCTTGGCCCAGTTAACCAAAAGAAATAAAGAACAACTCCAAATCAACAAAATCAGAGCGGGATGGGGAAACAACTCCATAGAAAACAAAAAGATCCAGAACATTATAAGTGAATATTTTAAAAACCTATATATTATTAAATTTGAAAACCTTAAGAAATAGATGCATATCTAAAATCATGGGAATCACCAAAGCTAAATCGAGATCAACAACTTAAACAGACTCATAACATAGAAGGAAATTGAAACAGTAATATAAAACTTCCTGACCAAAAGAAGCCCAGGCCCAGATGGATTCACAGCAGAATTCTACGAGACATTCAAAGATCTAGATCTAATATGACTTAAATTATTCAAAACAATGGAAACAGAAGGAGAACTCCCAAATTCCTTCTATGAAGCCAACATTACTCTATTACCAAAGCCAGGTAAAGATATAACCAAAAAAGAAAGCACAGATCCATATCCTTAATGAACATAGATGCAAAAATTTCTCAGCAATACAGGCACACATCAAAAAGATCATCCACCGTGACCAAGTCAACTTTATTCCAGAGATACAAGGACAGTTCAATACACATAAGTCAATAAATGTTATAAAGTACATAAATGGACTCAAAGATAAAAATCACATGGTCATCCCAATTAGAAAAGGCCTTTGACAAAATTCAACATACATTTATGTTAAAAGTTCTAGGAGGAATTGGACTGGACGGAACATACCTCAACATAACTGAAGCCATATACAAGAAATTCACAGCCAACCTCATTCTAAATAGAGAAAAACTAGAAACATTCCCATTAAAATTAGGAACCAGATAAGGCTGTTCACTATCTCCACTCCTTTTAATATAGTGCTTGAAACTCTTGCTAAAGCAATAAGACAAAAGAAGAAAGTTAAAGGAGTACTAATTGGAAAAGAAGTCAAATTATCCTTTTTTGGCAGATGACATGGTATTATACCTAAAAGATGCCAAAAATTCCACTAAAAACTCCTAGAAATGACTAACACTTTCAGAAAAGTGTAGGGAGCCTTTTATATACCAATTACAAGCGATTGGAGAAAGATTACAAGGAAACCCTATCATTCACAATAGCCTCAAAACAATAATAAACTATCTCTGAATAAACTTTAACAAAGACATTAAAGATCTCTACAATGAAAATTTCAGATCTTTAAAGAAAGAGATTGATGAGTACACCAGAACATATTAGGACCTCCCATGCTAATGGATTGGAAGAATTAAGATTATGAAAATGACCATCCTACCAAAAGCAATATATAGATTCAATGCAATCAAAATCCCCAGGGCATTCTTTACAGAATTAGAAAAAACATCCTAAAATCCATATGGAAGCAAAAAAGACCCCGAATAGCCAAAGCAACCCTGAGCACAAGGAGCAATGTGGGGGGTGGATTACTATACTAGATTTCAAACTATTACAAAGCTATAGTCATAAAAACAGTATTGTATTGGCACAAAAATGACTTGCATACCAATGAAATATAATTGAAGACTCAAACATGAGTACATGCAATTACAATCATCTGATATTTGACAAAGGGACCAAGAACACTTACAGGTGGAAAGAAAACATCTTCATCAAATGCTACTAGCAAAACTGGAGCTCCACCTGTAGATGAACGAAACTAGACCTTTCACCTTGTACAGAAGTCAATGGTAAATGGATCAAAGATCTCAATGTGAAGCCTGACACTCTGAAACTGTTAGAAGAAAACATTGGGAGTAACATATGAGATATATGTGTAGGAAAGGACTTTCTAAATCAGACAACAGTTGCTCAGGAATTAAGGTCAATAATCAACAAATGGGGTCTCATTAAACTGAGAAGCTTTTGTACAGCAAAAGACACAACCAAAGAAGTGAGGAGAAAACCCACAGAATAGGAGAAAATCTTCACCAATGACACATCTGACAGAGGTTTAACATCCAGAATATGTAAAAAACTCAAAACAACAACAAAGAATCAAGAAAATAAGTGGTCCTAATTAAAAGATGGGCTAAGGATCCTAGCACAGAGTTCTCAAAAGAAGGAATAAAGATGGCTGGGAAACATCTTAAAAAGGGTTCAAAATAGTTAATAATTAGGGAGATTCAAATTAAAACCACTTTAAGGTTTCATTTTACCCCACTCAGACTGGCTAAGATCAAGGGAATAAATGATACCAAGTACTGGAGAGGATGTGGGGAAAGAGGAACGCTCATTCCCTGCTGGTGGGACTGTGAATTCACGCAACCCCTATGGAAAGCAGTGTGGAGAACTCTGAAAAAACTAAAAAAGAAGCTACTATTTGACCTGGTTGTATCACTTCTTTACCTATACCTAAAGCACTCATCTGATTGCAGAGATACTTGTACATCCATGTTTGTTGCTGTCCTTTTCACAGCGCAAGTGTCCCTGAACTGACGTGCAGATAATGAAAATGTGATACATTTACAGAATGGAGTTCTACTGGGCAGTAGAGAAGGATGAAATCATGAAATTTTGGTAAATGGATGGAACTAGAAACTGTTTTCCTAAGTGAAGTAACACAGACTCAGAAAAACAAACAATACAGGTCCTATCTCATTTGTGGATCCTAGCACTAAACCCTTATATGTGAATATGTATCCTGATGTAACTGCAGGAACCAGGAAAATGGAAAGGAACCAGGGAGGTAAAGGGAAAGAAGGAACTTAAGAGGGGAGAATAATAGGAAAAGGGTGTTACTAAGGGAGAAATAGATAAAAGGGGGACATTTAAGGAAGGGGAAGGAAGGCTATACAAGTGGCTGTGGAGTTCGGGGAAATAAGGAGTTCAAGAAAGTCGAGCCTTAGGAGACTGATATTATCAAGGGAGAAATGGGAAAATGGGGACACTTTAAATGAGGAAGGCAGGGAGGGAAGGCTAGATAGGGAGAGAGAAAGATGAGAGAGAGAGAGAGAGAGAGAGAGAGAGAGAATGCCTAGCTAGTGTAAAACACCCAAGGGAATCATATTAGTGTAATAACCTAATGACAAATTCCACATACAATATTTCTACATGAGCCCATGTTCATAGCTAAAGGCTACATAACAAGAACAGTGCCAGGCAGGAGAAACCTTCCTTTGAGTTATTGACCAGAGTGGTCCAAAAGACTCCCAAAATTACTCAGACTATTGCCACAGCCCTTGATTGCCTCCCAGAACTTGATCCTATTGCTAAAGACAAGACATACTTTGGAGACTGGATTTGGAGCAATGGAGCTGGAACTGAACTGGAAACCACTTCTCCTAGAGGCTAGCACTCATAACTCTGGAGAGTACTATGCAACTAGCCAAGGGAGAAGAACATCAATAGATGGCCCAACACCAGCTTCATAACCACATAACCACATCGATGGCTGACACAGCATTCAAAACGGGTGGCACTTTTATCAATAGCTGCCTAATTGAACTTAAAGCCCACTAAATGGGAGGAAATTCATGTGTGGCACTATAATCACAGCCAAATACACATGGCTGAAAAGGTCATAGTTCTTACAGAAATCCCCAAGGCTGTCACATTCCCAGGCTAATGTAACTTCTTACTAAATGCAAAACAGGTATCCTTATATTTACAGTCAAGTATCTCCGTCACCACTCATCAAAGAAGCTTCTTTTGCACCATGGACTAATACAGACTATCACAGCTGGTCACACCCAGACACTGTCTGTGAATTGCCTAAGTGGCATATCTACAATGCAGCTTCTACACCCAAGGCTCATGCAACATAGAACAAGGGGTACAGAAGTCACTCATGAATCTCTCAACTCTCATTAATGAAGCTCCCTCATTCAACAAAGGGCCAGGAACACAAAAGGTCACAAAAGGCTAAATCATGTCCCTGGACAAGACTCTTATATTAAGTTTCACTCACCCAGGGCTCAGGGACCATTGTGGAAGAGGGGGCAGAAAGATTGTAAGAGTCAGAGAGGAGGTGCATGACCACATGGTAATAGAATCCTACAAGCTCCTGGGACCCTGCTCATATGAACCTACAGCAATGATCTTGGCATGCTCAAGACCCATGCAAACTCAAGCAGACAAAAACCCAGCATGGAACTGGGAAATGGGTAGCAGACCCCAGCCTTTGATTAAGAAGATATTGGCAACTGATTACTGCTGAGGGAGGATGAGCTAGTGTTCCTAAAGTAAGGGACTCTTGGTAGGCTGACTAGACTTTAGTGGATGACCCTGCACTGAGGTAATTTGAGGACACTACTTGTCACAATAGATCTTAACACAGATGAAAGAATGTAAGTATTCCAGTTGGGGGGCTATAGGGTGCCAGTCGGGAGGGGGCATAAAGATGATTAAGATTGATTGAAATATTCTGTATGAAACACATAATGATTCAATAAAAAAATAAAAACATTCCACAAAATAAAACCTTCAGGACCAGATGGTCTCACTGAAGAATTCTGCTAAACCTTCAGGGGGAAGTAATGCCAGCCTTATACAGTCTCTTCCAGAAAGTAGAAGAGCAGGAACCAGTCACCTCACCTAGCAGGCCAGAACAAAGCCAGACCAAGTAGGCTGCAAAAATCATTCCTGAAAGTAGCTGTAAATTCTTTTATATCGAATAGATGATTGACTGATTTGATTTTTGAAGACAGGGTCTTTCTGTGTAGCTCAGGTTAGCCTCGTATTAGTGATCCTCCTGTCTCTGCCTTCTGAATGCTGGAATGACAGGCTTGTGCCCACCCAATCCTGTTTGTTTGTTTATTGCCCATCTGTATTTCTCCACTTCAGAACTATGTGTTCAATTCATTTGGTCATTTATTGATTGGTCTATTTCTTCTTTTGTGTTTAATATTTTAAGTTCTTTATGTAATTCTGGATATTTTTTTCATTCTATAGGTAGTGTCTTCCCGTTGTTAATTATTTCCTTTGCTATGTAATAGGTTTTTAATTTCAACTGATCCCATTTGCTAATTCTTGCTAATATTTCCTGAATGCTAAAAGGCTATTCAGAAAGTCTTTGCCTATACCTATATCTTGCCTATCCTTACCTCCAGCAGTTTCAAAGTCTCTATCCTACATTAAGGTGCTTGGTTCATTTTTAACTGATTTTGCTTCAGATTCTCCTACATGTGGCTGTCTAGCTTTCCTATAGGTTACCCATGCTGCAGTGTCCAACCCTCTATCCACATGCAGGTGGGCAGCACTGATTGGATAGTGTTGGATACCTAGTAGCAGAATTTTTTCCTTTGTGTGTGTGTGCACGTGTGTGTGTGTGTGTGTGTGTGTGTGTGTGTGTGTAAACTAGGACATGAAGTTGGAAGGGGTGTCAGGGCAGGGGCTGGAAAGAGTTGGAAACAGGGAATGAGAGGTGTATTTGATCAAATAAACTGCATTCAGAGTTGAGGACTGAACACAGGCCCCTATGTTTGCTAGGCAAGTGCTCTGCCACTAAGCTAAATCCCCAACCCCAAGATGATCTCTCTGAAACATATGTATTTGGTACAGTTATTGAAAAGCAGCTGATTATAGCTATGTGATTTACCTTGGTCCTCTGTTCTACTCCTTTGGACCTCGTGTATGTTTTTGTAATAATCTTATTGTGTTTTTGTTATTGTGGCTCTGTAGTATAGTTTGTGATATGATAGTGTGATGCCCTCAACATTGCTCTTTTTGCTCAGGAGTGCTTGAATTACTCGGGATCTTTTATGCTTTCATGTGAATTTTAAGATTGTTTTACCTGTTTCCATAAAGAAGGTCATCGGTATTTTAACTGTTATTTTTTTAATTTATGTGTGTGAGTGTACTGCATATATCTGTGTGTGTATATATATATATATATATATATATAACTGTATCTGTGTGTGTGCAACATCTACAGAGGCCAGAAGAAAGCCTCCAATTCCCTGGAACTAGAGTTAATGACTGGTTGTTAGGTACCATGTGGGTGCTGGAAACTGAACCTGGGTCCTCTGCAAGAGTAGTCAGTGCTTTTAACCATGGTACAATCTCTCCAGCTTTTGACATTGGTGTGTTGATGACAATTGTCTTGAATCTATGGATGACTTTCAATCATGTGATATTTAAAGCTATATTAATTTTCCTAATCCACAAATATGGGAGGCCTTTCTATTTTCTAGTTTCTTCTTCAGTTTCTTCAGAGTCTAATGATTTTCATTGTCAAGATCTTTTACATTTGTGGTTGTTGGTGGTGGTGGTAGCAGTCATAGTGGTGGTGATGTGTGTGCGTGCAGTGTATATGTGTTATACATGCACATGAGTGCAGGTCCATGTGCACACGTGCTTGTGGAAACCAGAGGAGGAGATCTGGTTTTCCTCTATCACTCCCCACCTTATTGCTTGAAGCAGAGTCTCACCATTTGGCCAAGCTGGGTAGCTGGTGACCTTTCAGGATCCACTCTTTCCCCACCCCACCCCCAAGGCTGGGTTTACAGACACATGCAGCTTTGCCTGGCTTTTTACTTTTGTGCCAGGGATTTGAACCCAGGCCCTCATACTTGCATAGTAAGCAGTCTTACCCACTGAGACATTTCCCCAGCTCTTATTTTTAGTTTTAAGTTAAAAAATTTTTTTGACTCAACTTTACTAAAAAGAAAGGAAATTGAAGTGAAACTGGAAGAATTGATAAGTTTCAAATTTCATTTCAAGAGATTTTATTTCTTAAAGGAGCCCTCCAAGATATGACAAGAAAAAGATAAAGGAACTCTGAAATGGACTTCCTGATATACAATACAAATGCTAGCATTCTTATGCTTCTAATATTACAGCCTCTCACTTCCCAGCTTTGTTATGTTATTACATAACACCCCCAGTTTATTTTAAAAAACCTGTAAAAGATTCCTTTTATTCAAGGTTATACTCCAAATTCTACAGAAAGGAAAGGAAGAATTCTGGTGGCTATCTTAAAAACCAAAAGCTGTCTTTTTTTATAATTCTACAGTAAAAAGAACTGTAGTTATAGGAATTTCATGGAGGACAAAGTTCATAGAGCTCTCTTGAAAGGGAGTGTTCAGGCAACTCAAGACATGAACTAACCAGGCTTTCGGGATTCCGTTATATTTCACAACTCTTGACAAACATAATGGTTTACATTCAGGATAAATCATTTGGCAGTTTGACAGCATAAGAGGTTTAATTTCCTTGAATAGAAGGAAACTATGCAGAGAAATAATAGTTAAAGATATAGTCAGATTTCATATTACTAGAAACCATATCTGTACCTGAGTTGGTTGTAAATAAAGCTTTTCTTTATATGGTTGGCTCATAAATCCATTGTCTTCACTAGATTCTATTACCAGAAAAAAAGTGATTTATAGCATAATGTCTGAATGAGGAAAATACTTTTAGTACGGGCTGGGCAGATGGTTCAGCAGTTAAGAATGCTTGCTGCTCTTGCTGAAGACCAGAGTCATTTCCCAGCACCTACATTAGGCACTGACAACCACCTGTAACCCCAGCTCCGGGGGATCTGATGCCCTCTTCTGCCTCCATGGGCACCCACATTTATGCACACACACCCTCATGCAGATACACAGACACACACACACAGACACACACACACACACACACACACACAATTAAAGTAAATCTTTTTTTTTTTTTTTTTTTGTCTTTTTGACACAGAGTCTCCCTGTAGCCCCTACTGGCTTGGAACTTGCTATGTAGACCAGACAGGCCTTGAACCTACCTACCTCTGCTTCCTGAGTGCTGGGATTAAAGGCCTGCACCAGGAAATCTGGATAAAGTAAAGCTTTTTAATGTGTAGTTTTGTTGAGTTTTTGCACTTCATGCAGTGATCTTAATGAAGCTTAGACCCTTTTCTCCATGAAACCCGGTAAGGGAGGGGTGGCTATGGAGGTGTGCCGATGTGAGAAGTCTAAATTTGATTAAGATCCATTATTTCATGCACTCTGTCACACTTAGTAAGGCCTATCTGGTCAAGCATTTGTACCCAGATATCTCTCTGTGCAAGTTCATGCACTGAAGTCTAGTCAGTCTATCTAGCCACTCCCTTAAAGGAGATCAGCTGTCCCTTACTCTACAGTAGAATTAATAGTTCCTTGGCTTAGTTCCTTGGCTAACATTGCCCAATACCCCAGCTCTATGTGAGTTTTTAACTGATTGAATCATCATGGGTCTTATGCATGCTGTCACTATTACTATAAGTTCACATGAGCAAGTTCCTAGAGGCCTGAAAGCCTCTGTTTCCTGGTGTTCCTGCAGCAACCCTGGCTCTTAGAATCTTTCAGCCCACCTCTTCCAGAATGATCTCTGAGCCATGGGTGGGTGAGTTTTAATATAGGAGTCCTGTCCAGGAACACACTCTGAAGCCTCTTATTCTGTAAAAACGGTTGTGTCCCTCTGTGTGCTTCACACCCTGTTGTATAAGGAAGCTTTGCTCATATCCCATGAGCCTCAGGTGTACAGGCTCCACTGTAGATGTGTCCTTTAGGACTGGGTATCTCTCAAACATATATTCTGTGTGTGACCAGTTGTGGAACTCTGTAATAGCCTCCATCTGTTGAAAAAAGAAGCTTCTTTGATGAGTGGTGTACAGTATAATTGTCTGTAAATATAAGGATCGATATTTAGCATACACTTGGAAATTACGTTTGTCTAGAGAGATGACAGAGCTAGGGTTTTCACTGAGATCTATAACTCTCCAGCCACGTGTATTTGGCTGTGTTTACAGTGTCATCCATGACTTCCCTCCCACTGAGAGGGCTTTCAGTCTAGATAGCTGTTTATTATCCCTTAGATAAAAGGCCACTACTGCACTAATAGAGGTAGTTTGCTATGTAAGTCATTGTAGTTATGAGTCTTTACAGCTGGCTTGGACCACTGATTGATTTTTCTCCTTTAGCGGTTTATGTAGTATCCTCTAGAACCATGGGAGCTAGACTTCAGGAAGAAGGCAGTTCCTGCTCCACTGCTCCAAGTCCTCTGTCTGAAGTTTGCCCTACCTTCAACAGTAGGGTCTTACCTTCAAGTTCTGAAAGGTAATCAAGGGCTGTGGCAGTAGTCTGTTATTTTGGGAGTCTCTTGGACTACCCTGACCAACAACTCAAAAGGAGACGTCTCCTGTCTGGCACTGTTCCTTGTTATAAAGCCTCCAGGTTTATACATGCACTCATGTTCAGATATTGTATATATATTTTTCAGGGGAGATTTGAGTTAATACATTTTCCTCAGACTTTTTCACACCACCTAAGTTTTATTTATCTCTCCTCTCTCTCTCCCTGTCTAATCTCCCTCCTCCCTCCCCAATTGTGATTACTCTATCTATTAAATTAATTAGCCCAAGGGCCAATGAGATGGCTCAGTGGGTAACAGTGCTGGTCACTAAGCCTGGAAACCTGGGTTTGATCCTAAATGGTGAAAGAGGGAACTGACTCTCGCAGTTATTCTCTAACCTACTCTCTCTCTCTCTCTCTCTCACACACACACACACACACACACACTGAATAACTAAACAAGTGTAAAACAAAATCAGCTATCTCTGATAACTCAGTGCCACACCTTAGTGCCTCTGCCACCCTTACAGAGATCCTAGAAGCTCTTTAAGTAGTCGTGTTTTACTCCTTAATCACAGGCATTCAAAGGACATTGGTATTCAAACACATTAGTATTACTTTCCTTAATGCACTTCCCAGTGCTCTGGCAACATAAACTTGTCTTTGGGACCCAGATGGAACACCTCACAGCTCCATTTTGGCATGGAGTTTTGGCATTCTCTTTTCTCTAAATTGTTCCAGCCTTATATCTGTCAGAATTTATGGAATTTCAACTCAACCTACATTGTAAGTGAACTCAATTTTTAGTCTATTAGCAAAAACAAAAGAAAACTACTCTATCACCTAAATGAGTTAGCATACTGGATGTGGAATCTCTGATAAGTGAATCAATAGCATAATTTCAGATGAGCTGAAACTTGTTTTCCTCTGTCCTTAGTGCTGCACTCTTATTAATTCCATTTTTACCACATGAAACTGCATTTGGTTTTGTAAGGTATCTAGAGATGATTTAACATAGGACAATGTATATAGGCTGTATGAAAGCACTACATCATTTTATGTAAGGGATTTGAATGTGAGAGAGTTTTAATGTTTGCATAGGGTCCTAGAACCATTTGCCATGGACACTGAGAGATGACTGCATAAGCTCTATTTAACATGTATGTATGTATACGTGTATCTAATTTTTAAGGTAGAGTCTCTTATAATCCAAGCTGGCCTCAAGCTTGTTATGTAGCCAAAGACGGCCATGAGCTCCTGATCCCTGAGACTCTACCTCCCAACTGTCTGTGTCATAGTTAGTTTTGTCACCTTAACCCAAACCTTACCTGGGAAGAGGGACTCTCAACTGAGGGGTTTCCTCCATCAGATTCGTCTGTAGGCGTGATTATTGGGCATTTTCAGAACTGCTACTTGATGAAGGAGGGCCCACTCTGACCAAAAGCAGCTTGGAGAGGAGAGGACTTCTTTCATCTTACGCTTCTATGTCACGGTCTGTTGTTGAGGGTCAGGACGGGAACCGAAGCAGGACCTGGGAGGCAGGAGTTAAATAACGAGGCCATGGAGGAATGCTGCTTACTGGCTTGCTCCCCTGGCTTGCTCTGCTATCTCCCTTAGAATTCCATATTTTGCTGATGGAAACTTTCTGTAACTCCTTTGTCATGCAGGCCTTTTATTCTAAGTTTGACTTCGTTCTTGGCCCTATGACTATTTTAGGATCTGCTTCTTAGTTGTAGATGTGGAATAGACAAGGGGGAGTGGAGTACCGGATGAGGCTAATTGGCATTCATTTGACAAATGGTCACTGAAGTGGGCCTGTTACGAGGTTTTTGTTTGTTTGTTTGTTTTTTTAATGTGCATGAGTGTTGTGCATGAGTGTTATGCCTTCGTGTAAGTGCACCTGTGTCATGATGAAGTGCCTGTGAGGACAAAAGAGGGAGTCAGATTCCCTGGAACTGGAGTTACAGATGTTTGTTAGCTGCCATGTGAATGCTGGGATTCGAACCCAGTACTTCTGCAAGAGCAGCCAGTGCTCTTATCTACTGGATGCTACCTCTCCAGCCCTCCACTACAAGATCTTTAAGCAAGACAGGATCACTATCAGGCACGGGCTTAAGGGCTGCTTTCGCTGGCAACAAACACAGGGTGGGTTTACAATAGTAGATATCAGAGGCATCTGGATACTTCTTGGGCAACCATTCTAGAGTCCTATCCAGTTATCTTTCTCACCTTCCCTATGAGACTTCCTCCATCTGTTTTTGTTTTTATGGCTCACACTCTCTGTCTCTGAGTCTTTGTCTCTCCATCTCTCTGTCTCTGTCTGTCACTCTCTCGTGTATTCACAGCTCAGCTCTCCCTCCTGTCCTTCTTCCTCTTTCCTTTATCCATTTCTTCATGTGTGCGGTCTTCAGATCATCTTTTATCTAATTTCATTACATGCTGCTAATTTCCTTCCTTAATAACTTTTGCTGCTGCAAAAGTTATCATGATGCTCAGAACCCTCCAAACAGTTCGAATATCTCACACTGTATGGGTCTCTGTACTTGTTTCTCAATTCTAAATTGATAAGAGACTCTTGAGTCTGCTTGGGCCAGTGTCAACCTGTAGCTGAATCTCCCTCCACAAAGGCAGTATCACTAGTGTGTAGGGATTCCTTTCTTCTGTGTTGTGACTGGAGAGTTTCTCAAAGAGAAATAATTGGGTAGAGAATATCCTGTGATGAATGTAGAAGAAATATTTGATCTTTGTCATTTGAGAACTGAACACTACAAGTCCAGAGTCTTCTGCATCCTAGTATTAAACTTCTGGCTCATTTGTAGTTTCTGTAATTAAACATTGTGGTGATTGTAGATGGTGTTAACTCAGGGTAAGTATACAATAAAGCCCTAACTATGGAAGATCTGAGCTTTCTTCTCTACTCATTAAACATAACATGGTAGGTTATGATACTTGTAGAGCATTTGCAATATCTTCAATGCTTGTCACCTATTTTATTCTCTAAATAACTCTATTACACAAGTTAGTAGCACTCTTTGACCCAAAGGATCAGGGAAATTAAGAATATTTGCAAAGGCCCTCTGCAGTAAGTAGCAGAATAGAGATCCAAAGTGGAACCTGCTACTCTAGAATCTACACTCTCTCCAGTAAGGATCCAGGTTGCCTCCCTGACCAGAAGATGAGGTTGTCTTTAGTTAAGACTGAGGGCCTGGTATCCTAGAAGGCACCTGAGCAATGAAGACATTAGACATGTCACAGGTGGACTGGACTGGCTGATTTTGTTGGTTTTGGGCCAGTCTAAGAAACTGACTCAGGTTCCACATTGCAATACAGTCTATGATGTACCTTTTTATGGGTCTCATAGTTTCTCAGGGACCATAAAAGACCTTATAAGGCCTTCATTGATGCTAATTCTCACTCTGAAACAGGCCACTACTATAGCCTGTGGAAGTAATAAAAAGTCAACGAGACAAAACAGAAATCATGTGTTTGACATTTTGGAAAGTGTTGGGGAAAAAAGTTTTCTTCTATTCTCAAATTGCAATCAACACAAAAGACTGTGATATGAGCAGATGTGAAGCTATCTCCCCATTAGCAAGCAAACAATACATTTTGTGGCAACAGATACTTGCCAAGTATCCCATAATCCAGTTCAGATCTGATACTCTCTAGAGGAATCTTGTCCTTGGAGTCTGACTGAAAACTTTCTTGCATGTCTGATGCTAGTAGAGTGGGAGCTGGGACAGGTCTGTTCAGATTCCTCCGTATCTTCCTGCACAGCATTCCTTCCCCCAGGCAAGGGACAGGGCCTCTTCTGAAATGGGAGTCACACATTAGCAGAAGAGAGAGGTCAAAGAAAGTCAGAGTTTCTGTGACTCACTCAGGGAAGGAATTGCTTCAGTGGCCTGCTATGTGGGGAGAGAATTATGACCCAGGAACCATGGATAAAACCCAAAATGGGTATATCACAATTTCTCAGGAAGTAAACATTATAATATAAAAATATTATACTAGGAGAATGACCATGGACAAATGGACTTTTATGTTTTATTTATATTGTACCTCTTAAGGTATCTTAGAAATTCTGGACTCAGTGTTCCAGGCCTTCCCATCATCCCTGTAGCTAAAGCAAAACTGAACAACCCTGTAAACACAGGAAGATCCCAAGATGGGAAGAAGAAAGTGGACTGCCTAGTGATCTTGGGATTCTTGCACTATGGTAAATCCCCCAGGCTTTCTCTTCTGCCCTTTCATGTGCCGTGTTGGGTGCTAGAGAAGCCTGCAACCAGGAACCATTAACACATACAGCCCAAAACATCCCCCACATACAGTCAGTCCTGTTTTCTTTGATTTTTTTTCTTGAGTACAATTATTTATTTGGAAACTGCTTGATCCTGTGAGAGCTTACAGGATCTGTCAGGCAGACCTAGAACAGTATTCATCCCATGTCTTTGAAAATCCCCTTTAGCTACCCAGTGCCCCACAAAATTTCTATTTTATAATCTAGTTTTCAGGAAAACACACTGTTCTTTGCCTTGCATGAGTCCTGGCCACAATTCTCTTGCATGCTTTCAAATATTTTTTCCATGTTTAGAATGATTCCTCACATGCCTACATCTAGTAGTCTTTGGAACACGTAACAGAGACCTCGTGAGCATCCATGATCCTCTCTTTGTACTATGTCCTATGGATTCCATCTGCCCTGATCTTTCTGAATTCCCTATCTCAGTGCATCCACTGGGCTAATTACATTCTCCCTTCTTATATTTTTTAATATTGAACTCTCAGAGCTGAATAACTCTAAGTCATTTCAATTGTTTCCTGTCTTGGCATTACTAATTTGTTACCTGGTAGCCAGAGTCTTTAAACTCCATTTCTTGTATTCCGTCTGGTTGGTTGGTTTGAGGAAGGGTAAATTAAACCTCTGATCTTCCATCTTAGCTAGAAGCCAAGGACTGCTTACTTTTGAAAATATGTTCTGAAAGCTGTCATGTTTATATTAATTAATGACTCTGGAATAGAACTGTTGGCTATTAGACCCGTTTCAAAATAAATCCATAGTGTAAACAGAAAAAAAAACCCTAGGGAGAGACATAAGAAAATGTTTTAGAGGTGTTTATAGCAAATATTATGAAGCTTTATTGCAAAATACTAAAAGCATCTAAACACATAAAGAAATTTGTCATGTTTACTGATTGAGATGATCATCATAAAGATGTTCATTTTTTCCTAAACTGGTCCATATTTTAATCTCTATCTATATGTAGTCATGCTTTTTTTGTATTTTGTTTGACTTAAAACTTTTCTTCATATGTGTCTATTTATTGTGTGTAATGTGTAGTTTAAGGAGGTTTTGACTTTGCATAGATCATAGTTTCTCAAGTCTAACATATTTAGGGTCAGATCACTCTTTGTTGTGGAAGAAGGAGCTGTTCTCATTCAGAATAATTACAAGCATCCCAGGCCTCCATCTGATAGATTCTGAAAGAATCCCCAGTTGTGATAACTGAAACGTTTCCAGATGTTGCACAATCATCCGTTGAGAAGGGGTTAGTATAGTCAGTCCCCACCATACACAGCTCCATCAGCCGGAACGCCTCTTGTGCTTCATGTAGTCAGCAGCTTCCCCGTCTCCCATTCCCAATAACCACTGACCTATTTTTGTTGTTTTGTTTTGTTTTGTTTTGTTTTGTTTTGTTTTGTTTTGTTGAGACAGGGTCTCCCTCTAGCCCCAGCTAACATGGAACTCACTATGTAGACTGAGCTGGACTGAATGTCACAGAGATCTGCCTGTCTCTGCCTCCCAAGTGTTGGGATTAAAGGCATGAGCCACCACACCTGGTACTGACCTGTTTTCCATCCTTATAGTTGAACCTTTTCTAG
Organism: Eospalax fontanierii; assembly: GCA_035773235.1. Lineage (NCBI taxonomy): Eukaryota > Metazoa > Chordata > Mammalia > Rodentia > Spalacidae > Eospalax > Eospalax fontanierii. The sequence goes on along the minus strand of CM069534.1, from coordinate 61,862,544 downwards.
CATGTCACAGGAACAGAGCCACACAATATGCAGCCTTTGGGTATGACTTCTTTCTCTTAGCAAAATGCAGTTGACAGTCATCTATTTGCTATGACTATTGATGGACCTTTTCATAAAAGTCAGTTCCTTGCTCCTTTTTATTTGTTCTATGAATGTGTTTGTGTATGAATATTCCATGGGTTTCTCAGTTCAACTGCTGTAGAATGACCTGCTTTCTTCCAGTTTGGGGCTGATTGAATAAAAGCTGCTATAACAAGTCACGCACAAGCTTTACTATGAACATGAGCTTTCAATCCCCTTGAATATAAATCTAGGCAACTTATGTGTTATAGTGATATACTTACCAATATTATTAGGTACCCAACTTTCTTACACAGTTTTACTTTATTTTTTTTATTTTTTGGTCTTTTGGGGACAGGGTCTCCCTGTAGCTTCAGCTGTCCTGGAACTTGCTATATAGACCAGGCTGTCCTTGAACTCACAGAGATCTGCCTGCCTCTGCCTCCCAAGTGCTGGGATTAAAAGCGTGAGCCACTTTATAAGAAACTGTCAAACTGTTTGAAAAAGTGGCTGCACCATTTTGCATTTTCCTAAGTAGCGGCAGAACATTCTTCCTGCTCTTCAGTCCTATCCTGAATTATGTTGCTTTTTCTGGTTTTGTTTTCTGTTTTTTTGTTTTGTTTGTTTATAATGTTCTAATAGCTGTGTCGTGGTCTCTAATTGTGGGATTGATTTTCATTTCCCTAATAACACATGATGCTGAACATCTCATATGCTTCCTTCATATACCTTACTTGGCCAAGTGTCTGTTTAACTCTTTTGCCCATTTTTCAGTTGTTTGCAGAGAGTAAATTGTTTGAAGAGAATGAAAAGCAAACCACAGAGAGATGCACTGAGTGTGATCTCACGTAAAGTATAAAACCGAACAATGTATTGTTTTGGATACAAACCTGTGCTAAAAACATGTTAAATATGCACTTATAATATATGCTATATAATATATGTATTTAAAAACTATAGTGCAATATCGAAACCAAGATATTGACATGATGTAGTGAAGGAGCAGACCATTTCTTTTTTTTTAGAATTTTTTGTATGAGTATCATACTGGCATTATTTCCACCTATTCCTGTTCTCCCTCACCTGCTCCCATGTCCCCCCTCCACATTTCCAACTTCTTTTCCTCTTCTTTGATTATTATATGTATGTATATATTATGTATGATTCTTCCTCCCTCAGCATCGTTGATTGACTGTAGCCCTTTATCTTGAGGTGGGACCCCAAGAACTCCCCACTCCCCATCTCCCTTGGATGTCAACTGGTTTTGCCATTATGCAGACCAAATTAGACTGCTGTACTGTGGAAACTTCACTGCTGTAGCTTCCTTATCCTATCTAGAATGAGCTAACTAGCAGCATGTGTGTTTTATCCCTACGGCTCTTAAAATCTTTCCATCCCTCTTCCATGCTGGTCTCTGAGTCTTAGGTATAGAGGTCGCGTTGTATATGTGTCCCTTTGGATGCTTATTGACTGCATTTGACTACTTGTGGAATTTGGTAATAGTCTCTATCTAGCTTTTGTGAAGAGTGTGAAAGATATACTTGTGTCTAAGGATTTGGAGCTGGAATTCAGAAATAAGAAAAAAACATGCATTGCTTGTATTCTAGTCTGAGTTACCTCACTTAGTATAACGGTTTCTAGTTCTATCCCTTTACCTGGAAATTTCATGATTTCGTTTTTATTGTTTTGCAGTAAGTAGATTTAATAATAAATAAACTGATCATTGGGGATACAAGCACCTAGGGGTCTGAAATCAGATTCCACTGGCTGAAACTTCTAACGCATTATTGCCTCTTGCTTCCATCCTCATCCCAAAGATGCCTGTTGGAGCTATGGAATCTTCCTGTGTATTTTAACATGACTAAAGTCTCCAATCAGATGTAGAAAGAACACTGTACTGAGTTATATTTAATTACTTGAAACTAAAAATCATACTGTATCCTTTTCAAACTTTCCCCTTCAAATGAAAAGTTCATAACTTGGATTTATGTTTCAAATATCCCCAGGGCAATGAAGTCAGCAGGCAGATGACCATTTGCCAAAATGGTCTCCACTGGAAATGTTCGTAACCAGAAGTGTAAATTATCTTTGGAGATTCTGTGCCACCTTTTCCATGTCTCTCTCTCTCACTCTCTTTTCCTCTCCTCTCCTCTCCTCTCCTCTCCTCTCCTCTCCTCTCCTCTCCTCTCCTCTCCTCTCCTCTCCTCTCCTCTCCTCTCCTCTCCTCTCCTCTCCTCTCCTCTCCTCTCCTCTCCTCTCCTCTCCTCTCCTCTCCTCTCCTCTCCTCTCCTCTCCTCTCCTCTCCTCTCCTCTCCTCTCCCTCTTTCTCTCTGTCTCATATGCAAGCAAAATAGATAATCTGTAATACCTATCCTTATTTTTCACTTGCAGAGAACAATGTTTTCCATTTCAAGTTCTGCATCCAAGTGCTACTAAAATATAGCATCCTGACTTAGGGTACTATCATCTGGCTCCAATGACCCGAGACTCTGCTCATACAGTGGTTCTAACAGTTCAAGGTGCATAGTCCTCTGCCTCTTGGAAGGTGTCCTGCTTGCTTCTGTATATTCCTGATGCCAGCAGTAATCAGCTGCCAAAAGTTCCTCAACTAACGTTGAAGCTCCTTGCCCATTTCCTCAGCCTATGCTCGTTTTTCTCCCCTGTTGAGTAGAACTCCGTTGTGTAAATGTACCACATTTTTATTATCCATTCATTGGTTGAGGGAAATTTAGGTATTGCTTCCATAGCCTAGTTATTATGAAAAGAGAAACATAACTGAGCAAGCGGGATGTCTAGTCTTTTGGGTTATGTCCCAATGAATAATATCGGTGGATCTATGATCAATCCTTGTCCCATCCTCGAAAGACACCGCCTCTTCCCCTTCCAGGAGCCGTCAGCTGCCAACATTTCCTTAGGTTGGGTTGGGTTTTCTTAACCCATTTCCCCATGTCTATGCCAGCATAGATTTTGTTCGGTTTGACCTTGCTTGGGACACTGTCACTATTGCTGTGAGTTCACATGAGTAACTGACCTGCTGTTTGAAAACTCTTTCCTTATGGAGCCACTATCTCTGGCTCTTAAAATCTTTCCACCCTTCATCCACAGGATCACTAGGCCCAAGAGGCAGAAGTTTGATATAGGTATCCTAGTCAGGGATAAGTGCTCTGCGGCTTCTTGTTCTGTGCACACTGGCCAGTTGGGGGTTTCTGCATTAATCACTTTTTGCTGCATAAGGAAACTTTTCTGGTGAGAATTGAGAGATGCGTTAATCTATTATATAACAGTAAGAATCAGTTTAATATTATAACCATTTAGTAGCAAACTAGTATTAGGTTCTCCCTTATGTCCTGTGACCTGTCTAGCCTCAGGTTCCTATGCCTGATATCGGTTTCTGGTTTGAACTTCATCCTACTAAATGAACTTTATATTCAATTAGAGTGGTTGGTTACTTCCATGGTTTTGTGCTGCTATTGCACCAGTGGGCACATCTTGCCAAGCCAGTTATTGTAGTTCATGGGATTCAAGCTGGTAAGGTGGAGGATTATTATTTTTTTCTTTCTAGTATCATGCATAACACTTTCCAGCACTATGACACTAGAAAGTGGAAATAAGGCTCTGAAGTCAGCACCAGCTTGATTTTTCCTTGTTTGTTCCACAGCTCATATATGCAGTATCTTCAACAGCAGGATCTTACCCTCAAGTTCTGGTGGATAACCAAGAGCAGGGACAATGGCCAGTATTGTTTAATAGTCTATGTTGACACCTGGTCAACAGCTTGTAGTGAGGGAGTCCATTCCTTGCATTGAGGGTTTTTTGTTGTTGTTAACCTGTGATGTCTAGAAGAGACATTAGCCTGTTATAGGGTAATTCCTTTCAATCTCTCTTTATAGTGTACATGTGTACCATAAGAAGAACCTGAAGTGGTGGTTTCCGTATGGCTGCTTCTGAAAGCCTTCAGTGTTACCCATCCCTCCCCGTCCTCCTCTCCCGTCCTCCCATTCCCCACATCATTTAACCCTTTATACTCCAATATTCTCTTTTTCCCCTTCATATCACTGCATTTTACCACCTTTTCTAGCAAGTGCCCTCCACCACCAATGACTGCTGATTAGTTTCTTGACCTCTCTGAATTTTCAAATTGAAACATGCATATCTAAGCTAGCGCTCAGTTATGAGCAAGACGATGCAGCATTTGTCTTTCTAGGTCTGGGTTACCTTAGTCAGAATGATTGTTTCCAGTTTTATCCATTTACCTTTGAATTTCATAATTTCATTTTTCCTAAGAGATGAACATATTCCATTATGTATATGTACCACACCTTCATTATGAATTCATCAGTTGATGGACATCTAGGTTGTTTCCAATTATGAAAGGGGCAGGCAGCCATGAACACGGATGAACAGGTATTTCTGGAGTGGTGTATAGAGTTTTGGGTATGCACACAGGAGTGGTATGACTGTATCATCTGGTAGATCAATTTTGAGCTTTTTAAATATCTTATTTATTATTTTTATATTTCATTTATTTATATTTTATTTTTATTTTATGTATATGAATGTATTGCCTGCATGTATGTAAGTGCACTTGTGTAAATGCCCACAGAGGTCCGAAGAAGGTGTTGAATTGCCCTGGAACTGGAGTTACGGATGGTTATTAGCCACCATGTGGGTGTTGGGAAATGAACCCAGGTCCTCTGCAAGAGCAGCCAGTGCTCTTAACCACTGAGCCAGTTCTTCAGACCCCAATTTACATAGTGGCTGCACCAGTTTGGGCTTCCAAACAGGAAGAACAGTGGATATAGTTCCCCTTTCTCTACACACTTCCCATTATTTGTCATTGTTTGCTTCTTGGATCTTAGTCATTCTGAGTGCAATAAGATGAAATCTCAAAGCGGAATAAGATGGTATCAAAGTGATGATATCAATATATCAAAGTGGTTTTGATCTGCATTTCCTTATGACTAAAGATGCTGAACATTTTTAAAACTATTTTTCAGCCACTTTGTTTTATCTACAGAGAACTCCCTGCTCAGCTCCTTGCCCCACCTTTTAATTGTTTTTTTTTTTGTGTGTGTGTGTGTTTGGTTTTTAGTTCTTTGTATATTCTAGACACTAACTCTCTGTCATGGGTATAGATGGTAAAGAAATTATCCCTTCCTATAGGTTGCCTCGTTACTTGAATTATGGTGCCCTTTGATGTACAGAAGCTACTTTAAATTCATGTGGATCTGTCAGTTGTTGGATTTAATGCTTGTACTACAACAGCCCTGTTCAGAAAGTCCTTTCCTGTGCCTATAAATTCCAATGCATTTCCTCATTTCTCTTTTATTTGATTCAGGGATCATATGTTGACATCCTTGATCCATTTGGAGTTGAATTTGTACACGGTGAGAGACAGGGGCATAGTTTCATTTTTCTACATGCCCTTATTCAGTTTGACTAACACCATTTATTAAATATTATTTTCTGAAATGTGTATTTTAGGCTCTTATGTGAAAAATCAGGTGGCTGCAAATGTGTGAATGTGTATCTGGGTCCTTAGTTCTAGTCTACTTAGCATTTTTTTCTGTTTTTGTATCAGTACCATGCTGTTTTTATTACTATAATTCTGTAGTATAAGTTGAGAACAGGGATGATAATGCCTCCAGCAGTTCTTTTATTGTTCAGGATTATTTCGACTATCCTGATTTTGTGTGTATATATGTTTCCACATGAAATTTGGGGTTAATTTTTCAATTTCTGTGAATAATTGTTTTGGAATTTTAATGGATATTGCACTGAATTTGTAGATTGCTTTTGTTAGGATGGCCATTTTCACAATATTAATGGTATAGATCCACAATGATGAGACGTTTTTCATTTTCTGATATCGTCTTTGATTTCTTTCTACAGTATCTTAAAGTTTTTATTGTACAAGTCCTTCACTTCCTTTGTTAGATTTATTCCAAGATATTTTATGGATTTTGAGGCTATCATGCATGGGATCATTTTCCAGATTTCTTTCTCGGTATGTTTGTTGGTGGTGTATAGGAAGGTTACTTATTTGGGGCACTTAATTTTATATCCTGTGTAGCCTCTTCTAAAATTGGTCATTTGTTTTCTTTATTCTTTGTTTTTTGAGTGCTTTGTATAGTCTGGAAATTAACCTCTATCAGATGTACAGCTGGCAAAGATTCTCTTCCATTCTGTGAACTTCTTCTTCATTCAGTTTGTTCTTTCCTTTGCTATACAGAAGCCTTTTAGTTTACTGAGGTCCCAATTGTCAATTGTTGGCCTTAATCCCTGAGTGAATGAAGTCCAGTTAAGAAAGCCCTTTCCTGTACTTGTATCCTGTAAGGTAGCCTGTTTCCTTCTAACAGTTTCAGTGTTTCAGGTTTCATATTGAGGTCTTTGATCCATTTGGAGTTTATTTTTGTGCAGAGTAGTAGATATGGGTCTAATTTCATTCTTCTACACATAGATATCCAGTTTTCCCAACACCATTTGTTGAAGATGCTGTCTTTCCTCCAGGCTGAACTTTTGATATTGTCATTATATATCAGGTGGCTGGATTGCATACACCCATATTTACATTTTCTATTTTATTCCATTGCTTACATGTCTGTTTTTTTGTGCTAATACCAGGCTGGTTTTATGACTGTAATATGTTTGGGTTATTCAGAGTCTTTTGTAGTTCCATATGAATTTTAGAATTTTTTTCTATTTCTCTGAAAAATGGCATGGGGATTTTTATTGGAATTGCATTGAATTTGTAAACTGCTTTTGGTATTATGGGCATTTTCACAAGGTTAATTCTACAAATTCATGAGCACAGGAGGTCTTTCCATGTTCTAATGTCTTCCTTCTTTTTCTTTTTAAATTTTTATTTATTCCTTTTATTTTATGTGTATTTTACTGCCTGCGTGGAGGTAGGTGCACTCATGTCAGTGGAGGTCAGAATGGAGTGTTAGGTCCCTTGGAACTAGAGTAAAGGACAGTTGTTAGCCACCATGTGGGTGCTGGAAATTAAACCCAGGTCTTCTGCAAGAAGAACCAGACCTCTCTTTAATATATATATATATATATATATATATATATATATTTTTTTTTTTTTTTTTTTTTTTTTTTTTTACTGTGTATGAGTGCATGCCTGCACGTGTGTAAGTGCACCCATGTCATGAAAGCCTGTGGAGGCAAGAACAGGGTGTTGAATCCCCTGGAACTGGAGTTACAGACAGTTGCTAGCTGCCATGTGAGTGCTGGGAATTGAACCCAGGTCCTCTGGAAGAACAACATTTTCTTAACCGCTGAGCCATCCCTCCAGTCCTGGAGCCAGTGCTCTTAACCAATGAGCCATCTCTATCTCTCCAGCCTTCTCAATCTCTTTCTTAAAGATTTAAATTTTCATTATGCGATCCTTAACATCTTTGACTAGGTTTATTCCTGGAATTTTTTTATTTTAAGGCAACTGTAAATGGGAAATTTCCATAACCTTTTTATTCACCTATTTGCTATTAATATATAAAAAGGCTACTGAATTTTGTAGATTGGTTTGACATCCTGCCACATTGCTGAAAGTGTTGATTATTTCTAGAAGTTTTCCGGTGGAATTTTTGGGATCTCTTGTATATAGATGTATAGTATCATATCATCTGCAAATAAGGATAACTTGATTTCTTTTCCAATTAGTACTCCTTTTAATTTCTGTCTCTTGTCTTAATGCTCTAGCTAAGGTTCCAAGCACTATATTGAGCAGACTGCTCTGGTTCCTGATTTTAATGGTAACACTTCTAGTTTTTCTCCATTTAGAATGATGTTGGCGGTGGGTTTATCGTTTCTAGCTTTATTTCTGTGGAAGACTTTTATCATGAAGGCTTGTTGCATTTTGTCAAAGACCTTTCCTGCTTCTATTGAGATGATTGTGTGATTTTGTCTTTAAGTACATTTATATGACGTATTACATTTATTTACTTTTATTGAGTGATCCCTGTATTTCTAGAATAAAGTCAACTTGATCATGGTGGATGATCTTTTTGATGTGTCCCTGTATACAGCTGGCAAGTATTTCACTGAGAATTCTTGCATCTGTTTATTAAGGATATTGGCCTATAGGTTATTTTTATTGTGTCTTTACCTGGTGGGTAATAGTGCAATATTGGCTCTGTAGAAGAAGTTTGGGAGTTCTCCCTCTGTATCTATTTTTTGGAATAATTTAAGCAGTATTAGTTGTACATGTTTTTTGAAGATTCATCTGGACCTGAGCTGGTTTTAGTCAGAAGGTTTTGTATTACTGTTTCAATCTCCTTATTTATTATGGGTTTATTTAAGTTGGTGATTATCTTCTTGATTTAACTTTGATGATTCCAATGAGTCTAGAAATTAATCCATTTCTTTTAGATTTTAGAATTGAATAGAGTATAGATTTTTAAGTATTCCCTTATAATGTCCTGGATAATTTTGGTGTTTACTGTTCTGATTTGGTTTATTTGCATTTGTTCTTTCCTTTTTCTGGTTAGCTGGGCTGGGGTTCTATCTTATTTATCTTTTCAAAGAAACAGCTCTTTCATTCATTGATTCTTTGTTTCTATTTCATTGATTTCTGCTCTGGTTTCTATGATTCCTTCGTGAAGCAGACCATTTCTAACACTGTAGGATCTCTTATATTAACCTTTTATATCATCTGCTTCGTTCTTGTCCACCAATTCCTTGTGATTCCTTAATACCTACAACCTCTAATCTGTTCTCCATTTCTGTTTTTTGTCATTTGAAAATGTTGCATAAATAGCATCAAAAGTTATATGTCCTTTGAGGATTTGTGTTTATAACACAGAATAATTCTCTTGAGAAGTATTCAGGTGGTTGTGTATAATAAGTTAATTGCCTTTTAATTGTTCAGTACAGATATAACATAATTCACTTACGAATTCACACCATGAAGGGCATCTGGGTCATTTCCAGTGCTTGAATATAAAACATCTCTGTACAGCTTTCCCTTGAGCTGCCACGCATGCCCATGAAACAACTGTTGGACCATGTACATTTAGTTGTGTTTTATTGTTGTTTTTCAGTGCTGTCGATCCAACTCAGGTTCTATGCATTTGTGCATGCCAGGCCATCATTCTGCCACTGAGTTACATCCTCTGACATGTAAATTTAGTTTTAAGAAATTGCCAAACTGTTTTAAAGTTTTACTATATTATTTTACATTCCCACAAGCAGTGCATCAGCAATACAGTTTCTCTTCATCCTCACCAGAAATTACAATTTGTACTGATACTAGGTTGTTTGGGGTTGGTTTGGCTTTGGCTTTGCTTGTTTATGTCTTTTTTGACAGTGCTGGGGATTAAACTCAGGGCCTGGAGCATGCTAAGCAGGTGTTCTCTCATGGTGCTATAATACTCAGCCCCACTATTTTTTACTTCGGCTATTCTAATAAGAATGTAGTTAATATATTTTTGTGGTTTTTAATGTCCATTTTCCTAGTGACTAATAATGTCACATATCTCTTTTATGTACATAGTAGCTGTAGGTATATCCTGTTTTTGAAACGTTCCCCCTCCCCCATTTTCTAGTTGCTTTATTTTTTTAGCATTGAGTTCTGAGAGAACTCAATGTATTATCAGTTCTTCGCTGTAAATGAAGTTTGCAATCTTTTACTACCCTGTAATTTGTCTTTTAATAAACCTATTCACATGAGCTTTTCCAAAGAACTTTTGATGTAGTCTAGCTTAAGCATCCACTTTTTTAGGTTTTATGAGAAAGGACCTTCCTATAGTCCCAGATGGCCTATAATTCACTAGGTAGACCAAGTGGTTCTTGCTCTCATAGAGATCCGCTTTCCTCTGCCTCCCAACTGCTGGGGCTAATTTATGTAGAAGGCACAGATTTAAAGTTTTTGTTGTTGGGTTTGATTTTTGGTTATTTGGGGGAGGTGCTCTTTGTTGTTTATTTGTCTGATGCCCATGGCAGAGTTGCCTCAGCAGGTTTTGGTGAAAAGGCTAACCCTCTTCCACTGAATTATTTTTGCATGTCCACCAGACTTCAATGGCATAACTAACACAAAACTGAAGAACAGTTAGAGGACAAACACTACCTCATTTCAAGACTCAAAAGAAAGCTGCGGTAGTGAACTGTGGTGTTAGCAAAAACCATAAGCAAATCAATGGAACCGAATAGAGAACTTAGAATTAAAACCACACAAATAGAGTTAACTGATCTTTAGTAAATGAGCAAGAGTGATGCAACAGAGTCTTTTCAGTTGGTTTTTAAAAATGTTTTAATTGCGTTTTGTGCATTTCACATGATAGATCTTAATCAGACCTAGGCCCTCCTCTCCCCAGACCCTCCTCTCCCCCAGACCCTCCTCTCCCCTAGGCCACCCTCTCCCCAGACCCTCCTCTCCCCTAGGCCATCCTCTCCCCAGCCCCTTCTCTTCCCCAGACCCTCCTCCCCCCAGACCCTCCTCTCCCCCAGACCCTCCTCTTCCTCAGACCCTCCTCCTCTCCATACCCTCCTCTCCCCTAGGCCATCCTCTCCCCAGACCCTCCTCTCCCCTAGGCCATCCTCTCCCCAGACCCTCCTCTCCCCAGACCCTCCTCAGATGTCCCTCAGCACAAGTTCAACCATTGGAATCTAGTCAGCCTACCTAAAGTCATTCCCTTAAAGAAAATCACCTCTCCCTATCCCAGCATTTAATCAGTTGTCAAGTTGGCTAGGGTTGGGGCCTGCTGCCTTTTTCTCTCTTTCTATGCTGAGTTTTTATCTGAATGAGTGGGATGGGTCTTGTGCATGCTGCTTTATTTGTTGTTGTTGTTTTTTGACACAGGGTCTTACTGTAGTCCCAACTGGCCTGGAACCTGCTCTGTAGAACAGGTTGGCCTTGATCTCACAGAGATTAGCCTGCCTCTGTCTCCCAAGTGGTGAAACTAAAGGCGTTCACCATCATGCCCAGCTTAATGGTCTTCACAGTTGGAACAACTGGAAATCCACATGTGTTACCATAAATCTATACAAAAATTATCTCAAAATAAACCATGAAGCTAAAAGTAAAATGAAAACCTATGGAATTCCTAGAAGGTTAATTATAGGGGAAAATCTAGATAATCTTGAGTTTAATGATGCCTTATTTATGATACAAAAGTGATGATCCATGAAAGACTTAATAAGCCGGACTTCCTTAAAGCTGAAGAGCTTTATAGGGGAAGTCCCACAGAGAGTCACTTTGCCCGGAAAGGCTTTGAAAAGTCTATCTGAAGGTTCTTCACTAAAATTTCCACTAAAGGGACTAGAGAGGTGACTCAGAGCTACTAAGAGCGCTAATGCAAACTTTTCTTTTTTCTAAAGGTGGTGTCCAATGAAAGGAAATTGAAAAGAAATTTGAAAAACTATATGTTTGATTGAGGACGTGTATCCAACATGTACTAAGAATAGTTTACACTGAACAATAAGAAACAAATAGTCCAATTTTAAAATGGCTACAAAAGATGTATAGATCACAAATTTGACAAAGAAGACAGACAGTTGTTAAGTGAGATACAGGATAGACAAATCTATGAAATCATGCTCATCATCATATGGAATTAAAGAATTCTAGTTTTTTAATGAGGTACCAGTAGACACCTATTAGAAGTGCTAAACTCCAAACACCAAGGACACCCAGTGTTGGTGAGAATCTGGAGCAACAGGATCTCTAATTCACTGAAGAAAGGGCAATACTGCACAGCACTGTAGAAGACATCCCAGCAACTTCTTACAAACTAAACATAGGTTTAATATATAATCCAACAATTCTGTCCTTAGGTATTTACCCAAATGAATTATGTCTATATAAAAACCTGAATAAGGCTGTTTACAGCACCTTTAATAATAACTAACAAAATTTGGAAGCAGCTAAAGTTCTTCAATAGGTGAATGAGTAAATGAAATTGGTTATGTTGCACGTAGATGATGGAATATTCTTCAGTGATAATGGAAATGAGATAGCAAGCTAGGAAAATTCATGGAGGCTCCATGAATGCGCACCATAAGTGAGAATTCCAGATGGAAATCAGCATGAATTGCATGATTGCAAATATGTGACATTCTAGAAGGAACAAAACTACAGAAACTATGGAGGTGTGGGGGTGGCCAAAACTTGAGGATGAAGAAGGGCGAATGGGTGGAATGCAGCATATTTTCAGGGCAGCGGGTGTTCTTTTGTGTGATACTGTAATATGGATGCATGGCATGATGCATTTGTCAAAATTCCCGCCATTGGGCAAACCAGAGTGAATCCTAAGGTAAACTATGGATTTTAACTAACAATAATGTGTCAGTGTTGGCTCATTAATTATAACAAATGTAAAACACTATGCAATACATTAGTGTATGAAACTGTAGGAGCAGGGAGAGAATAAGAGGTTTATGAGCTCTCTACTTTTGACAGGCATTGTGGCACTTGCCTTTAATCCCAGCCTTTGGGAGGCAGAGGCAGGTGGATCTCTGTGAGATCGAGGACAACTTGGTCTACAATAGCCAGTTGAGTTCCAGGCCACTGGGGCTACAGGGAGAACCTATCTCAACAAGACAAATATATATATATACTTTCTGTGCCATTTTCCCATAAAACTAAAGTTTCTCCAAAAAAAATAGCTTCTTAAGAAACACAATTAAAGGTTAAGAAATATTCATATGGATCTATTTGTTTCATTTAGTTCTGTTGTTTGTGTTTCATTGCTCTATGTGATTCTCCCTTTGCTAAAGCCACATAGTATTGAAAACTGTGATGATAAAGTGAAATCTGAAATCAGCAGACTGGTTTCTCCCACTTCATTCTCTTGAAAATACTTTTATCTCTGATATTTCCTTTGCTTTTATATATAATCTTTGAATAAACTTGTCCATATACAAAAACTCTGCTGGTATTTTAACAAAATTTGTTTAACCCTGTATGTCAATCTGGGGAACAATTGATAAATTTACTATGCCAAATATTCCAATCAATATGTGTGTCTTAATTTATTGAAAATGTTTTTATTTCTTTTAACAGCATTGTAGTTATCAGCATAAAATTCCTGTACATGTTTATTAAATGTATCCTTAAATATTTCTTTCTTTTTTCCTTGATGTATTACAAATGGCATATTAGTGTTAATTATAGATTTAATTTTAATTTTATTGCTGAGGTATATATATGTATATATATATATACATATATATATATATATATATGTAATTGAATTTGGTGGCTTATTTTGTGTCCTATACACTGCTAACCACAACTTTCTTAGGTCCAAAAGTTTGTTTTGTGAATTTCTTGGGGTATTCTATGCTATTGGCAGAGAGAGCTTAATTTTTTTTTCTAATCTGCACACCTTTGTAAGGGGCTAAATCCCTAATAAGCCACAGGGTCACTCAGAGTAATAAAGATAGCACACACACGCTTCCTGGTTCTTCTTGGTCTGGCAGGAAGACCTTATTTTTAACTTCAACAGGACCTCTTCAACTGACCTGCTTAGAGCCACTTAGCCGATGTGACCTGTCATTTTTCTTTGTTTAAATCGACCAAGAGAAAATTAGGGGCAGGGAAACCACTAAAGCCCTTGAAAGTCAGGTTTTCTGGAGAGAACATTGGATTTCAGCTCCCAGGTCCCCTCTCTGCTTGTGAAGTGTTTATTTGACAGTTGTTCTCTGCTGTGCTGAGATTTTAACTCTTTAATTCACTGAGAAAACAAACCCAACAATACCCCAGACTGAGAACGATGCCAAAACTGCATCATTTTTATTCCTATTCTTGCTTTATTACACTTTTGTGATTACTACAGAAAATTATTCCTAATTTGTTTAAGCAGAAAGACTTCAGCCAGGATTTACTGTGAAGGCATCAAAACTATCACAGTAGAAGAGAGAGATTTTAGTGACAAATTCCTCCCAGTGACTTTTAATGTAATTAATGTACTTTAATGTAATTCTGGTATGGTAGGGCTTACATCTGCCATTTTATCTCTATATTATTGTGTTTTCTCTATTTTTATTTTCCACCTTCCTGTGGGTTACATGTACATATTTTTTAGAACTCTGTTTTATCTATACTGTTTTGGAATGCATCTCTCTGTACAGCTTTTTAAGTAACTGTTAAAGGTATTGAATTCTATTATACATTGTGATGTGTGTCTTGCAGAACATACAAAATTTGTTGACTATTACTGTATCCATAGAATTGGGAAACCAATGTCAGCTTATCAAACTTCAACGGGAAAATCTGGATTGTCTTGCAGATCAAAGGAACGATGACCTGATTGGCAGGTCAGGACATTTTAGGTCACTGGTACCAAACATCAGCCTTGAACTGGAGCAACATTCTGGAGCAAGCTCTCTCTTGGCCCATTAAATTGGGTTATGGGATGCCCAGGTGATGCCCAACAAGAGAGGGCACTGAACTTCCAGGTAGTGAGGCTCATGTAGGACTGTGGGAAATTGCCAGTTATCAACCAGAAGAGAAGAAACCAGTGCGTACTAGAGTGTACATGATGGTGCAAACTTTAAGACTGAAAACTGTAACAAAGGCAGAGTTTAGTACAAAGCCTGGAAATCAGCAACTGCTCAACTACTGACGATGACTACTGCGGCTCCTCTGTCCACCCCTCAGTGCCTCCTCCTTTGCCTCCACCTTCATTCCCACCCCTCCTTTCCTGTCTCTTGCACAGTATTAGATTAGCTAAAAGCAAATATCTGACCTACAACATTGAAAATGGAACACTTTTTTTTCCTGTCTAAACCTTCAATCACTGATGAAACAACACCAAGGACTCCCAAACTTTCTTGTGTCTTAAGATGTTTCAGTGCTGATTTTTATATTCTAGACCAAAAGAATTACTGAACTATTTTTCTAAATCTAAACAATTAAGTATTTATGTGCTAACAACTTAATAGCCATGTGAGAAAAAAACATAATAAACATAATTTAATGTAACATAATAATAAAAAATAATATAAAAATAATAAAAAAACATAAATTGAAAAACAAAGCAATGTTTTCATTTCATTTTTAAATAACAGCAGTTAGTTAATGGGATGAGCACTGAACATCTCTAACTCTAGAATCCGGTTAGACAATGTCATGGTCATTTCCTGTTCTACATGATCTTTTACTTTTTGTTTGATCCTTGCTCTTTATCACAGCAACTAACAAAAATCCAGTTCTGAAAGATAGGTCATTGACAAGATTGTAGCATTGCCTATTGAAACTGTGAACTCTCTTGAAGTAGTGACTTATTTAGTGCCCAAGCAATTTTCTCATTTTTCTCTTAAAAACTGAAAATGTACCTGCTACCATGAAACTGTCACAGTGCCTCATGGTACCTTGGCAGTTTAGAGAAATATAGAATTAAATGGTAATTATTAATAGTTGGGATCAGTTATAGACTAAGAATTCCTAAGTCAAGGGGTCAAGTTTCATAGGCCATTGGCTTTGCTTAGGATTTTATAAAACAAATGGTTGTTTGGGCTGACTGCCAGTGAATCACAGCCTATACAAGTTTATTTAATCTCTTGAATGTGAATTTTCAAGAGAAATGAGAACACTCGTGTCGGGAGCCGTTTGCAGGGATCAGTCTTGCTGATCCCAGAAGTGCTGTGGGATTAGGGCATTTTGCAATGCGAGTGATTTATTCACTTGAAGGAGAGAAAATCCTGTAATCCCAAGGCTGAAAATCCTATAATCCCAAGGCTGAAAATCTTGTAAATCCTTGTAGGAAGGTCTGATTTAATTACCCGGAGGAAAGCTTATCTTAAATCCTAGGCTTAGCACCTTTTGTTAAGTAGTTGTAGGTGTTTTTTGAATAATCCTGAATATGTAAATGATGGTTGTATTGTTCCTATAAATACGCTGAGCAGAATAAAGTCATGGCCTCAGTATTGACTGAAAGCCCTCCCGAATCTATCCTCGTGTTCTCTCTCTCTCTCTCTCTCTCTCTCTCTCTCTCTCTCTTTCTCTTTCTCTTTCTCTCTCTTTCTCTTTCTCTTTATTTCTCAATCCTAACTCCCCAATTCAGGTACAGTTCGATTTCTGCTGGCGGGCTCCGGCACACTCGTGAAGAGCCACTGCCCTTAACTCAGTCAGCATCAACAGTGTTCTCTCTTTGCATTGAGGACTGTATTAAGTGCAGGTGACTCCCAAAGAATGTCAGGTGACATTAAGCCTCAGAGTTCAAAGAGGCTACAGGGTTGAACTGTCCTCAAAGTCTGAATGACAGCGGAAGGGTTTTTGTTATTTGTCTGTTCATTTTTGTTTTGTTTTATTTTGAGACAGGGTCTCACTATGGCTGGCCTGGAACTCACCGTGTAAAAGAGGCTAGCCTTGAACTTACAGAGATTACCTCCCTCTGCCTCCACGGTGCTGGCATTAAAGATGTGCACCACCACACTTGGCCATTCTTTTTTAAGAAGACATCTTTAGTCAACACTTGGAATAGTCTAGAAATCCATAGACAGTGCTAGTAGAGGCCAAAGGTCCAGGTTACTTTCCTGTTAGTTGATGGGGAGCAGTGATCCCCATTCTCCAGTTCTAGTATTGTGTGGACTCTTAGTCAGTTCTTCTAGACATACAGAAATTAAGTGTTCGCATTCAGACTGAAAACCTTTACAACTTCTACTGGGAATACTTTCTTCAAAGGAATGAAAGGAAATTCTTCTATTTTTTTGAGCCTTTTTTTAAAACACAAAATTGCATGTGATTTTATATTTTTTTCACTGTGTAAGAGTTTAATGTCCAATAGAAGAAGCAGAAGCACACACATGAAATTTATAAAGCAAAATAGGTTGACACATGCTTAAAAGTGGTGCAGTTAATAAACTGTGGCAGTAGGATACTTCGGAAACAAGAAGAAGATTCTCATTTGAGGAAGTTAAGATAAGAGCAGTGCAGACAATGACAAAAGGGAATTAGGAAAATGGGTGATATTTTGAAGAAACTGCATGGTGTTTTGGGGAACTGACAAGTACTTCTTGTAGTTGAGTGGATGATGCTTGAGCATATAGGAAGAAGTCAAAGTAATAAGTTAAACAAAAATTAGGAATATCTACTTCCCCTTCCTCAGTTCTTTGCTAATTTTTTTCTGCTGAGCTTGTGCAATGCCTCAAAATTACTCTCAGCATTGTTCTTCAACAACCACTGTGCACCTGTTGAGCTGGCACTTAACGTGAAGTCATTTGTCATTCCTGGCTTGGGCCTAATGTTCTATTTTACTGTTTATTTGGTTTTAAAAAATATTCTATATACTATTTTTATTTATTTTTAGATGTATGAGTGTATTACCTGCATGTGTGAAAGTGCACCTGTGTTGTGCAATGCCTACAGAGGTCAGAGAGGGTGTCGGATCCCCTAACTGGAGTAATAAACAGTTGTTAGCTGCCACGTGGGTGCTGGGAATCAAATCTGGTACTCTAGAAGAGCCATCAGTGCTCTTAACTACTGAGTCATCTTTCCAGCCCATTCATTTATTTGTTTATAAATGTTTTTTAAAAATAAAATTTTGTAACTGTTAATGGTCTGCTGAGTTGATTTGAAGTGTAGATGTCAAATGTTTTGCTTTGGAAGTATCCTTTATTATATTTTGTTAAAAAGGAAATCCGGGGGTTGAGGAGATGGCTCAATGGGCCTGCTGTGCAAGCATAAAGACCTGGGCTTAAATCGACAGAATCCATCTAACAAGCCAGGCACAGTCACATGCATGTCTGTAAGCCCAGCTCTGGGAGGGAGTGGGACAAAGGTAGAAGATCTCTGGGGCTTACTGGCCTTGACCAGCCCAGCTCAAGTTTCAATGAAAGTCCCGGTCTCAAGGGATACAGGATACACAATGTCCTCTCCAGGTTCAGCTCACATGCATGGACTCCTGCACACACACATGCAATTACACTACATACATACATGAGACACACAAAATAATAAAAATAAAGGAAAATTGTGTACTGTTGTATGATTAAATCTAATATGTTAAAAATAAAAATTTTAAGTTAACCAAAAAAGAGGTTAACAAAACAGAGGTATATCCATTTCTCGTAGAAGTAAATTTTTAGCTTTTGAATTGCCAATTTTTTCTCCTAAAATTAGGTTTTAAAAAATCTCTGATACATACTTGAATTTTCTCCACACCTTTTAGATTCGCACTTCAGGTGTGATTTGCACTTGTATGTGTTGTAGAAGACAAGTACTACCTCTGATAGAATAAATGAGGTCTAGAATAAAAGGATTTTTAGGAAAGCCAGGACGATCCTCTTATTTTGCTGATGAGGACAGGTAGAGAATAGATATTTGAATCTTTGTGTTTTTACAGTGCCAAATATGAAACCTAGAGTATGCCTTGTAGCTAGACAAACATTATACACCAGAGTTACATCTCCACCCCTAAGTTGAATCTTTTTTTTTTAGTTCAATCAGATAATGTTTGCCTTTTGATTGAGTACCTTAATATACTTATATATTTAATGTAATTACTAATGGTCAGATTTGTATCGGTCACATTATTTGCTGTCCATGTGTCTCTTATTTTTGACTGTCCTAGTTCTTTTCTGCTTCCTTTTCTCTTAAACATACACATTATATATATATATATATATATATATATTAGTATAGTATATTTTATGTCTTTTGATGATGTCTACTTCCACTTTTTTGAGTAATTTTCTTAGTGATTAACAATGGAGTTCTGCTTAACACCAATTTAATTCCAATAGTATTGGAAACTTTGCTTTAATATAGATTCTTTTTCTCTCCCTTTGTACCATTATTTCCTTACTAAGTATATTTTTATATGTCAAGTTTCCAAATAAAATTTATGAATATTGTTCTATAAAGTCTTTTAGATTCATTTGGAGAATAAAAAGTATATTTATATTTTTATAATATAATTTTTATAATATAACCAACACAATTACTTTTATTTATTTATTTATTTTTTGTCTTTTTGAGACAGGGTCTCCTTGTAGCCACAGTTGGCCTGGAACTCTGTATGTAGACTAGACACACCTTGATCTCACAGAGATCCGAGTGCCACCGCCTCCTGAATGCTGGGACTAAAGGCATGTGCCATCACGCTCGGCATAACTATATTACTGAAGCTACTTATTCACATAGATTATTGTCATTTCTTTTTAGCCTGAAGGATTTTGTGTGCATGCGCCCTTGTGTGTGTGTGTGTGTGCGCACAGATGCACATAGTCATGCATGTGCATGTAGAAACCAGAAGTTAACACTGGGTGTCTTTCTCTTTTACCCTCTAACTTTTTTTGAAACAAGGTCTCTCACTGAACCTGGAGTTCTGTTTTGGCTGGCCTGATTCGCCAGGGAGCTCCTGCCATCTACCTGTCTTCATCCTCAGTGCTGGGGTTACAGATATGCGCTGTCATGCCCATCTTTTATGGGGTGCTAGGATCCTCATGCCTAAGGGAGAATTGCCTAACAGTTCTTCTGAAACCAGTGTTTGGCTGAATTCTATAGCCTGTCAGGTTAAAGCAGGTGCATCTCGGCTTTACTGAGGTCTATCTCAGAAGCTTTAGCATACAAATATAATATTTAGAAGAGAATAATATACCTCATTTGCTTTATTCCCCAAATTTAACTGTCTATAAAAACTTTTATTCACAGATAAATGTTAACATCTCTTGAAACAAAACTCATAAAATTGTTTGAGTTAAAGTTGCTTAAAATTAAACATGTTGTCTTCTAAAGGAATACAGTCAAGTTCACATCGAGGCATCTGAAGAAACCAAATGTGTTGCAATCACTTCTCTACTTCTGAGATCTTGGTCACTGAAACTAAAGTATATAAAACTGGGGGAACTAGAGAAAATTCTCTTAAGAACCTGTTACATTATTAACAGTGTGAGACCCGATATGGTTCTAGATGGAACCATGATGAAATAAACTGGGAGAATGAGGTGTTTAGTACATGAGTTGTGAAATTTCTCTCCTAGCAACAGACTGCATGGTCATGATACTCCTGTCTCTCAATCCATTCACTGCATGTGAGGTAATGTTTCTCAATTTTTTTCATTCAAACACACACACACACACACACACACACAAAACATGCTCTTTCCACCTGCATATTTTGATAGGTTCTTCATGAAGTTTCATGCCTATTTGCTGAATACAAATTTAGAACTTCAAACCTAGGCCATTAGTATTACCTCTTTTCAATAAACAGGAACTGTCCAAGACTACAGGGAGAAACTGCAAATAAAAATCACGGGAAAAGTAAACCAGGAAAAATTCATAATGAAGAATGGGAAATGGGAAAAAAAGTTTTACAGGAAGTTGGACTTAGAAAAATTGTTATTGAAGATTTCTTACAGTAAGCAAAATAAGATGTAGTATTAAGACAAAGCTGTTTCAGCAATACTGAAGAAAAGCCTAGGTTGCAAAATACAGTCAGTTTCTTAAATAGATGTCCACAGAAGAGCACAGTTCAGGGCCAAAATATCGTAGTTCCTTAAAAGAACGTACAGCCCAGAAGAGCGAATGGCTCCTCGGAGTTCTGCAGGTTACACCTGTTCCCCATAACCACGTCTACTCTTTAACTGTGGTTTCCAGGAACTGTCAGTACTGAGAAAGGGGTATTTGAGTCAGTAGATAAAATACTGTGGTAATCAGAAAGATATATCTTCCATATATGAATAAAATGGCCTGCTACATCCTGCCATCTAAAATCATATGGAGCTTTATAGGTGACAAGCCAGCCCCTGGATCAGATTATACCATATATACCATTCTTGATATTTTTGTGAATAGTGTAATTACACTACTGATAGAGAAACTTGAAATGCCACGCCTCTATTATTCTACATTTTTGCCCCTGAACCAACATTTCAAAAAGTTGAATCATATCCCTTCTAAATGACAGGTGCCTGATAAAGGAATCTCCAAACTCTGCATACCTGCAGAGACTTATATCAATTATACATTTGTATTTTCATGGCCATTTGGAGATACTAGCCAGCTGGAGCAACATTACCCAAAGTTCACTGAATTCATTGACTGCTTGAAGGACATAGAATCTTAGGTCCTTATTTAAAGATATACTGGAAAACCTAGTCCTAGTATTACTTCTATCATGGTAGAAAGGTGGAGGAGATAACTCAGATAGAATGCTATCTCCTTCTCTTAACCCAGTAGGAGAAGAAAAAAAAAATGCTTGAAGATAAGTGATGGGTGAACCAGGTTTGTCATTCCAGGGAGTCATCAGAGCTTTGTATTCTTGGTCTCTAGGTTGATCATGTTCCCCTGAATATGGGGAATCTGCTTATCCGTTGGCCTGTGAATATCCTCTGACTTGACAGGAACATAGTAGTAGCCCATGATGGAGAAAATCAGGCAGACCACAAGCAGGAGGCAGGAAAACAAAATGAATTCAGCCCACTGCAGGAAGAAATAAACATAAGAAGATGGGAAGCCTGAAATTAAGGGATCTGTGCAGGGTGGGGGACTGGATAACTCAATGACTGAGGGATCATCCCGAGAGGCAGACTTTCCCGGGATGAACATCAGGTTCTTTGGCCTCCCCTCCCACAAGTACAGAGTGGTCACTGTTGCTGCCTAACATATGCCTGTTTCCAGGCAACATCTGTTATCTACCCTCATAGCACTGAATGGGGGATGTGGAGGCCAAGGAATGGGAAAAGGAAGAAGAGGAAATCTGGGTAGACACAGCAGCTGTCTTCTCATATTCATACCTGTACCAGGCCGCTGAATTGTGCCACAACAAGCACAATGATGTTCCCCACTGCCACTGTCAACAACCAGGCTGCCTGGAGTACAGATTTCATGCTAGATGGTGCCTAGGGAAGACAAGTCTGTAAGCAAACAAACTCTCTATTCTACTCTCTTGCCCCATGAAACTTCCCATAAAAATTTCCAAACTCACACTTTCCTCACTAAATTCAGTCAGCACATTGATTCATACGATGGTACTAATGTGACAGTAATAATACAGTGACCCTCTTCATTGAATATTTAATTTACCACTCGTAACATCTCACCTGGGAATAAGAAAACTCAAGCCCTGTGACAGAGAACATGACCTCTGCTGCCGTAACCAGTGCATATTGTGGTAACTGCCACGCAATGGACAGCTGACTGCTTGGAATGTCTCTTGTCTTCCAGGCCTGAAGACCATGACTGGTGACCTTAGTGAGAGAAGAAGAAATGGGCTTCTCAGCAACCTTGATTAGCCTAAGTACAGCATTCTCTCATCAATACCTATCCTTTCCTTTAATTTTCATTTCTCTGCTACTTTAAGAGATTGGGCATTTCTATATAATTCCAGAATTTTGACATTTCTTTCGATACTGCTGGTTCCTTTGCCTGATTTCAGTCAGTTTCAGTAAAAGTCATCGATTAACTGATTGAGATGAAAAGTCATTGATGTCCAAATACTTTTGATACTGAATAAAAAGGACATTAGCCTCTAAATAATCAAGTTAAGGTATCCTGTTTTGCTTGAGTTGAGAATGTGAATAGTATCTAGAGATCTACGTGTGCAGAATTTTCAGCATAAGAGCAGACCATGACCAGAGCTTCTAAATCAAGGTCACTCAATGTACTAATGCTGAAATAATGAGTGTGGTAGACTGGACAGCATAGGTTCCATCAAAAAGGAGACCACTAAAGCACCAGTCATCCGACATGGTGATATCTGTCACAGAATCTTCTAACAGTATCCCAATGTAAGTAATCCAAGCCCTTAGGTAAAATTTCTTAAATCAGTTATTGATTCTTTTATTATTTATGTCAGCACCATATAAACCAAACAAGGCAGGACTATAGAAGGAATTGGTTTCCAATCCCCACTGATTTATTTTTTTAATATTTTATTTATTATTTTTATTTTATGTGTATGAATGTATGCCTGCATGTGTGCAAGTTCACCTATGTCATATAATGCCTGCAGAGGTCAAAAGAGGGCATCGGATCTCCTGGAACTGGAGTTATGGATGATCGTTAGCCACCTTGTGGGTGCTGGAATTTGAACCCAAGTCTTCTGCAAGAGCAGCCAGTGCTCTTAACCACTGAGCCATCTCTCCAGCCCCATGACTTTTACTTTATATGTCTATTAGATATTGGAATTTAGAAACATATATGGCCTACAGCTTGAACAACATATGAGAGAAGAACTAGCAAAGACTGGATTAATACCAGAAGTACAACTGTTACAAGTCAAATTGTGCCATTAAAAACTCAAGCACTAAAGTTCTAACAACCAGTATTTGAGAATATAAACTAATTTTGAACTAAAGTGCTTATAGATTAAATTAGTCACATTAAAATGGGGTCATTAAGATGGATTAATAGAATATTATAGACATATAAAAGGGAAACATTGGACAGAAAGACACACAAAAAATTGTTATATGAAGATAAAGGTATACATTGGGGTGATTATACTAAACACCAAGAAATATCAAATACCCACTAAAACACCAGAAGGTATAGTAGAGGCATGGAGAAATTGCCCCAGCCCTACAGCTCTCAGACTTCTAGTCCACATAGCTATGAACCAATAAGCTTCTGTTTTGTAGGCTCCTCAGCTTATGGCATTTAATATTTTTTAAATTTCCTGTGTATAAATGCATCCATATCATACAATGCTCATGGAGACCAGAAGAGGGAGTTGGATCCCCTGGAACTGGAGTTAGGGATGGTTGTTAGCCTCCAGGTAGGTGCTGGGAACTGAAACCATGTGACCTGGGAATTGAACCCAGGTCTTCTGGAAGAGCTTTTAACTGCTGAGTTACTCTCCAGGCCCAGTTTATGGTATTTTTTATAGCAGCCATATGCAACTAATAGGCCTAGGCTGGCTTAATATTTGATATCAATTAGAGCTATATACTATATCAGTAAGATAAAGGACCAAAACCACTTTGTCACCTAAATAAATTCAGAACAAGCACTTGAGAACATTGAACTCCATATAAATGGGATAAAATAATCAAGCAAACAATCAGACAAAGCCTCAAAAACAGCAATGGACAGAATGGCCTCAATTCTTCTCAATTCTTGTTAGTGATAAGACTAGATGCTCCTCACCCCCCAGCGGATATCAGCTCTCACCACTTCTGCTCAACTCTGTATCAGCACAACTGGGCAGAGAAAAGAAGCAGTGAGCATCTAGACTGAAAAGCAAGTGAGACTGTCTCTATTTAGAGTTGACATGATCTTATATATAGGAACTTTAAGCAATCCACTGAAGTAGTTTTAGGACTAATAAATGAGTTTAATAAGGGTTCAGGATAATATACAAAGAATAACATAAAAATCAATTGTATTTTTATAACTTAAAATGACCAAAGTAAAAACGAAATTAAGAAAATCATTACACTAACAACACTTTTTTAGAAAATCAGGAACAAATTTTCTAAAGTAAATGTAAAAAATATATTTTAAAAACTACAAAAACGGTCAGAAAAAATAAAAATATCTAAATAAATGGGAAGACATATCATATTCACTGAATATTATTAAGATGGCAATAATCCCTGTGAATGACCTTCTAATCCTAAAATGACCCACTTCATGTGGAAATTCATGGGACCAGAATAACTAATCAATCTTTATTTTATTTCAGACCGGGGATGGAATCCATGGTTTTGCACACACTAGGCTGTACTACTGAACTGCATCCTCAGCCTATAAACCAAGCTTGGAAAAGAAGAAAAAAAGGCATTAGATATTGACATTCTCTGGATTCAAAATTTACTACAAAGCAATAGGAAACAAAAATAATGTGGAAGTCATATACTATAAACATGTGAATCAATGGGTAGGAATGAAAGTTATAAAGAAGACCTCATTTTTATGGTCAGTTGATTTTCAACAAGAGCATCATGACCATTTAATAAACAGTTTGTTTCAATAAATTGTGCTGGGATAGCTGGCTGGATAGATAGATAGATAGATAGATAGATAGATAGATAGATAGATAGATTTATATCTGTGTGAAAAAGTTGAACATATATCTTTAGTAAAAGATTCTTATACATGGAACTGGAAAGATGGCTCAGTGGTTAAATGTTCTTCTATAGGGCCCGGGTTCAGTTCCCGGCACCCACATGGTAGCTAACAATTGTCCATAACTCCAGTTCTAGGGCATCTGTTGCCATCTTCTGGATCCCACAGGAATTGCACACACATGGTACACATATATATGCAGGCAAAACACTCAAGGCACACAAAATTTTAAAAACCTTTTAAAGGTCCTTATATATAAAAAATAATTGAAAGTAGATTAAATATTTAAACATAAGAAATAAACTCTTAGAGGAAACCATAAACATGAGTCATTGATTAGATAATGATTTCTTAGATGTGAACCAAAATCACAATCAAATAAGCTGACATTGGGCAAAGATTATGAACAGATGTTTCTCTAAAGATATACAAATGGCCCAAAATTAAACACAAAGATACTCAACATCCTTAGTTGTTAGAGAAATACATTCATTAAATGACTACAATTTAAAAAATTCAAATGAGTGTTGATGAAGATGTAGAAACCTACAACCCATATATATTGTTAGCGAGAATATAAAGTAGCAAAACCACTTTGTATAATTCTTGTAGTTCTACAAATGATTGAACGTAGAGTTACTATATGACCCAGGAATTCTACTCTTAGGTCTATACCAGAAAGAAATGAAAACATAGATTCCCATGGAAACTTAGATATGTAAGTTCCTAGCAGCAGGATTTATAAGACACAAAAATGAAAACAACCCAAATACACATCAACTGATGAATAAGTAAACAGAATATGCTATACAATGGACTATTATTTGGCAATGAAAATAAATGATGTACTTAAATATGTGACAACATGGATGAGCCTTGAAAGTTATTCCTCATGAAAGAAGTCATACACAAAGGACCACATAATGTATGGCTCAATTTAAATGAAATGTTCAGAAAAGGAAATTTTATAGACAGAGCAGGATAGTGGTTGCCTAGGAGTAGTGGTTTGGAAGGAAAAGAGGAATGACTGATAGTGGGTTTGAAGATTCTTGCTGATGAAAACTGTTACAAAGTAGCACAACTCTGTGGAATATTAGGAGCCACTAAATACATATCATTGAATATTCTATATTGAATACATAGTAATATATCATATACTTAAGTGGGTGAATTGAATGGTATATGAATTGTGCTTTAATAATCCCATTATAAAAATACATAATCAAAGGGAGTGAGTTAATAAGTAAAATAGTGGAATTTTGTAGATTGAGTTTCCATTATAACTTATCATCACTCTTTTGTCTTTAATCGTCAAAAATGATGAAACTGAATTCAAGATTGACATTTCTTACTCTGGTTACTGAGATAATTACTTTTTTCTTTTGGTCTTTTAAAGACAGGGTCTCCCTGAAGTCACAGGTGGTCTAGACTTGCTATATAGACCACGCTGGCCTCCATCTCACAGAGATCCACCTGCCTCTGCCTCCCAAGTGCTGGGATTAAATGTGTATACTACCATGTCCAGCTGACAATTACTTTTTGATAAACCACAATTAACCAATCCTGAAACTCTTTGTGGATATTGGCATTTTCTATCAGTCTTGGTACTTCAGACTGTGATGTGGTAGCATATCAGAATTCCTTAGGCTGGGCTGGGCCTGGTGCATACACCCTTAATCCCAGCACTCAGGAGGAAGAGGCAGGTTGATCTCTGTGAAACTGTGGCCGGTCTGGTCTACATAGTGAGTTCCAGGTCAGGTGGGGCTACAGGGAGACCCTATCTCAAAAAGACCCCCACTTTAAAAAAATTTAAAGAAAGAATTCCACAGAGCTAGCAGACCCATATATCAAATCAACCAAAAATACATAAATAATTTTATATAAATAATCTTTGGTTTCTTAGGGCCACAGTGAGACTGAAACAGACTGTGAGATTTCATAGTGATAGCTTGAGATATATCAGTATATACTGCTAATACTATTTCTTTCTGTATCTTCTCTAGAAACAGTGGGCTTTCTAAAATCACTGCAGGACTACTATAATTTCAATAGGAAATATCCTCATATTTTAAAGGCTTGATCCCCAAATATAATTATCAGAGGTATAGCATTTGGGGAGTAATTAGATCTTGAAGGTTCTGGTCTAATTCTAAATGGACTATTGGGAGGTGGTGGAAACTGTGAAAGGTAATGGCCTCCACAGGCATAGAGAATGCAGGTCATTGAGGGCAGGCCTTTGAGTATATCTTACATATCTTGATAAGTATATCTTGTCTCTGACCCCTCCCTCTTCTGCTCTGTCTGCTTTCTGGCCATCACAGCAGCTTCTTGGCAGCTTTTTTCCACCATGTTTTTCTACCATGATTTTTCTGCCATAGACCCAAAAGCAATGGAGTCATCCAACCACAAAAATAACTGGAGCCATGAACCAGTATACATTTTTCTGCTTTTTAAATTGCTTCTAGATGATATTTGTCAGAGTGGTGGAAAGTCTAACACAAGACCTTTCACCTTATACCAGAAGTAAGTATGTGATCCTTTCTTGCCATAAAGTCTTTTCCTTTGCAGTGTCCTCATCAAGAGGACCCGAGGGTGTGCATGTATCTGTGTGTGTATACAGGAAAAGCGGATACAGGTGTGCACATCTGAAGGGATGGGGAGGTACCTGTAGGCTACTTACATTAGTGATAACAAACAGATATGACGCATCAAAGTTTAGTAGACCTAAATTCAGAAAAAAGTCTTTATCTTCTGTTTTACAAAGAACTGCAGGGTATCTAGAACAAGATAAGATTATGGTTAGAAGGGGCAGCCTGGCTTAGAAAAGCTCCCACCTCCCAGGAAGAGTGGTCTCAACCCTCTACTGATGATGAGGACAGTAATAAAGAAACCATTTCTCTTTGAAGGGAGATACTTCAAAGACTAAGTTATTTTTGTGTCAAGCTTCTGTTTCTGATCTGAGCTCTTTATGTCTGTCAGGTAGATTTTTTAAAATCCTAAACCTAAATAAAAAACATACAGATAACCTTATTTTGTAGATTCCAAACCCATGAATTTTGCTCATAAACATCTTATGACTTAGTAGAGTAGTATAAAACAGTTTACCTGAGAGGAAAAGTCTAAGTAATGAGGTAACAATGAGAGAAACCCAGGAGCAGAATCCAAAGCCAAGAAAACCCTTGTGAACCTCACAGAGACAACCCATATTAACCTGTAGAATGGCCATCACAACCCTCACTATTAGCAGGTCTGTGCAGAAGGAAGATGGGACTGAGAGGAGACAAGGGTTCAAAAGAAGCAGAAGTTTTTCTATACTCAGAATGAGCTCCGATATGCCTACATCCTCCACCTAAATACAAAGAAAGCATCTGAAAAAGAGCTTCTGATAAAAGTATACTGTCCGCAGGGGCAAAGCTCTTACTCTCCTCTTGTCACAGTTCTGTAGTTAGACACTCCAAAGTCTTTGCCAGCATTGAGGAGAACATCTGTACCCAATGATATGTTGACATCTTTATGCAATGTGTTAATAAACCTGAGGGCAGACAAATTATTTACACATCAGAAAACATTCCAAGACAAGGACATCTGATAGTGTGTTGTTTATAACTATATCCCTAGTGCCTAAAATAGTGGCCAGTACATAAAAGGTATATAATACAGATATCAACCAACAAACAAATGAAGTCCCATGTCAGAAGCAGTCACTAGTCGTAACTTTTTCTGAGTTTTCCTGAAGTATTAACTCATCCTCACCTCTTTATCAGATGTCATGGTGGAGGGACACTGCCACAGTCACGGATATAATCTGACTTTCTTCTTTAATCTGGTCTAGGAATATCTAATTTCCTTACCTCTTTTTTTCTCTATGTCTATGTGTGCATGTTCACGAGTGTGAAGGTATATATGCGTGAAGAAGTCACAAATTAAATCATGGGTGTTGATCCTCAGGATGGCCAACCACCTTGTTTTTTTGAGACAGGGTCTCTCACTGAGACCTGGAGTTCACTGATTAGGCTAGGCTGGCTGACTTACCAGCCTCCCCGGTGCTCGGATTATAAGTACATGCTACCACATTTGGCTTTTTACATGAGTTCCACAGATTGAACTTGGGTCATTATGCTTGCACTGCGCTTACCAACTGAGCTATCTCCCTCTACCCGAGTCCTTCTTTACCTCTTAATGATGGATTTCATCAACTGATACTTTATTGAGAAAGATAATGTAAATATAAATAAGATATAACACCATTTACATAAAATTGGTATCTTCTTATAAATGAAGTGTAATTTGACTCCTGCAAAATTTAGAGACCCACAGAAGGTGGTTATCATTGTATTTCAGTCTTCAGAAGTCTTGGGCCCTTCTAGAACCTTCTTTCATATCTTCTAAGTTTAGGTCCCTAGATTACCCCCTAAGGATGGGTTTTTGGTACATTTCTATTTGGACAATTTTAATCTTGGTCTCTAACTCAAAGAATAAGAAAAGCAGTTCCCTCCAGTATCCTAAAGGTTAATGTGTGGACTTCAGGACATTCTTCATTTATATAGAAATTGTCTCTTCTGCAGGCCTAATCATCTCCAGCCATTGTTGTTGTTTTGAGACAAGGTCTTCCTATAGGCCCAGCTAGTCTGGAACTTGCTATAAAGACCAGCTGGCCTCCATCTCACAGAGATCTGTCTGCTTCTGCTCTCCGAGAGTTGGGGTTAAAGGTGAATGTCAGTACGCCTGGCTTCTCCTCTACTGTTTTTAAACAGTAATATTTGATCTTGATGCTACAGACATGTGTATTTCGTGTCTAATTTTTGCCATAGAGGACATGTGACCTCTTCAATACTCCATTTCTGTATCTCTTGCCATCTGATAAGACTTTCAGCCTTATCTGTATTTAAAACCAACTCTTTGGATGCCTCTATCGATTTAGAATAGAAGATATTTTAACAGATAGATATCCCACTATCCAAAATTGTAGTAAGGAATATTAGTTTACTTTACAGTTTTGTCTGGTAATGATAAAAATTTACAGTTATCTTCCTGAGAGCAAGATAAATGGATAACACCAGGGAGGAAAAATTTTGCAGGAGGGGACAGAGGGTGTCCACAGACACGGGGCTCTTTGAGTGAAAGAAAGCATGCCTATTTGCCTTTCACTGTCCTACAAAATGCCCCGGATACCAGTGCCCCTGACATCTAGGAGATATAATTCTTTCTCAGAACAAGTGAAATGTGAGGCCTCTTCGTCCAAAGTCCCAAAGATCAGAAGAGAGTAAAGATTTGAGAGAAAGATGTGCCCGGGGGTTGCTTGACATCCAAACCTGATGGCTGTTATCCCACTGAGTTCTTTGCTGTCTATATCCTTTACCTACAATAAAGGAAAGTAAAACTTAGTAAATGCTGACAAAAGGAACCTAAAATCAGAACTTTTGATTTTCAGGCAGCAACTTTGTAAGATACTGATGACTAGTCATCTTATTCCAAAATGGAACCTAAGTAGTTCTTAACTTACCATAATGCTGGAGATACTTTTTCCATCCTCATGAATGATCAAAGTATACCCATTTTTCTCCTGTACAGAATGCTCATTGTGGACAGACAGATTGTGATACTTCAGGTGGAAGTGTAAATCCTGGATTTTTGTTTTCAGATGTAGTTTGGAATACTGTGGTGTTTTCTGCAAAATGAAGAACCCGTAATACTCACTTTCTATCCCAGCGTGGACATCACAAGTTGAGAGCACTTCAGAGTATGCAACTCCTTAGATGGTGGTAATCTCTTTATTTAAACTAGTTATTTTACTTCTAATACACTACCATAGGAAATAGAAGCATACATAAAGATATGAACAAGGATGTTCATTATAGGATTATGTGTAATAATTTTAAAAAAACCTTGCAGAACTGAGGCTGTGACTCGGTGTTAGAGTGCTTGCACTGCATGCATTGTGCCCTAAGTCCCCAGTATTACTGCAAAAACAATAACAACAAAGCCCAACTTAAATATCTGTTTAAAAATGCTTAAACAAACTAGATCCATAGGATAGAATATTATGTATTCATCAGAATTATGCTATCAGAGATCATCTAAGGGTATGGGGAAATGATTATGATAAAATTAATGTTAAGAATACAATAAAGGAGGCTTTACAGCAATTCATTCAGACCCATACCTCACCTGAAATGATTTGACAGACGCCACCAAGAGAGAATTACTTCCATTTTCCAGTACTGTCACCTTTACTTCGCCATCTGCCAGGTTCAAGACTTGTAAGAACATTTCTTGGGAAGCTGGTTGGGGCTGGGTCATTCCCTTACAGACAGATAATATGTATTAGAATCACCATCAAATGACTCTATGGATGCAATTAGAATACTCATCTTAGACCTGTCTCTAACAGCCAGGCTCTTCTAGTGACCAGGATGTAATTTTATCCATCTAAAGAGCATTTGGCTTAGAAATCTGAAAAGGCCTTTTGAATAGGGAAAACACCAGCTTTGTGTAGCAAATACCAATGGCAGGTAAAAATAAAAACACCATCTTTGCTGGGCATCCTGGTACATGCCTTTAATCCCAGCACTTAGGAGGCAGAGGCAGTTGATCCCTGTAAAATCGAGGACAGCTTGATCTATATAATGAGGCCAACTGGGGCTACAGGAAGACCCTGTCTCAAAAAGACCAAAAAAGATTCCCCCATAAAAACAATAAACAAAAAAACCCCCAAGCCACCACCATTTTTTGCCTCAGATTGCCAAAAAAGAATTTGTTCTCGTATCTACAAAGGGATCATCTAAGCCTTTCTTCTCTAAAAGGTTAGCTAGGTGTCTTGGGAACTGGTGGGCCTCATTTTTCGTTATTGCTCTACTCGCCCTGAATATTTACCATGTACCTCCTGTAAAACAAGTGCTGTGGTGAGTGCCAAGGAATCAAGACTGCACAAGCAAGAAGAGTGAACAGGGCAGAGAGGGAGCTTAATATTCATTGAACTCACATTTATTTTTATTTCCACAAGTGCTGCAACGGCAAATGCCAGGCATGCTAGGATCATACCAACAGCCATTTTCCTCAGTGATCTGCAGAGGAAAAGAAGAGGTCATCCTACCTGTCCCCCACTCTAACGTTCAAAACCTGCCACCACACCTTTGATCCCAGTACTTGGAAGGCAGAGGTAGGCAGATCTCTTCGAGTTCTAAGCCACCTAGAGCTACAGGGAGACTCTGTCTCAAAAAGACCAATCAATCAATCAATCAATCAATCAATAAAGTACAAATCCCATCACACTCCTTAGCCTTTCCTTAAAGCACTTCCTAATTTAGTACCAACTCTTTTTCAGTGTTTTCTAAATTCCTTTTCATTCATACTTTCTCATTTTACTAGTTTCACATTAAACAACTCTTCTTTCTAATATACCATTTTTTCACACCTCTACTTGTGATTATGTTGATAATACTAAAAATTATAGTAATACTATCAGATTTCTTGAGCATTTACTGTAAGTATATCGACTGCTAGAGCTCTTTAGCTCATTTTCTTTTTCAGAAGGCTTGGTTGACCCCGACAGCAGGAAGGACCCTCTTCTCTGTACTTCCCTGGTGTTTGATCTTCCCTTTCTGGGGCATTTACTCTGTTACCTGTGCAATAGTTATCCTTAGTTATGCTTTAGTTCTCTTACTAACTCTCTGAAGGAAAGATTTGTGTTTTATTTACTGCAAAGTACTTGGTCCTAAACTCCCTAATATCTGCCCAATAAGTAACTGACATGGCCATTTGAATGTGATTAAAGTGGTCATCACTTTACTTTCACAACTAAATTTCTATTAAGTCAGAGAGGAGAGGAAGCTTGAAATTTTCTCTACCAAACTTTACAAATGATAGTTTCTACTTAGGATGAGATAGGGTGCAGTGAGGAGCTGTTTAAAATGGTTCTACACTCAGTCTTAGCAGGTCCCTTCTTAGTTTCATTAAAAAAAAAAAAAAAAAAAAACAGGCAATTTAAAGGAATTAGTTGTCATCAAAACCTCTGGACTTGGGCCAGCAAAGTGATTCAGAGGGTGCTCGTCACCAAGTCAGACGACCTCAACTCAGTTCCTTGCCCCTTCCTCCCATGGTGAAGGGAGAGAATGACTCCTGCAGGTTGCCTGCTGACCTCCACCATGCACCCTGTGGGAGGAGTGCCTCAACACGGAAAGAAGGAAGGAAGGAAGGAAGGAAGAAGGAAGGAAGGAAGGAAGGAAGGAAGGAAGGAAGGAAGGAAGGAAGGAAGGAAGGAAGGAAAGGAGAGAAATTTTAAAAATAACGTATCTCTGGACTCTGAAGGGATAACATTCAAAGACAAAGCAGCACATGGTTTAGGAGCTTGATCTCACAGACTTTTGATTTCCCATTGAGTCTAGAGCTATCGTCTAACACTGCACTCAAGTCCACAGCACTGAAAATGACAATGACAATCAATTAGGTTGATTTCCACTTTTCCATATTAATAGACACAGTCTTAGTCTAATATGGAAAAATAGAAGCAGAGACATGATAAATCAAAACAAATAATCATTAGTAGAGATACACAGGCTTTGAATCATTACCAAAATGAGCAAACATTGAGTTATTGTGCAATAATACATGACATAGCGAGCACTTACGAGAAGTTAATTCCGCATTTGGAGATCAGACGATAAATGACAAGGTCAAACAATGGGATGAAGATAAGAACCAGAAAGGGATTTAGCACCTGGAATAGCATGTAAAAAGGTGAGCACAAGCTTTCCTCTATCATGAGTGTGAGCTCACCACACTCACACACTTTCACCCAGGAATTCATACTGCTCAGTCCCTTTACACCCAAGACTCTACTTCCTTTGTATAGCACTTTTAACCTCCAAATATTCCCTGGGACTAGTTCTGGGCCTGCTTTTCTGTCAGTCATATTAGGAACTGTTCTCTTCCATTATTTATCTTCTTAACAAGGGGCTAAAAAATATCCTGAAAGTCACCAGTAAGCAGAGATTCTGACTTTGTCACTCATGCAACAAAGGTTCATACTTTGTTTAGGTGGTGCTGGGGACTGAACCTAGGTCATCTTGCCAGACAAACACTACCACTGAGCTACAGCCCCAGCCCCAGGTTCACACTTTCCTTGACAATATTTCCAATATTTCCAATGATACTGCATTAACATAGAAAGAAAATTCAATGGCCATATATTACCTGTGGGCTCCTGGAGTTGGGCTGGAACTACTTCCATAACAAGGAATGTAAAGGAAAAGTGTAAGGTTTAAGAAAAAGTTTTCATCTCTATGTTTGGCCCTTCTCAGCACACGATGAAGAACGCATCAGATTGTGACTATTAACCCAAATACTGCAGGTAGAGATACAGATGAGGAAAGAAGCACATGTCTATGTCTACAGAGAAGTCTCCTACCTGCATCTGATCTGGCTGAAGCACAAAAAATCCCTGAAACATTATAATAAATTATAGTTAGAAGATAGCACAAGACAGGGGAAAACCTAGATCATTCATCTTGATAGCAGATAAGAAGCACATAAAAGAAAATTTATCAGATCTTTGGTTCAGCGTTTGTGTTTTGCTGACAAGGGTATCTGGGGCTGGTAATAGACTTGAGATGGCTTCTGTTTGCTGAGGATTGATGGAGCCCCAAGGGAGAAGATCCTTTTCTAGATACATGCTAAGTATTCATTATGTAAAATACTTGAGATTTATGTTTGCATGGGGATGGGATGGATAAGGTCAGAAGTTTAAATATGAAATAATTTGTTTTACATATACCTTGTACAATAGTCTGGATATAATTTACTTAATAATTGCCACCAATTTTGTGAATGAAACAAAGTTTCATGTTATGAAATTTTCTACTTGTGACATCATGTTAATGCTCAAGAGTTTTTGGATTTTGGAACAATTGGGATTATAGATTTTTAAGATTAGGGATATTCAACCTAAACTATACTTTCTTTAACTTGAGTAATATAGAATTGTGTTTTAATTAATCTCATCAAGCTTTTTCTTAGTACATCCTAGCACAGGCTTCAATGGAAGAATATCAACAATCAGACTTGTATTCGTCTGCTAACCTTTCAGCACATGTTTAGGCGCATTTAAATATTTCACATCCTTATATCCCTGATTTCTTTTTTGTAAATTTTTTATTGAATGCTTGTGTATTTCATACAGAACCTCTCAATCAATCTTAATCATCTTTATACCTGCTTCCCCACTGGCACCCTGCCATAGATCCCCACTGGAATTCATACATTGTGTCATTTGTGTTAAGTTCTGTTGTGTGAAATTACATCTCCAGGTGTTCCTCAGTATAAGTCCAGCCACTGGGGTCTAGGTAGCCTATCTAGAGTCCTTACATTTAAGATCAGCTCTTCCTTACCCAGCAGTTGCCAATAATTCTTAGACTAAGATTGCAGATTGTTGCCCATTTCCACAGTTTTGCGCTGGGGTTTTGTCTGCTTGAGTCTGTGTGGGTCTTGTGCATGCTGACACCATTGCTGTAGTTCACATGAGCAGGGTCCCAGGAGCCTGTAGGACTCATTTTCATATGGTTGTGCACCTCCTCTCTGGCTCTTACAATTTTTCTGCTCCCTCTTCCTCAGTGGTCCCTGAGCCCTGGGTTGGTGAAGTTACTTGACTCTGCATACTTTTACACTCTATGCTTTGGCCATTTGTGACCTTCTGTGTTCCTGGCCCTCTCCTACATGAAGGAGCTTCATTAATGAGAAGTGAGAGATGCATCAGTGTCCTCTTCATCCCTTGTTCTATGTTCCATGAGCCTTAGGTATAGAAGTTGCATTGTAGATGCCACTTAGATTTGGGCAATTCACAGACAATGTGTATGAATATTCCTCTTTTCTAAAAGCAAGATTCTGGTTTTCATTTCTAGTCCAACTAATTTTGATACCTACCCACTGCTTTCTGAT
Organism: Eospalax fontanierii; assembly: GCA_035773235.1. Lineage (NCBI taxonomy): Eukaryota > Metazoa > Chordata > Mammalia > Rodentia > Spalacidae > Eospalax > Eospalax fontanierii. Next base: position 61,826,591 of record CM069534.1, on the reverse strand, counting down.
TTAATGCACTTTTCAAATGATCTTGTCAGTTTTTAAGCAAAATCACAAATCATTAATCATTAATATGTATGTAAAAATCTTCATCATTAATATGTATGATGAAGAATATTAATAGACTTCTTTGGAAAATCTGTCGACTCACCAAATCCCCATTCATTCTGGTAGCTTGCAGTGTCCATCGTGAGCCCTAGGACAGACAGATTCTATTATGAGAAATACCTTTCCTATGGGAAGAGAGTAGCTGAAAGATGTCTTGAAAGAAAAAAAAAACCTATTACCTGCTGGTCCAAAAGAGCCCAGAACATGGGCAGTGGGATGTAAAGGAACAGTACCCTGGTCAGTGCTTTTACATCCATAATAAGATGCTTCTGCAGGGAGGAAGAGAGAGCAGGCAGAATTGCCACACGTCCCAAATGTGGTTTTCTTGCTTAGAGTAGAAATAGTCAAAAAAGCAGTAAAAGAAGAGGCCAACTGTGCTAGGGGAAATGACTGGAAAGATTTCATAGAGCTGTGAGATGTTTCTGCAGTTTTAACTTACTGGGTATTTCTCTACTGCCCAGTCCAACCAGTGTGGTCGCTTTGGAATGTCCCCAGAACGGTTCTTGAAGCGGTTGGAAAGAGCAAACTAGGGCAGAACACAGGTATCAGAGATAAAAGGAAATTTCCCTCTTATTTTCCAATCATTGTCCCTTCCCTCAAACACACACACTTTGAGTGACTTGCTCCATCTCTTTATGTCATCAACATTGAATTTCAGAATACTTGAGGTATAATTTTATCTTTCCTTATTTACTGACAGAATTATGTGTAACTATACTCAGATGATTTTTGCCAACTTAAAAAGTGACTACTTTTAAAGTCTTAATGGTTAAGTAGAGACAAAGAGGAAGAGCAATTAAACACAGCTTGCCAAAAGGTATGTGAATAGGGCAGAGATTATTGAAAACATGCACACATGTGGAGAGCCGTGTGCTCAGCATGGCATCTCTTTCTTTTTTATTGAAAAAGAAAGGCAGATAATTCATGAACTTACCCAGATACATTTGATAACTTGAGCCACTATGTTTCCTTCAGGAGGTGGTTTTCTGTACATCTTGCTTCCCATTGCAAAGACAACTGTAGTTGATATACAAACAGGGTTCTTAGCTTCTCACTTAGTATACTCAGTGTGTCAGTGCTAATGACAGACTGCTGAAACTGTAGGAGTGGCGAGAAAATCTTATAAAAAGAGAACTGACTTTCATTGCCAAACTTCAGAGATAATGGTCAACTTAATGACAGATATCTGTTAAGACTTCCATGGGCTTGCAGAGATGGAATCTTTGATTTCTCCTTCTTCTTTGTCCATCTCCATGTCTGATATGCTTGAATCTCTCTCTTCACTGCATTGTTCATCTGCCCTCTCTTTTATATTACCACTGCCACCTCCCTTGTTCTCCCCACAATATTTTCTACCCTGGAGTATTAAAATGACCAACTTCTTTGTCATTTTCTGGTGAGTTCCTTCTTTAGTCTGATGTCAGATTAAAATTTTCTTTCCATAATCTGACTAATAAACCCAAATTCCCAGCAAAAAAGCCCCCCTAAATTCATCATTATCCTGTATCTATGAAGGATTATTACTATAAATCAATCATTATACATTTTATATACCTCAACTGATTTAAGCTAAGAAAATATATGTTACTGTTTCCACTTTAAACATGAATAAATTAAAGGTTAAAGAACTTAGACACTATGTACAAGACTACATGGTCAAAAATAACATTTTTAACATGATGCCTCTCTAATTAAAAAAAAAATCTATGCTGTTAACCATTGTGATGGTTAGTGCTGCCAACTTGTCAAAATCTAGAATCCTCTCCTGGGTTTCAGAGTGGGCTGTTGCTGTAAAGAATCTGATTGTGGTCTTTTTGGTTTTGTTTTTGCTTTTGAGGACTCTGGAAAACTTTGGAACTTTGTATAGAAAATCAGTTAAATGCTGTAAGTAGAGCTTAATCAGCCATTCTAGTTAGGAGCCTGGATTGTAGAGGCTGATCTAAAGATGTTTTAGAGAGAGAGAGCAAAGACTGAAACAGCAACTGACCTAGGGGCATTCTTATGACATTTTGGCAAAGAATCTGGCTGCCTTCTGCCTCCACCCTAAGACCTTGACTGGGGCTAAATTTAAAGGTAATGGACTAATTTCTTTGGCGGAAGAAATTTCAAGACAGCCTAACATTGAATCTGTGGTATGGTTATTAATGGTGATGCTTCTGCAGGTCTATAGTGAAAAAGAACAAGTAAAGAAGAAAGAAATTGAAAATGTACAGTTGAAGTCAGGTGTAGTGGAACACGCCTTTAATCCCAGCACCAGGGAGGCAGAAGCAGGTGGGTCTAGACTGAGTCTCAAAAAAACAGAAAACAAAACAATTACAGTCTGAAGAGAAAAAGAGCACCAGGAAGTTTAATGGTGCATCTAAGGGAGGTGCTGAAAGGGAGGTTGTAATACATAAGTTGATTAGTGACATTAAAGAGAGCTTTCCTGGCAGGCATGGGGAAGAATGCCCTAAGAGCAAGATTCTAACCAGCTAAGCTTCCAACTTGTGGTCTTATGGGGGTTTCTGCTCCTAAGAAACAATTGCTTTAACAAGTAAAAGCTGTTGTTAATGTGGATGAAGAGTGCCAAGGTCCACCCCATGCTGCCAGCCCAATTTGGTAGTATTATTCACATGTACTGACTTTGGAGGCATGAGAGATAGAAGAATGAGCAGGCTCTTAGAGTCTTCTTTCTTGGTTTTAGAAAATTGCTGAAGTCAGGCAACATACAGCAGCAATGGAGTCAACTGTGAGAAGGCCCTGAGAGTTGAGGAGGCCCTGACAGGCCATTTTCTAAAGCTATGAATGTGAAGCCTGGGTTGAAGTGGAGACCCCAAGATGCCAGAACCATGAGATATCTGTCAAGGAGAGTGACATAAGGGTAATGGAATCATCCCGAGAGGGATGTGGATGTCACAGGCAGAAAATCTGGACAGGTGGAGTCCTTCAAAATTAAAGTCTCAGGCATCAGACATAAGGGCTACAAGATTTGCTGTTTGTCCTACTGGTTTCCGGTCTTGCTTTGATCCTATATTTCCTCACTTTGTCCCATTCATCCCTTTTGGAATGGTAATCTATATTCTGTGCTATTTTATGTTGAAAATACGTAATTTACTTTTTGATTTTACAGGGACTTAAAATTAAGAGATTGCCTTGAGTCTCAGAAGAGACTTCGGACTTTGGAACAGTGCTGAGACTATTAAAGACTGTGAATACTTTGAAAGGTGGACTAGATGCATTTTGCATTATGAGATGATCGTGAGCGTATGGAGTCCAGGGAGTGGAATGTAGTAGTTTGAATGAGAATGTCCCCCATAGACTCAGATATCTGAACACTAGGTCCCCAGTTGGTGGCACTATTTGTAGAGGTTTAGAAGGCCATACCATAGACAGTCATACTATTTCTCATCTTATAGACACCAAAATACATTCAGCACTTGCAACCCACTCATTGACTAACTGCTGTTCATTCTTGAGGTTTGATCTTAGGTCTTCTCTTCAGGCAAACCCTTACAGCCCTCCACGTCTTAATCAGACAACCTTTCTATAAGCGGAATAGCTCTTTCTATGCTTCCCCACTTGTGACATTGACTGTACTATATTACAAATTCCTGTTCATTTGTTTAGCTTACTCTTCTACTGTTCTATACAAGTTCTTTGAGAGTATGAGCTTTGTAGTTGTCTAAATGACCAATATGACTGCAACACCTAGCCCAAAATCTGTCACATAATAAATATCATTAGCAGCCATAAAATTAAATAGTTGACTAATAAGGACAGATACCATCTATTTAATTTGCAGAACATTTTATTTTCAGTATTTCTTTGAGCTTCGTAATTCTTTAATGTCTAAATAGTATTACTGGAAGTGAGCCAGAGAAACAGATATAATACTAATCAGTGGAAAAAACAAGAAAATACTTGGGAAAATGTTTGGCATTGAAGGGAGAAGGAGTATAGCTCTCCCAGAATAAATTTCTTTGCAATTTGGAATTGTATTACTCTCAGCCTCTTTGGTAGAAAATAATTAGACCAAACATCAAGTCTCTGAGCTCCTTTTCCTCTATTGAGCTCTTTATGTGTTTGGACTGGATATGTTCCAGGGGGGTGTCACCCTGAGGCTCAGAGTGAGAACAGGTTTCCAGGTCAATGATTAGAAACAATCATGCCAAAATTTCCCTTTAGGGAACTCGCCTAAACTAATAGGCCCACACACCCCATTTCTCTTCCAGGACAGGGTTCTAAGTGCTAAAGAGAATGCTGCGTGATCTAAGTTGCATAATTTTCCAACTACTTACCCAACTTGTCTTATTTATTTTGTTCAAGAGAAACTCTTATTTTTTGCCTTGCAGAGTAGAGCAAAAATAGCTAAATCTGGAAGCTGCATTAAAAGGCCCAGGTAACTGAAAGTGCCATCTAATTACCAGAAAAGTAAGTATCAGATAATATAAACTAGTTTGAGAAAATGGAGTATCTTCTTTCCTTCCTTACTTATTTTAGTGAAGAGCAATGGACCCCACCTTGACTATACATTAGAACCATCTGAGATACATACAAATATAAGACACCCCAACACGCGATTGGCAGTCCTAGATGTGCTGCAGAGATTGGCTTTTTTCAAAGCTCCTAGGAAACTCTTTTTGTAACTGTAGCATTTAAAAAATGATTTATGGCACCATTCATAATTTATCTCCAAAGTCAAAGAAAAACCCCACTCATACCTCATAGGCTTAGTATAAGAATTCAATGAAATCATTTGCTTAGAGCACCTACTAAGCACAAAACCTTCTAGTGGCAGGCCTCAGTGATTTCTAGTTTCCTTGTCCCACTGTACCCACCAAGTGCTACCACCATGAGCAGTCCCGGAACTCCAAACGCCAGTGCGTAACAGTCTTCTCCAAAGCATTGCACATCTCCTGAAGAAAACCAGAAGAGGAAGAATAACTCTGAATCTCCAATCTTTGATATTTTATTCTATAAGCTCTTTGGTATACACACGGATATCCTCTTTTGTTCTCATCATCTAATCTATAACTCTTATTTTAGACCAGAAAAATCAAAACAAAAATAAATTCTCACATATTCATAAACCCATATAAAAGGAGAAGGTGGACCATAGCCAGCTTTGAACAGATTTTTGGCTGGTCAGAGTAAAGCCTTACACATTCAGTCCCATAGAAAGGATCCTAACCTCTCAGCATGGGGGTGATAAATGTAGAAATCAAGCTCCCTGCATTGATGGAGAGGTAGAAGACCGAGAAGTATCTAGTCCGTGCTTCTGCCTGAAAAAAATAAGAGAAACTATCAGTGCAGTGTGTCTCTTAGCTTCATTCCCACTCCATGTTCAATACAAAGCAACAGAGTCAGACATTGCCCTCCATAGCATCTGACTAACACATTATCTATTTAATACTATGTCTGGCTGACCTAGACAAGGATTTGCTCAAAAAAATACCAGCACAATCCTTTTACTTCAACAAACCTGTCCTCAATAGCATCCTATACATATCTATTATACTATTTCTCTGCATGAAGCCTGTTTTATTCAGTGTATTGAGAGTTCCTTTAGGGCAGAAATTTTACTCTATAATGCCTAGAACTAGCACAGCAGCTAGCATATATTAGACACCCCCCAAAATGTTTATTGACTGTAGTAAGCCAATTTATCTCGAGAAAATGACTCCTTGGGTTAAGTAATATACTCTGTGGAGGACAAGAATCTGAACAGTGGAGTAGGCTGGTGACCCACTGGGAGAGTTCAACTAATACCTAAGGGAGATCTTTCAGAGAGTATAAATGGATGTCAGTTGACCTAGAAGTGACTTGTAGAATCTTGGGGGTGGGTTTGCCCTATTACTTGAAATATATCTGTGGGTTACCTACTAGACAAACAACTTTCAAGTAAAATTTCTAATAGGTGATTCATGGTGTACTACTGTGCTTCATTCTGGCACTTTTGCTCTTTTTCCAGACACACACAGTAGCATAATTAGTTCTTCTCTATCTTCAATTTATGATGTATTTGGCTTCCTCTTCTTGTTCTTGTTTAAGCCTATTTTGTACTTATGATTTGCTAGGTCACTGTACATAGAATCTGATTTGAATTTTCTTCCAGTGTCAACAGGTAATGATAATCCATGGACTCTTGAACACAGCAGCAAATAATCCAAATGGTCTTAACAGTGAGAGAAGCTTAGGAAAACAAGACAGAGAAAACAGGCAGAAAGAGAGGGTAGACACTGTATCAAAGGATGGATGAAATGCTGTATAGCAATCTCCTCCAAAATAAAACATCATTAAGACTGGATGTTCTAAAGAGAGGTGAAAGATTCCATCCTGTGAGGAAGATCTTTAAGCTCAGAAAGTAAACAACTCAAAGGCTTCAAGAAGTCCCTGAAACTGACCCACTATTCCAAACTCCTCCCTCTCCACTCTTATATCAGCCACAAGGACTGCTGAGAGAGATTCTCATATAAGCTCAGCTGCCTAAAAGAGGCTCAGACCAGCAGAGGCACCTCAGACCACCCGAGCTGCCTGAAAGACACGTTCCAAGCTGTTGAGATGCTCTCACATTGTGCAGAGAGCTCCTGGTTCCCAGCTTTCATGAGCTGTCACCTATGTTGGAGAGTGCTTTGGGTTAATAAAACTCTTTGGTTCACCAAGTTGGACTTCGGAGACAAAGTAAGGATATCTTTGTAAAGATAACTTTGTTTTGTTGTTGGTTCTCTATCTGGAGTTCACATCTACCCAGGAATGGGGTCACACAACACAGAGAAAGGAGTGGGAAAGGCAAAGATTACAGAGGAAAGAGGGAAAGAGAAAACAGAGCAATGATAAAGAACCATACAAGAAGACACACAAAAAAAAGTAGAAAAGGGAGGAAACAGATTGGTAGAGTACTACCAGAAATGTTGACTAACCTAAGAATAGACTTCTTTTGTCCTTTTGTTATTGCTTCCTCAAACTTGCTCAGTTTTGCTTGGTCATATTTTTTACATTTCCCCATTAACATGGGAAAGTGTTAGGAAAAGAGAGAATGATCAGCCAGGCAAATCCGTCCATAAACACTCAGTCTGTTCCACTCCAGCTGCTACTTTCCCCATTCACAAAACATCATCTCTATTATATATCCCTTTCCCCATGTGCTCACCTCAATTTTTTTTTTGAGAAAGTGTCTCTCTATGTAACTCTGGCTGGCCTGGAACTTGTTATGTAGACCAGGCTGGTCTTGAATTCACACACAACTGCCTGGGTCTGTCTCCCAAATGCTGGGATTAAAGGTGTGTGCTACTATGACCAGTGAAAGAAAGCTTACTATTTCCTATTTTCAACTCTACTTGAAGTTTTTCCTTCCACTTAATTTCCTGTTGCTTTCACTTACTGTTTATATATTTAAACTTTGTCATTCCCCCAAATTTATAAACAGCTCTATATAATAGTCTCCTCTTTTCTTTCTTTCATTTCTTTCTTTCTTTTTTGAGAAAGTGTCTCACATATCCTTGAAATCATTATGTAGCTGAGGATGAGGTTAAACTTCTGATCCTTCTGCCTCCACCTCCTGAGTACTGGGATTACAGACAGGAGACACCACACCCAGTTTAGTATCAAACTCAGAGTTTTGTGCATGCTACAAAAAGTACTCTACCAATCTAGCCACATCCCAACTCCCTTTCTTCTTATCTTATTCCTTCTATATGTCCTCATTGTCTTCAGTCTTTATTCATATGACATGTTCACCTACCACCCTGGTTACTTTCCTTTAAAGGTACTTTAGTTTTTCTCTGTCCAATTCTTCAAGTGGAATTTGATCAGTGGAATCACTTCAATCTTAGAAGATGGCTAGCTACCTGACAAGTACCCTCCTTTGATGTTGGCTATCCTCTCCTTAAAAATACAGAAATAACAAGACTCTTACGTGTTTTTCTTCAAATTGGTCTCCACCAAAAGCTGCCACACAGGGTTTGATACCTCCTGTCCCCAGAGCTATTAGACTCAGGCCCACCAATGATAGGATTCTGAAATGGAGAGAAAAGGATGCTAACCATGTTGATATCAAGCCAACTGTAAAGACAGACTATAGAAATGAGAGAAAAATGCAAAGTCAATATGTGCTTCACATCACTATCTTGCAGGCACTTTCTACTTGCCTTTAATCCAAGAAATGCTCATGAGCACTTAGTATCTTTATAATGTTTGATCCTCTACTAGAGGAAGAGTCTGTGCCTGGTAGTTCCACTTACCCTTTGCATTCAACAATGGATGCAGACACTGAAGAAACTCCAAAGCTAGCACACTCATCAGTTCTTACTCTTATTTTTCACTTCAATTGGAAGATTTCACGGATGCTAATCTAAATACCCTTACTAACTACAAAATAAAAATGTTAAAAGTAATCATAATAAATGAAAGTGGCATCAATGATTTGTATGGAACAGCAATAGAAGGTGTCTAATATATATGCACCTTATAACAGACACATAGATGTGACTTCTTGAACAACTATAATCCTGTCAAATGTCTCTGGTTCTGTAAACACTAATACCTGAAATAAAGAGGGGCAGAGAAATGGGAATATATGGAATTAAACATAAATAGAAATATCCCAAGTTTTGAATATGGCTTTTACAATATAGGTGAATGTGAATACATTTTAAGATTCCTAGAGGAGTAGAGGTTACGAATGAGTAGGTGAAAGAACACAGAAGGTATTGTTGTTCATTTTCAAGAAAACGAAGAGTTTTTATGGAAAAGATACTAAGCATTTCACAAGTCTTCAAGTGCTTACTTTAAAAAAAAAAAAAAAAGATTCCAAGGTGCTAAAGAGCTGGCTCAGCAGTTAAGAGCACTGGCTGTTCTTGCAGAAGACCCAGGTTTGATTCCCAGCACCCACACAGCAGCTAACAACCATCTGTAACTCCAGTTCTTGGGTGGATTTGATGCCTTCTTCTGACCTCAATAGGTACTGCACAACACAGGTGCACTTACACATATGCAGGCAATGCACTCATTCACATAGACATAAAATAATACACTAAATTTTTTTAATCCCAAATAATACAGGAAAGTATCAATTGCTCATAAAGTTTTTTATCTTAAGCAACTTGGTAACAGAACTATAAACAGGAAAATAAGGGGCCATCTCTGGTAATAAAATAGAAAATCATCTGTAATGAATTCCTGCGACATATACCATCTAATGTAAGACGAAAGGTTCATTTGGTTCCATGATTTAACTCACGTATGTAGCATTTTTCCCCCAAGTATCGGTATAGCACCCAAAGACTTGAATACATGGCCAAGCACATACACCAGGGAGAGATAGATGATTGTCCTGTGGAGAGAATAAAATCAGTCAGTCTGTGTGTTATTCAGATAATTGAGTAATACACATTTGTGGTTCACAGTGTTCTCGAACACAGAGGAGGAAAGGAAGGGAGCGGAGGAGGGAAGAATCAACCGGGAAACAGGAACTGAAACAACTGTGAGTGGGGTAAACAGATTCTTCACCCTGTAGCATTTACTTGGCAGTAAGAGACATTTCCTTCATATTCTCTTCTCAGATCTACACTCTGCTCGGTCTCACACACAGGAGCACCCTACTTTTGTACAGATATAACATATAACAAGAACTGCATACATATACAGCAAGCATGGTGAGGTTTTAACTTAGGAAAACCCATAGAACAGGATACCGTGACCTGCTGGGTTTTTCTCAAGGAATGTATTTTATAGCAAGAGGGTGCAAGGACAGATGCCAAATAAACAGGAGTGGCTAATACCAGGGTGGACAAACACTGAGGCAAACAGAGAGCAAAGGGCTTTTTAGGTTCAACTGGGTAATTTGGACACTCGGGTTAATCGTACTCCCCACAAGTTTCCACATGAACAATTTACCAATGATAGGGAAGTGGCAAGGATTTAAGCTGTCAATAAGAGTCATGCACTTGGGAGAAACTCCCTGTTGAGCTATTTTTCCAAGCAACTTGAGTGACAAATAAGAAACAACAAAGTAAGAATTCCAATGAGAACATATGTAAAGATATACCACAGGCCCGGCACATCACGGCTTATACTCCTCATGTGTCTTAGCACACCGGGAACCTCTTGATACATGCATAGAATGTTAATAATGTAATGAATCTTCAGAAGTACTGAGTTTGTATTTGTCATTTTAATGAGTTTTATGCTAGTGTGGAGTATAAAGAATGGAATGAAAGTATCAGAAACCTGCTAGAGGTGCCAGAAATCTAAGGTTGTAGATTCTTCATTCTAAATGTCTAATCTTCCTACTTTGGTTTTCTAGGGAGGGACTCTTTATTAGAATAAAAAAGACAAACAGAAAAAAAGGGAAGAAAAAGAATGGGAAGAAAAGCAACTATCATGAACCCCAAAGAGATGATTTATGCAAGATCATCAAAGAGAAAAAAACTAAATGAATCTGACTGGAGCAATAGAGTCAGAAATATCAGAATGATGAGAAAAGCCTCATAGGCTTAGGAAGAAAACAGGCAACCTTCTAAACAAACAAACAAAAAGACTCATAAGGAACTTGAGTCCCATGTAAGCACGACATGTATTATGAAAGACTTAAGAAAGAAGCTAATGATAGGGAATTTTAGCAGGAGGAAGAAGTCAACAAAACTCTGCGTTTGAAATAGAATCCTCAGGTCCCTTGTAATCCCATCCACATGTCATGAGTGAGGTGGGGGGCTAGGGAGATGAGAGCAGATCTGAGAGAAATGGGGCAGGGGTCTGAACATTACCAAATGCATTGTCTGAGATTCTTAAAGACTCAATGAAATATTATTTTAAAAAGATTTCCTTATACAAGAGTTGGGGATTCTGGGTGCACATTTTCTCTTACCACAGCTTTGATTCTAGGAGAGTAAACAGAGTAAGGGCTTTTAGTAGCTCTTAACTAAATTCAGAAACTTGTTCCTTGAATGTTTGAACAGTCTTCCTAATATTATATGTCTTCCATTTCCAAGATAACATCTGAAAAATACATACACATACACATGCACACACACACACACACATACACACAAAGAGGTGGAATAAAAGAAAGAGAAGAAGGACAAGATGAAAAGGAGGCAGAGAAAGATCAGGGGGAGAAAAAGACAGAGACAGACAGACACAGAGACAGAGAGCCTAAACAGACTGAACAGACAGACATCTACGAGGTGGGGGAAAGTTTTTCTTGTTTTTCTTAGCTAGTGAAGGAAGAAAAGAAGGATGCTACTTCAAAATTTTAAAAAGTGAAAGAGAAGCCGATTTCAATTTTAAAAAATCAGGAATCAAGAATGGCGCCAGGGAGTACTGAATACAATCACCGCAGTGCTGTCACCACTCTGCTTATGCCTGCTGCCACTCACACACATATTATGTTTGCACACACACACACACACACACACACACACACACAAATGTTTACAAGAGAGCAAGTTATCCAAGTTTCAACTCCCTTCTTTTATGTAATAGCAAAGTCACTTCCAAAAGTGTTTTGTTGTTTAAAAAACTAACCACAATGCCCAAAGCAAAATAAAAGTCATCTTTATTCCCGCCCGGTCCTCAATCCTGTGCCTACATTTGAGGATCTCAAGGTAAATAGATACATTAATTCAAGTACTTGTGGGCCTGCTACATACCAGGCACTGTTCTAGGTGTTATAGTAAAAAATAAAATTAAAAAAATAATAAATGACTTTATATTTCAGTTTTGGAAAGAAAATTCCAGATTTAAAATTTGGTAAATGTCATAGGAGAGTAAAACAGAGTTTATTGCAGACAAGATTACTTTTTGTTAATAGCAAAAAAAAAAAAAAGGAGGGAGCGGAGGACTCTCCTTAGCACAGGTGGTATGTGAGATGAGCCTTAAAGGATTTGCACATGGAAGGGTGGGCAGAAAGGGGGTCTGATGAACTGAAAACAGCACAAGCAGAGATAGAAGACTGAGGTATTGTTCGGAAACTATTAATATTTAATTTTTTCTGCCCATTCTCTTCTTTTTAATGCATATATGTTCTTGTATGAAATGAGCTTCCTCATGACGTTTTCATAATGTACAAAATGTGCTTCAATCACATTCACTCTATATTAACCCCCCTCTTTCCTCTGCTTCTTTCCTATTGCCTTCCTCTTCCAAATTCTTTTTTAAGTTACATGTATTCATTGTGTGTGCATGAGTGTGTCTATATGTGCATGCATGCATGCATACCACAGTGCACATGTAGAGGTGAGAGGACAGCTTGCAGGATTTGGTTCTCTCCTTCTATCACCATGTGGGTTCTGGGGAAGGAGCTCAGGTTGTCAGGCTTGGTAACAAGTACCTTTTATCCTCTGATCCATCTCACCAGCCCTCTTCCTAAATTCTTAAAAGGGAATAAGTATGACAATAAACACAGAAGCTGACTTGGAGACTAGTATACACTGATTCAGTCATCAGAATTATTTGAACTAAATAGTAATGTGATCAGATATCTCCTTTAGACACTAGTGCATAGATTCACTTTCAGAAGGAAAGGTGGAAAGCAGTGGAAACATGTTAGGTGTCACTTTCCATTATCCAATTAGGTGACAATAAAGATCAAAATAAGGTGATGGCAAATGACAGTTGAACTAAGTATTGGAAGGGACAAATGTGAGTGATAGTCTACATACAGAATTGGTAGAATTTCATAGTTGATTCAATGTGGGGACATAACTAAGTCAGGATAAAGGATAGCTAATGTGAAAATCAAAACACAATTATGATGCATCCTGGAGTTTGAACTAAATGGTAATATATCTTCCAGACTTGCTAAGGGACAGTCTGGAGAAAAGGAAAAGTGAAAAGTATCACTAGGGAAACTTTACATTTAAGAAAGACTTAAGTAAATGAAAGGCAGGAGATAGATAAAAGAACAATCCAGAAGCATACAAGGCTGAGGGCGAGGAAATGCAGTTTTAGCGAGGGTCATGAAACTTTCAGAACATGGGAATGACAAACAGGCTGAAATCATAAAAATAAGCTCAGAATGAAGAAGAATTTAGAAAATGTCACTGCAATTTACTAACAAAGATCATCCTCAGTGTTCTAAGAAATCTTTCAGTAAGAAAAAAGGTGATTTGTACCATCTCTTATGTACTTCCCACAATTTGCTCTGTATCGAAGCTACACGAACTTGCACAATGTAAAGACACAGTCTTTATAATTCAGCTCTTTATGCTCCATGATTATTTGGACAAATACAGGTGTTCAATAAACATATAAATTAGATCAGATTGAATTGATTTGTGCTGTCTCACATTGCATTATATTACTCCACCAAAGAAATGATGGAGAAAAGGAAAGGAAAGGAAGGCTAACATACAGATGATTCTTTTTAAAATTTGGGAATAATGGTTGTAGGATAAAGAAGAGAGGGAAAAAATTCAAGAAGATTTTTTTTTGTCTATCTAAAGATATTAGAGACTTATACTTGGTTCTAATACAGAAAAAAAGGTTCTGCTTTGAGGGAGAATTTGAGGACCATGGAGAGAGTCATTTAGGTGATGGTGATAGAGATGTAAAAATTCAAGTTGTATACTTAAGTTTTTGGATTTATGTACTTCATGTAGATTATACCTCAATAAAAGTAAGTTTAATTTTTAAAAAAATCCTCAATCAGGATTGAGGTAAGACTTCAAGTAGCCAGGCATGGTGATGTATGCCTTTAATCCCAGAAATTGAGAAACAAAGGCAGGTGGACCTCTGAGTTCAAGGCCAGCTTGGTCTACATAGTGAGTTCCAGGCCAGTTAGGCTACAGGGAGACCCTGTCTCAAAAAAAAAAAGTCTTCAAGTATTAAATTCCCTCTAAAATATTCAGGAAGCTATTGCTTACAAATCATGAAATGGTACTTCTTAAAGCTTTAAGGAAGTTCTTTTAAAAATATCATTGTAGTGTCAGCTTTTATTCTCTAACCGAAGGAATAGAACATAGCTTATGTTTTTCATTCTTCAAATAGTGCCAGTCTCTATCTGAATGAACTAGTTGATTACCACTACATGGGTAACAAATGAAGCCACCTACCCACCATGCCTCTCTGAAGTTAAGAGACTATATTTGTATATTCATATATATATAGTCACATATGTGTGCACACATATATATGTCATATTAGTATAAATTAGAATTTTGTGCTAATTAGTGTTAACTGTCAACTTGACATAAATTATAATCACCTGGAAAAAGAATCTTTTTTTTCTTTTTGAGACAGGATCTCATCAGATTGCCTGGCTGGCCTGAAACTTGCTGCATAGACCAGGCTGGACTTGAATTCAGAGATCTGCCTGCCTCTGTCTCTCAAGTGGTAGATGGAAAGAGAATCTTAATGAGGAATTATCTAGCTCAAGTTGGCCTGTAGGCATGTCTACAGGGTATTGTCTTGGTTGTTAACTAATGTAGAAAGATTCAGCCTATTGCGGGTGGCACCATTCCCTAGGCAGGGGTCCTTAAATGTGTAAGAGGAGAAAGCTAGCTGAGAGTATGCAAGCAGGGATGTGTTTATTTTCTCTTTACTCTTGTTTCAGATGTGGAATGACTAGATGCATGAGTTCCTGCCTTAATTTTGCCAAATAAATGATGGACCATAATTGAGGACTGTAAGACAATAAACCTTTTCTCCCTATATTGTTTTTTTTTTGGCCAGGGTATTGTCAGAAATGAAACTAAGACAAATTCGTTCAAATACTAGGTCCACAAAATTCACCTAGAACAATATTCCATAAACTACTTTGAGAAACACTACATATTTTTAACTTTTAGAGATTTTACAGTGCATATTAACTTGTTAGAGACTATTAAGAAGTCATGCAGTAAGGAAGCATTTTTAAATGTTTCCAAAACAACATGGAATTTTTCTAAACTTATTTGACTATAAAAAGTTTATTCCCCAATAGTTCAATATATTCCTTACAAACCAGTTCTAAATAATATATTTTGAGAAATGTTAGTTCAGACAAATCTATGAAAGGCAAATCCATAGAATATCTCTAGCCTATGAGGATGGGATTATGGAGAATGACTATAATATTTACCATGCCTGTTGATTCTTTAGTTTTCAGGAATTAAAAAGAACTGAGTTGAATGGGCTATCATTTTAACTCGTGAAAAGCTTTATTATATTTTTAAGAAGCAAACTATAGAGAGGTTAAGAAGACAAACAGATGACACAAAAGCTGAAAAGAAAGAATCCTGATTAGATAATGAAGAGGTAGGAAGCTTAAATCTGGAGAAGACAGAGAAAGTGCTGAATAACTACATTAAAGTTTTTACAAGTATAAATTTGCTGGTGAGTCACAATCTTTACCTTCATGGAAATAAAGTAAGATTTGATCTTAAACTATAGAATGAAAGACTAAAATTAGACTTTAAAGGGGAACTCTTAGCTGAAAGGGTGTAAAAACACTGGGGGAAAAAACTGACATGGAAAGAAATAGATTTCCTGTTGTCTATCTTTGAAAGGTATTTATCTGTCATACCCCTGACTATGTTTTTTTTTTAAGAGACAACAGTTTAGAAGTGATAACCTCCTAGATAGTGAATCAAAGAAGCATTGGGGCTCTGACCCATCATTGTTCTTACTTGAATTTTCCCAACCATGAGTCGGCAATGGCTGCTCCCAGGATGGGAGTGAAATAACAGAGGCTGCTGAAAGCATGGTACACAGATGTGGAGGTGTCTTCATTCCAATGCAGGAAAAACAGGAAATACAAGGTCAGCACAGCTGAGACAAAACAAAACCAAAGACAAATTGATGGATGCAATAAAATGACTTATGGAGAAATATATTTGATCTCTAGTCTTTAAAGATAGTCCTGGGGGCTGGAAAGATGGCTCAGGAGTTAAAAGTACTGGCTGTTTTTGCAGAGGACCTGGATTCAGTTCCCATCATCCACCTGGTGGCTAATAACTGTCTATAACTCCAGTTGTGGGGCATCCAATGCCCTCTTTTGACCTCTGATGGCATTGCATGACACAGATGCACATTCAGGCAATATACAGATACATATAAAATAAAAATAATAAATAATTTTAAAGGTGATCCTGGTCTTCAGCACTCCTATGAGTGAAGTAACTGAGTCATCATTGGTAGAAGCAGGGCCCGTGGGAATTATGACAGTAAATGAAGGTATGCTGAATACACAAATACAATAGCCATCCCTTTCATCTCTGTGCACCTACAGTGCATTTAGGCCATCAGGGAATAACATGGTGGTTCCAGTATCCCCTCCTTCTCTCCTTCCCAGCAGCAGCACAGGTCAAAGGCTGAAGCACAGACATCAAGAATGATAAGAGCTCTTCCACTCGTATCTCTATTGGTTTTATATTGGTTCTGCAGGCTTTTCTGATCTTGGCTGGCATGAGTTATTAAATGAAATCTGATGAGGCATTTAGTATCATGGCCAGAGCAAAGATCATTTGTGCCAAGGCAGGGAGAATGGGCAAGGAGAACAAGTGCATAAGGGTACCAGGCTGCCACAAGCATGAGAAGAGGACTCTGGGACACAAAATTACCTTTCATTCCATAATAGGAAAACCGCTCACAGAATTCATTCACCACAATGAAGGCAATACTCAGAGGATAGCTGGAGCCACAGATTTTCTATGCAACAAAAAGCAATGGTTCGAAAATGAGCATTTTCCCACTTCAACTACTAAGTTGCTCTACCAATGAAATATGTTATGTTATGAAATACATGATAGATGATTGATAGATAGATAGATAGATGAGGTTATATTGCCCAGGCTGACCTCCATTTTATGATCTTCCTGTCTCAAACTGGCAAGGAACTCATAAGTGTACAGCATCATGCCTAGCTAAATTCAATTTTTTAGTCACTGTAGTTAGGTTAATATGGAGCAGCAGTCCCATTCATAAAACAGCTATTGTCACATTAAAAGTGCTTACATTGCTGATGTGGCAGTCCCATTACAATAGCTTAACACAAGGTGGGATGGAAAACACCTGTCTCCTGAGACATTCAAATATTAACATGCGATTTATATTGCCTCTTATTTCATAGGTATGAACCTTTTAATAAGCACCTTAAACGATAGAATTTATCAACTAGATATAATAAATCAATATATTCTTTCTTTTACTCATATAGATTTATAAAACGCATCTTTCTAAATAAATGTTAGAGCACGATAATTACTTGCTTGAAAGATGCAACGAACTGAGCTTATTGTCTTTCCAACTCACAGCTTGAGAGCTATGTAATATAGACTTTATTTAACATACCACCATTAACTCATACAGGGTCACTGAATGGATTGACATACTAACCTTAGCTATATCACTACCCCTGTCCCTGTGTTTCAGTTCTGCTACTTCAAAGAAACAAAGAACAAAACAACCTCCTCATTGTCAGTAGGAATTCATCAAATGTTGACTATTATTAATATAGCCTCTTGACTTAGATGATTTTGCAATATGAGGACTGAATGAGATAATACATTTGGGAGTGATTTAACAAGTACACCATGCAATGTATTATTCTTTGTTTCTTTATCCTATCTCCCGCGCTAAAGTGGGAACACTTAGTAACAGAGAGTGGGTCTATTCTAAAACTTCTGTCGGTGTCCAAAAAGAAAGCACAGTGGGAACTAAAGGCTGAGTTTTCGTATTTGTAAAAAACAATCACACACAGTTCTCCAGACAGTAACACTTGCCAAGTTTCCCTGGACATTCAAATTGCTTTTTCTCCCCCAGGGAAACAAAGAATATGCAATGAAATACAGCAAAGTTCTGGAGCCCAACTGAAAATCTCTGACTATCTCATCCTGTTGCTTCCTTTCCTAAACAGAAGAAACTAAGAATTAATTTTCAGGTGAATTCTAATTCTAAGAGAGAATAGTTTTTATGCCCTAATACAGTCCAGCATGAAGTTTCAGAAATCAAGGAGAAAAGTCAAAAGAATAAGGTTATTACAGTGAGAGGCTGACTTTGGGGGACTCACCGGAGATGGCTTCTTTGGAGGGCTCGGAGGTCTAGGCAGCACCTCTTCAGTGGAGACAGGTGAAAAAAGAGTCTCCTTGGACTCATTTTTCTGGAAAGGATTCATGGCTGGCTCCTTACTCTCTCTCCTCAAGCATTTGGCTTCAGTAGGCAGTTAGGACAGCTGCCAGCCTACAGTGAAAAGGGGGACTGGGGGGAGGAGGGACAGCTACAGCAACTAGGTTTAACCCTGTGGGTGTCAGTTTCAGTAGCTGCCTAACTTAGAGCATAGCTGGAAGCTATAAGGAAAGAAAGGGTTGGTGTACTAGCTCAAAAGAATAATTATGTGAAAGGTAAGGCATGGGGAAATAAAAGCAGGCCACAAGTCACAAGATGAACTGAAACAATGCTAGTGAATTGATATGGTTATCTGTTCAAGAAAACTATCTTTGTGAATGAGTACAAGATAGTTCAGAATGGGTGCAGCATAGAGTACTATGCCTAACATGCATGAGGTTCTGACTCTGATCTCTAGCAATGCAAAAATCAAAGCAAACAAAGCAACCCAACATCTTGAACACAGATTAAAAAACTGATTTCAAGATAGTAATAGCCACCATTTATTGAACAACTACTGTGTACAATTTTAATATATATGTATTGCATGTACATTTATGTGTGTATGTATTTAACCTATAAATTTATTCATTCTTATTTTTACTATCCTTATTTTACAGAAACTACTATTCCAAGAAGTTACAAAACACCTAAAACCACATGCCCAGTATGTAGCAGATCCGGAATTTTCACTATGCAGTAACAGATAGGAAAAGTAGAGATACATATCAGTAGAAAAGTAGAGATACACATCCAATTACAAGGGTTTGGAGCTATGTGGATAGAAGTGTAGGAATGTAAACACAAGAGTGAATTCAAGTATCATAATGTTCAGCTAGAAAAATTCTATGAACAATTTTAAAAGATGGGCTATAGAAAATGACAGAAAATACTGGTTATATACTTTTATTTTCATTTTCTTACTTCCAGAATAATCCTTTCTTTCATTAAAAATAAAAGTTAATTTGTAAAAAAAATGTGAATCAGTTACTTTTTATGTGTTGTTGCAAATATTCTTTTTCTTAACTTTTAGTGGGTGGATTTTGTTTTGACTTAGAATATTGTATTTAGTCCTTATCAGAAGAGGAATTAGAATAAACCCAACTAACAAATGTTTTATACTATCTATCCATTCAATTTTAGTAGCATATCTTAGTTATTGGAAATAATGGTTCTCATTATGGCATGTTCCCATGTGCATATACTGTACTCTTGACCATCTCCTCCTCCCACTGGCTTCTCTTACTCCATTTCTATGGCCTTCGCTAATTCAGAAAGGTCAGAGAAAAAGAAGAACTCCAGGTCCCTCTAGCTATAAGCCAAAAGGAAAGGAGAAGGTATTGTCAAGGACTGTAACAGAAAGTTGCTAAACCATAAGTCCATGAGGACTAAACCCATAGGTCAGGCATTACCTAAATTATTTTATTTGCGAATACAAGAGCAAAGGCTGAGGGAGGGACAACAGAAGGGACGAAGATGGAGGAGGGTGCACATGTGAGCCAAGTCAAATATATATCTGAAAATTTTTATAGAGAGAAATCTGTGACTATTTTTTAGAGTAAACTGTAAACTTTTTAAAATTTTTTTATTATTGTATGAGTGTATTGTCTGCATGTATATGAGTGCATTCGTGTTGTACAATGCCCATCGGGGTCAGAAGAGGGCGTCAGAGCCCCTGGAACTGGAGTTGTGGATGGCTGTTAGCCACCATGTAGGAATCGAACCCAGGGCTTCTGCAAGAGTCAGTGCTCTTAACCACAGGGCCATCTCTCCAGCCTCCCATAAGCTTCTTACATTACCTATTTGAATGATTTTTCAACAAATAAGGCTTTTCTCTCTAAACTTTAACTCAGACTTTGACCAAGTTTTCTCAGCTTCTATATTCTTCATTTGTGCGTGCTCTCTCTCTCTCTCTCTCTCTCTCTCTCTCTCTCTCTCTCTCTCTCTCCCACTAACCTTTACCCAAAGAATAGTCCAGTTTTATTTCTGTGACATTAATGATTAATCTGCACTTACCCTTTTAGGAAACATTGCCTTTCCTGACCAATCTTAGTTAAATACCAAATTTAAAATAGAAGTTTCAGGTCAAGTTAACAGGTAGAGGCAGATCTACCTGCCTTGAAGATCTAATTATATCTTTGGATTCCCTTGCCTTAAACCTCTGGATGGCATTCTCTTAGGCAGGACAAATGAAACAGTACCTGTATGCAACGCACAATTCATTTGTGCTCATGGGTCCCCCAGTTACTAAATCCCAAGGTATGCTTGGTTTTCTAACATATTTCACAAAAAATTGTCTTTTTTTTTTTTTAATTTGGAGACAGGGTCTCTTGAAGCTCAGGCTGGCTGGCCTCTATCTCCCTATTTAGTCAAGGATGACCTTGAACTTCTGATCCTCCTACTTCAATCTCCAGAGAACTGAGTTCTGGGATTTCAGGAATGTGCTAACTATTCATTCCAGTTTATGTAATTCTGGGGATTGAACTCAAGGCTTTGTGAATGTTAACAAGCACTCTACCGATTAAGCTGTATTCCAAGGCCTGAAATTTGTCTTTTGATTGTGCCAATAGAATGTCAGTCTTCATAGAATCAAATATCAAAGATGGAAATAATCTTAAATTTGAGTCTTTCCTATGAAAATTAAACCTTCCAGATGACAAAAATAATTTGGGACAATATCATATTAAAGTGCTGTACCCTATTATTTCTGCTAGATTTACCTCAGACAGAAGAATAAAGGGAAAGAAATGAAAAAGAAAGCACCTGCTGGATAGGAATGAGTCTAAATTCTACAGAGACACAAAGATGATAAAATTAAGAGGAATCTGAATATCAGAGTCAAATATCAGTGATAAAAAAATCAGTGGAAAAAGTATTTAGGTCTCAGGGGTATGAAATCATAGAGTAAAGCTTTCAGTTATATGTAGAAAGGAGCTCTATAACAATATCAATATAGTCAGAGAAATGAGGCAAACAAAAATTAAATGTAAGCAGGCATTTAATAATTTCTAAATATAAAAATCAGCACATAAAAAGTGCATTTAAATATCAGCAATAAATAGAAAAGAGAATTTAAAATACCAGTTCTAATAACATAAAAAATAAATGTAACACAAGATGTTCATAATCTCAGCACTGAGATTATCATATGCCAGTGAAAGAAAGAGGAAATTAAAGATCTGAATAAATGGAGGCATGCCACAGTCATGATTTGGAAGGCTCATATTATAAAATGTCAGTAGTCCCTTTGTGTCTATTGCACAAAGTCTCAGCAGGTTTTGTGAGTGTAGAAAATGAAAATTTGATTTTTTTTCTTATTATGTGCTTGTTTACATGTATATAAATTCCACTGCATGGAATGCTCAGAGAGACGAAGGGAGGGCATTGGATCCCTTGGAACTAGAGTTACAGATGGTTGTTAGCCACCATGTAGATGCTGGGAGCTGAACCCAGGTCTTCTGAAAGAACAGCCAGTGCTCTTAACTACTGAGCTATCTCTCCATCTCCTCTATTTGAGCTATCTCTCCATCTCCTCTATTTGATTCTTAAAATTTAAATGGAAATGCAAAAATCCAAGAACAGCAAGAACAATTTGAAGAACAATTGTGGAGAACTTGAACAACTCTATTATGAAGCTACAGTAATCAGAACATAACTGACACACAGATAGACAAGGAAGTCAACGGAACACAAGAGAATTCAGAGAAAGAGTCATGCATACACTGTCTTTAGCAAAGGTAAAGATGCAGCAGTATGGGGAAGTCACAGTGCTTTCTCTAAACATATCATTTGGATATGCACATGGAGATAATTTTTTATTCTTATTCCAAAATATAAAAATCAATCCTATGAAAAGGGAAGACTTAAGTATTAAGTCAAAATTGAGGGTTTTTCTTTTAGAATATAACGTAAGAGACATCTTTGTGACTGGAGGATAACCAAAAATTTCTTGACATCATAAAATAGGGCAATCTTTAAAGAAAAAAAAATGACATATTTCATGTTAAAATTAGCAAACATTGTTGCCAAAAGATACCATTAAGAATGAAAAAGTACATCACAGAGGGAGAAAATATTCATATTATATTTTTCTATCGTAAGATTTGTGCTCACACTAAATAAATAACTGCAAAAATATCAATTACAGATAAGTAAATGAAAACAATGTCCAAAAGATACAAACAGCTATTTCCCAGATAGTCAATAAATCTATGAACAGGTTTACAGTTATATGGACGCAAGTACAGATTATTTAACTACTCTTTAGTTGATGCATGTTCAGGTTTGGTCTTTTGCTACCATAAATACTAGCACAACATCACTGCATGTGAGCTAAATATATCTGCAAAATAAATACTGAGAAGGGAGGCTGCTGAGCCAAAGTAAAGGATGTTGAAATTTTTGAAACTGTCTCCTTCATTCACTTTCTATTGGGTTGTCGCCTTTTTGCACATTTGTAAGGTATGTTTAAGTATTATCTATATTAACCCTCTGTCATCCTTTGTGTTGCAAATATTTTTCCTATTGGTTGGGTTTAAGGACTTTAAACATTAAATACAACGTACATGAAAGTTCACCAATCTTAAATGAAGAACTCCATTTAATTTTACACATGAGTAACACACATCATTCAGATGAGGTAAAAAAAAATTCTTTAGCACAACACTGCTGGAAATCCTTCAAAGAATTAACGCCCATTGCTTCCCTTCTGTCCCCTAGCCAGATTCCTCCACCACAGCAGTCACTATTCTGCCTTCCATCATCACGGATTTTATTTGCCTGTACTGAGTTTCATGTAAACAGAGTAACACTGTTTGTACTCTTTGTGTCTTATTTCTGTTACTCAATACTACCTGGGTGAGATTCTCTGTGTTGTTGCCTGAAGCAAGATTTTTTTTCTATAGTTTGGTAGACTTCACTGTATAAATATGCCAGAATTTATTTAGTCATTCTTCCATTGATGGACACTTGGGTGGTTTCCAGTTTTAGTGATGGCTATTGTTTACATAGTTTAAACTAGAAACTATGCTTCCCAGAATCATCTCAGTAAGCTGTAGGCCAGAACTTCAAGAAATAGAAATGAAGCAGTAGGTATTACTCTTGAGTACAGAGACTGGACAGACCTGATTTTATACCTTGAGCCTCTGCTGGTGAACCACTGAGTGTAGGGCAATGCACTCGAGGTTCGAGCTGCTTTCAAGTCTTTCCAGGTTTTTAGTTAGACTCTTAAGTGTCTATGATTTTACACACACATTTATTTATGCTTTGGTTTTTAATCTATGACTGTGCAAGGCTCCCATAATTCTTATTTTCTAAGTCATTGTCTTCTTTTCTTCTTCCTCTTCCTCCTCCTTCCCTTTCATTTCCCCTCTTTCTTCTTCTTTCTTCTTTCCCAACTAGCATCGATCTCAACAGAGATCCACCTGCCCCTGCCTCCTAAGTGCGAAGACTAAAGGCATGTGTCATTGTGCCCCATTTTCCAAGTTTTCTAAGTCACAGAATCATGTTGGGTGTTTTCAGTCTCTAAAGCAAGCCTCAGAACACAAATCTCTCTTGCTCACTCGTTCTCCCCCCATCTCTCTCTCCTCTTCTCCCTGCTCCATCTTTCATTTTTCAGGCTGTTTCTTTTCTCTCCCCAAAGCAGACCAATGACACTAGAACTTCTCTACCACAAGGTAGATCACAGAAACTAAGACTATAATCTTATCCTACTTTTCTTAGGGCAGGCCATAAAGAAATGCTCTAATCTTCTTTAACAATAGGTCATTGAACCCTCTTAATTCCAGAAGGATCTTGCCCCATACCCATGAGGAAGAAACACTGAAGAATTTGAACAAATAGGCCTTGCTAAGTTTCTTCATTAGCAGTTAGGTCCATGCAATGAAGTCTCCACAAGAACCCCAAAGGACATGGTTTGAAGAGCATCCAGAGAGCTGAACTTGTGCACCCAGTAAGGTCAAAGGAGCTCCACATACCTTGCTCTATCATCTCTTCACTTGTATCCTTCATTTTGAAAAACCAAATAAACATGTTTATGAGTCTGTGAACCACTCAAGCAAATTAATTGAGCAAGAGGAGGGATTACAGGAACCTCAATTTATGGTCAGTTGATCTTAAACACAAGTAAAACAACCTGGTGCTTGTGATTGACATCTGAGGTGGGCAGGGCAGTCTTGAGACTGAGCCCTCACCCTGTAGAATCTGATATTTATCTCCAGGTCAATAGTCTCAAAATTGAATTGGATTTGAAGACACACAGCTGGCTTCTGCTGCAGAATTGCTTGCTTGCTTGCTTGCTTGTAGGTTGGTGGTCAGAAGGTCACCTCCCATTTCAGCATCAGAGAAGTTTTAAAAAATATTCTATTTATTATTTTTATTTTATATACATGAGTATATTGCCTGTATGTATGTAAGTGCACCCATGTTGTGCAATGCCCATTGAGATCAGAAGAGGACATCAGATTCCCTTGGAACTGGAGTTATGAATGGTTATTAGCTGCCACATGGGTGCTGGGAATCAAACCCAGGTCTTCTGCAAGAGCAGCCAGTGCTCCTAACCACTGAATCATCTTTCCAGCCCCAGGATCACAGAAGGTTCTGAGTTGATTTTTATGATGTGATACTAGAGGAACAAAACAAAATCTTTTTCTTTCCCTCCCATTGAGGGGGTATACAGAACAAAGAGGGATTCATTAAAATATTGCTGAAGCTGGGTGTGGTGGTACATGCTGTGCTGGATAGCTTTAGCTGTCAACTTGACACACCTGGGAAGTGGGAGTCCCTATGGGATCAGCCTGTGGACATGTCTGTGAGGCATTTTCTTGATTGTTCAGTGATGTTGGAAGGCCAAGCTCACTGTGGGCAGTACCACCCCTAGACAGGTGACCCTCGGTTATATAAGAAAGCAAGCTGACCACAGGCCAGAGATGCAAGCCAGTAAACAGCTTTCCTCTGTGGTCTCTGCTTGGGCTCCTGCCTCCAAGTTCCTGCCTTCCTCTCCTGCCCTGGCTTCTGTTGGTAATAGATTAGGATCTGTGAGTTGTAAGCCGAAATAAATCCTTTCCTCCCCAAGTTGGTTTTGATCTGTCCTGTATCACAGCAATAGAGATGCAAACTAGAAGAAATGCCTAATCCTAGCACTTAGGAGGCTGAAGCAGGAGGATTATGTTTTCCAGGCTAGCCTGGGTTATACAGTGATATGTCTCAAAACACCAGAAAAAAAAAAAGTCTTTAAGAATGATCATTTTCAAGGAAAATAGAGGGAAGAAGTGATGTCTGAAAGCATAGTGTATTTTATGGCCAGTTTTACCAGCTCATATCACTCTGTACTCATTTTTGACAGTTAATAACAATAAAACGAATCTCAGGAGCTAGAGAGACAGCTCAGGAGTTAAGAGCACTGGCAGCTGTTGCAGAGGACTTGGCACCAACATACGAGCTAACAACTGCCTGTAATTCCGGTACCAGGGCATCCAATGCCCTCTTTTGGCCTCCATGGGTACTGTACACATGTGATGTATTTATATATATGTGCAGGCAAAACACTGACACATAAAATAAAAATAAAAGAATGAAAAGAATCTCAGCGTAACTTTCAGTAAAAACTTTATACCCTCTATTACTAACTAAACTGATAAGCATGTTTTCCAAGCTACACTGAATATATACATTTTCTTAGGTAATAAATGACATAGTGCTAGTTTTCAGATAATTATTAACCAGTAAAAGAGAAAATGAAGACAAATTAACTGAAGGGAGGCTTGAGAAAAAGAAAGAAGAGAGGGAGAAAGTAACATAAAAACTTACAAATGTTCATAAACCCATAATTAAAGAAATTCCAATGATAAAAAAGACAAAGGTGAATAATTTTTTTCATAATTGCCCAGACTTGAAGTAACCAAGATGTTACTCAGTAAGACAGTGGATAAACTGTGGTGCACACAGATGTGGAATACTATTCAGCTTTCAAAAGGAATACATTACTGAGACGTAAAGAAAGCAATCTGAGAACACTACACAGATTCCAATTGAGGGACTACCGGAAAAGGTGAAGGTGTGGAGATGCCAAAGTGCAATGTGTCAAGCCAGCTGTGGTGGTAACTCATGCCTGTACCCTCAGCACTTGAGGGGTGGAGGCGAGAGAATTAAGGCTGTCAGGTACAGCCTGAGCTACATAGAGATTTCCAGGACAGCCTGGGCTCTGGAATGAGATTGACTCTAAAAGCAAAAAAAAAAAAAAAAACCTCAAAAGATTATTAGTTGTTGAGAGAGGCGAGAGAGATGAATGGGCGGAGCACAGAAAATTATTAGGGCAATGAAACTATTCTGTATATTACTACAGTGATGGAGTGAAACTTCTGTATGTTACTATAGTGATGGAGCTATGCTATTACTGTACGCATCTGTAAAAGAAATCCATAGACTATACAATATCAAGCATCAATCCTAGTGTAAACTATGGACTTTGGGCAATGATGATGTGACAGTGGAGGGTCATCAATTATAATAAGCCATTGCTCTGACGTGGCATATTGACAGCTGGGTCAGAGGGAAAAGGAACTCTCCCAACTGTCTAATCAGTTTTGCTATGATCTCAAAATTGCTTTGAAAAATTAATGAGCAACCTATTCACTGGATTCCAGCTACAGTTAAATAAATTTATTCCATATTCAAATGTATTATAAATATAAATATCAAATCTGTAACTGCTCTTCTTTTGAAAACAAAAATAAAACTATAAGAGATAATAAAACAGCTATTATAATAATTAACTTCAGTTTTACTGTAAATTAAAGTGTAACTGTGCCAAGAATTAAAATATTAAGGAATATCAGATAGGAAAAATTCAGATATAATGAAAACTTACTATAAATCAATAGTTCTCACAATTTGGGGACATAGTGTGGTAGGTAACAAAGAGTCCTAGTCTTAGACTTGAGCAGCCACTTGTAACTAACGATGACCTGGAACAAGTTACCCAACTCCTGAATCTGTCTTCTCATCTATCAACTTCAGTTTAGTTTTGTTATGATTGAATAAAGATAACACACAGGAATACCAATATGCAATGAAGAACTGAAGATTATGTATCAAATTTAATTTTTCATCAAATGTTATATATTTTTCTTAGACATAGATTTTTTATTCTTAATACAGACTGTCACACGCCTTACACATGTCATATTTATAATTCAACACTGCTTCAGCCATCACTGTCACTGTCTGATTCACTCAGTTGCAAATCGTTTCCTAAAATAAAAAAAAGAAATAACAAAATTGTAGTAATTGAATGTTAAAGCATTAATATTTAATATATTCATTCTGTCTATCATAAATAAATACGATGCAAATGCCACAGCAAAAGCTATTCTGTTTAGCCAGCATTTTGTAATTGATAATAAGGTTGTTTGTCATGTAATTTAGCCATGTAACTGGTAAGTCAATACTGCCTGGAAAGAAAAAAAAAAACCATAGACCAAACTTCAGCTCAGTTTTAGTATCACCTGACATTTTAGTTTTTTTTCACATACCAACATCACCTCTCACTTTACATTACTGACTTATTATATCAAGAAGTGAAAGAAAAAAGATTTGAAAAATTAGACTATTGTTTTCAAGAGTGAAAAAAAAGTTACAACTTTCATTTTACTTAAGATGTAATCAAAACTATTATGGAATATATGTCACGAAGCATTAGGCTGGAATGTCATTCAGTGGTAGAATCCCTGCCTACCAAGCACAAGGTCCTGTGTTCAGTCCCCAGTACTATAAACAAAACAAGAAAAAAGAATAAGAATATAATCGCTGATTGCTTTTGTAACTTATCTGTGTGCTTAGTCATGTGGTTAACATTTCAATGAAGACAGTAAACAAACAAATGTCTAGGATAATGCCAAGTGGGGATACATGCTATGAAAAACTAGCCTGTGGACAGAGTAGTGGGACATGCTGTTAGCAACAGGGTAGCTGGGGAGGCTTCATGAGTGGCAACATCTGAACAGAAATCCAAACATAGAAAGTCATAAAACATGGAGGAAGGCAGAGTCCACAAAATAGCAAGTATACATGCCCCCTAGGCAGGAGTAGGATACTAGTGACTTTTAAAATTATATATTCTTTGGTAATTTCATACATGAATACAAAGTATTTATATCATATTCACCCCAACACCCCCTCTTCCAACTCTTCCTGGACAACCCCCAATCCTCCTTCTGACTTCACGTTTTCTTTTTCTTCCTTTTGTTAAATAATAACCCATTGGGAGGATGGAGACATGGCTTGGCATTTAAGAGCACCAGCTGTTCTTGCAGAGGACCCTGGTTTGGTTCCCAGGGCCCACATGGTATCTAAGAACTGTCGGTAACTCCAATTACAGGAGATCTAGCACCCTCTTCTGACCATTTCAGGCACTGCATGACACAGGTGCACTTACATACATTCATACATATGAAATTTTAAAAATTAATAAAGCCTGGCGTAGTGATGAACACCTTTAATCCCAGCACTTGGGAGGCACAGTTAGGTGGATCTCTGTGAGTTCGAGGCTAGCCTGGTCTACATAGTGAGTTCTAGACCAGCTGGGGATACAGGGAGACTCTGACTCAAAAAGACCAAAATAATAATAATAATAATAATAATAATAATAATAATAATTTTTAAATAACTCATTGAGTCCAACTAGTGCTGCCAGAATGTGCGTGGGCATATGGCCACCCACTGGAGCACAGACCACACCTCTGAAGAAACTAACACTCCCTCCTTCGGCATCTATCACCTGCCAAAATAGGGGTTGGGCTTGGGGGAACTGGGTTTTGTTTGTTTTTTTTAAAAAGACTTTCCCTGTAGCCCTAGCAAGCCTGGAACCCTCTATGTAGATTAGGCTGGCCTTGATCTCATAGAGATTCAACTACCTCTGCTTCCGGGGAGTGCTAGGATTAAGGCATGTGCCACCACACTCGTCTATGCCTATGTGAGGCATAGGAGGACACTGTGGCTTGAAGAGAAGACAAAGGTAGGAAATTAGGTCAGAAAGATAGACAGAAGATCATAGTAAAGACTTTGGAGTTTAAAACATAATGAGAATTCATGGGAAGAATTTTAAGCAGGCAACTAATTTGAGCTTAGCTACGCACCAGTGAATACACTCTAGTGGTGCAGGAGAGTCATGGAAGCCAGGAGAGGAGTTTAGTCTTTTATGCTTCTGAGTAGAACATGCTGCTAGTACAAGCTGAAATTTCATCCTTTTTGTACCGCAGTTCAAGTGTTAGGTTATCCCTTTATTTTTATTTATCCAGCTTAGTATCTGGACTAGATTCATGGTTTTCTTCAATTCTAGACAATTCTAAAGGTCTGAATTTTCATATCATGCCTTCTTATTCTTTCATGGAATTCCTACTAAACAGAATTTAATTTTTCCATCTATTTTCCTTATCTCCAAACTGTTCTCTTTTTCTTCTACCTTGTTATGATCTTGCATAGTTTCTTAGTATGATTTTCCATGTCACTAAATCAGTTTTCATTCATGTTCATTTTGCCCAATTACTAATATTTTTTTCAAAAAGTTTCCATGACCAGTCTATTTAAAATTTTTTTTTAAAATAAAATATTCATTTATTTGTATTCATGTGGGGGGAGGGGTGTGGTTGTGGGTGGAGTGTGAGCGTGTACACACATGTGTCTGGAGGCTAGAAAACAGGTTGTGGGAATCAGTTCTTTCCTTCTACCCTGTGGATTCTGGGGATCTAATTCAAGTTATCAGGCTTGGTGGCAAGCACCTTTACTTGCTG
The DNA here is from genome assembly GCA_035773235.1 of Eospalax fontanierii. Taxonomy (NCBI): domain Eukaryota; kingdom Metazoa; phylum Chordata; class Mammalia; order Rodentia; family Spalacidae; genus Eospalax; species Eospalax fontanierii. Next base: position 61,796,646 of record CM069534.1, on the reverse strand, counting down.
AGTCATCTTGCTGGAGCTAATTTTTTTAAGTGCTAGAGATCAAACTTAGGGCCCTGTGTTTTCTAAGCAAACACTCCACCATTGAGCTACTCAACTGTTTTTCTAATCTACGGAATTTTGCTTCATTTCTATTTGCCTTTGCTTTATCATTGCCTTTTTAAAGTTATGTCTTGGGCCAAGTGTGGTGGCACATACCTTTAATTCCAGCACTTAAGAGGCAGAGGCAAGTAGAGCTCTGTAAATGTGTAGCCAGCCTGGTCTACATTATGAATTCCAGGGCTAGTGAGACCCTGTTTCAAGGGAAAGTTATGCTTGCATGCATCTTTCTTAGCATTGCATGTTTTTCTTTCTTCATTTTGTTTGCTCATTTTGAGTGGGAAGTTTCTGTTTCTCTCCACCCTCACAACCCTTATAGGGTTTTATGATTCTCTCCACCTAGTCCTCAACCCCATTACCAGAAACAGGTTTCAAAATCATATCTGAAGATTGCTATCTCCTGAGTGTCTATCCCCTCTTCAGTAGTACAAGACATGACAGGTCCCTTCAAGGAACCAATGAGTAACAAGACTGACAAACTAAAACACAGCAGCCTGAGTCAGCACCCTCTCCTGCCCGCATCATACATTCTCTAGCTTCAAACAGAAGCATACATATGTATATAAATATGTTGTTTCTCAGGTATTTTCCACCTTTTTTTTTGAGGCATATCTCTCACTGACCTAGAACTTGCCTAATGAGTTCAGGTTTGCTGGTCTGAAAGTCCAGGGATCTGCCTGTTTCCCCAGAGCTTGGTTTGCAAATGTATACAGATGCTTTTTAAATGCAGATTCTAGGGATCAAGCCCAAGTATTCCAGTCACTTTACCTATTGAACTATGTTCCTAGCTCCATATCAAGCACTGTGTGTGTGTGCGCGCACGCACACACACACACAGGAATGACAACAGCTCTCATGTGTCATTCCTCAGGTACCAACTACCTTGAATTTTGAGACACAGCTTCTTAATAGCCTGAAACTTGCCAATTAGACTAAACTAGACTGGCTGGGATATGCCTGCTGTTTCTGCCTCTCCGGCAGTGGGATTACAAGCATGTGCTTTTTACATGGGTCCTAAGGTTGAACTCATTCATACTTGCATGGCAAGTACTTTATTATCTTCCCAACCCCCTATTTCAAGCACGTTTAAGCTAATTTTCCTTCAGGGTATCCAAGCTCCTTACTACTGTGAGCTCCTTTCAAAGTCAAAGCCCTGCCAAATCCATCTTCATGTTTGTGATCTAGTTCTTTTCTACGGTTAGGGTTAGCCTATATTTGATATGAACATTTTACCTTTTTTGTACTTTATCCATTAAAACTGTGTTTGGCACAAAGAGAGAATTTTATTAATTAACAATATTATGTTTTAATGGAAAACTAGTCTAAAATTCATAAAAAGTCTAAAACAAAGTTTTACAATGCAGTATTCTGCCACTTGTAACAAAGACACTGAAGCTCCAGGAAAAGGGATTGTTATTGAGTAAATAACCAATACACGATAAATCAACACAGAGATGGTACAAATATTCTTACTCCTATGCTCAATCTGCTATAGAACACAGTCATTTCTGAGAGAGATTTCTTAACATTTACTGGGCTTCTCAATCAAACCAAATTAATCTTTCTCTCCATGCTCCCTTGATCACTGAAAAACTCGGATGTACTAATTTCACAAGTTAGTGACACCGACAAACTGGAAGTTCAAATCATCTTTACAGTTTTACTCTAAGCCTCTGCCCCTCAGTCTTGGCTCCTCTCTTCCCTAGCTCTGTCACTAGGCTAACCAGTCAGGCTTAGCTACTTATTTTTTTCATTAATAACTAGACATAGTGAGATCATTTTTCCTTTTTTTTTGGTCTTTTTGAGACAGGGTCTCCCTGTAGTCTCAGCCAGTCTAGACAAATCAGTAAATTTCAGATACAGTGAGAAAACCTGTCTCAAAAAATAAAGGTGAGTAATAGAGGAAGACACTGAAGGTTGACTTCTGGCCTCCAGATGCATGTGCACACAAGTACATGCATATTTGGCATATACACATACACATGAACACATCTGTAACACAAACAAATACATAAATAAGTAAATAAATAAGCAATGCAGTTATGTTAAGGTCTAGTCTCAATCCTAAAAGAAGTTTCCAATTTTAAAAGTCTAAAGCAGAACAGGTAAAAAATTATGCTTGAATCGTGAAAAGATCAACATGGCTATAATATGCATAATAGCCCTTACTACATGCACCAGACCTACATAAGATCAAGCCAGTCAAAACTTCAACATAAATAGGGAGCGACTCATGAAACTCCACCTCTAGATGAGGAGCTATTGACAACAGATGGCTGCTAGGTGAGGGAAAGTACATTTTTTTCAGAGATGCAGTTTTGCATATGTTGCCTATGCTCCAGTGAATGGCCCTCCACCCATGCACATACTGGTCTCAGTGACTTGAAGGAAGGAAGGAAGGAAGGAAGGAAGGAAGGAAGGAAGGAAGGAAGGAAGGGAGGGAGGGAGGGAGGGAGGGAGGGAGGGAGGGAGGGAGGGAGGGAAGGGAGGGAGGGAGGGAGGGAAGGGAGGGAGGGAGGGAAGGGAGGGAGGGAGGGAGGGGGAAAAGAGAGAAAGGAAGAAAGAAGTCAGGAGGGAAATCCGGTGGGGAGATCTGGAAGGAGCTGCTAATGAGAGACAGGGAGTGGACTTGATCAAACACAATATATACAAGCATGAAATTCTTAAATTTAAAAACGGCCTTGAAAAGATAAGGGGTGAACTAACTATAAAATTGTTGCAGTACTTAAAATAAGAAAAATGGTAAGTTGAACTCTTAAGTGCTAGGAGTAGACCTGAAAAGAAATATACAAATTTGAAAAATATTTAGAAAACAGAAATCAACAGAAACAATGCCACTCTCAAAGCAAAAATGCAGAGCCAAAGAATGGGAGTTGGTTGTTAGACAACATATATTTCAGGTGCCTTTTACTAGGTGATGAAGCTAGACATATCTGCCTAGGACTCAGAGTTCTAGAGAGAAATACAGAAACATTTATCTATAGAAAGAGAATAGATTGAAAAGGAAAAGGACCCATAAACAAGCTTTGAGGAAGTCCAACTCTAATAACTCAGAAGATTTTAAACTTGCAAAGGAAAAAGATGATTAATAGTATAAAATACATAATCATCATCTTCTTTGTCTCTATTTAAGTTCACAATCAATACAGCACCATACTGAATTCTAATTTTTCTAGGTATTTGTGGTTATGTATACTCACGTAAAGTACTCATCAAATGACCACCATGGTCAGGAAATCTAGTATGACTAGCATCAGTGTCAGGAATTCTGTACTGTGGCACAGCAGACATGGTAGGATGTCCTGAGCTATAATTCCCCAGACCTGAAGGAGAAGATCTGTTCTCTTCATCTTCTGAGTCACTAGAACTACTGTCGTCACTACTTGAAGATGATGAACTTTTGGAATCTGATGAACTATCACAACTACTCATCTGGTCCATTAGACTGGCTTCTGCCTTCAGTTCTGAAAACAGAAATAAACATGTGAGTTAAATAATATTGAATAAGTACAATAAAATCTAAATGCATTTGCTTCTAAGCAGACATTAATAATTAATAAACAGGACATTTTACAGCATGTAAAATATTTTTCTTACAAAAACTCCTGTAGCATCTAGTCACATTTCAATAATGGGATTGTGAGAATTAAAAGGCAAAATTAGCCAGCTAGATGTGGCAGCATACACCTGCAATTCCAGTATTCAGGAGGCTGAGGCTGAGAATATCAATGACATTTGGGTTACATAGTTGAGACCCTGTCTCAAAAAGGGCAGTGGAAAAAGAGACACAAGTAATATCTAAATCTAACTTTACAATTACATATACTATTATAAATAAATATATAACTCAAAAATACAATGCATGAAAACATAAAACTGTTAAAAATACATTTTCATGGAAATGGTTTTTTACTATGTTTTTTAAAGATTTATTATTTTTATTTTACATGTATGACTGTATTGCCTCCATATATGAAAGTACACCCATGTCATTGCAATGCCTTCGGAGGTCAGAGGAGGGTGTCAGATCCCCTGGAACTGGAGTTACAGGCAACTGTTAACTGCTATGGTGGGTCCTGGAAACTGAACCTGGGTTCTCTGAAAGAGAAGCCAGTGTTCTTAATCACTGAGTCATCTCCAGCCCTGAAATGGTCTTTTAATTTTTCCTTATTCTCTTAATATGCACACTTCAATGGGGTACATACATAAGAATTTCATTCGTTCTATTGCTGCCCTAGAGAAAATTTTGCTGAAACTTGATTTACTCAATTTTCAGCCATTTCCTTAATGGGGATTTTTCAAACTTCTACTATTTTTAAAAAGCCAGTTCCCATTGTAACTTTGGTTGTGAATATTTTTATGAACAAAAAGGATAACATGTTGGTGTCTTTAGTGTTTTTTAAAATTCTTTTAAAATATACAAAATTTGTAGTTGGAAAGATTCTCAGGTACCACTAATCAACCTCATTTTTCAAATGAGTGATCTAAAGTAAAGAATGACCCAAAGTTTTCAGGTATTTAGCAGTAGAACTAAGTCTAGTGACTTTCAGGTCAATGTTTGTTTAGCATTCTATAAAAAATACCAAACAGTTGAAAAAAATTTATCCTGAAACACTCTATATAATGTTTATAATATATAATATCATAGTACAAGGCATCTTAACTGATAATATCTAGGCTACTCCCTCATCCTCCCTAGATACACAGGCTTGCTTTCTGTTATTTGACCATATCAAATCCATTTCCACCCTAAGTTCTTTGCATTAGTTATTCACCTTGCTCGGTATAAATGTCATTGAGTTCTTTCTGTTTGTTTTGTTTAATTCACAATCCATACAGTAAAATGCACAAACAGATGCATTTTAGCACACACCTATCATATATCTACCACTGAGAGCAAGCTCATCCCCATAAATGTTCCCCTGTGCTTTTCTCCATTTAATATTTACCATTTTGACTTCTATTACCAAAGATTTTTGTCTGTTCTTGAACTTTCTATAAATGGATTCACTCAGTAGGTACTTTGTGTGCCTTTGGTCATCATGTTTTGATGTTTATTCATGTTGTTGAAGGAATTTGTAGCTCATTCTGCTCTGCTATCGTCACATCCATTATATAAATATAACACAAGTTGGTTATCCATTTTCTGTTTAGAGATACTGAGGTTGTTTCCTATTTTTAACCATTACAAATAAAACTATAGTGAAAATTCTATAAGGCTTTTTGTGATATATGCATTCATTTTTCTTGGGTAGATAAGACAGGCACAGGTTTAATTTCATTAAAAACTGCCGGCTTTCAAAGCGGTCTTACACTTTATTAGCCATGTGTAAGAGTCCCAAATACTTCATATCTTCCCCCACCTTTGTGTACCCATACTTGGTATAGTGAGTCATTTAAACTGTACTTATTCTGATTGGCATATAATGACACCTCATTGCAATTTTAATTTCTCTAAGAAACAATGTTATAAAGCAATTTTCACATATTCTTTGACCACCTGAATATCTTCTTTTGTGAAGCACCTGTTTGAATCTTTTGTCATTTTTGTACTTTGTTGTCTTTTTCTTGCTGATTTGAAAGCACTCTTTTTAGATAGTTCTAGTTATAAGCCCTTTGTCAGAAAAATGCATTGTGAATACCTCCCCTGCAAGTCTATGTAGCTAGGCTTCTTATTTTTTAATAGCACCCTTTGCCGAGCTACCAGATCTCTGAAAAATTGGCTCTTTCTCATATTAGTCTAAATGTAGCTTCTTCAAAGGATTTCTTTCTAGCCTCTAGTATCTGTTTTTTTTTTCTTTAAGATACTTATTTCTGAATTCATTTAGATATATATTTGCCTTTTTATTTCTTGCCTCCAACTAATCTCATCTACACAACTGAATATAAGCAATGTGAGAAGTGAAATTTTGTCTTGGTCCCGTTGCATCATTGTTTTTGTATAATATTGGATTTGTTAGTAGTTCTTTGAAGATTTTTTTAAGGTTATAAAAGTGGTTTATAGTCTTATTTTTCTTACACATTTATCTAGTTTGGGTATCAGGGTAATATTAGCCTCAAAAAATGAGCTTATCAATGTTAGTCAGCTTTCCATTACCTTGGCTAATGCCAAGATATCAACTTAGAAAATAAGAAGGTTTATTTTGGCTTTCAGTTTTGGAGGTTTCAATCCATGATCAGGCAAATCTACAGCTTTTATGTCTTTGGAGGCGGGTACCAGATGGAAATGAGACAGAATATATAGTGAAGCAAACTGGTTACCTCATGGCTAGGAGCTGCAGAAAGGAAGAGGAAGGGGTCGATTTCCAGGGCACATCCCCAGTGACTGGAAGCCCTCTTACTGGGCCACGCCTCCTTTTTAAAAATTAATTTATCCTTTGGCAATTTCACTATGTGTCTATCCATTCCGTTTACACTTATCTCTCCACCCTCTCTTATTCTCCTCTCACTGTCGCCAAGTCCCCGCCCTACTTTCATGTCTTTATGTTTTGTTTTTGCTTTTGCTTTGTGACTTGTTAGGTTTAACCAAGCCATTTTATCTATACAGTTGTGAAGTTATCCCCTTGAGGATGAGTAACTCCTCTAGCAGCCAATTAGCTGGCCTGAGTGGGGTGGGGCCCCATGATCCCCTCCCCATTGATGGATGACTGTTTACTGGGCGAGTCTTGTGCAGGTACAATACAACTGCGGCCCGTCTCTGTAAGTTCCTGAGTACCACAGCCATGTCACGCCCATAAGTCAGCATTTCACAGCCCTCCTCTCTACTGCTCAGCTTTTACATTCTTTCTGCCCCTCTTCCAGAATGTTCTTTGATGTAAAGTTGTAATATTTTTCTATAATCCTTTTAATGACTGCTGTAGCCATACTGCATTCACTATTCTCCTGATTATAGGCACATACCTTACACTCCTAATATCAGTGATTTGTATCTTTTTATTATTGTCACTTAACAGGTTTATCTACAATACTTTTTAAAAATAAATGTTTGTTTCACTAACATTATCACTTGTTTTCAGTTTCATTTATTTTCCTTTCCTTATTATTTGCTTCTTTTAATCTGCTTTTCTTTTCTAGTTTATGGGCATTACAATTTCAGTTCTTAGGACACATTTTCTCTTTTCAAATTCAAGCATTCGGGGCCACAGAGTCCCTCTCTTGACACTGCTTTAGCTGCATTCCACATATTTTTAGCACACTGTGTTCACTTTTTACATTTAGTATTGTGCATTTCTAATTTTCTTTGATTATTTTTCTTTAACGCATGGATCGATTAAGAGTGTATAAATTTCTAAGTGTTTAGAGATTTGTTTAGTGTTGTCTGTTACTGACTTAGTTTGATTTTGTTATTGTCAGAGCACAAAGACTTCAGGATTTGTTTTTAATAAATGTATGAAGGTTCTTCTCAGAACCTAGGGTATGTTTTATACTCAATGGGCACCTGAGGAAAAAGGCATATAACTGGAGGAAGAAAAGGAGGAAGGGGATGGGGGAGAGGGAGGAAAGGAAGGGGGAGAGAGAGAGGCTGATTGGTTGATTATATTGCTCAGATTATCTCTATCTTACTGATTTCTTTTGTCCTCTAGTCCTATCTGTTGCTGGGAGCACAGTGAGACAGTAACTCAAGCTGAACCAAAGACTTTTCTATTTCTCTCTCCACTGTATCAGTCAGTTCTGCTCTATGAATTTTGCAATTCTGTTGCTGAACATGAACACAGTTGTCTTCCTGGTAAAGTAATTCATTAATTACTAATGCATCTCCTTATAGTAGTTTGTTTTGCTCTTGAGTCTGATATTAACACAGCCACATGTGCATTTCTAAGTTAATGTTTACACATTATAGTCTATCATTCTTTTACTTTAAATCTCCATGTTTTGTTAGCTTCCTGTAAAAAGCATATCGCTGCTAGGTATGGTGGTACATTTCTTTAATCCCAGTACTCTGGAGCAGGTAGATCACTATGAGTTTAAGGTCAGCCTGGTCTGCTTAGGGAGTTCCAGTCCAGCCAGCCACCGCTATATAGACCTTGTCTCAAAATTTTTTTTAATTATATTAATTTTTAATTATATATATATTTGTCTTTTTGAGACAGGGTCTCCCTGTAGCCCTAGCTGGCCCAGAACTCACTATGTAGACCCAGACTGGCCTTGAACTCACAGAGATCTGCCTCCCAAGTGCGGGGATTAAAGGCATCCGCCACCATGCCTGGCTAAAAAAAAAAATTTAAGCATATAGTTATATTTTTATACATTCTTCCTCACAACTAATTTAGTTAGTTCATTTATATGTAAGCTAATTATTGGTATACTAAGACATAAATGTGTCATTTATTATTTTTTTATTTCCTTTGAATTTCATCCTTGTTTCTCTTTACTTTCATTTCTGTGGGGTACCTGGACCATTCCAGAAATCCATTTTAATTCATTTCATGGTGTTTGCAGTGACACGTTCGAATGTGTCACTTTATGTGTGTATGCTTTGTGTTTTTCAGTACACACACCTGTCTTATCATAGTTTCACCATTATAAGTAAGACGTGCAAGTGCAGAGACCTCACTTCCATTTAGGTCCCTTTCTTCTCCATTTTTTAATATTACTTCCTTAAGTATCAGAAGATTGGTATTATGTCACACGTGGCTTAGAAAATCCTGAGGATGACGACTATGGTCTCCTGTATTTGAGTTTCTTTCATTCTCTCTCCCTAACTGATGCCCCTCCTGCATTCCTTCTTCTAACCATTCCTTTTATGACTGCATCAATTTCTATAGCCAATACTTAATGCTAGTCTCCTCGTAACAAGTTATTTCTGTTTTCCTTTCTGGAATAGTTTATTTCCCCTTTATTACTAGTAATTGCTCAGAAAACCTGAGCAATATAACCAACCAATAGAATCTAACTCTCTCCCTCTCTTCTTTCTTTCTCTCCCTTCTTCTCTCCTCCTCTCTCTAAATAAAAATTCATGACTGATATTTAGCACTTTTAGCACGTAAGAAATATTGTGCTACTTCCTTCTGATCTTTTGAGTTTAAATGAAAAAAATATGATATTATTGACACAGTATTCTACGGCAATATGTCATTCTCTCTCACTCTCAAACCTTTTGCTTTTACATTTGGTCTTCAGAAGTTTAGGTCTAATGTAAATTGGCATAGATTTCTTTGGGTTTATCTATTTGAGATTTGTTCAGCTTCCTGAATCTCTGGGTTTATGTGTTCATCCAACTTAGGAGTATTTCAGTCATGATTTCCTTCTTTCATTTTTCAGTGTCCGTTTCCCTAACCTCTGAGACTTCAATACCACAATTTTGGATGTTTCATTACTTTTCCACAGATCCTTGGGCTCTGTCCATTTTATTTCGGTATACCTTCTGTTTAGAGTGAATGAATTCTATCAACTGATTCATTCTCCAGTAATAGCCCACCAAGTGAGTTTGTGCTGTTATTTTATTTGTTGGTTCTATAATTTCCATTTGATTTTTATTTAAAACTATTTCTTTAATGTATGATTTTTCTAATTTTTCACTTGCCTCAAGAGAATGTATAATTGAATCATTTAAAAATTTTTTTTATTATGTGTATCTGTGGGTAGATATATGCACATGAGTGCAAGTATCTGTGGAGGCCACAAAGGGCATTGGATTCCCTGGAGCCGGAATTACAGGCAAATGTGAGCCACCTAATGTGGGTCCTGGGAATGGAGCATAAGAGCAATAAGTAGTCCTAACTGCTGAGCCATCTCTCCAGTTCCTTGAATCTTTGATTTTGTGAAAGCTATTTTAAGGTCATTATAAAATTCTAACATTTAATTCATTTGGGATTGATTTGTCTTTTGTCATTGAAGTTATGATTTTCCTAATTTACAGTATAATAGGTAACTTACTGTATGCTCCCCTTTGAATGTTTATTTTAGGGAAGCTCTATCTAAATCTTTTAATTTAGAAAGCAGTCATGGTTCTGGGTTAGCATGAAGATTCTTGGCTGCTTTTGTGGGCTGTAAAGCAAATGGCAGTCTTTCAGAGTTTCTGCAGTTCTATTTTGGTTTTCTTGGTAAATCTCCGGCAACAAGAGTTCCCACTGGTGAACATGAAAAGGAACTTTACTAGGCATGAAAGCCTGGTGCTGGGAAAGGAAAGTCTCTGGCCTGATACAATGAAGAATGCTTCCTTTTGATGTGTGTGTGTGTGTGTGTGTGTGTGTGTGTGTGTGTGTGTGTGTGTATGTGTTCCTGCTAAGGGAGAGGGAAGTGAAAAGTACTCTCCTAATAAAGTTCTTGCTATGGTAGGATATCCCTATCAGTGCTCCCTAGTCTCAAGATGTTTTATAATGGGAGAGAGAAATCTGAGGGCAGGGAAAGTATCCAGGAGATATAGGTTGGAATGAGCATTTGTAATACTGGGATGCCACATACAGATAGATCCATGTAGTACCTGATGGGAAGAATAGTTTCAACCCAAGCACAGAAGAGCACTTTAAGCCTGCAAGCCCTTACTGTGGCAGTATTCTTTTTGCCTATAAAACCAAGCTGTGTAATGTCTCTGGGAAGAGAAGGGAATCTCAGACCTATTATATTTCTTAAACTTGAATCACAGATAACACAAAAATGCAAATGCAAAAATTAACATAAAAATTTGAGCACAACTTCTACACGAAAATTGGAAAACATGACTTAAGCATCATAATAGTCACTAGTTCTGTAGGTCAAGAAAATATTTTATAGAACACGGTCTAACCAACATGCTATACAAATATCCCAAGGTAAATAATGTTCTGCTGCCATAAAAACTTAGAACAAGAACACCATTCTTGGTTCATTTTAACTGATTTTCTATAACTCTGAGTTATGAGTCCAATGCAATGCTTTAATTAAGGTTGGCTACAAAATTGCCTCATGAAGGATCGTCTACTTACACCAGAAGGTCGCTGTTGAGGACACATGTAGTTTATGAATTTCTAGAATTGGTTTCATATACTGTTTTATTTTTAGGATTCAGTAGCAAAGAATAGTCTGGTTCTTTGAAACCTATCTTAAGGTAATATAAAATATGCTATTTGCATTCTTATTTTTGTTTTGCTGGTCAGGAAGCACAGAGCTAAATTAAACATTTCAATAATTAGCAAATTTACTTAAATTTCTTTTTCCATCTCTTTAATTTTCAAACTGTATACACATACAGAATGATATACTGACTCAGATCTATTTTAGAAGTAGTCATGATATAAAATAAAATAAAATTCAAGATCTCTAATAACAATAATGGTTTTAGGTTTATGTTTTCCTTACTGTTTGTGGTATGGATAATTAATCCATTGAGGATTGAGTGCTTTATTGGGATAAAAGAGAGGAAGTGGAATTAGCAAGCTACATGCAAATTATGAGGTCAAGGTATAGAAGCAAAGAACATACACTTTTTTTTTTTTTTAAGACAGGGTCTCACCCAGGCTGTCATCCAGGCTGGTCTAGAACTTACTACATAGACCAAGCTGGTCTTGAACTCACAGAGATCTGTCTGCCTCTGCCTTCTGAGTGCCGGGACTAAAGGCAGGCACCATCACTACATACAGCCTAAATAGCATACTTCGGTAATTTGGGTCTGGCTACTGTCACAGTTACTATAATATTCTCACTGTAGCTAGCAGCAAAATAGAGATCTAAATTTCTTCCTTTAAAAATGACTGAACCTCCCCCAGAACTGCCTTCCTGCTAAGAAATACAAGGCAATTAACACAACATGTCTCCTGCTTCTGTTTATTACATTTCTTCATTTCCTTGTTTGTTTGGTGGTGCCTTAGACACCTACAGTCTCGCTATAAAGAATAAACTTTATAGCTGGATAGACAGCTCAGGGGTTAAAAGGATTACTCTTGAAGACAACCCAAGGTTGATTCCCAGCAATTTCATCAGGCAGCTTACAACAGCCTTTAAGTCCAGCTCCAATAGAGCTGACTCTCTCTCCAGCCTCTGGGGACCACACATAGATCTCACACACACACACACACACACACACACACACACACACACACATATACACATAAATAACAAATAAATCTTTAAAAAAAAATAGGCAACCTGGAAGATGCTATGAAAACTGAAGACAAATCATCGCAGCTGTCAAAAAAGAGGAAAATAAGTTATAAATATTTAAACAACCACTTTTTTCCCTGAATAACAAAAAGACAGAAATTATCTTAAATGGATATAGTCTTACTTATATATCAACCCTAATTTATAAGTTATCATTACTCCAGGAAAGAACATAATCATAAAAATATTATGCTCTCATTAAAACCTGTGGTTAATACCACTGTTAATGAAAATGAAAACTTTTACTTAAACATTACTTACCTCTTATAAAATGACATTATATACACGTAAGATTTTTACCTCTTTCAATATCATCCATTAGAGATGTTGGAGACATCTTGTCTTCTGATGGAGAACGGTTTACAAGATTGGAAGTCTGAGATGAATTTCGAATTTGTTGCTGCTGCTGTTCTATTCTGTACTGAATTTTACTACTTCCTTCAGCTCTGCAATTAAGAATATCAAACAGCAAAACAGTTAAGGTAGCCGGCCAATAAAGCAAATTCAACTTAATAAGTTACTCGACTTTATCACTTATTCTTTTCTCTAGAAATCTTTCAAATGACATGCACAAATGAAAATATTGACTTAATTCATTTAACAAGTCTTCCAGAAGCTCCTATATGTGTGACATACACACAGGTCCACTGAGAGATAAAATGGAACAATGACAGAAAATGGGAAATATTAAGTATAAAAGTATCATATCAGAGAGCAGGTAAGAGCACTGGCTGCTCTTGCAGAGGTCTCAGGTTAGATTCTTAGCACCCACATGATAGTTAACTATCTATAACTCTAGTTCCAGGAAATCCAACACCGTCTTCTAACTTATGTGCGCACTGTATGACACGGGTGCACTTACACACATGCAGGCAATACACTCATATACATACATAAAAGTAATAAGTAAAATAAAGTTTCATTTCTTTAAAAAATGTTTTTTATTTATTAGTTTTACTTTAGTGTATGAGTGTATTGCATGCTTGTGAGTGCACCTGTGTCATGCAGTGCCCACAGAGGTCAGAAGAAGGTGTTGGATTCTCCTGGAACTGGAGTTTTGGACAGTTGTTAGGTGCCATGTAGGTGCTAGGAATTGCAAGAGCAACCAGTACTCTTAACCACTGAGCCATCTCTTCAGCCCCAGATAAAGTATCATTTCTTTTTCTTTTTTGTCTTTTTGAGAAAGGGTCTCCCTGTAGCCCCAGCTGGCTGTGTAGAACAGGCTGGCTTTGAACTCACAGAGACTCAAACACTTTTAAAAACATCTTTAAGAAAAGAGTACATAACAAAATTATGTTTGACCTCTACCTCTCCCATTTCCTGTTATCAACCTCCTGCCAGTTTTTCTGTCCCACAGTATTTAACACCTCACTTTCCTTCTTTCACTACCACTCTAAAAATCCTCATTTACACATTGTCCTGATTTCTACATTCCTTCATTTTAAGTCAATTTCTTTGCCAGACTAATGTTTCAGAACAGAACTGTAAACATACCGATCCCTGGTTTAAAAGATCTTAATATGTAACTACTGCCAGCAAGAACATGTTCTTAGTTAATATTCAGGGCATTAACCTCAACCTACCTTTACTTTACAACCTTCCCTCTAATCTCCTATCAAAAGCATCCCCACTTTCCAGTACCTGTACACAGGCAAGAAACAATTTTCTGCTCTATTCAAACAGGTCTTATTCATTGGCTAAATAAATTTTTAGTAATAAAGATAAAATTATTCTAGAGAGTGGATAATAGTCCTTTCAGTTCAATTCTATGACTATATCTACGATAGTATAAAACATAAACTTACAAATCTAGAAATTATTCAGATATATGTTATGAGACAATGTGGTAAGATCTTTTCACTAAGGATTACCACTAAATTTAAAGTTAGAAAAAAATTAAAGCATAGCAAATGCTTTTGACAGCTCAGTCATCTCTCCAGCTCTAATTAAAAGATTTTTAAAGCACATATTCTATAATAATTCATCTTAATACATTAACTCTTTTTCCTTAGAAATTTCAGTGTTGATTAAATAATTTATTTCATTGAGCCACCTACCTTGTTTTTTTTACAGTAATGTTGCTGCTGAGTTTTTCTAGGCGACATTCCCCAGTATCATGGTTAATAATCAAAACGCATTCTTTCAAGTAAGGTCTCTTGGAACCTTTGAAAACAGTGACTGGTGGAGTTGAACCCTGTTTAAAAAGTTAATCATCATTACTTGAAATTTATCATAGCAATTCAATTGGGATGGGCTTTGAGTTCTGGCACTGTTTCTCAATTCATGTTATACTTCTAGTCTCTTATAAAATACTTAAAACTTATTATTCTCAAACCAACAAATGTGGATAAAAAGTAAAAATACAAAGATGGGGAGATGGGGTTTAAAAAACTGAGATCAAACCAGATTTGCTGGGCCTGTATTTCCAGTTACTCAGAAGGCTGAAGCAGGAGGATCCCAAGTTCAAAGCCTGCCTGGATTACAGAGTGAGTTTAAAGCCAACTTAGACCCTATGAAAAAGATGGCTGGGGATACAGTTCAATGGGACAGCACTTGCCTAGTATGTGTGAAGCCCTAGGTTCAAATCCCAGTAAAACACACACACATACACACACACACACACACACACACACACACACACAAAGTGAAAAAAAAATCTCAAATCTGCTGTCACTGAAAAAAGGGAAGAGGTAATTATTTTGAACCAGTGATATTCGTTTTATTTATATATAACCCCAACTGGGATTCATCTAATATAATATTTTAAAAAATGGAGCCAGTAGGTCATTAGATTTTTTAAAAAGAGGACACAACATTGGTAGGGGTAGGAAGGTGATGGGATAATCTGGGAAGAGTTAAGGGAGGAGCTGGAGGTGAATATGATCAAAATAGATTGTATGAATTTTTCAAAGAAAATAAAATTACTTATTAACAGAAAGTTTGAATTGTATTCCATTTTTTAGATTATCAAGACAAATGTGAATACAGACCAACTATTATTAAGTCTGGTAAGTGTGATAATTACATGGCACTTAGATTTTTAAAATCTAAGTCATCATTCTCAGCAATGCACAAATAAATACCAATTCAAGAAACTGACCCAAGCTTTATGATTTTTCTTTAAAATGTACCAGAGAGGCAGTGGTAAGAGAATAATTAGTCAGAAATGGATTAATTTTATTATTATGTCTGTTATAACAAAAGGTTAAAGAGGGGCAGAGGAGACAGCTCAGTTGGTAAATGCTTACTTACCACATAGTATGAGGACCTGAGTCCATCCCCCACAACCAAATTAAAAGCTGGGCATGGTGGTGCATACCTGTAATCTCAATACTGGGAAAGTAGATATAGGTAGATCTCTGGAGCTTGCAGGCCAGCCAGCCTTACCTAATGTGTAAGCCTCACATCTCAGTGAAAGACTGTCTCAAAATATAAGGTGGACAGTGACCAAGGAATAACACCCAAGACTGACCTCTGGCCTCCACACATGTGCACATACATTTGCATGCACACACTAAAGAAGCCTAGACCATTCTTAGCACTCTATAACTACCTATGTGCTTTTCCCCTATATTTTGTCAATGTTATCTCCAAACCTGAAGGAATTTTAAATTTATCATTCTCTTGCTTTGTCCCACATACATGTACTTCTAAATATTTGTGTGCTTTAGAATTTTACAAAAGTGTATCCAATTTTTAAATTATTTATTATATTAATTTTTAATCAAACATAAAAGTAGAATTAGATAAGGTTAGAAAAAGGTGACTTAAAACACTAAGGGCTTATCATATTAAATATATTAACAATTATTAGGGATCTATCAAATGTCTACAAGATAGATGAGATAAATTTAATGATTGAGGGGCCTGGGAAGACAGCTCAGCGGCTAAGAGCACTGGTTGCTCTAGCAGAGGACCCAGGTTCAGTTCCCAGCACCCACATGGCAACTAACAGCCATCCGTAACTCCAGTTCCAAGGATCTGATGCTTTCTTCTGACCTCCACAGGCACTGCACTCACACACATGCAGGCACCACACTCATTCACATAAAAAAATAAAACAATGTATTTTTTTAATTAATGATTTATATATATATATATAATGATAATTATATATGCTAATAATAAATATATGAATGGCCAAGTTCTTTTGCTCAATACTACTGCCTCTTCATTTCCCTATACTGAGATTTTCTTCTGATTCTTTTCTTCATTCTTGTCAGTTAGTTTCAGTTGTCAACTTGACACACCTAAGAAGAGGGAGTCTCAATTGAGGCTTCTGGGTATGACTATGAGGCATTTTCTTTAAAAAAAAAAAAATTTTAAACAAGCAGTATAGTGAGCAAAGGAACTTGGCAGTTTATACATATTTAACTTTAAGTGGATAAATCAGACTATATAGGGGTTAGAGAGATGTCTCAGAGGACCCAGGTTCCATTTCCAGCACCCACATAGCAGCTAACAACTGTCTGTAGCTACAATTGCAGGGAATCAGATGCCTTCTTCTGGACTCCATGAGCATTACATGCATGGGTACACTTACCTACATGCAGGTAAAACACACTCATATACATAAAATAAAAATAAAATTTAAAACAATAGGCTGTATAAATGTATAATATAAAAGCTAAATATTCTGAACTTGAAGATATTCTGCAGTTCAATATATTGCATGGCAAAACGAGAATGTTTGGTCAGGTAAAAGGGAAGGGGGTGGAAAGAAGGAAAAAGTCTTATTAAGGGGAATAGTCAAAAAATTCATTTGATATGATTTCATAAACAGCAGGGGAGCTCAGTTTTCATTTAATAACATAGAATTAAAGGCTTGATTATGAATATCATAAAAAGAATATAAAAGCAAAATAATAATAAATGAATAAAATAAAAAGAAAGTGAAATGAATAAGGAATATTTTAAGAAGAAATAAATTAAAAGTGGGCTGGGGGTGTAACTCCTTGATAAAGTTACTTTTCCTAGCATTTTCAATCTCCAGCATCAAAAAATAAATATTAAGGAAGAGGAGTGAAATAGTGCCTAAGATCTTCTGGTATCCCTCCCTACGGTCACACCAAGTTGAACAGCTAATTCACATACCAAACTACTTTCAAAAGAGCAAAAGAAATAAGGTGAGAGACTACAGTACCTGCTTTAGTATAACAAAACAAAAAGATATACTGAAGAAGGCTAAAGGAAAGACTTGCTGGGATCACCTCTCCCCCAACTCCAAGTGGGCATGCATGGAGAGACACCGCGCCAACTTGAAATAAAGAGAATTCAGTCCAGTCCCTAAACTTAAAACCCAGTATCAGGTTTATCCTGGTGAGACACAGTGCTGAGCAAAGCACTGTGATTCCTACAACCTGGCCAATACCTGGTACTAAACCTTTGGAACTGCCAGACCAGGTGGCTGAATGCCTCAAGGACATCTCCTGAACTGTCAGGTGACAGAGTAGAGAGCAGAACTCACCCATTGGGGATCAGAAACAAAAGGTAGCACAAGGTTTTGTCTTGGGAGTATGATGTAAGATCAAGTAAAAATTCAGGACCCTTAGCTCACAGAGACTCTATCTAGACTTGCTCTAGCATCAGATACAGCCTTACATGCTGGAAGGATAGAACAGTTCAGAAAGCATTAGCTCTAGCCGTGGGGTGAACTTGAGGTACAATCATCTCCTTAGGTGAAGGCTCCTATGGCTGTCCCAGCCTAGAAACTGCTGCTATCATTTACCTCCATCCTTGGGAAGCACAGATATCACCAGGCCAGCACTCACAGATGAAGATCTAGAACGGCCTTCACACAAGGTTAAGACATGTGCCTAGCTGGTCAGACTTGTGTTTTGGCCCACATAATCACCAGCCCCGGGGTGAACCATAACACACCTTAGGGCTCTGTAGGTCCTTGTGGGTGTGAGACTCAAGCATGACCCAATTTAATAGCATAAGCTTGGGTGGTCCACAGGCTGCCTTCCCCAACACTATGGCAACCTCAAGCAGGGAAGCATGTTGCAAACTTTATTCAACAGAAGTAGGACAGGATGGCAAGCATAAGGTTTTTGTCCTGGAACTTAGTGCTGGTAACACTGGGTAGATCCCAATGGTGCCATCCTCAGGCCTGTCTGTGGACAGAGCTCTTGAACAGCTCCAGTGCTAGGAAAAAGCATGCAGCCCAAGTCAGCTAACAGCCTCTTTGACTGATTGTACTTTAGTAGTTTAGCAGTAAGCAGCTCATAGCAGTGTAGGCATTGATCCTAACCAAGTGTTGTACTGGTCTTGTTGGAGCAAGGGCTCAGGGGGTGACACAGCTTGGCAGTAAAGATGGTCACAGGCACCTGCGGTTGGTCTATCCACAGTAAGTACCCGGAGCAGGGCAGACTCCTATTGTGTCTGACCACAGGCTACTGTGTGTGAGGTCTACAGGACCCAGGAACACATTTGTAGGGACAGATAAATCTTTCTATGGTACTCTCCTGTTTCTTTCTGAACACACATCACAGTGCATTTGACACAAATCTGGGTTTGGAGTGCCCTCTAGTACTGGAACAGGACATCACACCAACAGCAGACTTCTAGCAAATCCTGACTTGGGCACCATCTAGTGCTTAAAATGGTAAAAATAAACACAAGTTCTGAAAAAAAATAAGCAACCTGCTTAGAATTTCTGAAGGGAGAGTTGTTCTTCTTTAAGAGAGGGACTCTACATAGGCTGACTAGACTCCAGTGAATGAAAACTTACACCCAGGGACATCTACATACAAAAGCTTGACAAAGGGCATGAAATCTGGTGGGGGGCTATCAGGGGTGCAGATGGGGAAGGAGATCTAAATATGATTATGATTTATTATATGAAATGCACAAAAATTCAATTAAAATATACATAAAATTTCTGAAGGGAGTATGGAATGTGAAATTAGGAAGACTGAAATAGTTAATTTTTTTAATGCTTAGATGATGTCATAGACTAACAAGTATCAGGAACTTCCAGGAAACCATGTATACCTACTACTCAAAATAAGGTGCCAGAAAAATCACTAGCATGGGGAATTCTCAGATGGAGAATTTAAAATGCCTGTTTTAAAGAAACCAAACAACTGTATAACCTCAGAGGATATAAAGAAATATTTCAACAATCTAACATAGAAAGTTTAAAGATATGGGACCCTTCTCTTTCACCAGGCACAAATGGGATCAAGGCTAAAACCTGATACCCTGACTTTGATAGGAAAAAGGGGAGAATACACTAGAACTTATAGGCACAGGAAAGGACTTTCTGAACAGAACTCTGATAGCACAGACATCAACTCCAAAAATTTACAAATGTGACCTCATGAAACTAAAGAGCTTCTGCACAGCAAAGAACACCATCATGTGAATGAAGAGGCAACCTACAGACTGGAGAAAAAAATCTTCACCAGCTATACCTGACAGAGGGTTAGTATCTAGAATATACAGAGAACTCAAAAAACTAAACATCAAAAAACACAAAAACTTAATTAAAACTACTTGGAGGTTTCATCTTACCCTAGTGTTGCAAAGAAAAGCTGTTTTCTCTCTGTCTGCTACGAGGGATGGACTTCCAAATGTGATTGACAGCCAACTAACCAATGACTTAAGGGGGGAGGTTTAGCAGAAACACAGGGAATTCTGGGAAGGAGAGAGGTAGGTGCAGAACAAGGGCACCATGTTCACATGCATGTTCCAGGGTCCGGGGAGGTCCTTATAGGAATGCAGCCCCCCCCCCCACCATACAACACCTCCATCTCCCTCTCCCCTCGGGGATGGATCCTTTGTAAGTACCCTAGAATAAATCCACTTTTCCAAAGAGCACTCTCTGTCTGCTGTTGGGTCAAACCTGGGGGTGGGGTGGGCTGAAGACCAAGCCTCACCATGAGAAATTCATGATACAATTGGCGTAGCTGAGCAGGACTGACTGACAAAAGGAAAAGGATTTATGGAGCCGCAGCTAATATGGGGACCAGAGAAGGGAAAAGTATGGACAGAGGAAATCTTGACATGGTGGACTATCCCCATAGGACTGTTGTGTGTGGTGGCCATTGCAGGGATAGTGTGGTTTATACTGAAATATATAACTAAGGTGAACTTGCCTAAGCAGATGAGATTGGTGGAGAAAATACTGGGATGGAAGTCTCAGGCTGAGGTTGTAGCCCAGAGAGAGATTCAAAGTGTGAGAGACGAATTATATCAAGAGAAAGATATGAGGCTTACTTCTTCAATACTAGCCTCTGACCTTGCTAACAAATTGGATAAAAGAGAAAAGGACATAGAAGTTTTAGCTGCCGCATTCTACAGCTCAGAGGTGGAAAAGGGATGAAAACCCAGGTCAGGTTGATAATACAAGACCCATCCTGGGACCCCAGGACCTGGAATCCCTGGGAAGAATCAAGCAGCAATGAGGAAGGAAGCAACGCAGAAGAAGCTGAAAATGCCTCTCACGTTAAACCTGTAATACAAAAGAAAAAAATCTACATGTCAACATGCTGATGGAGGCCTTAACAAACCTAAGGATTTAGTGAATAAAGGGTTTTCAGCCCTTGAGCTGCTGGAAATAGGGAGGACATTCAAACAAGCTGCAAAAGAGCCTGTCATCACCTGGCTCCTGAGAATATGAGACAGAGGAGCAGATGATATTAACCTGAATGCTGCAGCAGCAGGACAGTTGAGCTACATGACCACTCATCCCTCCTTGAGATTTAGGCTGCATAGCCTAAGGCAGTACAAAGGAAACAATCTCTGACAGACTGGCTTGTACAAGCCATTAGAGAAACCTGGTTATCACCAGTGGAAATCTCAATGGATTTCAGGAGCTGGAGCACGACACGAGGACAAGTGCTGTTAAGAGAACTGGGTATGAGAAAAGCAATATACAGTACCCCATTTACAGGACCAGATAGGACTGTGTTCACTAGAGATTCAGTGAGGGACTTCATTGAACAAGGACCTCGATATTGGTATGGAGGTCTAGTGTCCCTACTGGATCCCCTAGTGGGACAAGAGCTTTACAAGGCAGGAGAGGCTTTGACAGATTTAAATAACTTAGACCAGCATGTAAAGTATGTCTGTAGGAGAACAGAACAGCCTAAAGGATGTGTAAGGGAGGCAAAACAGAAAAGGAGGTCTGCTTGGAGTACTCGTAGACAAATGTGAATAGACTTGTGTTTAGCCCAAGTTCCTAAAGAAAGGATAAAAAGCCAAATTCTGTGCTAATGCACCTTTGGGAGGCTTTAAGCCCTGAGAAACGGTTCACAAAAGGTACACAGAGGATGAAGCTTATCCCAGGGGTGGATACTAACCCCACCCCCAGAGTAAATAGGGTACATTTCTCCCCCATGCCTGGCTATTCGAGGGGTGGAGACAGTTTGCCCAGCCAGGGCCTTACCCAACAGCCAGGTGTGGTCAATGGAGAGACCACAGGTGTGGCTAGGGTCAGGAATCAGATCCAGGGTCTCCCTGGCCCTAGGAATCAACAGGTGCGACAGGGGCAAGAGAAGCCTTATTCCTCCTTGGTCCTATGTAGGACCAAGCAGTTTGAGCCAGCACCAACGAAGTTGGCAAGGATAAAGGAATGCATGAAGGCTCCATGTGAGAAATCCAGGACACTAAATGGATTACATGCCATTGTACCCTACATGGACCTGTTGAAAAAACAGCTGATGCAAATGAAAAAGAATTTTTCTTACTATGTTAGACCTTATATGTGTATATATTAACTTCTGAGTGTTTTGTATAAAGGATAAAGTATAGCTGTGAAATTCTGGGAGTTCTATGGGCCTAGGCCTTTAGATGCCAAAGAGTAACTAGCAATTCTGGTACCAGGTGTGGGTTTCTCCCCCTGTGAGCTGTTGGCCAAGGGAGCCTTGGAAGCCCCCTTCTACCAAACAGAAGGCAATTGCCACATTATAATGCTGACTGCAACTGGAAGCGGACAGTAAAGCCCTATTACTGAAGATGTGACATGGTTTGACCATGGAAAGAGAGATCTAGCTGGGACCGAGCTGAAAACTCCCCACAAATGGATGGATGGCTTTCAGAGTGCTAGAGGGAGCTATGTAGGCTGCTATGGGAGAATGGTCCTGAAACGTTCTGCTTAAGGACAGATCTTCCATGCTTCACTGTCAAATGTCTCCACAGGTGTGACAGAGGCTCATCTGGTTTGTGCACCCCCAGTATATTTAAAATTGGATTCAGGGCCCGCTCTTCAGAGAGGGCACACACATCTGATATTAGGAAAAGAATGTCGACCCCCAATGGTGAGGGGAAGAGTTATAAGCCCCTATAAAGAAGCTATGGTAATTGTTTGGAAGATAAATATGATATGCCTACTTAGGCATTGCCTAAGCACTTGTGTTTACATCCATAGGTTAGGTCATTCAGTATCTGTGTGGATATTACTTTTGCTGTTGTTGTTATTGGTGTTGTTGCTGTTTTACAATTATTGTGTTTTTACAGTAGAGAGAGCATCACTGAAGCAAGATGATAATCCATGCCACAGTGGAAAGAACATCATCCTATACCTGTTATTCTCCCTCCCCAAACTCCTTGCTCTTTTGGCTCTGGGACTATTGTGGAAGAGGTGGCGGAAGGTATGTGAGAGCCAGAGAAAAAAAGGGGTGGGATGTTGCATAGAAAAGCGGTTTTCTCTCTGTCTGCTATGAGATAAGGACTTCCGAATGTGATTGACAGCCAACTAACCAATGACTTAAGGGGGGAGGTTTAGCGGAAATGCAGGGAAGGCTGGGAAGGAGAGAGGCTGGCATAGAGCGAGGGCACCATGCTCACATGTGTTCCAGGGTCCAGAGAGGTCCTTATAAGAATGCAGAGCCCCGCCCTACAACACCTCCATCTCCCTCTCGCCCCGGGGATGGATCCTTTGTAAATACCCTGGAATAAATCCACTTTTCCAAAGAGCGCTCTCTGTCTGCTCTGTCAGTTCAAACCTGGGGGTGGGCTGGGGCTGAAGGCCAAGCCTCACCATGAGAAAGTCATGATACACCTGGTCAGAATGGATAAGATCCAAAAAACAAATGATAAATGCTGATGAAGGATGTGAGGGAACATAACCCAGACTCAGAAAGACAAACATCACATATACTCTCTCATTAATGGATTAATGGATGCTAGCTTTTAATCTTTAGAATATGTATTTCAATTGGAAAATTCACAGAGGTCAGGAAGCTAGTAGGGGGCAATGGGAGGGGAAATAGAATGCAGGATACAAAGGGGACGGGGGTGAACAATGGAATACGAAGGGTTAATTGAGGTGGGGAATGGGAGGACTGGGCAGAAGAGACAGTATGGGATGGATAACTCACTAAAGGCCTTTGAAAACATTATATAGAAACTTACCTCTACTGAAGCTTCTTGAAGTACATTCATATACAATATAAAAATAATTTAAATGGAATACCTCTATCAGATACCAAAGGCTAGCAAATAAAAGGCCCGATGTCAGGAATGGACTCTCTCTTTTGAAGTTATTGACCAGGGATCTTATAGACATCCAAAAATGCTGGATATTGCCTTTGTTCTTGGTTACCCACCAGAACTGATTGATAAGACCCTATTACTGAAAATACTACATATGTGAAACATAGAATAAACAAGGATAAATCAAGCTGGTATTGACCTCAAAGTTTCATCTCTACTGGCTAGCCTTCATAGTGCTATGCATGCTACCAGAAGAGAAAAGTAACTATCAATCTTGTCTAGCATGAACCCTGCAAGCTATAACAATTGGCTCAATAAGATATATCTACTGGTACAATAGTGGTGCAAATGTTATGTGAGTAACATAACTTCACAAGATGGAGCCCATACCTGACTCTGATATCAGGCTTATGAACCTGTGGCTGGACAAGTCACAGGCCATAAGAGGGAACCTACTACTATTATTCTGCTAAATGGACATTGTATTAAACCACCTTCTAATTACTTCTATTTATACCCATAGATTAATGTATCTCTCAGCTCTCAGCAGAGAAGCTTCTTCTTGCAGCAGATAGTGATTAACATGGATACCTACAACTGGTAAATGTGCACAGAATAAGAGAATGCAGAATTCTTAGTTTTGAATGGGACACTGATAACAAACAATAACCTCCCAAGGCTCAGGGATCACTGGTGAAGTAGGGGCAGAGAGATCATAAGAGCCAGAAATGGTGGATGAATACAGGAAAACTTGTAGCAGGGCAGTCACTCACATGAATTCACAGCAATTGTGGCAGCATGCACAAGACCAATGTAAGCCCAAGCCAGACAAATTCCCAGCATAAAGGCTGGGAGAAATTGGTAAGAAACCCCAACTCTAGCTGAGACACTAATAGCAGCTTATAGCTGCTGGGAGAGGAAGAGTCAGTTTTCTTTAAGGGCAGTGGGTAGGCTGACCAGGCTGCACAGACAGGGCATTTGGGTACACAAATCAGATGCAACAGGCCTTAAAAAAATAATAGAGAACATGAAATCGGGTAGAGGTTAGCAAGGGAGGAGTGCAGATAGGGGAGAGAATCCAAATATGAACAAAATACATTGCATGAAATTCCAAAAAATTCGATAAAATATTTTAAAATCAAGCAGAAATTTTTGAGCTACAAATTTACTCAGGGAAATTAAAAATGATATAAGAGGCATCAATAGCAGAATAGATGAAACATTTTCTACTTGAAAAAACTGCACAAAAATATACATTTGAAGGAGAAAAAAATTTAAAGAATGAAGAGGAATAAAGGCTTATGGAACTTCGGAATAGTGCTTAAAGAGCAAATATTCAGGTAACTAGGCTTTAAGATGGAATTAAGAATGCCAAAGGAGTAAAAAGCCTATTCAAATTAATAACAGGAAACAACATACATAGAGAAGGATACAAATATCCAGGTGCAGGAAGGTGAACAGTCTCCATAAGACATCTTACTGCCAGGGTAAAGGTAATCAAGCTGTCATAGGTAACGAACAAAAAGAAAATTATGAAGGCTGAAAGAGAAAAGAAACAAATAATACAGGATGACTCAATCAGTCTGATAACAGACTTTTTAGTAGAAATCTTTCCACAGTACTCAGAGAAATAAGTGGTTACCCAAGAATATCATACAGAGCAAAGTTGTCCTTTAGACATGAAGAAGGGATAAAGACATTCCCAGACAAATGAAAACATGTCTGTACCAGAGCTGTTCTATAAGAAATGCTAAAGGAAGTTCTTCAAACTTAAAGAGATATTAATGAGTAAGAAGAAATTGGAAAGTATAAAACTCATTAGCAAAATTATATAAACTCAGCAAACTCTAATATTGTTGGCATGAATGTAAACAGTATCTTTAGTACGAAGACTAAAAGAGTTTTCAAATACACTGGCAACAGAGAATGATGCAAAATAAGATAGCAAAAATTCAAAATAGAGACTGGGGTGATGGTTTTGTCTGTAAATTGATAAAATGCTTGTTATTCAACCATGTAGGCCTGAATTCACATCCCTAACACCCACATAAAAACCCAAGCACAAAGGCACATAACCAGGGGCAGGGAGGGAAAACAGGAAGATCCCTGGGGGTTACTAGCTAGCCAGTCTGACTGAATATGTGAGCTCCAGTTCAGTGAGAGATCTTGTCTCAAAAATTAATTGATTAACTAATTAACTTTAAAAAATACCGTGGAGAAGGGATTGAAGAAAATGTCTGATGTGGACATCTGGAATTAACACACATTTATGTGGCACATGCACACACACAAAAATATTTACACACAGAGAGAAATCAAAATATAGTGAGGAATGGAATACAATTAGAAGTCTTCCTTATTAGTACAGACCTCTTGTTCCTTTGTATCTATTCTTTACTGTTAGGTTAAGTTGCTATCATTTCAAAATAACATGTTGCAATCAAAAGATTTTTTAAGGGGGGTTGGAGAGATGGTTCAGCAGTTAAGAGCACTGTCTGCTCTTGCGAGGACCCAGGTTCGATTCCCAGAACCCACATGGCAGCTAACAACTGTCTATAACTCCAGTTCCAAAGGAATCTGACACCCTCTTCTGACCTCTGTAGGCATTGTAAGATATGGGTGCACTTACATATATGCATATATACAGGCAATATACTCATAAACAAAAATAAAAATAATAAATAAAAATATGTTTTTAAAACAACATTTTTAAAGCTTTTTGATTACAAGACAAAAATTTGTAACAGAAAAATCAAAAACAATAAGCAAAGAATAAAAATCACACCAGTAGAATAATTCACTTAACCACCAAGGAAAACGGGAGAAAGCAAAGAAGGGAAGAAATCTACAATACATAATGGCTATAGTAAAATCTTAACTATTAATAATTATTTTAACTGTAGATGGATTAATTTCTCCAACTAACAGATACAGAGTGAATGAATGGATTAAAAAATAAACAAGACTCTATGTATAGAAACTCACTTCACCCATAAGGATACACATAAACTTACAGAGTTGAGCCTAAGATATCCCATCCAAATGGAATTCAAAAGAAAGAGAGTAGCCTAAGAATATACATTGCGGAATAGAGAATCTTCTTAGGAAATGCTGCTGGAAAATTTGGATATCCAAAGGCAGAAGAATGGAACTATGGAACTAGAGTCCAGCCTCTCCCCAGCTATAAAGATCAACTCCAAATGGATTATAAACTTAAATGGAAGACCTGAAACTATGAAATGAATAGAAGACGGCATTCCGGAAGAAAACACTGGGGAAATGCTTCAGGATGTTGTAATGAGCAAGGAATTTGGGGACAATATGTCCAAAACACAGAAAACAAAAACCAAGTAGACAAGGGGGATTGCATCAAGTTAAAAATCCCCTAAATAACAAGTGAAATGATCAACAGAACATGGAGAGAACCTGAGAAATGGAGCAAATCATTGCAATGCACACTCCTGACTAGAAATTGACACAGTTATATAAGAGCTTTCAAAAATTCAAGTCAAAAAAATCTTCAGTGAAAGAACTAAAAATGAGCAATAGATTCAAATAAGCATTTCTCAAAAGAAGAAATACAAATGACCAACATGCACATGAAAAAATGTTCAAGGGACCCTGGGAAAGGTGGTGATGCCTTATACAGTTCAACACAAGAGCTATATATCAGGCAGAAAAGACAAGAAAAAGAAGGCAGAAGTGAGGAGTGCACTGGTATAAGCCTCATAGTCAGTGGTGGTGCCAGCGTGTCACTTGGGCAGAATCTATCCTCTGACAACCTCCATCAATGTCTTCCTTTTTTAAACATTTTAATTAATCGCTATTGTATACGTATGGGAATGTGTGCCATGACATGTCTACAGAAGTCAGGGGACAACTTTGTGGCATTCTCTCCTTCTACCTTTCTGTGGACTACAGGTTGCCAGGCTTGCATGGCAAGCACCTCTACCTTCTGAGCCATCTCACTGGCCCACCTCTATGTACTTTACTCACAGTATCTCATTTATATTTTTGTAGCAAACTTATGAAATGTACTATTATGTCTATCTTGAATATGAGGAATGTAAGGCACAAAAAGGCTTAATAATTTCTGTCACATAGTAAGTGGCAGAAGGAAATTTAAGTCCAGGAAGCCTGATTCCAGATCTGTAATTTTAAACATTGTTTGAAAATCAGATATAACTCACTATGCAAAAGGAACAAATAGGTATTTGGTCACTCCAATTCAACCTTCCTGTCTCTTTGTGTCCCTCCTATTTAAGAAAGCATGGAGCCACCACATCTAGGGGTATCTGTAGCTATTTGTCAACAACTTCCTTCTTGTAATTCTTCCAGAGCTACTGGAGGCTGATCCCAGAAATTAAGTCAACTTAAGAAGGGAAACGGAAATTTGGGGAGGTCAAGAAAATAATTCCAAATAGGTATGGTAGCACATGCCTTTAATCCCAACATTCAGGAGGCAGAGGCAGTAGCATTTCTGAGATTGAGGCCAGCCTGATTTACACAGCAAGTTCCAAGTCAGCTAGAGCTACAAGGAGACCTTGTCACACAAAGAAAGAAAGAAGAAAACAATTTCAATCCCCTCTCTATATAAACCTGCTATAATTCTCTAGTAGACAGAAGACAAAGCAATAATTCTCTAACATGGCCTAAGTCTCTAGCTCCATTATCTGATTCCATCTTTACAAAGATTTTTATATGTGCTATCTCATATATGCCCTATTATAACCCCTTATGACATTATTATGACCACTTTATTGAGAAAGACACTAAACAGATACAGATAATGTTAATGCCAGACTAGGAATAGCAAACAAAATGTTTCTTCTGGAACTTCAGTTTCTAAAGGTTAATTTGTATTTATTTCTCTTTCTTTCTCTCTCTCTCTCTCTTTATCTCTCTCTCTCTCTCTCTCTCTCTCTCTCTCTCTCTCTCTCTCAGGTGGGTGTGTGAGAAAGAATAGATGATTCGCCCAAAGTCATGCAGAGTGAAGTCAGATTTTTATTACAAGTATCCAGATTCTAACTCTTGTGTCTCATTGCGTAAGCATATGTCACAACTATGAGCAAAGATCTGGAATGAGGATAGCAGGATCCATTTTTAAAATACTCAGATGATCTAGGGGAAAAATCTCATTTATTTCAATAGAATACGGAGTATTATATGCTTTGTATTTCTCTAAGGTATACACACATGACTACATACAGTAAAATATGACTAAGTTGAATTAATTACTGTTTTGGACCCAGCGTACTTTTCCTTTCTAGCTAACTGGAGACATAAGAACAAACTCTGTAACTTGGTATCTCTTATTTGAGGGGCTGGTTCTTGGAAGATGAAGGAATTCAGATTGGAATAAACAAATCTCAGTCATAATCCTCGCTCCATCTGCTTCTATACCTACTTGGCAAAGTGACCTTCTTTGTCTTGGTGGTATCCATAATCATGATCTCTAGCCTATATGATACCTGGCTCTTCAACTGCTCCACCACATCAGACACACAGCCATCACCCTTAAGACTAACGTGTCCAGTTATCTGGCCAGGAGTTTCCTGAAGACAGAGTCACATCTCATGATTACATCATTCCTGTCTCAGAGAAAGCTCACCCATATCCACAGTCACAGTACAGAAGATAGTACTATAGAATGGCATTAAGGAGTTTGGGGAAAGACAAACTTAGGGCAAAACTACAGAAAAGAATCTGTGTTCCTGTCCTCATATACAATACCCCTGTGATGTTTCCTAAGCAGGGTCTCAATTCTGCCCTCAAAATTACTCATTTGTGGGGCTGGAAAGGTGGCTCGGTAGTTAAGAGTGCTTGCTGTTCTTGCAAAGGACCTGAGTTCAGTGCCTAGCAGCCATGTCATGCAGCACACAATTACCTGAAACTAGAGTTCCAGGGGGTCCAATGCCCTCTTCGAGCCTCCACAGGCACCCGCACCCACACCTACCCCCCACCACAGAGAGAGAGATACAAATTAACCTTTAGAAACTGTTTACTTGTGGTTCCTCTTCATCTCCTACACTGTATCAGAAGTTCCAGAAGAAACATTTTGTTTGCTGTTACAAGTTTGGCATTAACATTACCTGTATCTGTGCAGGTGTAGCAGTACTGCACACACTGTTCTTACATAGAACTGTCTCAAACAGGTTAGGCAGGTAAGAGCTCAGAACTCTTAGAACTTTGGGTTTCTCTCTGTTCTCCTTTCTCGCCTTTCCATTTGGAAGGAGGTGCATTGAAAACAGGGAACTTTCGGTGGTCCAGGGTAAGCAAGTTCCGTGGGAGAAGCACGCTTCCCCGCAGGCCAGCTAAGGGAGGTTCATGGGAAACAAGCAAGCCCCATTGCAGCTGCTTGCCAGAAAATGCTGATGCAAATGTGGGTAAGCAGATACTGCCCATGGGATGAAATGACACAGAGTAATGACATAGCCAAACAATACGATTCTAGAGCTTAAGGGACCTGCTCTGCTAATTACTTACAGGAGCAATAATAACCCTCTCTGGGTGTCTTGAGTGAAAACTGGAGTATATCTATGTTTCCAGATTATAAAAATTAAAGTCTTTGGAACAGTATCTGACATGGACCTGTATGCTATTGTACAATATAGTAAACAGAACACCCCACAGAAGTGGAGTCCTCGTTTTATACTTTATACTTTAAGCTTTATACTCTTGTGCAAATTGTTTACCCTCTCCAAATCTCAGTTTCTTCTTTATAAAACAGGGATGAACTTCTAATTCTTATTGTAATTAAATAAAATTAAGTGGATAATATTTAAAAATCACAAAGTACATTGTATATCCAAGCCATGTCCAATAAATGTTTATCATTACCTTTTAATGTGTATAATATAAATTCCCTAACATTTAAAGAATGTCTTTAAATGAGTGCAGTGAGGGTCCCTGGACAAGACTCTTATATTAAGCTTCACTCATCCAGGGCTCAAGGGACCATTGAGGAAGAGGGGACAAAAAGATTGTAAGAGCCAGAGAGGAAGTGTCTGACCATATGGAAATAGAATCCTATAAGCTCCTGGGACCCTGCTCATATGAACTACAGCAATGGTTTTGGCATGATCAAGGCCCATGCAAACTCAAGCAGATAAAAACCCAGCATGGAACTGGGGAAATGGGTAGCAGACCCCAGCCTTTGTTTAAAAAGCATTGGCAACTGACTACTAGGCAACTGGGTGAAGATGACCTAGTCTTCCTAAAGCAAGGAACTCTGGATAGGCTGACTAGACCTCAGTGGATGAACCTGCATTGAGGTCATTTGGGGACACTAAAGTGACACGATAAATCTTACCACATTTGAAAGAATGTATGGATTTCAGTTGAGTGGCTATGGGGCTGCTTGTGGGGAAAGGGACATAAAGATGATTAAGATTGATTGATATGCTCTGTATGAAACACATAAAGATTCAATAAAAAAGTTTTTAAATAGAGATTCTGGGTTCCATCCCTGAGACTTTTTAGAACTCTGTCATCTTACCTCTCAGACATCGTTGGGTCACAGACACCCTTTCTTATCCTGAATATGTGCACCTTTGCAGTCATGGTAGGGTGAGCCATCATCCAACATCTCAACTCTCAGCCGAAACTGGATCTCCAGAATCATTCCCAGCTGCAAACTATTCCTGAGGTCCGGTCCTTGAGATCACCCTGCACCCCTGCATCATACTAGCTGAGCTTTGTGCACCCAAGAGCTGGGAGCTGTTACCCTAACCTATCAGTCAACCTGTTCACCTACCAGGATTTAGTACTTTAAGTTACTTTTAAGTGTATAGATGTTATGTTTGCATGTATGTAAGTGCACCTGTGTCATGCAATACCTACAGAGGTCTGAAGAGGGGGTTGGATCCTCTGGAACTAGAGGTATAGATAGTTCTTAGCAATATGTAGGTGCTGGAAATCAAACCAGGGTTCTCTGTAAGAGCAGACAGTGCTCTTAACCACTGAGCCATCTCTCTAGTCCCAAGATTTAATTTTTAAACTATGTGCATGTGTAGGTATATGCACATGAATACAAAGGCATCAGGTCCCCCTAGAGCAGCAGCTACAAGTGGTTGTGATCCACACAACATGGGTGCTGGGAACTGAACTCAGATCCTCTCCAAGAGCAGCAGTATGTGCTCTTAAACTCTGAGCTAAGTCTCCAGTCCCGTGAAGGAATTCTTAAAATTATAACATGACAGAAACTATTTTATGGGATGACTCTAAGTTTTCTAAGCATTTTTAATAGGACAGTGAAAGCAAGTTAATAAATAAGAGAATTTAAATGCCTCAAATTAATAATTATTACATTTTCATAAACACCCACAGATTTAAGGATTCTAGATTTTAAATAAAGGAGGAAACATTCTTCCCAAGTTAATTTGAGAATGTAATTTCCATTCTTATCCATAATTATTAAAGGATTATGCAGCTCAGCCTGAAAAAAAAATAACTTTTGACATGTATACAGCTTCTCTAACTCTTGTTCACACCTACAAAAATACTGAAGCATAATCTTTTTTTAATGAATCTCTGGCATTCTGGAAGGTGGTGGGTACCTCTTCCAAATGATCTTTTTACATTTCAGAAATTTATAAGCTATAGATTTGAAAACATAGGTCTTGACTCTCATTTATTTAAGAGGATTTAAATTGAGACTATAACCAAACACATGGTAGATTTTGGCTCTTAATTAAGCAGGATAAGAATGAACAAAAACATTTATTAACACGTCAAAGAAAAGGGCAAAGTCAGGGATGAAGAGGATTGTAATTTGAAATAATAATATTTTACCTGGCAAAGACAAGTCCAAATAAAGTTTTTCTGCAAATTAGTCATCACTGAGACAACAGGATAGAGGTTCCTATTGTGAACTTAGCGCTTTACAGTAACTTTTAAAATTAAGTGGCTGATTTAAGTTGTTCTTTAATGATGTATAAAGGAAATAAGCCATCTTACTGCCAAATAAATTTCCAAATAGTTTTAGAAACATTGGAATCTGGAAATTTTTCATAATTCCAGGAATTCAGAGGAATTCAAAAGCAAACTTATCATTGACACCTGATCAATCAGTGAATTGATTTTCATTTCCTTTTGTTCCTAAGGGAACAAATGAAAAATATTCAATAAGAATCTCACCCTAAAACCATACACATATAAAACACCATCTTAAGAGAACCTTCAAAAGCAAGGAGCAGACTGACTGAGTCTGACATAATAGTGGGGTATCAACAGATAGCACTGACTTAAAAAAAAAAAAGAAAAAGACAGGAGAATAGAAGCTAGAACTTGCCATACTGCGGACCATGACAGGCCATCTCAATGATCCATGTAAAAGAATGTGGAAGAGTCAACACAAAACTACTATAAATTAAAGACAAAAAAGTTATGAAAAGTGAGGATGTTCTTTATATATTAAAATATAAAGCGGAGGCTGGAGAGATGGCTCAGCAGTTAAAAGCACTGGCTACTCTTGCAGAAGACCTGAGTTTGAATCTCAGCACTCACATGATGACTCCCAACTGTCCATAACTCCAGTTCCAGGGAATCTAACGCTCTTCTGTCCTCTATGGGAACTGCATGACAAAGGTGCCCCTATATACACTCATACACATAAAATAAAAATAAATTTAAAATATAAAGTTATAAAATGGGTTTTCTCTGAGAATAGTTGGTCAGTACTGTGAAAAAAAATGAATACTAAGAAATTTCTAACTCAATGACTAAACTGAGAAAATGTCTAGAAACTTGTATTTTTATGCAAGTCATATTTGGTTATGTTACTGGAATAAATTTTTTAAACAGGGAAAACATTTGGCTGAGCAATCCATGACCTAGTCTCTTCCTTTTCAGTCCAGTCCCCAAACTACAGGTTGAACATTACTAATTAAAAAATTCAAAATCTAAGCTCTACAAAATCTAAGTCAAACACGCATCACAAGTGAAAAATTCTACATAATGAGATTGTTTCATATACAAAGTTATAAATATTGCATAAAATACCTTCAAGGTAAATGTGTAAGAGGTATATGGAGGATAAACAAATTTTTTATTTTAGACTTTGGGCCCTATTCTCTAGATATCTCATTATGTATTTGCAAACATTTCAAAATTCAAAAATTAAAAAGCTGAAATATTTACTATTCAAAGCATTTTGGCATTTAGACCATGACCCTGAGCTTTTAACAGCTAAACCATCTCTCCAACCTTGTCCCAGGCATTTTGGATAAAAGATGCTCCCCAAATCAAAAACCACTTCTCTGCTTATGTTTCTCTAATATCTATGGGATAAAGTATAAATTTTACATTAAAATATAAAATATCCTTCATAATCTGATCTCAACCTATTTCATTTTCTACGTCCGTTAATGAAAAGTTATAAAAGTTAATAAACATCATTATACTTTAATTTGCTACAAAGTCATTAGCATTAGAATGTTTCACATATTGCTCTGTTTGACTACAGTATTTTACTTTCTGTCTACCTATTAAAGTACCATGTCCTTTTTTTAAAAAACGATGGATCTCACTATAGAGACCAGGCTGGCCTCGAACTCAAAGAGATGTGCCTGCCTCTGCCTCTCAATTGCTGGGGTTAAAGGTGTGCACCACTACGCCTGACTCATTTGTCCTTTAAAGGTTCAGCTCCAGTTCTGTTTGTTTTATGAAGCTTCTCAAGATTCCATGAGGCAGAGTACTTGATTCCATTTATGTGCTTACACAGAATTTTGTAGATGCTCCAACTTTTAGCACTATACTTGTTTACATGTCTCTCTGCTGTAACCAATTATGACTAGAAGAAGAAACATTATTATTACCCTGAGTTCATAGTCTAAAACCTCATTTATAATAGGAGTTTTAACAATATTTGTTTGGCCCTCCAATTATTTTCAAGTCATTTGCTATAATATTCCTTGAAACTATTAAATGGATTAAAGTATCTTAAAATTGTTTTACCCCAAAGAGTCTGAAATATGTTGGTTTTGCTTGCTGTGCTCATTAATCACTTTAACCAACCACCACCATATGAACTGTACAATCATTTTCATATAAATTTAGTGGAAATCCTGAAAAAGATCTATTTAGTCTTAATAGACATAAATACTTACTTCTATATTTGGCAGAGTTATTGTCACCTGTTCACCTTTGCCAACTTCAAGGTCTCCTTCACAAGAAGTATCAATAGAAGCAGGTTTGAAGTCATCTAAAAGCAGATATAAATACCAACTTTTATA
Organism: Eospalax fontanierii; assembly: GCA_035773235.1. Classification (NCBI taxonomy): domain Eukaryota; kingdom Metazoa; phylum Chordata; class Mammalia; order Rodentia; family Spalacidae; genus Eospalax; species Eospalax fontanierii. Next base: position 61,761,796 of record CM069534.1, on the reverse strand, counting down.
AGATAGAACAATATGTTACTTTTCTTGTGGCTGAATCCAGACACCTAACAGGAACAGAAAGAGAGGTTCATTTTGACATTTTTAAAGGTACAGTCCATCGTGGTAGGGAAAGGATGGAAGAGTTTTGCTGATCAGAGAACCTTAACTGTACAAGTATAAATTTAACTACTAAAATATGTTTAATATCTGGTATTTGTTTATACCAAAGCTTTACTACTTTTGGTGGGTGGGCCCAAATGAATAGAAAACAATCCTTCTGCAGTCACGGCTTACCAGCTCATTTTGTGACAGTAATAAATGGTATTGTTGAAAATAGGAAATTTACTGTTTATTAGCCCTTATCTGAATATAAACTGTAAAGCTAGTGTTAGACCAAACCAAAAATCAATCCCAATGAGTTGTTCAGACTCTGCTGCATGGTGAGTCACCTGTTGCTAAGCACTTCGTTTATCATTTTTGGAACACTTAAGCAAATTGCATGCATTAGCACTCCTCATACATTTACAAATAGAACTCAAAAAGTAATGAGGACTTTACCATTTTCTAAGGACTGTAGTGGGTTGCTTATGCTCTTAATCCTTCCAGAAAAATCTAAAATGTAGATATTATTACCACATTCACATATGCAAATTGGATCTAAGAGCTTAGACAATGTTATCAAAGTCACATTGTATATGCATTTGGTAAAGGCCAGAATTCACAACCAGGCTCATCCAAAGCCTTAGCATAAAAGACAACTAAAATTGTTCCTGTACATAAGGCAGAGAATTAGTATCTTTCAAATTACATTGGCTTGCTTGCTATAAATTAGGTCCGACTGCCCTGTATAAATACCAAATTCTTTATTTCACAGTTTCCATTTCTCACTAAGTTCTTGTTTTTTTCCTAATGTGATGAGTGTTTTGCCTGTAAGTGCTCCTGTGACATGTAATGCCCGTAGAGGCCAGAAGAGGGCATCAGATCCCCTAGAATTTAAGCTACAGATGGTAGTTAGCCACCAGGTAAGTTCTGGGAACTGAACCCAGGTCCTCTGCAAGAGCAGCTGGTGCTCTTAACTGCTCAGTCATCTCTCCAGCCCCCTCAGTGAGTTCGTAAGAGAGAAGGTCATGTTAAATATGAGCCTATTCTCAAGGAGAATGGCAGGTTTTATTTCAACAAACCTAAAACCATTCTGTGCCATACTATGCCTACTTCATAAGAAAAAAGAAGACTGAAAACCTTTTTAAGTCTTCCACAGACTAAGTGTAGAATTTGTTTTGTTTACCACTTTGCATATTTTGAAGCTATTCTTGCAGCTGGAATATCTTTGATTTTGAAAATATGATCCCAATATTTTAAGAACCTTTATAAAACTGGGAGTGTAGTTCAGAAGTCAATACTTGCCTCATATATGGAAGGCCCTGCAATTTCCAACACTGCAACCAACCAATCAATCAATCAGCCCTTATATATGAAAGTTTTTGTAGCACCTGCAAGGTACTTTTCAGAGGCTATATTTTATTCAGTTAATTTCAGATTTATGGCTGTTAGAAGAGAAGGTATACCTGTTATAATATATATATATATTGAACAATTTTTTAAAGTTTAAACCTTGTAACTTGAAAAAGAAAAGGTTATTGCATCCCTGAGAAGGAAGCAGAAGAGGACACACTACGTGAGTAAAAGGCATCAAGAAATCAGATAAGAACCCTATCTTACTTTGGGAAAATGAAACTGAAAAGAAAGAGAAACTACAGGGCCAATTTCATGGTGGTGAACTATGGGTACTAGAATATGGTCATCCAAGGCAAAATAAACAAGGATACTGTTGGAGATCTTCTGTTAGTAAATCTTTCTTTTACCAAACATGCTACTTTTGCTCAGTAAAACCTCTTCATAAATGTAAGTATACTGGTAGAGGCTTAAAATCATTGATTCTTCCTGTCTTTCCCCGAGTTACTACTACTGCAGATTGCTTTCTTAAATCGTTTTGGAAGCAATTTTAATCGGATATTTCAGAGTATAAACTATACAAGACAACTTAACAGAATAAGTGGGAAAGGCGGAAAAATGAGACAGTAATGAAGGGCGGGGCTGGAGAAAGGAAGTGAGAAAAACTTTATTTTGCCATAAGAAATGTAAGAGGTTATGATTCATAGATGTTTCCTTTATTCTCTAGAATTCTCAGAGCCATTATGCAAAAAAAGTTTTACACACAAATGACGTGATATTTTTTCTTCCTGACATCTGTATCATTTAACTGCTGAAACACGTGATCCTTTTTAAACTACTTTCCAACAATATAAATTAATTCCAGAGTACATAAAGAAAACAAAGGGTGGAAATCATAGAGGCAAAAAGCGTCCCATTAAAGAAATCAGTAAAAACATCTTTCCGTACCTAAATAATCAATATTTTTTTCAGCTGACAATGAAATCTGAGATCCAAAAGAGACAGAAATATTGAGATAGTTGAGTGTTTCCACAAGAACAAAATAAACAAGAACCCTCATGAGCCAAAGTGAGAAAAAAGTGCAGAGAGAAATGTTCCAGGAGCAGCAAAGCCTTCCCCTTGCCTTGCATTCATTCGGTCCTTTGTTCCATCTGTCACTTAGCCTTTTCTTTCCACTCTGCATCATCTACCTGTCATGCTCGTCCCCACAGCAGTCCTGCAGCTCTGCACATCCCTCTGCAAGGTCGGTCTCACTTAGACCACCCAGAGTTTACTCACACCTGCTAGACGCAGGTGCCAGCACCAAAACCTGGAGCCCGGATAGTGGGTCCCGCTACCGCCGTCTCGGGACGGGGCCGAGGAGTTGAAATTCAGGAGTTCATCTCCACATCCCAGACCCAGGAGGCTGGCTCCTCCTGTGTCGCTCCCCCGCATCCCCGCCCCGGGCAGCATTCACTCACAGCGCACAGTGTGGAAGGCGCAGCGCGGTTGCTTCTCGAAACTTTCGCCTAACTTGAGCACTCGCTCGCGACGGTCCAGATTCATCAGTCCCGCTGGTCCACTCATACCTGTTCTCTGACGCCTAGTCTGCAACTGCGGTCTCAGCTCGAAGCACCTGCACTTGTTGCAAGCCGGGAACGCCCGCCCCCATAGACTCCGCCTCGCGCCAGACTCATAGCCCCGCCCCCTCGAGTCTCTCAATTCTGATTGGCCATCTGAAGCCGGTTGTCCCGCCCCATAGCCGGATCTCGGCCCCGCCCTTAGGCCCCTTCCCGCAGCACGACGCACACCAACGAGAGGACGCGGCACGCTTGAGGTGCGCGGTACCGGTAAGGCTCGGTGCTGGAGAAACGCCAAGTGAAGATGAGGTAACGGACCTGGGGGGCGGCCAGAAGGAGAGAGGGCCCCGGGGAACCGGGAAACCGAACGAACCGGCCTATGGAGCCGCTAACGGGAGAGTCGGCTGGAGGTTTGATGTGGAAACGGACGCCTGAGGAGGGGAGGAGGCCGGCGCAGACCTGCGGCTTCTCCAGGCCTCAGAGCCCGGGGCCTGGAACCGTGCGCACGGCCGCCGAGCCTCGGTGCTTGGACCTGACCGGAGGCGGAGCAGTTACGAACACCGCCTTCTAGCCTTTCAGCCCCAAGGGACGGGCCCTCTGGCCTTGGGAGTCTAGGACGGGCCGTTTCGGAGATGCGGGAAGGGGATAGCGGTGAGAACCGCAGGGGTTCGGGTCGCGGGGAACCGAATTGCCTTGGATTTTTTTTGCATTTGTCTCCACCACAGTGATTCCTGGAGGCTCTAGAGGGCACGGCCCAAAGGGATTTCCCCCAGGATCAAGGCTGAAGCTGTGCTTGCAGCCGAGGTGAGACACTAAGAATTGATCAATAGTTGTCATCATTTCTGTCACTTCAGACATGTATTGTAAAATTGGGAGAAGCGTTGTACTAGTGGAGGAGGACTCAGAAGTCACGAATAGTTACCATAGCAGGACCGGATTTTCAGGATATTATGGGGTCAGACTAGCCTACCACTTGTACCTGAAGCAGATTTGTCGGGTTGGTTTTGTTTGTTCGTGTGTTTTTCAGGTGAGTGAATGAGTGAATGAATATGTCTTCCTTAACCTGTTTGTCTTCTACCCTTTTAAGGTACACTGAATGTTTTCTATGATAATTAAGCACCCAGGTTCTGGAGCCAGGAAATAAATATATTTTAGGGCCTTTTGACCTAACTTTTCTGATTCTGTTAAAACACAGGTGATAGAAAAAAAAAAAAAAATGAAGCCAACAGGTACAGACCCAAGGATCTTGTCTTTAGCTGCTGAAGTCGCAAAAAGCCCTGAACAAAATGTCCCTGTTATATTGTTGAAGTTAAAAGGTAAGGGAATAATTTTTTAAGTGGGAAAGACATTTAAGTAAATACGTTCTGTCATTGGTACGGTGTTAGCCTTTGTTTCTAATTTGTTTAGAAAATCTTAACACTATGAATAGTAATTTTTCCTTTTTGACATATTTTAATGACTTCAGCTTTTAAAAATACGGATATCTCTAGGATGTATTGAGCAAAATTATCTCTTACTGTCTTTTGCCTTAGAAATAATAAACAACACCCCTTTAGGAAGTTCAGAGTTGAAGAAAGTCAAACAAGATATATATTGTTATGACCTCATTCAGTATTGCCTCTTGGTCCTCAGTCAAGATTGTTCTCGAATCCAGGGTGGTTGGACTACAATTTCCCAGCTTACACAGATACTAAGGTAAAATGAAGCAGTAAGTTAGCTTGTTCTGATTTTTAACGATTGCTTCTTTTTTTAATTCATTGTTCCAATAAGAATTGGAACCCTCTGTGATAGATTTTGGTTGTACCTTTTTTTTATACTGTATGCTGTTATTTATAACTAATTATGATTGATTGTCTAAGATTTCTTTCCCTATTGATAATTTTTCTTTTGCTCATTGCTGTAAACTAGGTAGCTAAAATACTCCTGAGAAATAGTTGATGAAATGAATAAATTAAAACTCCATACAGTAGAGATTGAATGACAGTAATATATGATACAGGCACAACAAATTAGGTGCCAAAATGAAAATACATAGCAAAGTACTATAGAACAGATTTGGAAACTTCATTTTACTTTGTACCGATTTAGCTATCTAAACTGTATATTTATTAGGTAACCAATATCCTGTCAATAAATTTAGAAACAGCACTTTTCCATCCCATGTAAGAATGGAAAGATCAAAACTTTCCTTTTTTTTTTTTTTTTGATCTTTATGAGACAGGGTTTCCCCGTAGTCCCAGCTGGCCTAGAACTTGCAATATAGACCATGCTGGCCCTGAACTCAAGAGATCCACCTGCCTTGAAAACTTTTTTTTTTTTAAAGGCATTAAAATTTCTCCATGCCTAAGCCACTAAGTAAGTAACTTAAAATGTATACTAAGCATTTCTAACCTCTCCCATTTGATTTTAAAAGATTCACTTTGTTATTTTGAACTATGTATATTATGTGGGTATGTGCATGTGAGAGCAGGTGACCATAGAGGCCAGAAGAGAGTGTCTGATCCCCAGGATCTAGAGTTCTAGGCTGTTGTGAGCCTCCTGACATAGTGCTGGGATTTGAACTTCAAGAGCAGCAATTGCAGTTAAATGCTGAGCCATCTCTCCCACTAGATCCCATTTGATTTTAATGAACTATCCCCACTGAAGAGATTTTTGTCATATTTATCCTGTGTCTTAGAGCCTAACTTTCTGAGCTACTTAATCTTATTTTATTATTAGATATAGGAAAAATTCAAAGTGTGCATTTACAAAGAACAGTTAACATATGTATATAATATTCTCTTTTTTTCTATTTTGTTTATTTTATTTTATGTGTATCAGTGTATTGCCTGCATGTGTTTAAGTGTACCTGTGTTGTGTAATACCTGAGAAGGTGAGAAGAGGGTGTTGGATTTCCCTGGAACTGGAGTTATACATGGTTGTTAGCTACCATATAAGTGCTGGGAATTGAACCTGGGTCCTCTACAAGAGCAACCAGTGCTCTTAACAGCTGAACCATCTCTTCAGCCCTATCATATTCTTTTATACTTTAATTTTCAGAATTAAAGTTAATTAAATGTATTTTTTAATCAGGATAGCTGTTGGTTAAACATGATTTATTTAGTAATACTGTATCAAATAGGTATGCTAAGTAATTTAAGAATCATTTAGAAAGTAAAAACTTGATATATGTGAGCATTAGCCAGTTAGGTTTTTAGCATGATGTAATTATCATTGTTTATCAGTTTCTGCACATTTTGTTGAAAAGATTCAGACTTTATAATACTTATTATACTACTAGTTTGAAGTTGGAGGCTCTTTTTGATATTAAACTACCATGCATAAACTTTTTGTTCTTAATATTTCTGGATATATTCAACTCTTCCAAGGAATAGCTTTTATGTCCAGTTTTAAGAAGACATAGTTTTCTAAATGGTTCTTTCTTCTTTAATGTATAATAAAATGTTATTAGTATAGTCAGGTAGCCCTTTTTTTTCTTTTCCCTTCTAATGTGAAGAATATATAGGCAGATATTTTGCAGATTTGAGAAAGTAATCTATTGGAAAGAAAAATTGCTATAAAACTAAAGTGGTTAATTTCTTATGTGTTCTTTGAAGATTAACCTCACCATAAGTATTTTTCAGCTATCAGATGCCAAAAACACATCACTTAACAAAAATGCTATTCATGAATAAGTTAAGGTATTCATTGACTTTTTAGTGATTGTAGCCAAGTCACTAAAACTTAGTTCATTTCTCTTTATTCTAAACCTTTTGTCTCATTTTCTAAAGGGCCAGCATATTGATTTTTAGGATATGTGAGCCCTAAAACTAAATGCAAGCAAGGTTCACACCACAGTTTCATTTTCTAGGAAGTTATTAGATAAATTTTCAAAGAAGTTTCTAATTGACTTATCAACAAAAGAATGACACCCAAGATTGTCATTGAGGCACAATGTGTATGGAAGTTTGAGTATTCAACTGACAGTTATGGTTAACAAAAACTTGTACTCTTATTTCAGCCATTGTTGTGTGGGCTTAGATCCAGGAGAAGATGCAGAAGAATTTTATAAAGAATTCCTTCCATCAGCTGTTGAAAATTTTCTTGTTTTGGAGAGACGATTGCAAACGTGTTTCGTCAATGCAGCCAAGGCATGTATTTATTTAAGGTGTTGTGTTTTGTATCCAAATCATCTTAGTTCTTTTTTCCCCCTTTTTCCTGATACAGGGTCTCACTGTAAAACCTAAGATTAATTTTAGCCTTTCTTAGGATAGATTTACTCCAGTTTTATGATTAGAGGATGCTCTTGGTCTACTCTTTATATATAGTCCTTTGGATAAAATGAAAAACTGAAAGTGTCGATCCAGACCTTCTAATATGGAAAAACTTTAAACTCTGTTTGCCCAGCAATGGACAGTGATGAAATTGTTGCTGACTTCATCCGTCTTAAAGCTTCTTTTTACATATACATAAGTAAAAAATTTAATGTAAGTTTGTAATAGATTTTGGAGCTTCCTGCTTTACGGCTCATCTGCTTTACGGCTCACATCTTTCTGGGCTGTTCTAGCTACCTCAAATTCTTTTATTTCTGACACTAAAGGATAGTTAAGACTGTAGTTATTGTTCTTTTGTTACATAAAATTATGTATACTTAAAGGATGCTTATAATTTTATTATTTGTATGAGTTTATTGCCGGCATGTGTGTAAATCTACCTGTGTTATGCAATGCCCACAGAGGTCAGAAGAGGGCACCAGATTCCCCTGGAACTGGAGTTACGACAGTTGTTAACCATCATGTGGGTGCTGGGAGTCAAACTTGGGTCCTCTGGAAGAGCATCCAGTGCTCTTAACCACTAAGCCATCTCTCTAGGCCTTGTGCTTATAATATTTTGATATTTTGTGTAATGTTCAGATCAGGATCAATAAATCTATCTCTTCAAACATTTGTCATTTCTTTGTGGTTAAAAAAAAAAAAGCATAGTTCATTATTGCCTATAATCACCTTGCTGTGCCATAAAACATTTCAAATTACTTTCTCTATATAAATATTTTAAAACCCATTGTTATATTTTGCCCCATCTTTTCTTTCCTTATTCTCTCTACCCTCTGATGACCATTATTCTAGTCTCAACTTCTATAACTTTGTTTTAGATTCCATAGATGAATGATTTCATATATTATTTGTATTTCTGGGGACTAGAGGGATAGCTTACCAGTTAAAAACACTGACTGCTCTTGCAGAGGACCTAAGTTCAGTTCCCATATGGAAGCTATCAACCGTCCTAACTCCAATTCCAAGAGATCTGACACTTTCTTCTGACCTCCGAGGGCATTGCATGACACAGGTATACTTACATACATGCAGGCAATACACTCATATACATACAATAAAAAATAATCTTTCTTTAAAAATAAAATAAAATGTTTTTATTTCTGATCTGGCCTCCTTCATTTTCCATCCATGGTATTAACAATTTCGTTTTATGCCTAAAATATATTTTTTATGTTTATTATTATTTCTGCATTGATTATTTGATGGACACTTAGGTGGATTCATTTTTTGGCTTTAGTGAATAGTGCTGCAATAAACATGAGGGTACAGATGTCTTTTTGACATAGTGATTTCATTTCTTTTAGGTATATGCTCAGAAGTGAAATTATTGCATATAATTTTTTTGTGGAACTTTCATACTATGTTCTATAATGGTTACAACAAATTTGCATTTGATTTTTGCCACATCACCATGAGCACTTGTTAGCCTTTATCTTTTTGATAATAGCCTTCCCACATGGGGTTCTGATGTGCGTTTCCCTGACCAGTGATGTTGACATTTTTTAATAAACCTGTTGACTATTTTTATGTACTCTTTTGAGAAGTAAATGCCTTTTTATTTTTTGTTGCTCATTTCTTTATAATCAGTTTTTTCTTTTTTTCTTCTCAGTTATTTGTTATATGTCCTAGATATAAAACCCGTGACAATTACATTATTTGCAGTTATTTTCTCTCATTCATTATGTTGTCTCTCTACACTTGAACTCCTTTTTATGGATTTCTGTTTAAGCTCCTTTTCCTGTTTTATACATAACACTGGGCAGTGTTCTCATAGGAAAAGCTACATGTATTAATGCTCTCTGCAAAAACAGAACCAGTAGTTTGTTTTCTCCTTTCTTTCCCCCTTTATTAAGTAGTTGACAGTTGTGAAGTTGACAGATGGCATAGTTCTATTTAAATCCAAAATACGAAGAACTAGTAGAGGTGATGCCATAGTGCCAGTCTAAAAGCCAGCAGTATCATGTTTTAAACACAGCTCCCTAAGACCATTTTTCTCATTGTAAGTCCCTTCTTGTGAAAGTTGCTTGTTTCCATCCTCACTGTCTACAAGGATGAATCCCTTTTTCCTTGGAAGAATTCTTGTGCTACATCAGATTTGAATAGATTCTCCAACTTCAGTGAATTGTGGCAAGAACTACTCACTGTCATAGCTCAGGCTGCTATAACAAAGTAGATGGTAAAGTTTGAAAAAAAAAAAATGAACATTTTTCTTCTAGTTCTCGTTCTGGATGCTATGAAGTACAAGAACATGACGATAAAACAGATTAAATTACTGGCAGGACCTAATTCCTAGGTGGCAGATGGCTGCCATCTGGCTCCATGCTCACATGGTCCTGTGTATTTGTTAGAGACAGACAGACAGAGCAAGGAAGGAATGGAGAACAAGAAGTCTAAGTGTACTAAGCCCATCAAGAGGACACAGCCCTCGTAATTACATGTTCCTCCAGATGTCATCACATTGTGGGTTAGAGCATCAACCTATGAATTTGGGGAGACACAGTCTAAAATAATCACCATGTTATATTAAGTTCTGTTTAGGAGCTTTTATTTTATGAAGTAAAGATACTATCTTGCACCTCAGTGATCCTCAGGCTAATAATAATAGGTAAAGTCTTATGAAAAACCCAAGACCATTTTTAATTTTTAAAAAATAATTAAAATATTTCAAGAGTAGAACCAATGAGAAATGCAACAATATGGACAATATGCTTGCCAGTTTTTAAGAGTATAAGAAATGTTGGCAGAGAATTTAACTCAGTGGTGACAAATTCTACTTCTGGCATCTTGAAGGATATTAGCACTAAATAAATATTTGCATATTTGGTAGATTTAATTCAAATCAGTGAAGCAACATGATCTTTGAAAATTTGTATTAGAGTCAATTCTTTTTCTGTGCTACAAATTAACTTTAGTCCTTTAAACAGATTGTTTTACTATCACTCATTTTCCTCTCTTTACAAGTGATTGCAATGCTTTTTGTCTCAGGGATAGCTCAAGCCATTGAGCAGGCTTTATCTTTTCTTCCAAGCACTTTAATAATCCTCCTTTAAGAGCATTAATAATTATTTCTTTTCATTCATCTATTAGTACACATAATATAGTTATATATATGTGTCATTATATGCATATATATTATTTGATATAATTATTATATACTCCTTATCTGAAATGCGTAGAGCCAGAAGTGGTATATATTTTGGAGTTTTTCTGAATTAGGAGTATTTGCATAGCCTTTGCTGGTTGAACATACTTGAACACACCTAATCTAAAACCTCAAAATCCAAAATGTTGACACTTAGAAAATTTCAGATTTCTGATTCTGAATGATTAGTGAGTAATATACATTTGGTTCTTTTCATTATAAATATATTTTTGATATTTCTGTTCATACAGCTTTTAATATTTAGTATTTTTGTTTTATTAAATTTGCATAGAAATAAAAATCCCTTATTCAGCAAGTGGAGTAAATCAGCTTCAGAAATAGCAGGGCACTTGACCACAGGATGAAATTAAAATGGAAAAAAGAAAGATCTGGGAAAACCCTGAGATTATTTATTAGTCCTATCTACTTAGTAGTTTTCAGGCAGTTTAAAAAAATTTTATGTGTATGAGTGTTTTGCCTCCATGTATGTAAGTACACTCGTGCCGTGTAGTACCTATAGAGGCCAGAAGAGAACATCAGATCTCCTGGAACTAGAGTTATGAACAGTTGTTAGCTGCCATGTGGGTGTTGGGAACCAAACCCAGGTCCTCTGAAAGAGCAGCTGGTACTCTTAACCACTGAGCCATCTCTCCAGCCCCATCCAGGGAAATTTGTGCATTATTTATGTATTAATTGGTTGATGGACACTTAGGTGGATTCATTTTTTCATTCATTTTTTAAAAATATGATAATATATATTCAATAGGACATATATAGTATATTCTGGCCCAAGCTACAAATAAGTTTGGTTATGAGAAGAGAAAAAAAGTACCTATTCAAGAACTTTGAAATGATTTACAGACAAATTTTGTTAGCCTCTTTTAGAAGTTATGAATTCATTGTTGACGCCATCTGATGATCTTTTTAAGGATAGTTTGGACATCTAAAAATACATCTCCCTTTGAAATTGACAAGAATTATGATGCCCTTTCCTATGTTTTTGGATGAAACTGGAGAAAGGAGTTTACTAAGAGGAATTATCTATTGTGATATTTCTTATGTTTGGTGTTTTTATAGGGAAAGGAGAATTTTTGTGTTTAACACAAACTTGTTTTTACTGTTGTCATCATTTGTGCTACAGTAAAATCATTCAAGACATGGGTAGGTTTAGTGTCCTTTCCATCATTTATGTGACCAGTAAATGACAAATATTGTCATTGGAATCTGCTTTGTTTCCTGTTCTGACAGTCTTCTCATTTTACTTCCCACAAGAATAGAACCAACCAAAAAAGTAAAGAAAGAAAGAAATGGAACATTTACTCTGTATCAGAATTGTAGACAATAGTTTATAATGGGGACCTAAATAGCATGGTGTCTGCTCTCATAAGTCGTAGAGTAGAAACTGGAACTGAAAAGTTCTAATAAAGTCTTACATGATTACATTTACATTTGCATTTTGCTATGGTTTTCAACCCTGGCTGTATATTTAAACCACTCATCTAACTTTGGGAAAGTACAGGTGTATAGACTGTAGCTTTGGAAATTCAGATTCAGTATGTTTGGGCTTATGCACAGGTATAGTTTAAAAGCTCCACAAATCATTCCATTGCACAGCAGGTGTTAAGTTCTAGTGTATCAACTTACATAAATTTATCTCTTACATATTGTGTTTTATCTGGGTAACTACTATGTATAGTAGATTGAGTATTAAAACACTGCAACCATGGGTTAAGAAACACAGGACTAAAATTTCAGTTATCTTACAAGTAGCAATTAGAACCAGAAATTAAGCTCTCTGACTTCAGAGAGAAGTCTTTTTATTCTTTACTTTTTTATTTAAGACAGTATGCAAAAATAAATTTTGTTTGTCTTTCATGTTAAGGGTGAAGAGAAAGATAAATTACTACATTTTTTCCAAATTGTGACTGATTCTCTTTACTGGTTATTGGGAGGACATATTCAACTCATCCAGAATGGTAAGAAGAGAAAACACTTTAATATAACCAATAGTCATATACTACTGGTATGTAAATATTAAAGGGAATATAGTGAAAATAGAACTTTTTCTTAACTTTTCTATTTAGTAAATCTGCAGTATGGATTAGTAATTTGAACAGTTTGGAAGAATAATTTAATTTTTAAAATTACAAATAGCATTTTATTTCTGGCTTTAGATTTAGATTTCTAGACTAGATATGCATTAGTCTATTCAAGTAAGGACAGACTTTTATAAGATTTACTAAACTTCAAAGTTATTTTATTGAAGATTTCTTTTTACATTGAAAAATATAAATAAGCTAATATTATGTGTTCTTAAGACTAAGGAAGTAATCCTTCTTGATAATCATGGCACAGTTATTCTTTTGAAAAAATTTCATACCTCATAAATGCAACACTGTAAGAATGAGGGATTTTTGTTTTGTTTTGTTTTTAACTAGGTAGTTGATTAGTTACTTTCTTTTACTGTAATAAATACCATGACCAAAAGGAAAAGTTTGTTGCGTTTACAGTTCCAGAGGGAGAAGAGTCTATTATGGTGAGGGAGGCATGACAGTACATAGCCAGAGCAGAAAGATGGACATTCACATCTTCAAGCCTGCACAGGAAGAGGAGAGAAACTGTAAAATGGACAAGGCTATATACACTCAAAGCCTACCCCAAGTGACATGCTTCCTTGAGCTTGGCCATACTCCCTAAAGGTTCCATGACCTCCCAAAACAGCATCACTAACTGAACAACATAACATGACTTGAACTGAATCTTTAATTCTGTTTTTTTCCCTTTAGAATTGTGCATATACATAGAGTATACATAGTTGTATAAAGCACAATCCTTAATGCTGTAGCCCATCCTATGTCTCATTTTCTAAAGGCCTCTACTTCCAGTTACTGCTTTTGGCAGTTATATTCATATAGCTAAGTGACATTCCTAAATACTTTTTTCTTTAATGTATTTTCTTTTCCTATTATATCACAAATATTGTTATAAAGTTCCATTTAAAAAAAAATAAAGCTGTTTAACCAAAAATATAAAGTACTTAAGGACTAGATAGGAGAAAGAAAATACTTGAATAATTTTTAAAATATATCAGATTCCATTTTGAAAAGAACTATAACAAAAATGATCGTGTTCCTAGGGCTGATATGAAACTATAATGTAGTTATTACAAGTATGTTAAGCCTGGTGTGGTGGTGCACACCATTAATCCTGGCACTGGGGAACCAGAGATGGGTAAATCTCTGTGAGATCAAGACTGGCCTAGTCTACATAGTGAGTTCCAGGCCAGCTGGGGCTACAGGGAGACCCTGTTTCAAAAAAAAACAAAAAACCAGCATGTTAAATGTATACTTCAAGAATAGTTTCTATTAACCTTTTCCCTATAAAATGACTTGCTCTTGTGGTGAAATGACTGACTGTAGGCCTAAGATAGAAAGTATACAAATTACTCTTAAGTATTCAAAATACCAGATGTAAAGGAAGCAGTCAGGTTAATCAGGATTTTGTAAATAGACTCAGAAGCCAGCATAAGGAGGCTTCTACTAGGGCAGATGAAATGGCTTAGCAGGGTGTTTACTACCGAACCTGACACCTCGAGTTCAGTTCCTGGAACCCTACACATTGGAAGAAGAGGGAAAAACAATATTTTTCTTTTTTTCATTTAAGAGACCTCTACTAACCAAATGAAGAAAAATTTGAGGAATAATAATAATTGCATTGGAGCCAGCTAGAGAACTGATTCAGTTTTTTTAACTATTAAGAATCTAGCCTTTATTCTGCTTTACACACATAGATGAGGAAATTTTTCTCTATAAAAGTATTCCAGCTAACAAATTTAAAAGGAATGAAAAAGCAGTACCAATTTGTAACCCCTCATGAATGCAAATTTAGGAATTGACTAGCCATAACTTTGAGGATCTAAAAAAGAAAGAAAAGTAAACACTAAGCTAATGGATTATCATAACACCACAGATAAAACATATCTGCCAAAAATTCACACCTGAGTCATTTCAATCCTCCAGTGTCAACTACCAATTTAGAGATAATTAAAGGAATAAATTACACTTCAGTAATGCAGTTAACAGAACTAGACCTTGAAAGCTTATAGAACAATTTACATGCTTTTATTTTCCAAGTAAATTACAAGGAAAATAAAAAGAATAATTTTAAATTATGTGGATCTTATTTGAATCTTGATTGACACAAACTTAAAAGTTCACCAAACACTTAGAACTTGGAACACCTGTCTGGCTGTTTGATGAAATTAAGAGATCATTTTTTAATTGAGTGATACAATGGTTATGTTTTGTTGTTCAGCAGTTCTTATCTTCAGGCAATATCTGTCGAAATGTTTATGCGTAAAATAATTTGATGTTTTAAATTTGTTTCCAACTAAAATGGAAGTGAAAGACAGGTAAAAACAAATTTGGTCAAGCTGATCATTGTTAAGAATTGATTGGTTTATGGGGATTTTTTTTTTGCTATCTCATCTGTTTTTAGAAGTTTGAAACTTCTATTACAAAATAAATAAATTGATAAAGAGTCAAGTCTGTTTTTATTTTAACGAGTTGTGGTACTGAGGTAGAACTTATTCAACCTAGTACCAAGTAGCTATCTATTTAGAAAATCAATAATTATAAGGCAAACTAGTATAAAATACAAAAGAGTAATTTTTAAATAAATTTAGACATAAATTTTTCCAACCTAATGAAAGTTTAAATATGAACTACTTGACATATGTCAATTTTAACAAATTCCTGTTTAATTTCAGAGATGCTAATAAACCTTTAAGTACACAAAAGTAGAAAATATAACGTCTCATTACAGGGTTGTTTACTTTTTTGCATTGTTTGTTTTCTTTTATTATTGTTCTCTTTTTTTTTTTTTCTGAGATGGTGTCTCCCTGCCCTAGATCTCACAGAGATCCACCCACCTATGCCTCCCAAGTGCTGGTACTAAAGATGTGCATTAGGCCAAGGGATTTTTTTTAAGTACCAAAGTAACAACATAAAAAGCCATAGGACCAGAAATTTTCCTAGGTTGTTAAGCATTTTTAAATGATATGAAATAATGAACTATACATAGAAATGGTATATGGGGAAGAAAGCAAATCTGCTGTCTCAGGAAATAGAAAAATAATAAAATTATTTTATGGAAGCTAGAGTAATGACCATAGAGCCAGCTAACAACATACCTGGCTTCATTTTAATTAATCTTGTGCTTAATTGATGTAGGGAATAGAAATTGACATTTATTGGGAATGTAGTTGTTTCTAGGAAAGTATGCCTTATTCCATTGTTAGAGTTATTTATTTCTAGATTCAGGGATGATGAAATAGAAGTTCTGGGATTAAACAACTTGCTTAAGCACTCAGTGCCACATTTTTATAACTGGCTATTCAGAAACTAAAAATAAAAACTAATAAAACATGCACCATTTTGATTATTATTTAGTCACTATAATTCATTGCTAGAAAAAAGATTTGGGTTTTGGAGATAGTTATTTTAACTTAAAAAGAAGTAATAATAAATTCTTACTTAGCCTGGTATTTGTCCCCTTAACTATAGCTGTTCATAAAAATGAATTGACTATTTTTTATGCCTGACTCTTAAGATCTTTTTTATAGAGCATAAAAAGCTAGGAAGTTTAGCAGAAATGACTATGCTTTGATTTTCAAAAGACAAAATCTTACTTGTGTTATTACAGAATCTTTAACCTTCTATTTTTTCTCTGTGTTTCTCTAGTACTGCAAAGTGACCATTTCTTACACTTACTACAAACTGACAATGTTCAAATAGGATCTATAGTCATGACTCTTCTACAGAATATACTGCAGATCAACAGGTGACTTAATTTACAAAATGGTACTGATTTTGTAATCAGACGGATTACTAGTTTTATTCCAGTTTTGCCAAAATCAGTTGCATATGACTTGTACATGAAAATTAAGATCTATGATTGTCTCTTAGAAAAAGTTAATGTACTGCAAACAATTATAAATTTTTATCAAATTTATCTCAGAGCTACAAATCTTCATCCAAATCTCAGGCTTAGAAAAAAGAATTGGTGTGGTATCTAAAGAAAAATATTAGGGTCAAACTATATTTTCTGAAAATCACAAAAATTCAATTAAGTAAAATTTAAAGAAACAAAAATACTAGGATCACAATAAAAATGTTTGCTCACATTTGTTTAATAAACAAACTGAATTGTAGTTTATGCTGAAGAATAATATAAAAGGGCTAGAGAGATGACTGAGTGGTTAAGAGTACTAGGTGCTCTTGTAGAAGACTGGGGTTCGAGTGCTAGCACCCAGGTGACAGCTAACAACTATCCATAACTCCAGTTCCAGGAGATTCGATGACCTTTTTTGACTTCCATGGGCATTGTGCAACACTAGTACACTTACATACATAGGTAATACACTTAAACACATAAAAATAAAATATTTTTTTAAAAAGAATATAAAAAATTAGATAATTCTTGTGGTCAAAATAGAATATACTTTGTTGAATAATTCATTCTTTCACTTTAGTATGGATTTATTAAGCAGGTACTGTGTGCCAAATACTTTGTCATTGTATTCACAAAATTTATTCAGCTAGAAGACTTGTCCATTGTAGATGTGTCACTTAGGGCTGGGTATCTCAAAGACATTTATTCTCTGTTTGACCAGTTGTGGAACTGTGTAATAATCTCCATCTGTTGCAAAAGAAGCTTCTTTGATGACAGGTATGCTAACTTGTCTGTGACTATTGGGATACATATTTAGCATACATTAAGAAATTATATTTGTCTGGGATATGAGAGATACAGGGTTTTCTCTTGGACTTACGGCCTCTCCTGCCATGTGTATTTGGCTATGTTTACAATGCCACACGCGTTCCCTCCCATTGAGTGGGCTTTAGGTCCAATTAGCTGTTGATTACACCCAAAATAAAAGTGCCACTACTGCACAGAAGGAGTTTGCTGTGCTGGTCATTGTTGTAGTTATTAGACTTTACAGTTGGAATTGGACTATTGATTGATTTTCTCCTTTAGCAACTTGCATAGTATCCTCTGAAACTTTAAGAGCTAAGCTCAGGGAGGAGGTGTCCACATCATTTCCAGCTCCATAGCTCCAAGTCCCGTGTCTGCAGTATGTCCTGACTTCAGCAATAGGGTTTGCTTTCAAATTCTAGGAGGCAGTCAAGGGCTGTAACATTCACCTGTTATTTGGGGAATTTCTTGACAACCCTGAACAATAACTTGAAAGGAATTTTTTCCTGTCTGGCCCTGTGTTTCTTGTTATATAGCCTTCAGTTATACATATGCACTCATGTATATGTATTTTTCAGTAGGCTTTCCATACCACCTAAGCATTATTTGTTCCTCCTTCTCTCTCTCCCTGTGTATCCCTACCTCCTCTGTCCTCAGTACACTTATTTTTTGTTTTCCCTTCATAGTACCTGTCTCCTGTTATTTCCTCTCTCTTGAGCTCCTTCCTCTTTATCCCCTTGGTTTCTTGTAAAACCTTTCCTCCTTCCTTTCCCAATTAAATACCTCCATTTCCCCCTTTGTAGCATCTGTCTCCTACTATCCCCCTTTCTTCTGAGAAAGAACTTTGAAGATTGTAAGTTGACCAGGGAGGACAAGAAGAAAGCAGTATTTCCAGGCAGAGATAGCAACATAAGCAAAAGTACAGAGATAAGAAATATGCCAAGGGTGAAAAGCAGGACTATTCACATAGCTGGGATTTAAAGTTCTGTGTCAGGAATGGCTAACAAGTTCTAAAGAGACAAATGATGAAAAATCTATATGCTATGTATAGTTACTTTACTATAGCTGTTGATAGAATACCATGACTAAGAGCAACTTACAGAAAGAAGAATTTATTTTGACTTATGGTTCCAGAAGGAGAATTTGTAAAGATAGGGAGGAATGGCAGCAAGTGCCAGACATGGGACAAGAGTCAGAAGCTGAGAGATCACATCTTTAACCAAAAACATGAAGCAGGGGGAGTGAGCTAGAAGTGGGGTTAGGATGTGAACTCTCAAAGCCTGCCCCCCCAGACATGCTTCCTCCAGCAAGACTGCACCTCCTAAAGGTTCCATGGTCTCCTCACACATTGCCACCAGGTTGGGAGCAAGTATTCAAATACATGAGCCTATGGGAAATATTTCTCACTCAAACCACCACACTGTGTTAAGAAAAGGTAATCTTATCCTATAAATAATGGAGACCATTGAGGCTTTCTTGTTTTTAGGAAAATGAATGTGTTACAGTTACATATCCGTTTTATTACTCTGGTGACTATAGAGGGAAAATAGGGAAACTAAACAGTGAAGACTATTGGAAAGCTGGGGATGTGCTGGGGAGCACTTGCCTAGGATGTAAAATGTCCTGAATTTGATCCCTAGGAATTCAAAAAGAAAAAAAAAAGAGGAAGCAGTCATAGTAATTCAAGTAAAGTGATAAAAGCTTGGCTTTTGGCATTAGTTATAGATAATAAAGGTTTTGAAATTAATTAAAATAATCATTTTTACTTTGCATTATAATAGAATAATAGGGATGATTTTACCTATTTATGTGGGGGGCATACAAGGCATGAAGGATCAGTTCTCAAGAAAATGAACATGATCAGTGCATGAATAAAAACTCAGTGGGAGAAAAAGAATACTAAGGTTGGGATAGATAGTTTTCTGCCACTTTAAAAATAATTCCTGAGATAGTCAGCTTATAAAAAGAAAGTTTTACAGTAGCTCAAGGTTTTAGAGACTCCAATCCATGATCATTTGGCCCATGGCTTTGATCCTGTGCTGAGGCAGAACATCGCAGTAGAAATAGTACCATATCAAAATTATTTAGCTTTGTATGCAGGAAGCAAAAGAGAGAGAAAGGAGCATCTCTCTAGTGATATATGGACCACCTAATGTGCCTCACCTCTGAAAACTTCCAACATTTCCAAATAGTATCACCCCTGAGACTCAGTTTTTAACACATGAGCCTTTAGTGGGCATTCAAAATCCAAACTGTAGAAAAAGTGAACCTCTTAGCTGCCCTGACTTAGTATTGAATTTCCAGGATGTAGTATAGCAGGAAAACTTGAGTTGAAGAAATAGATCTGAGAATCCAAAGCAGAATACTGCATAAAAAAAAGCTACATCAAAGATCTACAACAAAGGGTTCTCTTCAAGTATATAGTAAAGGGTGAATACACCAACATATCTAAAAACAAAACAAAAAAATCCTACCCATTTATTTCAAATAGAAAGGGAACATCTTTTAAAATGCAAATTCAGGGCCTTTAAACAAGACTCAGTGAACTTAAAAGAATTTAAATAACACAAAGTATGTTCTGTATATGGAATTAGGTTGGCTATGAGAGTCAGGCGGATCTCTGAAAAGTCCCCAGATTTGTGAGAAATAATTTACATATAAATTACCCACAAGACAAAGAAGAAATTGAAAGTAAAATTGGAAGTTATTTTTAAGTGAACAGAAGTGTGAACAATAGTTGAGAATTTCTGTCATGGTTCTTAGTTAAATTAAGAATACTTAACAGAAATTTTATATCACTAATGGGAAATATTACTATATTGGGAAAAAAAAATCTCAAGTCACTGACTTCAGTTTCAACTTTAAAAAAACTAAGTAGGGAAAGTTAAACTCTCAAGCCAAAGCCAAGAAGGAAAATGATAAAGATGAAAGCGGTAATCAAGTAAGAAAGTCAGTGAAAACAATAGAAAAAGTAAATGAAACTATAAACTAAATCTAAGAAAATCAATAAAGTTAACCTACAGCAAGAGTGATCAGGAAAGGAATAGAAAAACTGCAAGCAATATAAGAATGTAGAGAAGTAGCATAACAATTTACAAATATTTAAAAATCACAAAGAAAGGGAGCTAGAGAGCTGACTTAGCAGTTAAGAGCACTGGCTGCTCTTGCAGAGGACCTGGGTTTGATTCCCCACACCCACATGGTGGCTAACAACCATCTGTACCTCCAGGGGAATCCAACACTCTCTTCTGACCTTGGCAGGCATTGCATGACATGGTACACTTACACACATGTAGACAATACACTCAGACAAAATGAAAATAATTTTTTTTTAAATCACAAAGGTGGGGTGGAGAGATGGCTCAGTAGTTAAGAGCACTGACTGTTCTTATAGGTTCAGTTCCAGCACCCACATGGCAGCAAAAAATCTTTCCATAACTCCACTTTCAGGGGACCCAACACGCTCTTCTAACCTCCACAGGCATTTTTACACATATGGTACACGTGCACCTATATACATGTATGCAGACTACTCACACACAAAAATAAATATTTTTTTAAATCGCAAAAGATTAATATGAACAACTTTATGCTTATAAACTCAGCAAGTTATAGGAAATACAGAAGTTCTTTTGAGAAACTCTGATACTACCAAAATTTACTCAAGAAACAATAATACATAGCCAGGATAATACGCTAGAAAACTATAAAGAAAATTGAATTTGTAGTTGAAAATTTTCCAACAAAGTTTATATCTGGATGGCTTCTTCACTGTAAATTCTACTAGTCATTTCAGA
This sequence comes from Eospalax fontanierii, assembly GCA_035773235.1. NCBI lineage: Eukaryota > Metazoa > Chordata > Mammalia > Rodentia > Spalacidae > Eospalax > Eospalax fontanierii. Next base: position 61,740,798 of record CM069534.1, on the reverse strand, counting down.
AAGAAATAATCTTAAGTAAACTCTTATAGAAGATTGAAGGAGAAAAATACTTCCTAACACAAGGTATTGCCTTGAAACCAAAACCAAAGATTTTTTTTAATTACTCATCATTATATTAACAAACATAGATATAAGCATTCTAAATAAACTTTTAGCAAGTCAAATCTAACAGTGTATTAATACATCATGAATAAGTAGCATTTAATCCCAAGAATTTGTGCTGGCTTAATATCCTAAAGCCAATCAGTATAACTTACGTAAAAAAAAAAACAAAAAAGAAAAACTGTATCCTTTTGGCAATATACACAGACAAATGTTTTGACTAAATCAAACATGAATTTCTAATTTTAATTTTTTTAATGTATTTGTTTATTTTATATGTATGAGTGTTTGCATATATGTAAGTTTATCATGAAGAGGCTGAAGAGGGCATCAAAAAAATTTTTTTAAAAGAAGTCTCTAAGGGGCTAGAGAGATGGCTCAGCATTTAAGAGCACTGGTTGCTCTTGCAGAGGACCCACATTCGATTCTCAACACCTACATGGCTGCTAACAACCAACTCTGGTTCCACAGGAATTTGATGCCCTCTTCTGACCTCCACAGACATTGCATGGCACAGGTACACTTACATGGAGGCAATACACTCATACACATAAGATAAAAAAAAATAATAAATACTTTTTAAAATAGAAGCTTCTAAAACAAGTTTGGTAAGAGCAGTAGGACACAAAATCAATATAGAATGTAGATTTAATTTTTATATTAACACAAAATGAAATTTTTTTTTTTCAGACAGGGTATCCCCATAGCCCTAGCTGACCTGGAACTTGCTATGTTGACCATGCTGGCCTTGATTTCACAGAGTTCTGCCTACTCCTGCCTAGAATTAAAGATGTACACCAACACAGACAGCTAGAAAATTAAAATTTTAAATGACAATTTATTATAACATAAAATATATGTGTTAAATCTGACAACAGATGCAAAAAGACATTCACTGGAAACTATAAGACATTTCTTTAAAAGTTTTTAACTTCTGTATGTGTGTTATGTTTATGTGTCTTCATGTATTAAGGTACATGGGATGCATACAGAAACGTGTGTGCACATGCATATAGTGACCTGCAGGGGTCCTACTCCGGCAGGTGAGATCAATGGCACAGAGTCAGACTCTGAGACTTGAGTCTACCACAACAAGCCATTTATTGTCTGGTTTAACAAGCTTATATACAGAAAGAAGAAAGGGGGTTATGAGCAGTTGAGCAAACAGGCAAAGAGGTTTAACAACACAGTCAGATATAAGAGGAATGTAAATAGTATGGGGGATGTTGACTAGACAAGAGGTGTTAAACTTGAGTGGTCATAGTTCACTTGAGGAAGGGGATTCATGTGGCAGTCATAACTCAAGGAGTGCAAGATGTTTTCCAACTGAAAGAGGTCTTTTCTAAGAACAAAGAGCGCTGTAGGCTTTTAACCCAGGTAGCTTCCTCCTGCTTACCAGGCAGTGTTCTACCTGACAAGAGTTACAAGGTTGCCATGTTCAGAGTCTCCTCCTTTAGCAGGAAAAGTTAACTGTAGCTTAAAAGCCCTAGGCTCAGTTTGTTCTAAGAGAAGGCATCTCTGCCTCCAGCAGCAACCAGAAGACAACTTCATCCATTCTTCAGAAGTTGTCCACCTTGGTTTTTGAGACAGGGTCCCTTGCTGGTCTGGAGTTCACCAAGTAGGCTAGACTGACTGGCCATTGTACCCTGAAGATCTGCCTAAGTGCCTTCCCAGTGCTGGGGTTGCAAGAGCATGCTGTCGTGCCCAGCTTTCCACATGGATTCTGGGAGTCAAACTCGGGGTTTCATGCTTGCTTAACAAATACTATACCAACTGGATCATCTCCACAGCCCCAACATTGATAAGAGTTGAAGATTGTATGTGGAAAACTATACCATTTAGGTACTTTAAACACAATTCCATTCTCCTAGTTTTGGAGAAATTGCTAAACTGATTTATGCATTTTTCTGTATACACCTTAATACATGAATGTGAATGAAAGGATTTCACATAAATGAAAGGATTTAAAATAGTCCAATTAACTTGAAAACAAAAAAATTAGAGATTGGAGCCTGATTTTAAAACTAATTTATAAAGCTACAATAATTAAGACAATATATTGTTCATGTGAAATATGCATTTATATAAGTGGAATATATAGCTAGAAGTTGATTCACACATCTATGGACAGTTGATTTCCAAGAGAAGTATAAAGGCCATTTAATGGAGAGAAGATAGCCTTTTCAAATGATATTGGAGCAACTGACTATCAGTATTTGAAGATCTACATAGAAAACTTAAAATATAAACTTCTTGAAGAAAAATAAAAGAAAGCCCTTATAATTATCAGATGGTTAAAAATTCTTTAAATTTTATAATAGTGAGGTGGCTCAGCAGGTAAAAGCACTTTTCATGAAACCTGAGGGCCTAAATTTAATCCCTGGGACCTACATAGTAGGAAAAAAAAATACCAACTCCTGTAAATTATCCCCTGACTTCCATACATGTGCACATATACATACACATACACACCCACACATTAACCCACAAAATGAATGTAATTTGGATTTTTTTTTAGTTCCTTAAATTTCAGATAGCATCCATAGATAAGAAATTGATTAGGCTTAAATTGACTTCATCAAACTTTTAAAAAATCAATTATTTGGGGGCTAGAGAGATGACTCAGTGGTTAAGAGCACTGGCTGCTCTTGGAGAGGACCCAGGTTTGAATCCCAGCACCCACATGACAGCTAACAACTATCTGTAACTCCAGTTCCAGGGGATCCAACACACTCTTCTAACCTAAGAGTACTGTACAACATGGGTGTGCTTAACTTACATGCAGGCAATACATACATATATATGATAAAACATTTTTTAAAATGTATTCTTTAATAGACATTTTGTGGAATAAAAAGGACAGTTCATTGGGAGAAAATATTTTAAAGCATATATCTTATTTAGAGTTTATACCTTCAATATATAAAGAGATCTACATTTAATTTAAACAACTGGAAATGGACTAAAGGCATGCATGCTTAATGAAAGAAGCTATATGACAAACATGAAAAGCTTTTTTGGCACCATTAATCATTAGGAAACACCCATTTGAAATAGATAAAATTTTAAAATATTACTCCAAATGTTGACAGGAATATAAATGAGCTAGCTTCCTTATACATCGCTGATGGGAATATAAGGTAAGACAATGACTGTAGAAAATACTTTGAGCGCATCTTAACATGCCATACATATACCTACCATATTACCTAACCTTTCTGCTTTTAGGCATTTGCCAAAAAGAAACAAAAATATCTATTTGAAGGCCTATACACAAATGTTTATAGATAGTTTTATTTGTAATAGCCAATGACTAGAAACAACTTAGATGTCCATCAACAGGTGCACTATCGTAGCATACTGCTGAGAAACAAATAGGAATAAATTGTCCCTGTGACAAGATGAATATAAATGTAATGCTGAAAGAAACCAAATAAAAAGGATTATATAATGTTTAACCCCATTTACATAAAATTCTAAAAAATACAAACTAATTTATCATGGCAGAAGTAAGTAACATGTGCAGTTTGTTATTAATTATACTCTGATAAATATATAAAAATAAAATCATAGATATAGTCATGTATGACCTTGATTTTTTTTCTGTATTGGATGACAAGACAAACTTTAGTATATGGAATATGTAAGGAGTTGTCTTTGTTTTGTTATTTTATGTGTATGAGTGTTTTGCTGCATGTATATAAGTGCACCTGTTTCATGCAATTCCTGTAGGGGTCAGAAGAGGGCATCAAATAGCCTGGAACTGGAGTTACAGATGGTTGTTAGCCTCCATGTGGGTGCTGGGAATTGAACCCAGGTCCTCTGCAAGATCTTCCAGTGCTCTTAACCACTGAGCCATCTTTTTAGCCCAAGGAGTTGGTTTTGTGAGGCAGATGATGTGTTTGTTCATTGTTGAAGACAGATAGCTGACTACACAAAAACTTGTAAAGAAGTGTTTGTTTTTGCTTCTTCTTGTAATGGCCAAGAACCAGAAATTATTCAAATGTCCATCAACAGGACTTATGTAAGAGACGTGGACTAGAGTTACAAATTTATGAATCAGCAGCTTAAAAATTGTGGTTCAGAACATGAGAAAAAATAAGCCTAGTAAGAATAGAATGAGGAAAAAAAATGGGTTGAAGATTAAATACAAAGAAATACATTTTAAAAGAGTATAGGAAATGGGGACTATGAAGAAACTGTAAAGGAATGCTCAGAAATATTTGGATGGAGAGAGTGAAAGGGACACAAAGCATGAATAAGTAGAGATTATTAAGTACAAAGTGGCCTAGGAAAATAAGCAGTGATATATTTGCAACTTGGTATTTGAAGCATTGTACTGATAAACTCAACTTTACAAGCTCAGGGGTGTGCAGTAGTGAGGAAGAATGTCTGGTGAATTATTAATGAGTAGGGCGTGAGGAAATGAAAACAGGGACGTTTGGATTAGAAGAAAAGCAGAGAGGGGCTAGAGAGATAACTTAGTGGGTAAGAGCACTTGCTTTGAAAGCATGAATACCTGAGTTCAAATACCTAGCACCCATGTAAGAGCCAAGCCTGGCCATGCATGACTGTAACCCTAGCATTTGGGGATGGAGACAGGCAGATCCTGGGAGCTCACTGACCAAAACAGGTAGCTTCGGGTGCAATGAAAGATGCTGTTTCAAAAGAATAAGGCAGAGAGGGGTAAGAGATGACACATGACATCCTTCTCTGGCCTCTGCATGTGTGCACACAGAAGCATACACAGACATGTATACACAACACACAAAGAAGAGAAATAGAAGGCTCCATGGCAACTTTCTGGATCTGTAGTGATCTGGAAAAGATATTTTTAGGATATGAAATTATAGGACATTTAAAAACATTTGAGCTACTGTGTAGCATAAACTATTTGTAGGATATGGAATAAAGAATCAAATTGGGCTGGGAAATGTACATATTCTATTTGAGTTTCAAATGGTGCAATGACAATAAGTGATACAAGGAAAAGGGTGAGCGTCCAAGGAGAAATGGGTGTTATAAAAATTCCTACATGTGTTGATTGGATAACCTCTGAAGTCTTTCAGGTGGAAGATTTCTGAATTAAACTACAATACTGATCTCTTTTACTCATCATTTGGACACTACTAAAATATAACTTTCAAAAAGCTAATACCAAATAAAAAATTCATCTGGTCAGAAATTCTATTCAACTAATTAATTAATGAGGGACCAGTAAGATATTTGTACAGATTCAAAGAAGTATTTGAGGAAATAGTTATATATAGTTAGTATATCAAATAAATTTGCTAATAAGTGAAAAGGAATTTACTAATTAAAAAAAGACCACTGTTTATAAAGTATTATATAGTAGATTTTAGAATTACCTTTTCTACTGGACAAAAATCATTTGCATTGCCGTTGAGTAAGAGTCTATTTGCATTGCCCTCAGGAATCATTAGCATGTCTAATTTTTGCAATCAAACTTAAAATATCTCAGTAGTATTAAAAATACACAGCTCTACATATGTGGCTGAGCCAGTTCACTCATGACCTCACTGTAAGTGTGGCTGTGAACATTGGGCCCTAGCCCTTCCTGCTGAAATACTAGCTACTGATTGATTCTGAGAGTGGAACAGCCACTGTTTTCTTCATTTTAATAATAACTGAGGTGCCCACCAAACTCCAGTGGGTAGTTCCACATCCGTGGTCACTTTATTAGTTACTTTTCTGTTGCTGTGATAGAAACACTGACCAAGGGAACTTATAAAAGGAAGAGTTCATTTAACTTATGGTTCCAAAGGGGCAAGAGTCCATCATGGTGGGGAGGCAGGGTGGCAGAGGTGACTAGAGTAGATGCAGAAGCCAAGCACTCATATCCTCAAGCAGGCACATGATTGCAGAGAGCACTTGGAGATCCTGAAAGGCGTTAAGAACTCTTTAAGCCCACACCTAGTGACATGCTTCCTCCAGTATGGTCACACCTAAGATCTTCCAAAACAGCACCACCATCTGGGGACAAAATGTCTAAATATTTAGAGCCAATGAGAGGCATTCTCATTCCAACCACCAATCACAGAAAGATCATCCTGGTTAAAGTTGGTGGTTCTCAGAAAAAAAAAGGAGCTATGAATGTGTGAAAGGAAGTTGTAGGAAGAGGACAAATGATATGGATGGCAAGGAGATTAGAGAAGATAAGAAGTTCAATAATCAGAATGCACTTTATATATGTGTGATATTAGGAATTAAGAAATGTTAAGTTCTTAGACTCAAGTTATATGCTTTAAAAAGTGGTTCATTCATGGATCAGGTCCTGCACAGGTGTTAAGTTAATCATTTTAAATTTGTTGTGATAACCATGAATGAATTAGTAATGGTAATTTTTAATTTTCCTCTATTAGTGGTGATTTACTCAAAATAGAAGGAAAGACCCTGCATTCTATTTTAGATGAAGTTCTTTTCAAGCTTTTATCAACTCCTAGTCCAGCTATAAGACGTACTGCTACAAAGCTTCTACTGGTGATGGCCGAATCCCATCAGGAAATTCTGATTTTACTGAGACTAAGTGCCTGCTACAAAGGTAAACAATACATATTTTCTTTTTTTAATATTCCCAAAAGTCAAAATGTATTGGTGGTTTCTGAACCATAGAATTCTTATATTTTGAAAGGATGGTAGCCACACTGTGCATATAAGACTGTGGTTACAAAAGTTACATTGCACCTTTACTACTACGTATTAATTTGGGATGAAACTGCAGTATTCTAGTGTTACCACACTTCTGTGTGTGCTCAGAAACTTGTTGACTTGCCCCCAAATTATAGATTAGTGTATTTTTTTATTTACTAAAAATTTAGTCTAATTAACAACAAGCTTAAGTATTTCCACAGGGTAGGCATATACAGAGTATGAACTTATAATTATCTTCTTAAAAATATTTCAGCTTAAGGTATTTATGGTCAAACAGAAAGCAAACTCTCTCTATTCTGACTGCAGTGATCCAACTGCCCTTCTTTATTAAAAACATTGCTTCATTCTCACAAGTGAGAACATAAAATTTCTCAGAAAAGAAGAAAATTCTAAAGACCTCAACATAGAAGTCTTTAAGAAAAAAGAAAAATTTATTCATTTCTAAACCAGACTTTTAACTTCAAATTGATGTTGATTACATAACAAAATCATATTATTAATTAATGTATTTTATTGTTATATTTCAGGACTTAGAAATCTACTAAATAAACAAGAAACTGTGACAGAATTTAGTCAAGAACTTAGACAGCTTGTTGATCTTTTAAGCCCTAAGTTCCAGCAGGAAGTAGAAGAACAGGTATTATAAAAATAATTTTATGGTATTTTATAACTGTATTGAACCTCAGTTTCCCTTAAATATACCTCACTTTCTTTCTCTTAACACTTTAAATTTCCTTACAAAGTAGAAATATCTTCAAGATTTTCTGTATTTTGACCTATCTATAAGTATAATTTCAGTCTCCTTTTTACATCTACTTATAGACCCTACCAGGTTAGTTTTTTTCAGACTGCTTCTTGAAGTCCTCTGTCTTTTATTTGTAAGCTATTTAAACCTTTTCCTTTGCTTTTTCAAAATAAATTCTCATTTTTGTAATATATATGTATACACATGTATATAGTCACCTATAACTAGTTTTCTTACTCATTAAAATATACACTTTGCTTTATGTATGAAATTGTATTAACAAAATTATGGTTTGAGATAGTAAGTTTTATTTTATCATACTTCCTTGTATATGTTCAAAATAATTCTTCCAGATAACTTATTCCAATAGGAAGAGACAGATACTTCTAATAAGCCCTAAAATAAATATGGAAGATAGATTTAAATCTAAAATAAAAGATATTTTTGGAGTGAAAACGGAAAAGAGCTTATTATGTACCCAAAGTCCTAAGCCAAAAGGTAACTGGAAGTCCATTTTGGGCAGGAAAACAAAGGGAGAAATTTGGAAGGAAGAGAGCAAAGGAAAGTAATTCTCTACTTCTGTAGGCCCCTTTCAAAGCTATACATGTGTTAGATAAACTACTCAAACATCATCCTAAAAGTTTATGGAACTAATCTGATTTGGATAACTACCTCCAAAAAGTTGACAGAGCTTATAGACTGAGCCTAGCCAAGTTGATCACTGCTAAATAAAGAGGCTGGAGAGATGGCTTAATAGTTAAGAGCCCTTGCAGAGAACCCAAGTTTAGTTCCCAACACCCACATCTGATTGTTCACCTACAACTCCAGGGGCATTCAAGGCCTCTAGCCTCTGTGGGCACCTGCATTCACATGTACAAAGACACACACACACACACACACACCACAGTTTAAAATAATAAAAAAAAATTTTAAGTACTAAATAAAAACATTAAAAAGTTGGCTCAAGAGCCAGACGTGGTGGCCCACACCTTTAACTTCAGTACTTCAGAGACTAGTGCAGAAAATCAGAATTTGAGGTCAGTCTGGGCTACCTAACAAAACCCAGTTTCAAAAAATCCAAACCAAACAAAATATATTAATTAAAGATAGATTATGAAAAGTTAGAACTGTGAAATTTTTGAAAAGGAAGTAAGATTAAGGAGCAAGAATTTTAAGGTAACTAGACTTGAATATGTTCTTGAATATGTTCAAGATATTCCCTGAGTTTAATCCACCTTGTCTAGAAGGTGAGGAATAGTAACTTGGACATTCTTGACCTGATCAACTTAATGTTGTCTCCTATCCATCTGGTTACAGATGGGAATTACCACTTACTCTGGCCTGATATTTTAAGAGGTAAACTTTCAAAAAGACATTTCTAGAGATATATCAAAATTATTACTGGTATATAATTTCAGAAACTACATAAAGCAGCTTACTTAATTCAAGCTTATTGGAAGGGTTTCCAGACCAGAAAGAGATTAAAGAAGCTTCCATCTGCTGTGATTGCTTTGCAGAGGAGTTTCAGGTAAAATACAAACAAAAAAACTTGTTGATAGAAATGATGATGTGACTTTGCATGTGAATCTGTAATTACCAAAAAAAAATTTCATTTCATTTTAAAAGATGAGAATTTCAGTGTTGAATAGGAATAGGGGGATTTGGGGCTTTGGATTTTTTTTTTCTTTTTTTAGTTTCCTAATATGTTTCAGTTTATTCTTGTTTTCATTCTATTCCATGTGTTACTGAGTACTAACACTCAAGTAACCACATGCCCTTTCAATGCAAAGGGTATAATATGACAGATCCAATGGATTCAAATACATAGTCCTGTCCATAAGATTTGTGGGCTGAGCCTGCAGAGGGAGTTAATAATATATTATTAAACTCCCAAAACCAACAGTTCTCATAAGTGTTTGTATATAATTATGATTTTAAAATGTAAATATGCCAGCAAGCATAATGACAGGTATAACCACAGCACTCAGAAGGCAAGGCAGGCAGATCTCTTTTAGATTGAGCTAGCCTGGTCTACATAGGGGAGTTCCAGTCCATCTGGAATGACAGGGAGACCCAGTCTCAAAAAACAGATAAAAGATGTTATCCCAGTTTTTCTGAGTAAATATGGAATGGATAAATTTGGTCACTTTCTGATACAATTAGCCCATCCACATTCTTAAAGGTTACAGAAAGAATAACAGCAAAAATAAATAAAGATTAAACACTGATGATAAAGAAGAGCCAGTTCAGAGGTGATTTTTTTTTTCCTGCAGCCTTACTTAAAACCAAATTTTAATTTGCTAAAGTGAAACTAACATAGTACAGAAGGAAACTGAAAAAACTGAAACTAGTCTTTTAATAACTGCAGCTGCATTTCTGTTCTAAAAGACATTTAAAAATAGCTCTAGGGCTCAAAATACCATATTGTTGTACAGTCACTCAGGCTGTGTTACTTAGTGGATGTCCTATGAAAGTGAAGAAATTTAAATTTAAATTTATATTTAAATTTAAATATTAATTGGGTTTGAATAGTGTTGGTAGCAAAGAAAGCATTAAATTTTTAAACATGTATCAAGGGCCTATTATATGCTAGAGGTTGGAGAAATATATACTTTTTGTATATGTATATGTACTGTTTTATATATATATATATATATATACTTAATATGAAAGTATTCTAGGATCATATACACACATAGTGTGTATATGTGTATGTATAGAGAGAGAAAATAACAGACTTGAGTTTATATCCCACTTGAACAAATTTTAGGTTATCAAATCTAGAAAATAGGGATTATAGTTCTGCCTTGTGGAACAGGCCTGTAATCTCAGCCACTCAGGAAGCTAAGGCAGAAAGACCTTAGGTTTAAGACCAACCTGAAACAATGTCTTTAATCCTGGCACTTAGGAGGCAGAAGCAGAAGGATCTAAGTTTGAGGCTAGTCTGTTCTACATAATGAATTCTAGATCAGCCAGTGTCTCAAAAAACAACAACAACAACAACAAAAAAAAAAAAAAATCAAAAAATGTCTAGCCTGGGCTACAGTATGAGATTAAGGCTACCCTGGGAAATTGAAGAGAGATCCTCTCTCAAAGCTTAAAAAGAAAATTTATTATATCTCCGTGGTAGAGCACTTTCCTAGCATGCACAAGACCCTGGTTCAGTCTCCAGTGCTGCAAAATTTAATGAACAAAGTTATCACAGGCTTGAAACAATATTATTTGAGATAATAATAAAGGGTTTTTAGCACCTGGCACTTAAAAAAAAAAATAGAAAAAATACATATGGTATATTTCCTGCCCTTAAAGATTTACAACTCCAGATAGATACTTTAAATAAATAATACTCGTAAGAGGCAAGTATTATCCATATAGATCCATATATCATTGCTTAAAATTTTTGCCTATCCTGCAAGCTGTTTTTTTGTGCTTGTTTGGTTTGGTCTTTTTGAGACAGGGTCTCCCTGTAACTCCAGCTGACCTTGAACTTGCTATATAGACCTAGCTGTCCTGGATCTCACAGAGATTCACCTGCCCCTGCTTCCCACGTGCCACCACCCCTGGATCTGGCCAACTCACCTAGCTAGTCAGGTGCTGTCTGGCAGCTTCAACCAAGAGGCCAAGGCCAAAGGGGGCGCCATGGGAATAGGATGGGCTGGTCCTTACAAGCTAGCAGAGAAGGTTCAAACTCTGGTGCAGAGGAACTAGGAGTAGTCTTTTCCTCAATAGGGTTTTCTGAAACAACTAATCATTGCCCCTTTTATCTTGTAAAAAGCTCATGATTGTAGATAATTTGGATACTTCAATGACATCTACTTTATTTCTCCCTTGAAACTGGGCTTTCTAAGTGCTAAATGATATAGGTACAATATTGAGCAGGCAGAAATTACTCAGATGACTATTTCTTGAGTTAATCACCTTGAGTCACTTCCTTTTCAGAAGTACAGTATACCTGCCATATGATCAGAAGTCTGCTGCTTCCTGCAAATATATCAGTTAGATGGATAATCTTTTAATTTTTAAGTTATGTAGAACTCTTAGCAAAATGCTCTAATGTAATTATTAGGGAAATGACACTCAAAATCAAATCAGTTCCTAATACTGTTTCTTCAGACATGAAATTAAAGTACCTGCATCTAAGAATCATGCATTTCCTACTGTCTTCCTGGTTTGTATTTTACTTTCATTTTCATACTTCATGGTCTTCATGCTTTTGCCATATTGCATGGCCTACATGCCTAAATTATTTCTGCAACCCTGCTTTCTGACATACTAAATTTCCTGCCAATGCAGTTACTCACAACCAAGTTTCCTACACATAACAATATATTTAAAATCAGGATAATTCAATATTAGATATCAGTCTATATTAGAAGTTAGAAACAAGTGGCACATTTAGGGTTTGTTTTGAATCAATTCAAAATGACATTCTGATTAGGACCAGCTCTTTTTTATCCTCCATAAGAGAGTAAAGGACAAAATAGCATTATCTTCATGTTCTGTAGCCCACAAGCAAAAGGGGAAGAGAGTAGAGTTTTTTAGGAGACATAAGTTTCTGTTAGCTACTCACTAAGAATAGTAAGTCCCTAACCTATTTGATCTCCAGCTTTCCAGAAGAACAAGAGACAGAAACTATTTGACCAGTCCTAGATCCTCTCTAGAACCCCATCTCCTCTTGGTATATATATACTCGGTATTTTCTACCTTGATAGTAGGGATAAGAAAAACAAAATTTTTTAAAGAAATAAATCTTCAGATCTGACCTAAGTAAAAAGCTAAAGAAAATTTGAGTTGTAATTGATGGAAATTAAAAATTTATAGAAAAGAACCAGACACACAAAGCTTACCAAACTCACAATGCAGTTAATAACTATCATGTTTCCTATAATACTTCCTTCCTATACTTCCTATAGTAGGTCTCCTTCTATACTTTAGAAAATTTTCACAGTTGCTAAAATGAGTAAACTTAATTCTTTTGCATTTTTTTTAAAGAAAGCCTTCTATAACTACATAATTTGAAGTCTGGCAATTAATAATACAAAGTGAATATATCAGTTGTAACCGTTTCGTTTTAGGAATAAAAAGCCAAGAGAGGAAAGAATACTCATGTTTTTGGAGGCTTATTTGAGGGTAGTGTTTTATTGAAACAGATTCTCACTATGTTTTCCAAGCTGGTCTTAAACTCAAGATTTTGTTTTTGTTTTTTTCTTTTTTAAAGTATTATTTGTTGTGCCGTCAGGGAAAGCATCTTCTTCAGGGAAACGTGCAAATTTAATTTATCTAGGCTCCATAGAAAGTGTATCCCTGTTTCTTTTGTCTTCGTGTTTTCCTGGTTTTCTTTCATGGGAACCTGAAAGCATTTTGAAGTTATACACTATAGTATATGTTCTCTTTATGAACTGATGTGTAGGAAGCAGCAAAGGCTGGGTTGTGCAGTGATTGAGGAGAAATTTGGCAAAAGTGGATGTATAGAAATCATAATTAAAACATTTGTGAACACATAGAAATTTTATAGCCTTTTTTATACAAGAATGTGTATTAATTAATAGTTGAAAATAGATAAACCTAGGGCCTAGTGAGTTGGCTCAGCTAGTAAATACGATTACTACCCAATTTGACAACTTTTTAGATCTCCAGGAACTTCTTGATGGGAAGAGAAAACTGATTCCCTCAGATTGTCCTCTGACCTTCACACCTGCTCAGTGGCAGGCACAGGCCCACATACATACATACATGTATGCACATACACAAAATAAATATAATAAAAGTTTTAAATTAAAAAATAAACCTAAGAAGATTTAAAAAATTAACCATAATTTTACCATGCAGTAAACAAATCACTAGTGAAGTTTTACATTTCTAAGTCATTTACATTTTTATGTAATATAGAATTTTTAGCAGGGTTTCTATCTCATTCTTCTGTATATTTTATTTTCATCTGACAATATATGTCACTAAATCTTTCTGTGAGTTTCCTACTTAATTTTATTATCTTTTACGTATATGCACGTATTGTTTGCTTGTATGTAAGTGCACTCATGTTGTGCAGTGCCTACAGAGATCAGAAGAAGGCCTTAGATTCCCCCGGAACTGGAGTTACAGATGGTTGTTAGCCCTCATGTGGGTGCCCAAGCAGCTAGTGCTCTTAACTGCTGAGCCATCTCTCCAGCCTGAGTTTCCTATTTTCAAAGTTGTTAGAATCCTATCAGATGAATGATACAGAGTAGTCTTTCAGCTTACTAAAATACTAAGTTGGAAATATAACTCTTAACATATTTGATTATTTCAGTACAAAAATTATTAAAAGTAGAATTATTTGATTGGCATTTTTAAGTTTTTTTGCCTATATTTTAAAAATTACCTTTAAAAACTTTTTTGTCTCCATTTAGTTACCTATGAAACAGCCTTTCATGCATTTCTTGGCTGGATATACAATTCATAAAATTGTGTGTAAGGTATTCTTATTTTTCTATCACAGATCCAAACGAACAAAGACATTATTGGAGCTAAATAGACAGAAGGAAGAAGACGACCTCAGGTTAAGATTGCAGCTTCACAGACAGAGAGCCATGCGGGTTTCACGAGAATTACGCCTGAGTATGCTTGAAATAGTTCATCCAGGTAAGTTGTCTGTGAACTTACAGTATCTTAATAAACCAAATTTTCTGGCTATCCAGTGATTTTCTGTATTTCTCTCTCTCTCTCCTTCCTCCTTCCTCCCTCTTCTCTCTTTCCTTTCTCCTCTCTCCTCTCTTCTTTTCCCCCAGATAAACCTTATTAAATCTCTGGATTTAAAATGTTGCTATTTTTCTAATTTAGAGTAATTTCTTTACTTTCAGATACATTTGTTAAATATAAAAGTTTATACTTAAAGATAGCTGCCAAAGACAAAGATACTTCTTGAAATGATTTAACTTATTCTCTAGTACAAACTTTTTCAGAGCTTGTTACAGAGTAAGCTGAATTAATAAGAAAGTAATATGGGTGTGCTTTGTGTATGTATACATGTTCGTGTGTGTGTGTGGCCAGAGATCATTGAGTGTCTTCCTCTGTTACTCTCTACCTTATTTTTTGAGACAAGAGTCTCACTTAACCTGGAGCTCACCAGTTGGCCAGGCTAGTGGCTAGCAAATGACCTGAATCTGCCTATCTCCACCCCTCACCCCAGCCCCCCAGCCCTGGGTTACAGCCACATGCCACTGTGTCAAGATTTTTATATAGGTACGAAGAAGCTGAGCTTAAGTTCTCATGCTTGCATAGCAAGCACTTTATCCTCCTAGCCATCTCCCCAGAATTTTTTTTGTTTGTTTTGGTTTGGTTTTTTTTTTGTTTGTTTTTTTTTTTTGAGACAGAGTGTCATGTAGTCCAGTTTGACCTCAAACTAACTATGTAACTACAGGTGACCTTGAACTTCTCTTTTTGCCTCCACCTCCTGGGATTTGTAGACATGTGTCACCACTCCCAGTTTTATGTCATGCTGAGGATCGAACTCAGGGACTCGTACATGCATGCTAGCCAAGCTGTCTACCAGCCAAACTACATACTCAACCCCTCACAATTTTTCCTCACTCTTTTACTCCCCTTTTTATTATTCATTCTCAAAAAATCTTACTAGCTCCATCTTCCTTTACCTTAAAGACATTTTCCAGAGTTTATCTTCTCTCAGTTTTTCACACATTATTCTGCCCAATGTGTCACATCCACAACTACAGCATCAGGTATCAGCAGAATGCTTAGTATGCTCTCGATCTTTTCCTTCTTTCCCAGGCTCCTAGGCAGCACTCTCCATTAGAACATTTTTTACTTCACAAACAAAATGTTCTCTCTGTACAGCTGATATAGTGGCAATAGTTAGAGGTGGCTATTAAGTCTTCAAAATGGGCTACTGCATCTGAAGACTTGAATTTTAAATTTTACTTCATTTAAACCTAAGTAGCCACTTGTATCTAATAGCTGCTGTTTGAGACAGTACAATTCTGTGAACTGTTGGATTTGCTTTTCTTAGCTGTCCACAAGTATCCCAAAAGCAAAGTCATGACTTTGCCTCCCAAATTCCCTATTTCAGGTAATGACACCAACAGTCTACTCAGTTTTCATTTACAATCCTTATTTTTCCTTTGTCACTGCTCCGCATCAAGTCAGCCATTAAATCCTATCAGTTTTTATAATCTCTCTGATAATACCTGCTATGACCACTGCTACTATGGTCTACTACTATTTTTTATCATTTAGTTACTTTGAACCCTGAGCTGTATAAAGATCATTTCTTGGAAATTCAAAGGAAAGTCATCTGGAAAAGGAATTGGAGGAAGTGTGGAAGCACACAATAGATTCAGTAAAACATCAGCACATTTTGTCCTTTCCCTTGGTGATACCAAAGGATCTCATTATTCTTTTGTCATTCACTTTTTACTACTCTGGGGTAAAAAATATCATATGAGTTCTTTCTCTAAAGAAGCTGCATATTCTAGGAAAGCTTCAGTTTCTGAAATCTTAGAACTATTATTTTTTTAAAATTGAAAAATATTGAAAAAAATTAAAGAATTGTAAAAGTATTATGACTACCATTGTCCTAATTCCAGAATTTGAGAAAACAGTATGTTGTGATAATGTCTGTCATCTCTTTAGGTCAAGTGGAGAAGTACAATAGGGAAATGGAAGAGAAGTCAGCATTGATTATCCAGAAACACTGGAGAGGGTACAGGGAAAGGAAGAATTTTCACCAACAGAGGCCATCTCTCACAGAGTATAAAGCAGCTGTCACACTTCAAAGAGCAGTGAGTCTGATGTAGTAAACACAGCTCTAGATAAGGAGGCAAAGAAAATGTTGAATATTGACTTGATTATTTACCAAATATAAACCCTTAGTCACAGTGCTTACCTTTTTCTTAGCTTAGTTTCTTCCTTTATGAAATATGAACCTTGGGCTGGAAGTGTAGTTCAGTGGTTGAGTACTTGCCTAGCGTGTGCAAGGCCCTGGATTTAATCCCTAGCAGCACAAAATTATTCTTAAAAAAAAAAATTAATAACCTCTGTGGTCTGGTCAAGCTGATTTGGACATCAAGTTCTTAGTACTGCCTCAGAATCTTGTACACCATTTACCATAGTGCAATATTATTATTTATTTCTCTTTCTTACTTGGACTGCAAGTTCCTTAAGGATAGAAAACTAAGCTTTATATATTAATGTCAGCATTCAATATAGGCTTGATATGAATGATATATTCAACTTTTTTACTTAGTTGCCTGCATTGGAAGGTCTAGTTAATTGGGATTCTGAATTTTAGAAATTGCCCATTCCTATAGAAATAGCATCACATTGTATTTGATTCTTTAAAAAAATATAAAAAATATTAATTATAACATTGTAACTATCAAATTATAGTATGATATTCTTAAGTAATTTTCCTCAGGATTATATATAGGAAATATGTTATTACCTTATAAAAGTATAGCACAAGGCTTGATTTTAATTTAATAGCCCTTTTTTCCCTAATACCTACTTCTGTTATGCATTATTAGGCTTCATATTAGGATTTCAAATCTAAAAGCATGTAGCTTAACCATGCATTTTGTACCTTTTGTTGTCAATTTTCAGTTTTTTCCATGATAAATTCACTTTCTGTGAATTCACATTTATGAATACTTTTTAAGATTTATTTTTAATTGTATGTATAGATGTGTTCCTGTGTGTGGGTGTGTGCACAGAGTCCCCTGGAGCTGGAATTTTAGGCAGTTGTGGGTTACCTGATATGGGTGCTGGGAATGGAACTAGGGGCCTCTCTGAGACAAGTGTGTACTCATAACTGCTGAGCTATGTCTTCAGCCCTATGAAGATACTTTTAAACCATCCAAAAACAGTGGAATAAGTACTTGGGACTTGTGAAGAGACAGCTATCTCATTCTCCTCCTCCTCCACTTTTAGGCTAGTCTGGAAGTCTCAGGTTATGTATGTAATAAACACTCCTGCACAATTATTGAATTAAATACACACTCCTGATGTTTGCCCTTAGCTAAACAGCAGTCTGATGATAAGACTATTGATGTTCAGGTTGGAGATACTTCTTTTGAAAGAGTCTTTACCTTCTTTATGATACTTTTACCTCATGGCTTCCTCCTTTTTAAAGTCTTCTAAGCCAGAGAATTAGCTGGGCCCTCATGGAATTGACTTATTAACCTGCTTGATTTAGATGAGTATAGTATTTTGTATAGGGTCCTTCTAAGATACACAAGTATGTGTCCTTAAAGCAAAGTTTTCATACTTTCTACTTGTACCTGAAGAAGATTAATTTGCCTAAAGTCTGCTCAGTTTAAAAAAGGAATACAAGTTTCTCTTAAACTAAGAAGAAAAAGAAAAGTAGTAAAACAGTGCCAGCAAAATGGAAACCAGAGTATTGCTTTCAAAGAAGAAAAAGAGTACAAAGGAAAAAAAAATTAAAGTAATAGAGAAAATTAAGACAGGAGTGGTCAGTAAAGGGTACATTTTGCCATATTTTTTAAATTTTTAATTTTTTTTGTGTGTATGAGTGTATTGCCTGCATGTATGTAAGTGTGCCCATGTTGTGCAGTGCCCTCAGAGGACAGAAGAGGGCATCAAATCTTCTGAAACTGGAGTTTCAGATGGTTGTTAGCTGCCATGTGGGTGAAGTCCTTTGCAAGAGCAGCCAATACTTTTAACCAGTGAGCCAAACCATTTCTCCAGCCCCAAATTTGCCATATTTTTAAAGCATCACTTTCTGAGATACACTGTAGGCCTTGGCTGTTCAGTACAGCAGCCAAGTAAGTACATGTGATTGTGGACCACTTGACATATTGCTAGTCCAAACTGAAGTGCACCCTTAAGTGTAAAATACCACCAGGTATTGAAAACATAATATGAAAAAGAGAGTGTAAAGCATCTCATTAACATTTTTTAAATTGTATCATTGTATATTTCATACAGAATATCTTTATACCCCTTCCTCTCCAGGATCTCCTGATAGCCCCCCCATTGGAATTAATACATTCTTTCCACTGTTTTAAGACCTGCTGTATCAAGTTACTGTCCCCAAATGTTCCTCAGTATAGATTCATTCACTGAGGTCTAGTCACCCTAGCCAAAGTCCCTCACTTTAAGATTAGCTCATCCTCACCCAACAGTAATCAGTTGCCAATATTTTTCTTCAGTGAAGATTGGGATCTGCTGCCCATTTCCCCAATTCTGTGCTGGGTTTTTGTCTGTCGGGGTTTGCATGGGCCTTGTGCATGCCAACACCATGGCTGTAGGTTTATATGAGAAAGGTCCCAGGATCTTGTAAGATTCCATTTTCATATGGTCACATTTCTCACTGGCTCTTAAAACAATCTTTCTGCCCCCTTTTTCTGCAATGTTCCCTGAGCCCTGGAAGAGTAAAACTTAACATAGGAGTCTGTCCAGGGACCTCTACTCTCCAGACTCCTAATCTCCATGCTTTGGCCATTTGTGACCTTTTGTGTTACTCACCTTCTGTTGCATTCAGGAGCTTCATTAGAGTTGAGAGATTCGTTAGTGTCCTCTTTACCCCTTGTTCTATGTTATGTAAGCCTTAGATGTAGAAGTTGCATTGTAGATGGGCCACTTAGGCATGGGAAATTCACAGACAATGTCTGTGTGTGACCGGTTGTGCTCTGTAGTAGTCTCCATCTGGTGCAAAAGAAGTTTCTTTGATGAGTGGTGACTGGGCTACTTGACTGTAAATATAGGGATATAAATTTTGCACTTAGTAAGAAGTTACTTTAGCTGAGAGATGTGACAGCCTTAGGGATTTCTCTAAGACTATGACCTCTTCAGCCATGTATATTTGGCTATGATTACAATACCACACTGTTTCCTCCCATTGAGTGGGCTCTAAGACCAAGTAGGTAGCCATTGGTTGGCCCCACGATAAAAGTGCCACTACTGCATCCATGTCATATGCTGTGCTGGTCTTTGATGTGGTTATTTGGTCATGAAGCTGGTGTTGTACCATCATTGATGTCCTTCCTTGACTGTTTGCATAGTGTTCTCCAAAGCTATGCAAGCTGGCCTTCAGGGAAAGTGGCTTCCAGGTCAGTTCCAGCTGCATTGCTCCAAGTCCTATGTCTGAAATATGCCCTATCTTCAGCAGTAGAATCTTACCTTCAAGTTCTAGGAGGCAGTCAAGGGCTATGACATAGCCTCTGTTATTTGGGGAATCTCCTGGACCACTCTGGCCAACAACTCAAAGAGAGGTTTCTCCTGTCTGGCACTGTTTCTTATGTAGCCTTCAGCTATGTGCATGGACTCATGTAGAGATAATTGTATGTGGAACTTGTCATTAGATTGTTAGACTAGTATGATTCCCTCTGGTGTTTTACACTAGCTAGGCATTATTTATTCCCTCCACCCACTTCGAACCCTTCCTCCATGACTTTCACGTTTAAAGTGTCGACAATTTTACCCATTTTTCACTTGATAATTCCAGTCTCCTATGGCCCTACCTCTCTTGAGCTCCTTCTTTCCCTTCATCCCCGTAGTTCTTTGTATAATCTTCCCCTCCCCACTTAGAAACCCCCATTTTATCTGTTTCTCCCTTAACACCTGTTAAGGATGTTTTCTCTCAGGTTCCTTTCTATTTTCCTTGTGTCTGCAGTCACATCAGGATACATGCATATAAGGGCTTGGTGCTAGGATCCATAAATGAGAGAGAGCATACATAGGTTGTTTTTCTAAGTCTGTGTTACTTCAGTTAGCATAACATTTCCTAGTTCCATCCATTTAGATGCAAATGTCATGATTTCATCTTTCTTTATTGCTGAGTAGAATTCAATTGTGTAAATGTACCACATTTTCATTATCCACTCATTAGTTGAGGGACACTTAGGTTGCTTCCACCCCTAAGCTATTGTGAAAAGAGCAGCAACAAACGTGGATGTACAAGTATCTCTGCAATCGGGTGAGTCCTTTGGATATATGCCAAGAAGTAGTATAACTGGATCAAATGATAGATTCATTTTTAGTTTTTTTAGAGTTTTCCATACTGCCTTTCATGGGGATTGTACAAGTTTGCAATCCCACCAGCTGTGAATGAGCTTTCCTCTTTACCCACATCCTCTCCAGTATTTGGTATTATTTGTTCTCTTGATCTTAGCCAGTCTGACCTAGAGTAGGATGAAATTTTAAAGTGATTTTAATTTGCATTTCCATAATTATTAATGATGTTGAACATTTTAAGATGTTTCTTGGCCATCTTTTTCTTCTTTTGAGAATTCTCTTCTCAGATCTTTAGCCTGTCTTTTAATTGGGTCACTTGTCTTCTTGATTTTTTGTTCTTTGAGCTCTTTATATTCTGGATGTTAAACTTCTGTCACATATGTCACTGGTGAAGATATAATCCCACTCTATGGATTTTCTCTTCACTTCCTTAGTTGTTTCTTTTGCTGTACAGACAGAAGCTTTTTAGTTTACTGAGGTCACACTTGATTCCTGAGCAAGTACTTTCTGATTTAGAAAGTCCTTTCCTGCACCTTTATCTTATAGGTTACTGCCAACCCTTTCTTCTAACAGTTTCAGAGTGTCAGGTTTCATATTGAGATTTTTGATCCATTTGGAGTTGACTTTTTTGCAAGGTGAAAGATAAGAGTCTAGTTTCATTCTATAGGTGGAGATCTAGTTTTGCCAGCACCATTTTCTGAAGATGCTATCTTTCCTCCAGTTAGTGTTCTTGGCCCTTTTATAAAATATCAGGTGGCTAAATTGCATGTACTCATGTTTGAGTCTTCAGTTATGTTCATTGGTCTATGGGTCTATTTTTGTGCCAGTATCATGCTGGTTTTAGGACTATAGCTCTGTAATATAGTTTTAAATCTGATATAGTAATCTCCCCTGCATTGCTCTTTGTGCTCAGGGTTGCTTTCGCTGTCCAGGATCTTTTGTGCTTGTATATGAATTTTAGAATTTTTTTTTCTAATTCTGTAAAGAATGTCATGGAGAGTTTGATTGGGATTGCATTGAATCTATATATTGCTTTTGTTAGGATGGTCATTTTCATAATATATATTCTTCTAATCCATGAGCATGGGAAGTCTTTCCATCTTCTGGTGCCCTCCTTAATGTCTTTCTTTAAGAAGATCCAGAATTTTTATTATAGAGATCTCTAATTTCGTTGGTCAGGTTTATTCTGAGATATTTTATTTTGGGGGGCTATTGTGCATGGGAGGGTTCCCTTGTGCTCTCTCCAGTTGTTTGTTATTGGTATATAGGAAGACTACTGATTTTTGTAGATGAATTTTGTAACCTGCCACTTTACTGAAAGTGTTAATCATTTCTAGGAGTTTTCTGGTAAGATTTTTGGCATCTCTTAGGTATAGT
Organism: Eospalax fontanierii; assembly: GCA_035773235.1. Taxonomy (NCBI): domain Eukaryota; kingdom Metazoa; phylum Chordata; class Mammalia; order Rodentia; family Spalacidae; genus Eospalax; species Eospalax fontanierii. The sequence goes on along the minus strand of CM069534.1, from coordinate 61,718,933 downwards.
ATCATGCCATCTAATCTCTTTTTTATCAGTGCATGCTCCTTTAACTTCCTTCTCTTTTCTTAGTGCTCTAGCAAGAGTTTCAACCACTGTGTTAAAAAGGAGTGGAGATAGTGGACAGCCTTGTCTGGTTCCTGATTTTAATGGGAATGCTTTCAGATTTTCTCCATTTAGAATGATACTGTCTGTGGTTTTTGTATGTAGCTTTAATTATGTTGAGGTATGTTCCCTCTAGTCCAGTTCTCTCTAGGACTTTTAACATAAATTCATGTTGCATTTTGTCAAAGGCCTTTTCTGCATCTATTGAGATGACCATGTCATTTTTGTCTTTGAGTCTTTAATTCCAGGAATATTTTAATTTCTTAATTTTTCTGATCCATTCACCATTCAGGAGTGTGTTATTTAATCTCTTGGAGTTCGAAATGTAATTAGGACTTCTTCCAGTGTTGATTTTAAGCTTTGTTCCATTGTGGTCTGATAGAATGCATGGAATATTTCAGGTTTTGTGTGTGTGTGTGTGTGTGTGTGTGTGTGTGTGGTTTGTTTTATGCCCCAGTATGTGGTCAGTTTTGGAGAAAGTTCTATGGGGTGCTGAATAGAATGTGTATTCATTGGTATTTGGTTGGAATATTCAGTAAATGTGTTAGGTCTATTTGATGTATGGTGTTATTTAATTCAGATGTCTTTCTGTTTATTATCTGTCCAGTTGACCTGTCTAATGGAGACATTAAGGTACCAAAGTCCCCTACTATTAATAAGTTGGGATTAATCTGTGTCTTAAAGTCCTGTAGTACTGTTTTTCAGTAGTTGGGCACACCAAAGTTTAGTATATATGTTTGTGATTATAATATCTTCAGATTGTAATATGATCAGAATGAAGTGACCCTCTGTCTCTCTTCTTACTAGTTTTAATTTGAAGTCTATTTTGTCAGATATTAGAATGGCAAGTCCTGCTTGTTTCTTAGGGCCATTTACTGGAATATTTTTTTCCATCCTTTCACCTTAAGGTAGTACCTGTCCTTGAAGGTGAGATGGGTTTCTTTCAGACAACAAAAAAGATGGATTTTGTTTCTTGATCCATTCAACTAGCCTATCTCTTTTTTCTGGGAAGTTCAGTCCATATATATTGAAAATTACTATTGAAAGATGTGTATTGATTCCCGTGCAAAATTTTGTTTGCATCTTTACTCTGTGTGGTTCCCCAGTTATACCTTTATTTAGTTTCTTTCTGTTTCCCCTTGGGTATTTTCATTTCTTTGTATTGCTTCAAGAATTCTCTGACAGGCTGGTTTTCTGGACATGAATTCTTTCAGCTTATTCATGTCATGGAAGATTTTTCTTTCCCCTTCAACTATAATAAACATTTGTGGGGGTTAAGTATTCTTTGTTGGCATCTGTGGTCATTTAGAACTGGGAATAATTTGTTCCAGGCTCTTTTGGCTTTAATAGTTTGCATTGAAAAGTCAGCTGTAATTCTGATGGGTTTTCCTGTATATGTGATCTGTTGTTTTTCTTTTGCAGCTTTCAGAATTCTTTGTTCTGTTTGCTTAGGGTTTTTACTATGCTATGCTGTGGGGAGGTTCTTTTCTGGTCATGTCTATTTGGTGTTCTATGTGCTTCTTGTATTTATATAGGAAGGTCTTTCCTTAATTTTGGGAAATTTTCTTCTATAGTCTGGTTGAATATCTGGTCAATACCATTATCCTAAGATTCTTCTCCTTCCTCTATACCTATGATGCATTTTTTCATAATCTTTGATTGAGTGCTCCAATTCTTCAAGTTTATCATCTAGTCTTAATATTGTTTTCCATTTCATTCATTCTATTGGTGAGGTCTTCTCCCCTTGTTTCAAATTGGTTTATTGAGTTTTTTACTTCCTTCTTCATTTCAGCCTGAATTTTCTCTAATATTTCTTCTATCTCTTGTGAATTCAGTCAGAAGTTTATCCCGATCTTCTTTTCGTTCTTTGATTTGTGTAGTCTTTAAATTCATTGAATTCTTTGATCATGTTTATGATTTTCCTTTTAAATTCTGTCTGGGTTATCTCTACAAGGTTCTCACTGTTAGAACTCTTCTATACTATAAGACTGGTGTTTGGTGGGGACCTAATATTTGGGTTTTTCATATTTTTGTTGTTGCTGTGATCTTGGCATGTGTATTTTGTTCCTTATCATTCTGATGTGAGACTCAAGCCTTCCTTTTTTGAGCTGGTTTGATTCTTTTGTATATTTGATGTGATTTCATTATTTCTTATTGGGTATGAAAAGCTGATTGGTCAAAGCTTCAGGTTCTCTCTCTTTATTTTGAGGGACAAGATCACCGGCTTAGGAGTTTCCTTAGAGGAATAGGTCAGGGGAGATCAGATGCTCTCAGCTTCTCTCTTAAGGACTCGGTCTCTAGCCAGCAGGCACCCAACAATTTGGGAAGATGGTTAAACAGAGGCTGAATACAGATTTTCTCAGGCAGTCTGCTAAGGTTTGTGCCCCTACTAAAGGGCACAGAAGCCTAGCCGTGCAGAGGTGGGAGAGACTGCAGTTTGTACCAATGTAGGAGAAGGGCACATTACAGTTTGGAGAGCTCACAGTCAGGCAGAGGTAAGACGTTAGTCCAGAGATCTGTAGGGCTGAGAGTAAAAGTTTACCTGTGTCCAAGGATAGAAGGAGAACAGGATGTGGGGTGAGTGAATTTGGAATTGCTGCAGTGGTAGGGGAGTGGAAATGCAGTGGACAGGATCAGATTTATCAGGGAAGAAGGCTGGTCTCTGGAATCCACAGCAAGTTGGGGCTGAGGACTGCTAGAGTAAAAGGCTGGTATCAGGAATGCAAATCAAGTTGGGAGTGGGGACAGCCTGTGAAGGCTCTAACAAACTAGCCTGAAAATTTGAACTTGTATGAGTACAGGGGGTTAGGACACAGTAGGCAGGTTTGGACTAAGTAGGCATTTCAAAGATCTGGGGTGCTGAGATTAAGCAGGCCTGTGCCCAAAACTAAAAGAACAAGATGTGGGGCATGAAAGAATTCATTAACATTTTTGTATTGACTACATGTTGAATTATTAATGTTTTATGTGTAGTTATATTGTTTTGTATAACTCATATTGTTTCATGTTTTTAATATTTTCAATATTGCTACTAGAAAATTAAAAATTACTATGGGATATGTGACTTGTGTTATAGTTTCATGTGCACTGTGATTGCTAAGAAAGAAGGAGGGAAAGCCAGGTAGTGCAGACCTCTAGAGGCTGAGGTGAGGATCTCTTCAGTCCATGAGCTTGAGACCATCCTGGATAACATAGCATCACCTCAAAGGAAGAGAGATGGAGGGAAATAATTCATCAGCTTCATTGAGAGTAATGCAGTCGAGTAAGGTGGTCCTTTGAGTGAATTTACCTCAGGAGCAACTGGTTTTCAAGTGTTTGGCAATAAAGTTAAAACGTCTATTCCTCCCTTATTTTGTGCAAAAGCAGAGGCAGAGTTAACCTCCTTTCTCTCTCCCTTTTCCTTCTCCCTGTCCCTTTCTTCCTTCCTCCCCGTCTCCTTCTGTCTGTCAAGATAGGGTCTTAGTATGTAATAGCCCAGACTGACCTTGAACTCAAATCCTCCTCACCCATCCCTCTTAATGCTAATATTATAGGTGTCCAATGCCATACCTGGCTGAGGCATTGTTTCCTTAGTATCTAAAAGTAGAGATTAAAAAAGCCGTATGAACCAGGCATAGTGGCTCACATCTACAATCCAGGTACTCAAGACAATGAATCAGGATGATTTCAAGTACAAGGTCAGCCTAGGCTACATAGCAAATTCCAGGCCAGCTTGGGTTGCAAAGCAAGACTTTGTCCTAAACAAGTAAACAAAACACTGAAAATCTGCCAACATCAAATCATACATCCTTACTCATACAGACAAAATAAAAAAGAGTTCTTGGTACTAGTACAATGTTGGACTTAAATATTTAAAGTTCACTGCCTTTTCCTTTTAAATATTTTGGATCTTCTCTTGCCTTTTTACCTCTTAAAAACAAACAAAAACCCCAAAAGAAAACAAAAAAACAGAAGCCTCAAAAAGAAGTATTAATTGGTCTCTACAACTAAAATGCTAACTCTTGCTACCTGATTGTAGAATACTAATGTTACATACTTGTATCCATCCCTGAATTAGCCAAAAAAATCATTAGCAGTTTAACAATGACTGAAAGTGAATGAAATGACATAGGATTAAAAAATATGCTACCACTGAGGTATTCCGTCAAAACAACATGGTTCATTAGCCCTAAATTGAAATATACAGTAGATAAGCCCTATCCAGCTTCTCAGAATTTCTAAATAGCCCTTTAATGCTCACCTTTTTCAGCCAAAAGGTAAGTGTCATAGAACATCTTGAGAAAACTACTTGGTAGAAATAGAGACCCTACTGTTGGGGAATGTAGCTCAGAGGTGGAACACTTGACCAGCATGCATGCGTCCTGGATTTAATTCCTAGAAGTGGCCTAATAATAACAGTAATAATAATAATTTTGTTAAATAGAGAGTTGTAGGAATTAGAAAACAAAATTAATTTTGACCTATTATTTCCTCATGTAAGAGAATACATTAAACAAAACCAAGATGCTGTTTAAAAGAGAGAACAGGGAGGGGAAAAAAAGAAGAACCTGAGCAGCTTGAAGACCTAGATGAAAAAGTTAAGGAAATCTGGAAATCCTGACAAAAAAAGAAAATAATATCAGTCCAGGAAATCAGATATATAAAACATTTGAAGTAAAGAACAGAAAAAACAGAGGGGAGGAAATACATAATTTTAAGACCTAGAACTGAATGTTACAACCTTTAGATTAAAAACTTCAAATAAATGTCATAAGTAACAAAAACATTTATTTCTCATTACTGTAAAATACACTAGGAACAAAGAACTTCTCAGTAGCAACATTGGAACCTAAAAAGTCTTCAAGCAAAACTGTAACATGTTTGAAAGAAAATTATTTCTAGCTAAAATCCTATGCATGGCCAAAATGAAAATAAAAGGTAAAGGTAGACTAGAGACATTTTTAGGCATCACAGGATCTCTAAAGCAAACAAATAAACTACAAAGGTAGACAACCTGAAATACAAGAAATGCAAGGGAAAGATGAAAAAGTAACTAAGATAATTGTGAATGACGACCATGGGACAATAGCTATGTATCAGGTACAAAGAGCAGTCAAGTCAGAAAGCACTAGAAAATATGCGTCCAAAAAGATGGATTTGTTAGAATACCTGATGTTTTCATTTTAATCTTGACAACTAGGAAGAAAAAAAGTATGTAGAAAACTAAGCACAAGGAAAAAAAGATTTGAAGTATTAATTTCAGGGAAAATAAATATGCAAGAAAGGAAAAGTAATCATATTAATTATGATTCACATAATTATGTGACGATTGTTTTTAACTGAAATTATAATTATACTGGATGTATTGGATATAGAAAGTATGTGATAGTACATGCAATAAAAAGTAACAAAATCTTTATTTCCATTCAAGAAAATCTAGTATGTTTGTCTGAAAAAAAATCATAGAAAAGTAGTAGCAGCTTACTTGAAAGAAAGGAAAGAAAAAAAAGAAAAACCCCAGAAGAGTTGAAGTTGTTGTCTTTGGGATTTGTAAAACTGACACTTTAAAACAATAGAATTATGCCAACAAACTTTCTGGAAAGAACCAAATAAAAAAATACTGGGATTTACAGACTATGCAGCCTGCCATAGCTGTTTAACATTTGAAGAACAAAGACAGCCATAGACAATCATTAAACAGTAAATAAGCTTAACTATTCAAAAAAAATTCGCAGGCATTGAGTTTTGAGTTACATCTACTTTTACATATCACAAAATAGCCTTTTCCTTTTCATTTTTAACCATGTAAAATGTAATAAGCAGTTCTTACGTACTGATAGCACACTGAATTTGGCTTATAGGTCATGATTTACTAAGTAATGCTTTGGTTGGTCGGTAGGTTGGTCAGTCAGTCAGTCAGTCAGTCAGTCAGTTCATTAGTTAGAAGACAGGGTCTCCTTGTTGCCCCAGCTGGCCTGGAACTCACTTCGTAGACCAGCCTGGTTTAAATCTCACTGAGATATGCCTGCTTCCGTCTCCTAAGCTCTGAGATTAAAAGCATGTGCCAGTGAACCAATGCTTTTAAAGCAGTATTAGTACATAATTTTGATGAAAATAAATACTATAAACAATGGAGAAAAATGAAGAAAATTGTAACGAATATTTGTCCTAAATCAAGCAGAAGTCCATTCCAAGGGACTTGATATAAAAATATTCAGAAAATGCTTTTATCAGCAGCCTCATACCTATAACTTTGAAAGTATTTTTCTCATTTACCAAGCTTTTTCGTACACACTGTCTCTTTGATACTTGTAATAATGTTAAACATGTAAAATTAAGGTCCCTGTTTTCCATTGACATAGAATATATCATATAAAAACAAATGACTTGCCTAGAATCACATGGCTTATTTTTTTAGTCTTTTGAGTTGGATAATCACAGTTTATAAGGAATTAATATTGAGTCTAGAACTCAATGTGTATTGCCTTTTTTCATATTCATTTCTTACTGCAAAAAAAAAAAAATCCTACATATACAAAGTCTTAGGTTTAATGCCTACCACTACATAAACCAGGTATGGTGGAATGTGCCAGCCCTCAGGAGGTAGAGGCAGTAGGACCAGAAGTTCAGGGTTATCTTTCACTATATTGTGAGTTCAAGACCAGCCTGAGCTATGTGAGGCTCTGTTTCAGATACAAGAAGTAGATCAAAAATAGCAGTAATAATATATGAATGCATCCTTATAAAAAAATTAAACACTATGGGTAAATATGCAGATTGTCCCTGCATTATCATAGTGTGAAAGTGGTGTGCATTTAGAAGAAATCATACTTTGATGGTAGGGGTATTAAGTATAATTGTAACTTACCAGTAGTTTCAGCTTACAATGGATTTATTAGAATGAAGCCCTATCATAAGTCAGGATTATGAGTTATTATCTGTCCTCACTTTATCACAGTCCCATCACCCTTCTCATTCATACTCAGTTAACCACTGTTGCAGTGGTGTCACTAACATAGGTTGTAGAGAAAAGGTAGTTCATTTAAAGGAGCAGAATCACAAGCCCTTTTTTTTTTCCTTCTACTCCCCAGGTTCTTAAATTCCTAGCAAAGCGCCGTAAGAAAAAGAAATTATTTGCTTCTTGGCACGAACTCCAAGGACTCACTGATGCACGCAGAGTTGAACTGAAACAACAAGTGGATGACTATGTCAGAAGGCATCCAGTATGTAGGCTTCCATGCCTAATATCCATGTACATGATTCCATTGCATGATATTTACTAGCAAAGTAATATCCTATATGTATATGCACATTTATTGTTTGATACAAGATAATTCAGTGGCTTTATCATACGGTTAATGGATTTGAACTCTTCTTTAGTTACATGGTCTGAAGGTATAGTTGGTAATGAATGGGAACTTGACTTAAAATCAGTTACTTTCTATACCACACCAATAAAACTTGAACTTGAACATTGATTCTTTTACAGTAATACAGTAAAATCTTAGCTGTTTGGAGTCTAATAAGAATATATAAACTTTTAATCCATGAATATTCCATCTTACATACACTCAAACACATATAAAAACTTGACTTACTAGCCTCCATAACCCAGTAAGCAGTAGAATTTGATGATCTTTTTGTTCTATTACTGTAATACTACCAACACCTTTTCCTCAGCAGAAATATGCATATCTTTGACTTTCATTGAGCATAGTACTATAAAGCAGGTGTCATTGGCTTCTTCCCTCTAAGTTCTTAACCTTCAGTTCCTATATATCTCCTTTTCCTTTAGAACGACTCACCCACCATTCCTGTCATAATTTTAATCACCTCTAATTTTTCTCTTTCTCCCGTGTTTCCATAATTCTCAAATTTTAGGAAAATGTACTAGTTTATCTATTTCAACCAGAAGTCTTATTTTTCTCATTTGAATCAACCATTCTTAGTATATGAAGGTATTATTTACATTTTGTTAGGATTATGCTAGTTCTTTGTGCCTGGGTTCATTCTTTCTTACCTTCCGCCTTTCCTTTTTTCCCCTATTCACAAATACAGATTTCTAAAACATAAAGATTATAGGTAACTAATGTTAGAGATTTGCTGTGATATATTTGGGTAATTCTATCATTTGACCTTTTATTTGTCCATTCTCGACCCTCCACACAATGCATGGGAGCGGGGTCAGAATATACACACACACTCATAAAAGGAAAGCAGAATCCAAATGTATCAGTGTCATACCTGCATCTGATAACCACTGGAACTAGAGCAGTGCCAAAAACAAATTTAAGTACAAGGTTTAGTCCTTCCTGCATAAGAGATTTCTCTCATTGTTTAAACCTTTATAAAATATCTCACTCTTGTCATATGCACCACATAGTGAATAGTCTCAATGTTGTGGGACCTTCAGCCTTTATGTAACTATTCCTTTCTGATTATATAGATCTAAAGTAGCCTAGATTACATCTAAATAAATAGATATGGTAATACTTCAGTAAAACTTTTATTTTTAAATTATGTATTTGGTGTGTGTGTGTGTTCATGTGCATGCGTACATGTACCATGGAGTTTGTGTTGAGGTCAGATGACAGCATAAAGATTCTTACATATGAATTGATATGGTATCACTCAAATGTAAATTAGTATGATAATGGAGCATCTTAAAAACCCTAAAACAGTTGCTAAATAGCAAAAAGTTACAGAGGAAATAAAAATATATAATTTACTGATTAAAAGGAAGACAGAAGAAAGAATAAAGTAAGGAAATGATAGGACAAATAGAAAATATCAAGATAATAGATTGACACATGACCATGTTACAATACATATAAATGGTCTGACAGTCCAGTTTTAAAAAGGGGCTGTCATACTGACCATGGCGGGCAGGCAGATCTGGCAGATCGAGGCGGCCTGGTCTATATAGTTAGTTCCAGGCAGGCTGGGACTAAGGAGACCCCCCTAAAGGAGGGAAGGGATTGTTAAATTAAGAAGGAAGGCCTGGGGCTCAGTGATTAAGAGTACTTGCTGATCTTTTAGAAGACCTGGGTTCATTTTTAGCACCCACTTGCCATGTATAGGCAGCTCAGAACCATCTATAACTCCAGGGGATCCTGTACACCTCTTCTAGCCTTCATGGGTGTTGCATGAACATGATACACATACAAAAAGTCAGGCACATACACATAAATAAAAATGAAAAATTTTAAAGACCCAATTATGTGATTACAAGAAATATATCCTTTAAATGAAAAAAAACTAAGTGAATATGTATGTGTATATGTGTAGATAGATTATTGCTAGAAGTGCATGTACTTCAGTAAACTGAAACAGTGGAATATATATATATATATATATATATTTGAATTTGATCCATATATCATATTGTGTACAAAATTAATTCAGTTGAAAGATATAAGGTAGTAGCTGGAATAGGGCTATGTCAATTTTTGAGAAAGCAGTGGTGTCAGAAATCTTGTCATCTGTAAAGCTAAGCCTATGTCATTGTCATCCAAATTAGTCACTAAGTTTCTTTTAGATGACTAAAATAATGGGGACTTTTAGCTAATTTTATCCCTCATTCTGTGAAACCATAATGAGTTAAAACATTGTGGCATAGATAAGTTTGGAACAGGGATAGGATAAAAATAAAATAGTATTTCAAACAAGGTCCAAAACAAGAGTTGGCCTTGTTCCTCTTCTTGGTTTGGTTTTTTTGAGTTTGGGGTTTGTTGTTGTTGTTTCTTAGGGTTTTTTGAGACAGAGTTTTGCTGTGTAACTCAGGCTGGCTTTCAACTTCTAATCATCATGCCTCTGCTCCCAAGTGGTGAGACTACAGGCATACATCACTGTGCCCAGCTAAAATTGTTTGAGAGAAGCTATTTTTAATGCTTTTACTAGAATACAAGATAGAAGTCAGCCATAGGTTCTATTGATAAAATGACATACCAGTTAGCATTCTAGAAGCTCTGCTACATGATAAACTTAACATACTTTGATAAATTGCATTTTGTGACAAGTTTTTCTGTCATTTGTTTTCAGGGCTCTCAAATGTCAGAGGTGGCCAGCAGAGAGCTTCATGCACAAGCTCAAGAACGACTGCAGCACTACTTTATGGGCAGGGCCTTAGAAGAAAGAGCTCAGCAACATAGAGAGGCTCTGATGGCTCAGATCAGCACCAATATTGAACAGTTAATGAGTATGTTCAGCTCTTTTTTTGTTTCCTAAAAGGAATAGTCCATACAAGATATATGACATCTAAAGACTTTAGAAGGAAAAGATCACTAATGGTTTTTTATCCTGGCCCTCAGGAAATCTCTACATCAAAATCATCTCAGCCTATGATGTTTTCATATGATGTAGATTCCATAAACTCTGCTTTTCCTAGCCTTGTTATCATTCATATGTATCAAAGATGTGGCCTACTAGCCACATTCCACTGTGTAATTCCAAAAACATTTTTTTCATATTTTAGAAATAGATGTTGACAGTACAGTGTAAATCACTTATAGAACATTCATAACTTTAAAAATATTTTTATTTTATGTGTATTGTCTGCACGTATGTAATTGCACCATGTTGTGCAATGCCTGTGGAGGTCAGAAGAGGGTGTCGGATCCCCTGGAACTGGAGTTACCACTGACCCATCCTCTCCAGCCCCCAAAATAGAAACTTTTGTGAAAGTATTTCTTTAAAAATTATAAAGCTCAGCAGTTAAGAGCACTGACTGCTCTTGCAGAGCACCCAGGTTTGGTTCCCAGCACCCACATGGTGGCTAACAACCACCCTTAACTCCAGTTTCAAGAGATCCAATGCAGGCATTGCACAACATAGGTGTACTTATATACATGCAGGCAATACACCTCAGACACAAAGTTAGAATAAAAAAAAATTTTTTTAAGTTTTTGTTCTTTAAGTTAACAAAATAGCCCAGAAGTTGCCAGGGGATTGGGATTGTTACTGCCACTCACAACTTGAACTTTTGAATAGACACGTACCATTCCTAGTTAGCAGTAACAACACATTCAGAATTGGGGCCCTCTGATAGCAGAATTCCAGCTGTGTAGTTTCCAAGTTGCTACTTGTTTAGTGTACTTCTACTCACCTATTTATTTTCTGTTTGGTACAGAGGCACCAAGTCTGAAGGAGACAGAAGGAAAAGAACCTGAGCACTTCCTAAGTAGATCCAGGCCTGTGGCAGCAAAGGCCAAGCAGGCCCATCTCACTGCCCTGAAGCACATACAAGCACCCTGGTGGAAGAAGCTTGGAGAAGAACCAGGCGATGAGATTGATGTTCCAAAGGATGAGCTTAGTCTAGAATTTGGAACTTTATTTATTGGTGGAACCAAACCCCCCTAGAAGTTACCTTAAAGGCTGTTAATATTATATTAAGAAATTATGTTCGTTCTACTCTGGCATGCTGGTAGACTAGGGCTATTGTAACTAATGGCTTTGCAGAGGATCTTCTTCATATAGCACTTTCAGGCAACAAACAAGAGTTATCATCTACCTCACTCAGTTTCCTTTCTTTTTCTCTGTACCTGTCTCTAGTCACAAAAAGATTTGTGTGGCTTTTATTGTGGGATAAGAAGCATGGAATTCTGTTGTCAACATGAAATACAAAATTTCTCCCATTTCTGTTTTCATATAAAGTTTTTTTAAAATAAATGTTTTCATCAGTTCTGAAAATCTTTTCAGGATAATTTCAACTTGTCATGTTTGTTATTCAGAATTCCTATTATTATTGGTGTATTCTTGAATTCTGCAAATTTTTTGAGAAGAAATGATTAAAGAGCATTACATTACCTAAAAAACAGTGTTTAGGGGCTAGAGAGATGGCTTAGCAGTTAAGAATGCTTGCTTCTCTTTCAGAGGCCAAAGTTTGGTTCTCAGCATCTACATGGGACAGCTCACAATTGCCTCTAACTCCAGCTCCAGAGGATCCAACACCCTCTTGTGGCCTCTGTGGGCTCCTACATGCACGTGCACAAACCCCACAACTACACATACATATATACATAAATGAAAAAATTGTAAAACAGTGATTGAACTCATTTTCTAATCATTTCTTTTTAAAATTTTTTATTTTTATTTTGTGTGTATGAGTGTATTGCCTACATGAATGTAAGTGCACTTGTGTTGTGCAGTGCCCTCAGAGGTCAGAAGAAGAAGGCATCAGATCCCCTGGAACTGGAATGAGGGACAGTTTTTAGCTACCCTATGAGTGCTGGGATTTGAACCTAGGTCCTCTGCAAGAGCAACCAGTGAACCATCTGTCCAGCCCCTGTTATTTCTTAAAAGAAATACACAAATTGAACTAAGATTCAATGCAAAAAAAATTTCCATAGATAAAATTAAGAACTATATCCTACGATTTCCTTCTCCTAAGAATCTTGAGCTAAATTTTTATTTATAAGATTGTTTAATTCTAGGGTCTGGAGATTTGGCTCAGTGGAAGTGTGACTGCATAGCATGCTCAAAGTCCTGTGATTGATCCCCAGCACTGGATAAGGAAAACAAGAACAAAAGAACATTTGATTCTAACCTAGTAATTCTGGGTTTCCCTACTTACCTTTTATTCCATTTTAATACCAAAGCCACCTCACCTCAATTTTTTTTTGTAACAGTACAGAATTTTAAATCGGTAACAAATTATGATTCCATACCATATAAAATAACTGAGTGGACATATCAGTACCTTACAACAGTATCATTCATGGGAAGATTCAAAAGTGTAATATTGTCTGTTTTTGTAAAATTCTATTGAGAATCTTAATGTAATTTTCATTCATAATTTTTAAAAAATATATAAAGATCACCTGTAAGAATAAATGAGCAGGACTGAGAGATGGCTCAGCAGTTAAGAGCACTAGCTGCTTTTATAGAAATCCTGCATTCAAATACCAGCACCCACAGCTGGCCCTCACTCCAGTTCCAGGGGATCTGAAGTCCTCTTCTGGCCTCCACAGGCATTGCACAACACGGGTAAACTTACATGCAGGCACACATTCATACACATAAAAATAAGTTTATTAAAAAAGAATAAGCAGATGAGAGTCCTGATTGTACCTGGAACATAACTACGTGAAAATGTGAACCCCCATCTTACATCAAAAATGAAGGTATCTTTTTCTTGAACTTATCAAATTTATCTAAGATCCTAATTCATCCAAGTATACTTAGTGGAACTAAGTATCTGTGAAATGAATAGTTCACCTTTAGGAGAGCACAAGAGAAGGAGGTGACTAGGTAAGAAGAAACCAACTGAAAAACAATTCCTGGAGGCCAAGTGTGGGCTATCATATCCACTCAAAATATCAAAAAAAAAAAAAAAAAAATGGGGAGCAAGACCTACTAGTGCTGTAGGCCAGCCTTTGATAGGCTGCTCCTTACTAGATGAAATTCCCCAAACCCTACCACTTCTCCAAACTTTTGGAAGTCATAAACTACTAGAGCAGAGGAATAAAGCTCTCTTCCAAGGCTTGGGAAAATTCCATTACATGTGAAGGAATGGGTATTAAGCTACTATGCCACAGCAACAATCAGCTGCAGTACACCTTCCACTACAAAAAAAAAAGGGTTTCATTCCATGAGACTGACAGCAGTGTTCTATGGGCATAAGCACAAGTGTTCAGAGGGCATTTTGACAGAGATAGCACATCTATTTAACAAATCAGTTGCTTCTCAGGTAGGCCCTGTAACTTCCCCAGCCACAAGTTTTTGTCCTCTAATAGGGTAAGAGAGGTGAATTCCTTCCTGTGAAGTAAGCTGTAAATCCATCCAGTCAGAAGGTTGTTTGTTTCCACAACAGTCACGACACTATTGCACCAGCGGGTACAGTTTATCTGGCATGTTAATATTGTATCACACAAGGTCCACGGTTAAACAGGACTGTTGGTAACAGTTCTTCTCCAGAAGCCCACATGGCTGTGAAAACTAGCCATCAGTGAGGGAACTTCCAGTTCAGTACTAACCTACTTTCTCCATGTCCTACAGCCCAAGTGTGTGGAGTCTTCAACAACAGGGAATAATAATGTAGTTCTTACATGACATCAACAGCAATGGCAATAAGCCTATCTTGTTCATGAGACCTCTGGAGCTTCACTGGCCAATATTTTATAGGGAGATAGTCCACTCTGTTGAATCCACCTTTTTTAAAGCAGTCCTGGGAATTAACCCTAAGTTTCATACATAGGAGACAAGTGCTCTGCCACCACCCCAAACCTCAGCCTCTTTGACTCTCCAGTGAACACAGTCCTATCTGCTCTAGAGAACTGGACATCCAGTTCTTTTCTCTTACACAGCTTCCTCAGGAATAACTGTATTTACTCTTTGTCTTCTAGTCCTTGATATTCATGGGAACCTCCACTGGTGAAAACCAAGTGTCCTAATGGCTACTATGGAGCCAATTCATCAGGGACTGATTTCTCTTTTATATATAAAGTGTTCTTTTACTCTTCGGCATATACAGGCCTAGGTCCATAGAGTTCCTTAGAATTTCAGTTATACTTCACCCTTGTACCCTGTATGAGTTACATTTTACCCTTGTTTCTTCAGGTGTACTGGCTTTCTCTCAACTGAGTTTCACATCTGTAAAACACTCAGGAGTTAACATTACATGCATACATAAGCGCCAACATAGCATGGAAAATTCCTTTCCATTTGTACCAGCTGTTTTTCAACAGATCCATGTTGGGTACAGTGGCATGCAACTCAGTCCTTTACTATCTTTAGTTATCATCTGGAATCCATTTAGTATCCTGGAGTTCTCACATGGAGCCTTCATGCATCCCTTTATCCTTGGTAACCTCGTTGGGGCTGGCCCAAACTGCTTGGTCCTACAGAGGGCCAAGGAGGAATAAGGCTCCTCTTGCCCCTGTTGCACCCTTTGTTTCCCAGGGCTCAGTAGACTCTGGTTCTGACTCCTGGCTCTAGAAACACCTGTGGTCTCTCCATTGACCACACCTGGCTGTTGGGAGAGGCCCTGGCTGGGTAAACTGTCTCCACCCCTCAAATAGCCATTCACAGGGGAGAAATGTACCCTGCAAATGGATTGCTAGGCTTGACAGTGCTAGAGGGTGCTGTGCAGGCCACTATGGGAGAACGGTCCTGAAAAGCTCTGCTTAAGGACAGATCTTGCATGCTCCACTGCCAGATGCCAACCAAGATGTTCCTGCTTGTGTGATAGAGGCTTGTCTAGTATGTGCGCCCCCAGCATATTTATAATTACATTTAAGACCCGCTCCTCAGGGAGTGAACACATATCTGATATTAGGAGAAAAGTCAAGCCCCAATGGTGATGGGAGGAGTTATAGTCCCCCATAAAGAAGCTACTGTAATTGTTTGCAAGATGAATATGATGCATATACTTATGTACTGCCTAAGAATCTGTGTTTATACCCATAGGTCAGGTCATTCAGTATTTGTGTGGATGTTACCTTTGTTGTTGTTGTTTTTACAGTTGTGTTTTTATAGTAGAAGGAGTATCACTGAAGCCAGATGATAATCCATGCCACAGTGGAAAGAACATCATCCTACACCTGTTATTCCCTCACAAATCCCTTGCTCCTGAGGCTCAGGGACTGTTTCAGAAGAGGATGGTGGAAAGTTTTGTAAGAGCCAGAGAGAAAAGGGGTGGGGTGTACGGGTAAATTTATAGAATTTCTCTCTGCCTCGGGGGACATGCCTCCAAGAATGTGATTGACAGAGATGAAGCCAATAGAGCCAACTACTTTCCAACCAACCAGTCACTTGAGGGGGAGGGTCTAGTGGGAAAGCAGTGAAAGCTGGGTAGGAGACGCTCTAGAACTGTGCGGCTGGTCTCCATCTTCGGTGTGTGTGCTGGAGGTCCACTGCACTTCAGATCAAAAGGCTGGCTCCCCCATGCGAAATTTCTGTCTCTCCAAGGATGAATCCTTTATAAGTAACTCTGAATAAACTGGTTTCTCTAATTGGTGAACATTCTCTGTTCGCTCAATCGAGTCAAACCTAGGGTGCAGGGCTGAATGCCGGGCCTCACTGTGAGAGGAGAATTCTTAAGACACCCTCCCATGTCCCAAAGTTTCTATGGCAATGGCAAAGCTAGAATTTGCCTGTTGGCATCAAGTGACAGACACAAGGAGTCCTGTTCTTGTTTAAAAAGATATACAAAGATAATGGAAAGAGCCAGCAACAAAAGAACAGGTATGTAGGTAGGAAAAGAAAGTGCAAGAAGTCACCGGTGAGCGAGTCTGTGTGTGCATGTGAGAATGTGCTGTCATTTCCATTTCCTTCTGTGTCTTATCTGCTGTCCCTATGAACCCCAGGCAAAGCGCATGGAACTAGGCCCAGGATTTATGTCTGTGCCCTTCTGCTTCCTCCCCACAAGTACTGGTGATGTCTGTAAAAGCCGCTGTCTTTCCACCCAAATTCCGTCTCCATTCTCCTTGTTTGGATCTTGACTCTGGGAGATGGGGTGGGGCTCATGTCTGTGTTTTCTCCATTACTTGCATCTGCTGCCCAAGTAGCTAGCTGTTCTGGCTAGCTGGTTCTACTCTCTTACTCTAGTTTCTGTGGAGTGACGCGTGATAATATGAGGTTAAATACCAGAGCCCAGAGGAGGGATGCAAAGAGCTGAGAGGGCCTGGGATTCTGTTAATCCCTTTCTTTCTGACACACACCAAGAAACTTTCATTTGTGAGGCCTTAAAGTTCCTCTGGTATCATTTCCAAGCTTCATTTGGATCTTGTACGCTTTCTCAGTTTTCAAGAAAGGATAGTGCTTAATTTTTATTTCACAAAGATAATTATTACTATCTAATGGAACTAAATGGCAGTCAAAGATTATTCTCTGATTTAATTGTTTGAGTAGACAGGGAAGCAAATGAACAGCAATTTTTCTCCAGTAGAATCTTTTTTTTTTCTTTGAAAATCTTGTACATGAATATGGTGTTGGAATCTTTTAAAAATTTTATTTTTATTTGTATGAGTGTTTTGACTGCGTGCATGTAAGTTCACTTATGTGTGCAATGCAGAGGACCTGGGTGTGGTTCCCAGCACCCACGCAGCAGCCAAAAACTATCCATGCCTGTTCCAGGGATCTGATGCCCTCTTCTGACCTCCACAGGTTTACACGCAAGTGCATTTATATACACGCAGGTAAAACATTCATACATACAATAAAAATAAAACAAATAATAAACAAAATTAAAAGAATGCATCCCTATTTTATTTACTGATTATTACTTTAACAGAATCTCCCTACTCCAGCAATATCACAAAAGATCTGTTGAGGATTTCTTCTTTTCTTGATTTCTACTTTTCTCTAAACTTTGGCATTTAGTATTGCAAACCTGAATTCTTCGATAAAGCCAATTCTTCTTTGCCTGGGTTTTCAACCCTGTTTTCCTGTAACAATGACCAGTTTTGCTAGTCTAAGTATGGCTCATAAGACAACAATTTGGGCATAACTGTAGGCTTTTAGGCAAAATCTCAGGTGCTACCCAGATATGCTAAGTCAGAATCAGTACTGTGTATGACCTTTAGGCAATTCATGTTTGTGTTAAATTCTGACCTATGATGCTTTTAAAATTGTTATATATTACCAAATTTAATTAATTTAGGGAAAAGACCAAGATCATTTTCAAAGCTTCTGGAGCTGGAGAGATGGCTCAGCAGTTAAGAGCCCTGGCACTCTTGCAGAGGACCTGGATTCCATTCCCAGTTAATAACCATAACTCCTGTTCCAGGGTATCTAACCCCCTCCTCTGGCCTCCATGGGTATTGCACAACACGGGTGCACTTACATACTTACATGACAATACAGTCATACACATAAATTAAAATTAAAATAATAAAATTTTACAAGCTTCTCAGTTAATCCCCAGTTTGCAGTGAAGTTGAGAAACAGTCATTTTTAGAAACATTTATGCCAGGCATGGTGGCACATGTCTTTAGTCCCAGCACTTGGGAGGCAGAGGCAGGCAGATCTCTATGAGATCAAGACCATCCTCTATCGAATTCCAGGCCAACTGGGGCTACAGGGAGACCCTGCCTCAAAAAGACCAAAAAAATGTATTTTTATGTGTATTAATGTTAAGGACCATGGTTGTTGCACTCATGAACTCAAAACAGCTGTGGTTACCTGCACACAATCACACCTGTCAACATTCCAATATGGATGAAGGAAGGGGCACATATGGCCCCATTCCTAGCTGAGTAACCATTAGCAGTTAATGTCTGTTAGAAAAGCGGGAGTCATTTTTCAGTGATGTAGCCACTGGTAAGTTGGCCATGATCCAGTGAATAACTCCTCATCCATGCACAGGCAAACAACCCAAATTAAACTCAGTGAGTTATATATAATTTTTTAAAGAAAAACATGTAAGTAGGAGAGGGTGTGTTGGGGAAGAGAAGAGTTCCAGAGGGAGCAGGAATAACAGAATGAGTGGTGGTGATTTTGAGAAAAATGCATGATAAGCATATATTAAACTGTCAAAGAATAAATATGTTTTTGAGATAGGATCTTATTATGTAGCCCTGGCTGGCCTATTATGTAGACTAGGCTGGCCTTGAAGTCATCGAGATCCATCTGCCTCTGCCTCCTAAGTGCTGGGATTATAGGTATGCACCACTATACCCAGTTAAAACTGACATTCTTAACGGTGAGAAATTGGATGATTCCCCCTTTGATCATGAATAAAGCAAGGATGACCCATCTCCTCATTCCTACTCAGTAGTGTATTAGAACTCCTACATAATGTAAGGAAAGAAAGAGAAATGTACAGATGAAAGAATAAGTAGCCAGGCATGGTGGTACATGCCTTTAAGCCCGGCACTTGGGAGAGAGATGTAGGTGGATCTCTGTGAGACTGAGGCCAACCTAGTCTACCTAGCAAATTTCAGGCCAGTTGAGAATACAAGGAGACTCTGTCTCAAAACAACAGAAGAATAAATAAAACTCTGTGATGAAAGGCTGGACAAGGTGATGCATACCTTCACTTCTAGTACTTGGGAAGCAGAGGCAGGCAGATCTCTGTGAGTTCCAGCCCACCCAGGGCTACATAATGAAATCCTTTCTCAAAACAAAACTCTTTGGCCAATTTTCCAAGCCCTGAAAGAAGAAAATAAAGGACTATTGTCGCACTCTTCATGGGCACACACTTAATGACCTGAATTACACCTAATGACACCTCCCAGAAGGCTCCACTTCCTACAATTTTCATAATTCCCAACAGCACCACAGCCTGAGGACCAAGCTTTTAACACACAGCCCGTGGAGGACATTTCGGCCCCCAAAATTGCACAGGAGCAGAGAAATTAATGGCTCAGAACTATGGAGTCAGGATGAACTCTTCAGAGCCTGACATGAGACCTGGAGACTCCTACAGGTTCTCCAGACTTCTGGTGAAGGTCAATAAGCAACAGAATGTTGATAATATCAACTGTAGCTGTTCAGGGCACCACAGTTGAGGCTGTTCACCTCATCTCAGAATTTCATTTCAGTGCATTCATTGTATAAAGAGACTTACTAATCAGGATTCTTTGGTAGTGCAATTCTAAGATTTGAATCTTCTATGAAAATATTTCTGTAAACTTACCCACAGGGCTCTAGAAACATATCTGGTTAATTTCTCTACACCAGCAAGAATCCCAGAAAGGTCCAGAATATATCAAAACATCCCGTAGTCAAAGCTTATAAAGAATTAGATTTCTAAAATTCCTGACCCTGACAGGCAAGGAAACTAGAAAACTGGCAGGACTGCTAGCATTTACGGCCTACGCCCCTGTTTATGCTATAGATTGTCCACTAGAGTAGGTGCTGGTCATAGGACGCAGCTGAAGGCCAGAGACATCCCTATCTGAAATACAGAGGGAATGCACATTCAGTAAGGGAACTGGGAGGTGATGATTAGAGAAACATGTGCTTCGATCTCTGAATTAGGCTTCTGAATGTGCAAGTTCATGGATGCAGCCTCCTTCAGCTGTTTTTCCTGGCAGACTTCTATGAGTGCTGAGCCATGTCCATAGCGCTAACCTGACATCTTTCTAAATGGTAAGAGTACTAGGGACGAGTACTGGATCGGGGTGATGGACATAACCAAGGATCAGAATCTGTAAGAGAAAGAAGAGGCAACACAGAGTACAAGAAAGGGAAGCAGAAGAATCCAAAGGAGGACAATTGAGCCATAACAAAACATAGTTATATAGTAATTAAGGGAAAACGAGAAGAGAATCCTGGTACTCAGATGGAGAGGCCTTGGAGCCCAGGGCTAAGGGCAAGTCAACTAAATAGGAAGAACCGACCTGTGGTGAAATAATTAACTGAAATTTATTGAGAATAAAACCTGAATTGCTAAACACAACCTGCGATGACTAAGGTGCTTGTGCTTGTAAACCTGCCATACCTGCATTGTGGGAGCTTCAGTTGGGGAATCGCCTCCATTGGACCCGCCTGTGGCCATGTCTGTGGGGTATTTCCTTGATTGTTGGGTGCTGTGGGAGGGACCAGCCAACTGTGGGCGGTACCACCCCTGGGCAGGTTGTCCTGAATAGTATAAGAAAGCAGGCTGAGCATGGGTCAGGGGAGCAAGCCAGTAAGCAGCGTTCCTCCACAGCCTGTGCTCCAGCTCCTGCCTTCAGGTGCCTGCTCCGAGTTTCTACCTTGGGCTCCCTGAGTGTGAACTGTGTGACCAGGGAGATGTAAGCCAATAAACCCTTTCCTTCCCAAGTTGGTACTGGTCAGAGTGTTCCGTCCCAGCGACTGAAGGCGGACTCGGACAATGCTCCTGAGTGCTGTGTCTGTAGCTCCACTCGGACAGTGCTCCTGCGTGCTGTGTCTGTAGCTCCCTTATTTTCCATATGTCTTCAAACCCATTTCTATTTTTTTTTCCAGTTAGAATTCAGTAGAGTCTTTTTCTACTGAAGTAAGTTGTCAATGGGTTGAGGGTTCGGGAGTGTCATGATTGCCATGAGGCTGGCTGCCTCTAGTCAAACCAACATATCTGTGTTCCTGTACCCAAGTAAGCATGTAAACATGAAAAAGTTGAATAATGGACCACTGTTGCTCCCAATGCTCTTCCTGTGGTCCAAATCAAATGCCGAGACTCATCAGACATAAGATTGTGACATCACCATCTGGCTATTTTCTCAGAAACATTGTGAACTTTATAGACACTTGTGGAATATTAACTTTTTACAATAATTATGCCCTTTATCATCATTAATCCAATTTCAAGTGGTATATTACAAATAAATTGATATTTATTGACTCTGGATATCATGGTCAAGATCATACAAGTCATTAATGGTGGGATCCAGGTTCAGGTTCAGGAATTTTGATATGTGATGTTAACTGTGTCTGCCTCGAGTTCTGCTTCATCAGGCTGACCTTACCTGCCACCCATTTGAGTGTTCTGTGACCTACCTTCCTTCCTGTTTTTCGCATTTGTTTTGGAACTCTTCAGAGAGGCGGGTGCTTTTGTCTAGGGTCTCAAGCTCAGCATTCTGGGAGTTGAATGATTCTGAAGAGTCTTGGTAGCAGCTTTAAGACTGTAGCTATAGGAAGCAATGTATAGTCAGCTCCACAGTAAATTGTCTCTGGAAAAGAAGGCCAAGCTCATTGGTCAATCATTTTTGGAATACACACTTGATACTTTGCACATAGTAGCATTAAACTGAATATAATATAGTAGAAATGTTTGTCTCTACTTTTAAGATATTTAGCATCTAATAATATTTATATACACAAAATGCCTTAAAATAATCATTGAGCAGCATACAGGCTAAGTTAAAAGAAGTTATGCTTGCCACTTAATAGGTTCAAGGTGTCACAGACTAAAGTATTGATCAGCATGTTAGAAGTTTAAAAGCAATGCCTCTTGGGGCTGAGGAGGTGGCTCAGCTGGTAAACTGCTTTCTGTATAAGCATTACCAACTTGAGTTCAGATCCCTAGCACACTCCTAAAAAGTCATATGCGGGCCACACCGCTTACTGACCAGGCAGTTTAACCAAATCAGTGAACCCCAAGCTCAGTTAGAGACTCTGTCTCTAAAAATAAGGTAGAGAGACTCTGTCTCAAAAAATGAAGTGGAGGGCTAGGGAAATGGCTCAATGGATAAAAGTACTTGCTGTGTGTATTAGTTACTTTTCTGTTGCTGTGATAATATATCTTGACAAAAAAAAGTTAGGGAAGAAACGGTTTATTTTGGCATGCAGTTCCAGAAGGATTACAGTCCATCCTGGTGGGAAGGCATGACAACTGGCACAGGAGGTTGGCCTGGCAGTCAAGAAGCAACTGCTCACATTTCATCAGCAGATGAGCAGCAGGAAGAATTGGAAGTAGGGCCTGGCTGTGAAACCTCAAAGCCTGCCCCTCAATTACATACTTCCTCCATCAAGGTTCCACCTCCTAAAGGTTCCATAACTTTTCTAAACAGTGCCAACAATTGGAACCAACTGCTCAAATACATGAACCTCTGGGAGACATTTCTCAATTCAAATCACAATGCTGTGAAAGCCTGATGACCTGAGTTTGAGCCTCAGAACCCATGTAGCAAGCTGGATGTGGTGGTGTACATCTGTGATTCCAGCACTCCTACTGAGACAGAAGATTGGCCAGAAGCTCATGGGCCAGCTAGCTTGGATTAATTGAAGCACACTGACAGAAACAAAAGAGGCCTGCCTGATCTTCCCAAAGTTGTTGTCTGACTTCCACATACATGCCATGGCACACATACACCCACATTTATCTTTCTCTCTCTCACACACACACTCTAAATAAATAATAAAGTGAATAATATTCTTAAGAAATAAGGTAGAGATTGATTGAGGAAGATACTTGATGTCTGCCTCTGGCCTCCACACATATGTACAGATGTGTACCCACATGCACATACACATACACAGAAGTAATTATATGCTAATATAAAGATTTTTATGAAAATAACTATATTTTCAAAACAAAAAATTTAAAGAGCATTGTTTTACATTTTTTCCAAAGATTTTAAATATGTGGCTTTAAGTACACTAGATGTATTTTCTTTTGCATTTATTCTCTTGTAATATATTGTTTTAAGTAAATAAAGATAATTTAGCTTCAACTAGATAGGTATCTAGAAAAGAAATATTTTAATATTTTTAGTAATTGAAGATATTTTTTCCACACCCAAACTTAGTTAGTGATGGTTTCTCTGAGTCTGGAGAGAGGGCCCATTGATTAAGAGCACTTACTGCTCTTCCAGAGGACCCAGGCATGGTTCCCAAGCATGCATATGGCAGCTTAAGAAAGGTTGGTAACTCCACTTCTAGTTCCTCATGGGAGTGTCATTAGGTGTCATTCAGGCATTGGTGTGTGCCTATGAAGTGTGGAACTATAGCCTTTTCTTCTTTCAAGGTTTCGCCTTTTTTTTTTTTTTTTTTTTTTTTTTTTTTTTTTTTGAGACAGGGTTTCATTAGGCAGCCCTGACTGGGCTGGAACTCACAGAGATCTGCCTGCCTTTGCTTCCCAAGTGCTGGAATTAAAGGCACGCACCACCACGCCCAGCCCCTGGCCAAAGAGTTTTATTTATTCTTTTTTTTTTTTTTTCCGTTCTTTGTTTTGAGATAGTCTCTTTGTAGCCCAGGCTGGCCTGAAACTCACTATGCAGACCAGGCTGGCCTCGGTTTCACAGAGATCCACCTGCTTCTGACTCTGGAGTGCTGAGATTGAAGGTGTGTGCCATCATGCCCAGCTACTTATTCTTCCCTAATCTGTATATTTCCTTTTCTTGCCTTACATACATAGGAGTTCTATTCTAAGGCTAAATGTAAGGCAAAGAAAGGTAACATTTACTTCAGATCTTGCCTCTGCCCCTCACTATATAACCTTGTACAAAATTAACCTTCTGAAATTTATATCACATTTAAAATGAAGACAATCTTATATACATACTTTATTGCTTCAACTGATACTGAGTACCCTCCTGTATACTGTTCTAACACCTGGAGATACAACTGAGATGAAAAGAGACAAAACCTCCTGCTTCTTATAACTAATAATCTAATGAGGAGACAATAAACACGATAAATACATAGTTATGATAGCTGGCAAAATGCTTAGGGGAAGGAAAACTGCAAAAGATGTATGGCACATATAGAGACATACAATTTCATTATATCTTTTATTAACATTTTATTATTTTTACTTTGTGTTTGAGTGTGTTGCCTGCATGTGTGTATGTGCATCCATGTCCTTCACTGCCCCTGGAGGCCAGAACAGGGCGTCAGATTCCCCTGGAACTGAAGTTATGAATGGTTGTTGGCTGCCATGTGGGTGCTGGGAATTGAACCCAGGTCCTCTGGAAGAACAACCTGTGCTCTTAACTGCTGAACAATCTCTCCAGACCCCATTTTATTTTATATTTTAGTATTTATTTTATCTCATTTCATTTTTATATTATATTTTATATTTTATTTTGAGACTGGGTCTTCCTGTAGCCCCTGCTGGCCTGGAATTCACTATGTAGCCCCTACTAGCCTGGATCTCACAGAGGTACTCCTGCCTCTGCCTGCAGAGCGCTGGGATCAAAGGCGTGCACTACCATGCCCAGCGAGATCTACAATTTTAGGTGGGTGGCCAAGAAAGGCCTTACTGATGTCTGAACCTCATAGGGTTGTGTAATAATTAGGATGAGGTAGCTTGGTGTACAATATGATTCAATAAATTCATATTGCTCTTATTATGAAGTCTGCGAGATCCTTAGGCATGGCTGGTTCGTGTCTCCCCTCCCCTCCTCCCGTTTCCTTAGGGGTTGAAGGAGCACTTGAGTGCTTTCTGACTCTTGTAGGATCTTCTAAGGAGTTTCATCCCAGAGCACAGGTCTTTAAATCTGTTTGCTTATCCAAGCTGAAGCGCCACTTTCCGAGGCATTACTCTTCAACGCTGTCTGTCTCTCACACTCACGTCCTTGGAGACATCAACAACCCTCTTTCAAAGTGCTGATTACTTCTGGGCAAGTCACTTTTCTGGTTCCCATTTGTTCATCACAAAGTTAGAAGGTCACACTAAATAACCAACTTTCTGGCTCTATTCCCAGTTGGTTCTCAGCAGTCATTCGACAATCCTTAAAAAAAAAAAAAAGAATACTAACAGTACTAGCTGGTGCCCCTGGCCCACAGTCTCCTCAGCACCCCAAACCAGAGCCTACGCCAGCCGCAGCCCTCTATGAGGATTTGGGAAACCCGGAACTTCCAGCTCACACAGCAAACATCTGACCTTTGCGGAACACCCACCCTCTCAGCAGTTCCGGGCTCGGATCTTCTTCCGGGTCACACCCTCAACATGATCCCGCCCTTCACCTCCTTCTTAGAGGTCATTGGCTGTCTCTTTAAGGAAGCCGAGGGTTTTCGGGCATCGATTGGCTGCTGTCATTGTTGATAGGTTAGTTGCAAACAAGGCGTGCCTGGTCTCCCTGGTAACGCCTGGCGGGCAGCTCCGATTGGTCGAGGTTCCAATCCCATCTTCTGTCCCCACTCGGAGTGGTTGAGTCGCCGGGACGCGACGGTGGCAGCACGGCGCTTGGGATCCCCGAGCTGACGTGGCTGCGGTTGGGCGGGGGGCAGCCGGAGCTGCCCGCGGCGGCCGCCAGCAGGTGAGTGGGTCGGCCTGCTTCGCGGGTCGCGCCGCCACGGGCCGCAGCGAGCCCGGCCGTCCCGCCCCACTCGGGGCCCCGCCACCGTCACCTGCCCGGCCCGGGAGGTCTCGCTCCTGCCGCCGGTCCGGCTCCGCCGCGGCCCGGGCGGCCGCGAACTCGGGTCTCTGTCATGGGGCCCGGGGTGTTTCCTCCCGGAGAGCCGCGGGGACCGGCGCGCTCGTCAGTCCTGCCGTACGGCGGGTCCGAGCGGCCTGTGGGAATCGGCCTCCGTGCGCAGCCAAGGATGCCGGAGAGAAACTGCCCGGCCCTGAGCGCAGGCCCGCAACAAACTTACGAGTCCAGAAGGGGCTGTCGGACCCGAACCAGTCACTGGTCAAGCGGGGGCCACGCGTGATCCTCCTAGTGCTAGTGGGTTGGGAAAATGAGGAGGGAGGATGATCCCCGTGATCCTGTTCAGGAGTCAGGTGTTTAAAGGAAGGGAGCCCTGAAGCGAGTTCTCAGGAAAAACAATCCAGCTTGATTTCAAACAAACACACAAACAAAAACCACCCAACACTTGATTTGGTTGGATGGAGTGTTAACGGGAGGGCTAGTCTCATGACGATTAGAGAATATTTTTGTCCGGTTTATTTAAAGAGCTCCAGTTGGTCTTGTGGAGAGAGGTCGATTTTGAGAGTCAGATATTTAAAATCATGGATAAGTTCGTTGACTTTTGGAGATAGTTGGAAGCTCTCAAGGCATTTAAAGGACGGCCTTTCAGGTTTGAGCAAGTTGGCAGTAGAAGAATTTATAACACGGCTTGGAGGCCCTTGCAGAAACATGAATTAATAAGGTTTGGACTAATAAGGTAATGGGTCAAATTCAGGAACTATTATATTAGAAAGCTGAGGGGATTTCGAATCGACACAGGAAAAAGTTAAAGAGGACCCAGCATTTTCTGGGGTTAATCTGTAATGGAATGGTAGAGTACTTGCTTCCTTGCAGGAGGCACTGGCTTGCTGTTGTGTGTTGACTGCCCCACAGTTCTTATTTCCTTGATCCTGGAATAACTGTTTAACGTTTCCTTCTTCACCGGGTTACATTTGTTTGACTGCATTAGTAGTATCCAAACTTTTAAAAACTGCATATGTTATAGGTCAAACACTTTTGAACATACACCTCCCAGATACTTTCTGTTTATTTCGCATAGTGGAGGAATACCTCTGTAAATATACCACATAGTATAAAATAAGCAAAAGTACAAACTTAAAAAAAAATAAAAACTCTGACTTCAAAGTAGGATACCCTTACTCAACACAATTTGAAAGTCATGTAAAAGGCTTCTTCATACTTTGGAGATTGTTTGCGTTTCTGAGAATCCTCATGCCTTTTGGGGGGGAGGCTTCATTCTTTTGTAGTGCCGACTTCCTAAAAATAATCATCTTCAGACAATCTCTTTAGCTCTCTGCTTGATTTTTAAAGTCTACCACTCCCTCTGACCCCTGCTCCCAGTGGATTAACAGAATGTTGATATTATCCTTGTTTAAAAAATACATTATAAAATAACTTCTGTGGTTACCTATTAGGAATAAACTATTTGTGTGATCATGTCACCACCGATCATTACAAACCAATCTGTTGTTAACAACCCTTAGATAAAAAGAGATGGGTCTGTATAATACTCTCCTTCCTCTTTCAGGCCTGGGAATCAGACCCAGAACAGTGTATATGTTAGACAAACAGTTCATTACTAAGCTTCAAACCCAGTCCTATAATGCTCTTTAAGGTATTTTAAAGATCGTTATATGTGCTTTTGATGAAAGGAAATTCAATACTGAGGCAATAAAACAAAAGTTCTTCCCTACCTACTTCCTTCTCCATTCCCCACTCCCAGAAGTAAGCACTGTAAATAATTTGTCCTTAAGCATTCTGAATATAGCGAAGCATACCTCTCTTCATGTGAATCATAGTACACATGAGAGTCTAATATTTTTGTTTGGGCTTCCTAATACTGTATACAGGTCAAGCACCCCTAATCTTAAAATCTGAAACCTAAATGCTCCAAAATATGAGACTTTGTATCTATGTACAAGTAGAAAATTCTATACTATGAAACTTTGATTCATGCAGAAACTATTTAAAATATTGTGTGAAATTATCTTTAGTCTGTATGTATATGGCATATATGGAATAGAAATGATTTTTGTGTGTGTGTTTAAACTTTGAGTCCTGTCCTCAAAGTGGCTTTCTCTGTCTGTCTGACTCTGTCAGTCTCTCTCCTTTCTGTCTCAAAAATACCAAAAACCTGAAACCAGGGATTTTGGGGGGTGGGGTACAGGATGCTCAACCCATATTAGTCACTTTTAGTAAACATAAGTATAAAACACTCTCCCATTCTTTCAAATGACTGTACAGCATTCATTTGTAGAAATCTAAAATAATATAGTTAGCGATCTTCTCTTGATGGACATTTAGATCACTTTCTGTCATAAGCAGTCACATACTGCAGCAGTGACCATCTGTGTATCTTTGTGTCCTTATGCCTGTGTGAGCCTGTGTGTCAATAATTAAATGGAATTATCTATGAGAATACTTCTGTGACTCATTTTATGTACTACTCAGGGAGAAAGGTCTCCTATATCACTGTTACCCTCCCACATCCTCCCTGTTTTGAGTCTGGATTGGGTGAGGAAGTTACTCAGAAAATGGAATGTCTTTGTGTATCTCCACTAGCCAAGAAGTTTTGTAGAACTGTGTCACTAGACAAATTACTTAAATTCCCTGTGCTTTAGTTTACTCACCTTAAAAATGGGATACTGATAGTACCCATTCGTTAGGTTTGAGAATAATACGAAGTAAGTAATGAGAATAAGTTGTAGGGAAAGATCCTGGAACAATGCTTGATAGGAAGTGCTGTGTATATGTGTGGTAGTTACCATTTCTAAATTAATTTCATGAAAATAACTTTCTGTTTTATGAAAAGTAGCTTTTGCTTTTCTAATTGTAAAGTTATATCCTAATATCAAAAATATTTTTACCAGCTACAGTAACACTCTTGCCCTATTAACTCTTCAATCTGGTTGAAAATCGTCTTGAAAATTAAGAAATGAAAATCAAATATGCATAAAATGAAGCTGAGAGTGACATAGCTGTGTTCTGTGGGAATGTGATTTAAATTCCAAAGCAAGTGGTGAGTGTGCATGTGCACACAGGCATCATATACTTCTGGTCTTTGACTATTTTGATTTTTTTTTTTTTTTTTGTCCTGCATATTGTCCTATGTTCTCTGTGCTTAGGGACATGCCATTTATTTATTTTATAGTTCTACTGAAATACTACACATAAGTTCTTTTAAAGTAATAAATAAACAACAAAGATTCAGGAAAATAAGATAAATATAGTTCTTAGTTCCACTTCATACAAGTATTGAAGGTGTGGCTAACTTGACATCCAGTCTAGGGCTCGTTTTATTTGCCTGTAATAGAAGCTTTCCCTTGACTTGGAGCTCTGTGTTTGTTTGTTTTTATTCCCTTGCTCTTTGTGACTCTGGTGCTTTATAAAATAATTACAATCACATTTTCCTTGTGTGAATTTATTACCATTAATAAGGAAACTGGCATTGAGAAGGTAAAGTGATTTAGCCAGCATGAAGCATTGCTTCTTCTTGAGCCAGTCCATGAGAGATTCCTTTTACCTTGCCCAAAATGTGATATCTATCACTAGCCTAGATTTTTAGCTTCTATAAATACTAGTCTTTCCTTCAAATATATACATGTGTATTATGTGTATATGATATGAAATGGCTGTGTGAGAAAAGCAATCGTTTTAAAGAACTCTTCATTTTTTTTCTATTGCTTATGTAATGGAGAGACCTTGAAATGTATTAGTTTCTTTGCATGTCAGTTTTCTTAATCTGTAAAATGGAGATGATAATACTTAGTTTGCAGATTTTATTAAGATTAAAGTATGCGTAAACTAAAAATACACTTACATTGCAAATAATTCAGTGTTTCTCGGTAATTTTTGCCACTAGCATTGTCATCTTATTCTTCATGTTTAGTAATTTTCTGGAGGATAATTGTAGAGATACATCCTTCTAGGGAAATGACCAGAATTGCACATGTGTGTGACATCAGGCAGAGAGAAGGGAAATCATAGTGTGCAAGAACTATTCAGGATTTTAATTTTATATGAGTGTATTGTATGAGTGTATTGTCTGCATATATGTAAGTGCACCCATGTTGTACAGTGCCTCCGGAGGTCAGAAGAGGGTGTTGGATCCCCTGGAACTGGAGTTATGAATGGTTGTTAGCTGCCATGTGGGTGCTGGGACCTGAACCCAAATCCTCTGAAGGAGCAGCCAAAGCTCTTAACCATTGAGGTGTTTCACCAGCCCCTGTTGTTTTTCAAGATAGAGTCTCCCTATGTAGCCCTGGCTGACCTGGAACTCACTGTGTAAACCAGACTGGGCTCAAAGTGATCCCTTTGCCTTTGCCTCCCAAATGCTGGGACTAAGAGTGTGAGCCACCACATCCAGCCTAAAAGGAAAAATTTAAGTATTTTTTTAAGAGAAATTGCACAAAATAAGATTCATCACAAATCTTTTAATGATAATGTGCAGAATATTAACCTAAGGCATAGCACTTTGGGTGGGTGAGTAGATACACATAAGCCACCTAACACATGATATATTTTTTACATTTCTTTGAAGAAGTTATGGCTTAAAAACAGTGACAGATAATAAAATTTCATTAGTCCTAAAAGTAGTACCATTTCAGTGGTACTTAGAAAAGGAAGTGTAGATGTGGCTAGCTGGGCCACAGTACAAGTCAAGTTGGGGAATCTGAGTTGAAAGTGATGGAAAGAGGCCAATTAAGTTTATGTAGATCAGGGTGTATGACAAAGCCTGTATTTAAGTCTAGAAACTCCCTTCTGAATATGTTAATTACTTTGAGGTGATTACTACCTACTATATTCCTGAATCACAATATCATATTATACCTTATAAATTGTACAGATATATGCCAATAAAAAAATAAAACAAAAACTTCCTCATGGATTAATGGATATCTATAAACATTATTGGTTAACAACTTCTGTTAATTTTTCTAAAAAAAAATGGTAAAGCAAGGCAGATATTTAAAAAAGCTACATTAGACTATATATAGTTTTCTGAGTTACTATAACAAGTATAACTCTGCTGGTCATTACAGAAACCCTTCTATGTGCCCATCTATCTTATAACCCTCTCTTCCTTACCAGAGTTCTTCCATAGTTTACTTACAGCTTTATTATCCAAATGGGAATCTTGCTGTTTTAGAACTTACCACTTTTTAAAATTTTTGTTCATTATTTTTATTTTATGTGTGTGAGTGTATTTGCCTGAATGTATGTACATGCCTCTATGTCGTGCAGTGCCTGCAGAGGTCAGAAGAGGGGGGTCAGATCCCCTGGAACTGGAGTTACGAATGGTTATTAGCCGCCATGGGGATGTTGGGATCTGAACCTGGGTCAGTGCTCTTAACCACTGAGCCATCTCTCCAGCCCTGATACATCTCTTAAGTCTTTTCCTTGCAATTTTCTGTAGGAAACTAAGGCTCTTTGGTCTGTGGAGTTTGATGCAGTCTATGAACTACACATTGATTGAGTAGTTCATCATGTTCTGTCCTCTGCATTTTCTTCAGATGGTAGCAGGATGTGAGGCTTCATCTAATTGAGCTTCCATCCTTTGGCAAAACTATAAGTGTGGTATGTTCTTCATCAGAGGTTCATGCCTGGGCTTTGCTTTTTCATTATCAACTGTTGATTGATGCTCAGTATCTAGATCCATGACTTCATTAGAGTTTTCAAAATGGTAGAATGAGTATTTTCTTTTATTAGTTTGAATAATGTACGTGCGTGTGTGTGTGTGTGTGTGTGTGTGTGTGTGTGTGTGTGACATGCATGTGGAATCTAGAGGTCTGCCTTGTGACCTTGTGTGTTCCTCAGGAACTGTCCACACTTTTTTTTTTAAGATTTCATTTTATTTTGTGTATGAGTGTTTTGCCTGCATGTCTGTGATTGAACCACAGTGTGTAATGCCTGTGGAAGTCAGAAAAGGACATTGGATCCCTTGGAACTGGAGTTACAGATACTTTTTAGGCTCCAGGTGGGTGCTGGGAACTGAACCTGCATCATTTGGAAGAGCAGTAAAATGCTTTTAACCACTGAGCTAATCTCTCCAGCCCTAACACTTTTAAAACAAATTTTTCTTGGTGTTTTTTTTTTAGAATTGGTCTCCTGTAACTCAACTGACCTGAACTCACTCTGTAGACCAGGATGACTTCCATCGCACAGAGATCCATCCACCTGCCTCTGCCTCCCAAGTGCTAGGATTAAAAGTATGTGCCACCATACCCAGCTCCCACTTTTTTCTTTCTTTTTTTTTCGGAGACAGGGTCTCTCACCAGGACCTGGGGCTCACCAATTTGATTAGGTTGGCGGGTCAGTGAGTCCCAGCATCCTTGTGTCTCTGTCTTCCCAGTGTTGGTAGAGTCTGCCTTACCACACCTGGCTTTTTATGTGAATTGTGAGGCTGGAACTCAGGTCTTCATGATAGCACAGAAAGTACTTACTGTCTGAGTTGTCTCCCCAGATCCCGGAATAATATTATGAGGAGGTGCGTCCTCTCATCTACTGTGTGCTTCCCGAATGGCAAGATAAGTCCCTGTATTTACCCAGTTTTCACCGTAGTTCTGATGATAACCAGCTAATTGATTATTATGAATGCATACATTTAAACTATCTGTAGACTTCAGTCTATTGCAATATGTATTCTTACATAAACTCAGTCGCTATTTTTAGACAATGGGAACTTGAGTTTGTTCCTGGGTCCTTTTGTTGTGATCATAGTAGTCTGGTGACTTTCTTACTAGCTCACAGGACAAGATGCTTCAGTTACTTTAGAGCTGTTTCTCTAGGAAGCTCTCTTATTTTTCCCCCTCTGTGAGAAAATCTTTTAATCTTTTTTAGAGGCTCTCTTACTAAATTTTTTTTGTAATGGAAATGATATTTTGAGACCCCAGTGTAGACACTGAAAATAGCAGTAACTTCTCACTTTGTCACTGTTAGTAAACATTTTTTAGTGAACAGAGTTAGGAAAAAATAAAGATCAGAACCTTGCAAGTTCATTGTGAGATTTCCTATTCAAATTCAACATTAGTTTGCTTTCGGGGGTTTAAAATTTTTTCTGTCCTACATATGTGTCTTTTTAAATACTGAAAATTTGATAAAATTAGTCATCTCTAATTACACATTTGCTTTAACCTCACATTCAACATATACTAATCTAGGAATGATTGTGCTAATACCACCATCCTAACTTCTGATTATTAAAAACAATTTTAATTAATTTTTATTTTATGTGTATGACTTTATTGTCTACATGTATGTAAGTACTCCCATGCCATGCAAAACCCAAAGAGACCAGAAGAGGGTGTTGGATTCCATGGCTAGCTGCCTTGTGGGTGCTGGGAAATGAACCCAGGTCCTCTGCGAGAGCAGCCAGTGCTCTTAACTGCTGAGCTGTCTCCAGTCTCTAAAAAACAAATTTTAAAGTTTGTATTTTATTTACATTCTTCCCATCATAGTTGTCTTGTATACTGTCGGTACATAATTATTACATACTGTGTTCTAGTTCTCAGACATAGGCTTAGTTTCACAAATTGCATAGTTAACTGTATATTTAATGTTCACCACCAGTCTTTATAATGATATCTTTATGCATTATAGTTATCTCAAATTTTCTTCCTTATAGTCCTCAAGAAATGCTTTAGAGAAAATGTTTCATCTGTTTTTGTGCCTGTTTATAGCATTTTCTCTGCATTCTTTTATACCTGACATTCATTTTTGCTGGGAATAAAATCTTTGGCTCACCTTTTCTTGACTGTTTTAAGTCTATAACTATTTTCTGGCCAAATGTTGGAAAGTTTCATGATAATCTTATTTTCCATATCTTACTAGTCATATGATCTTTTTTTGTCCTAAGTCCTAAATGGGTAATTCTAAAGGGGTAAGTCTAGTAATTTTACTAAACTGTATGATTGCTATTCTGGACTGACATTTTCATGTATATGTGGACTTTCTCAATATGTAGTTTCAATTTTTTTTTTTAAATTTTTTTGAGACAAGGTTTTCCCAGAACTGGCCTTGCTCTCAGAGATCCACTTGCCTCTGCCTCCCACATGCTGGAATTAAAGATGTGTGCTACCAGCCTAGCTCTCAATTCTTTATTAATTTCAGAGAAGTGTTCTTAGATTATGTTTTTCCACATTTATGCTCTTCTTTGCTTTGGCTTTCTGCATGGAATCCTCTTCAAATTACTTACCTTCAATAAAATTTTCTCTTGACTCCTACTTAACTATTTCTTTGAGAAAAATTTAAATTGCTAGGAATAATTTCAGATTACTATAGAAAATTTGCAAAGATAAGGTGACATTCCTAGTTCTAGCTATAACCTTCAGCCAGTGTTCCCTAATGCTGACAGGCTACACTAGCAATATGGACATGGTGACTCAGGCCTGTAATCTCAGCATCCGGGAGGCTAAGGAAGGAATATTTTGAGTTTGAGCCCTGCCTGGTCTGTATAGCAGACCCTATCTCAAAAAACAATAAAACCTAGAAGAGCACACTTTGTGTGTGTGTGTGTGTGTGTGTGTGTGTATGTGTGTGTATGGGATTGGTACTATTCATAGCATACACACACACCCCACACATACCCTACCATATGTATAGCATACCATATCAAATCATACTGTGCACATATGATTTGGTACATTCTGTACCACTGGGAGGATGCGAAAATCCTGGGCAGAGAGGGAAGATTACCCCGTCTGTTACTAGAGTAGGAAATCTCTCTTTGTTTCATCTGCTCTTCTCTAGTTAACGTGGCACATTCACTAGTGAATGAATGCCAGCTGGCTCTTGTGTGTCTCTTGATCTGTTACGTTCCTGTGGCTACCTCCTGTTCCCTTCCACATGTGACTGTTGGTGATTTTGTCTGTTTTCCACATTTCTTTTGGGTTTATTGGGAACTTGGGTGAGCAGGTTTTCTTTGTTTTTGTAAGGTTGTCCTTGTTTTTGGTGCTAATCCACCTGCTTTGTTAGTTCTTATTTGGGAGTTTAGGAGGACACAAAATCCATGTTCCCCTGGCTGTAACCATCTCTGAAACCCATTAGTAAGTTTTGTCTTGCTTGCTTGTTCCCAAAAGTGGCTTGTAAGTTCTTCTTCTCCTTCCTCTCCTCCTCTTTCTCCTCCTTTTTCTTCTCCTCCTCCTCTTTCTCCTCCTCCTCTTTTTCCTCCTCCTCCTCCTCCTCCTCCTCCTCCTCCTCTTCCTCCTCCTCCTCCTCCTCCTTCTTCTTCTTTTTCTTCTTCCTGATCTCACAGAGACCTGCCTGCCTCTGCCTCCCAAGTGCTGGGATTAAAGGTGTGCAACACCACAACCAGTAATTCTAAAGATACAATGATTCTGTTTGATAAATTATATTATATTACAATTTTCTGAGTAGAAGGAAACTACAGCACAAACTACTCTTAATTTAAGTACTTACTTTGTACAACAGTTTTTATCTTTCTCCCTTCTGAGTATTTGAAAAACCAAATAGCACTTTGTTAAAGAACTTAAAATTCAGCATAGTTTATGGTGCTATATACAGTTCAGTTCTAGTTCAATTTCCTGTCAGTGCATTAATGTAGTTCTTTTATGGAGTGCATGGACTGGCAATTACCATTCCTCTGAATATGTATCATATATAATAGCAAATTAATTTTGTTGTATATTTAGATGTACTTGAAAAGACTAGTACACTTACTCTATGCTCTTTATCTAGCTTCACTTAATGTTAGCATGTTATATAACTGTGGTTAAGAATGTAGTACATTGTCATTATCTAAACCGTAGATAGACTTCGTTCATATTTCACATTTCCCACTAATATCCTTTTCCTGTTTCAGAATTCAATCTGGCATACTCCTTTGCATTTAGTCACAGTGTTTCCTTGTCTCTTTTTCTTTGTGGCTGTTTCTTTGTTGGTTATCATTACCTTGAAAGTTTTGAAGAATATAATTGAGATGTGTTTAGAATGTTCTGATTTTAGTTTTCCTGGTGTTTGAAGGAAGAATACCTCAGAGGTCAGTGTCCTTCTCTTATTGTGATGATTTAACACTGTTGATACTAACCTTGATTACTTGGTTGAGGTGGTGGCTGTGTTACTTACTTTCCTCATTACTGTGACAAAACAACCAACAAAAGCAGCTTAGAGGACTTCATTTTAATTCACAAGCTGAGGTAGAGTCTATCATGCTGAGGAAGACATGGCAGTAGGGATTAAGGCAACTGGTTATACTGGGTCCGCAGTCAGAAAACAGAGAAGAATGCTGGTGCTCAGCTTTCTTCTTCCTTTTTATTCAGTGTAAGACCCCAGCCTATGGGATGGTGCCACCCACAGTCCAGGTGGATCTTATCCCCAGTTAAACCTTCCTGAAATCACCTTCATAGACACACGCAGAAGTGTATTTTCATAATGGTTCTAAATCCAGTTGAATGGACGATGAAGATGAACTAGCACAGTGACTGCTTTGAAGGCGGAACTTTTCCCTGTTCATAGGGTATCCTTGGGGGTGAGTTGCTAACTCCAGTCCATAGTGAAGGAAGTAGAATTAAGAACCACTTCCTACAGGAAGTGCTTTAATAGTCTGGGACTGTTATGTAAGGTCATTGGTTTCATTTATTTTAGTAATTTATGTAAATATTAATATGGACTAATAGATATGTTTTTATTCGAATTACACTTATTGCTGTGACGTTGGCCTAAATTATTTTGTGAATTAGTTGTAGATTGCTGAGTGGGAGCTCCTTCAGGTTCCTTATCACATACCTCCATTTTCTTCCCAGCACTTCTTTACTTTCCATCTCATCCGTATCCTGCCAAACATTGAATACCTGGCCATTTCTTCAGGGAGGGGCTTTTTATGCGCTGCTGTATTTAATATCTGTTTGGTTGAGGATTTTGAGTCTTTTTATGAGAATATTGATCTAGAGTTAGCTGTCCTTTCTTGTAAGTTTTTTTTCTTCTTTTCATATTTCTGTAATGCTGATCTTGTAAAATGACTTGCAAGATATTCCTTCTGATTTTCTGGAAGTGGTTATATAAAATTTATATTATTTAATCCTAAATGCTTGTTGCCATTCATCAGTGAAGCTATCTTGACTTAGATTTTTCTTTTTAGAAAATTTTAAAGTGCAAACTCACTTTCATATCATAAATATATATGTATTTATATAGACATAGATGAGCCTACACACATCTACCCATATATATTCAGATTCTCTTTTTTTCCCTTGAACTTGATAGCTTATGCCCTCTAGGGACCTGGACTATTTCATCTGTTATTATGAGTTCATGAACATAGGATTATTTGTAGTGTTTCCTTTTTTCCTTTAATGTATGCTAGTTCAGTAGTGATGTTCCCATTTTCATTTGTGATGTCAATATTTTGTATCATCTCTTTTTGTCGTTAAGATTAACTAGAGCTTTATCTTGATATGCTTATTGATCTTTTCAAGGAACCACCTTTTGGTTTTCTGGGGTTTTTTTTGTTTGTTTGTTTTGTTTTGTTTTTCCCCTGTTTTTCTATTTTCTATTCACTAGTTTCTGCACTAATCTTCATTTCTTTTTATTCTGCTTATGATGGTTTTTGTTTCCTCTTCTTTTTCTAATTACCTTCAGAACAAGCATAGGTTATGTACTTCAGGTCTTTTATAATATAAATATTGAATATTCCACAGTTTGAGCAATGATTCTTCTCTGAAATCACATGGTTTGTCAGGAAAACTACATAAAAGAATGGGGTTCAGGAACACCTCAAAAGGAAAATGTTGTTGAATCTTGGGTTTTAATTGAAAAGAGCAGGAAAGGAGGAGTCTAGTAGAAGAAGGCAGACAATAAATTTTGTTTCTGAATGAAACGATGATAAAAGAAAGGACACTGAAGACAGCCTTTGACGTGTCCTTGGGTAGCCTTAAATTTTAAGGATTTTGTTTTTGCATTTCATTTTTAAATTTGATATTGCTGGTAGTGATGATAATATGGCACTGTTACTGAACAGAGCAGTGTGGCTACCCGGTACAGAGCTCATCAGGCTGCACACTGTCTAGTGTGTCACCTGCCCAGTTTCCTATTTCACTTATAGAGGATATGGGAACCAATACAGCGGCAGTTTGCCTGTTTTACTGATTCTTTAGCAGCCTATATCTATTTTTGCTGATTATTGCATTTTCTTTTATATTTTTCCCACAGAAATGCTGAGCCGATTATCAGGATTAGCAAATGTTGTTTTACATGAATTATCAGGAGATGATATTGAACAAACTATGACGACTCCCTTAGAAACTGTGAGTATGTCTGTTGTGATTAAAACAGATGAGACCTACGTTCTGTGTTCTTCAAGATATGAGGATGTGAGCAACCTCCCTTGGGCAAAGTAGAAATGATGTTTGAGAAAAATATTAAGACTGTATATGATCCTTCTGCCGTGTTTGTTAGCCAAAGAGATGTGGGTTAGAAATATGTGCTAGGTGAGATTGGGAAGGTCTTTTTCTGTTGTTCCGTGGGTCTGTTAACTCCTGTTCCATGGGAGAAGTTTAAATGGCAAACGGTACAGCGCACCATTTGTCTTTGAGAATATCTGTTTACTTTTATAAATTCACCTGCCCCCTTTCTTATAGTTTGCATTGTATTTTCTGAGGGTCACTTAAGGAATCAGAAGAAATCTGCTAGCTAGAAAATCTCTTTGATTTTCATTTTTTGTTTCTTGTTTGGGACAGGGTCTCATGTCCCCGATTGGCTTCAAACCTTCTGTAGCCAGAGATAACCTTGGATCCTGAGCCTTCTGCTTCTACTTTCTGAGGGTCAGGATAAAGGGTGTAGTCTGCCATGCCAGATTTATCAGTGCTGGGAACTGAACCCAGGGTTTAGTGCATGCCAGGCAGGTACTCTACCAAATGGAGCTAAATCTACAGCCCTTATCCAACCTTTAGTTTTAAATTTTAGGTTTTTCTGCTTAATAGTCTATAATCCTTGCTTACTTTAATCCTTTTCTTTGGTAAAATTAGAGTGCTAATACTTGAATGAGATAAAATTACTCAAGATACAGGTTGGCAAAGAATGAAATAGAGTTGTGGGAGTGAAGGAATTCCTCCTGGAAGTTATGCTTTTTCCCTGTGCATTAGCATTTTTTTCCCCTTATACCAGGAATTACCCCAGGAATCTGACATGGAATTTAATAATAGTGCACAAGAGGATGCTCTGGAACGCCTTGCTGATGCAGAGAAGTTGGTGGTGGAGCTGAAAGATATTATTAGACAGAAGGATATTCAACTCCAACAGAAGGACGAAGCATTACAGGTATTACTGTTTGGGTCATTTGCTAAGCGTTTGATGAAGACAGATTGTACACATTTTTCTCCTTACTTAGATTATTAGGAATCTGTATATTTCTTAAGTACTGTAGCATAATGCCTACTGAAAGTAAGTTCTCTTATGTGTTATGTAAATAGTGAGTAAGTATTGATTTGTCTTCATTATTCCCTGGCAGGAAGAAAGAAAGTCTGCTGATAACAAAATTAAAAAAATAAAACTTCATGCAAAGGCCAAACTCACTTATTTGAACAAACATATAGAAGAAATGAAGGCACAAGGAAGGCCTGCTCCACCTGCAGAGCCTCACTCTGAGGAGCCACTCTCCAAGGTTTGAGAAGGACTGGGGTAGAATAGGTGCTTCCCCTTCCGATATAGCGCATAGGCCCTAAGCACAAGCATTTATGGTGGTAACAACACAGCATGAAAGGCTGTCCTTTCTTATTGAACTTGTAGTTTGCACTGTAGGCTACACATGAGCTGGAGGGAGGTGGGGTGGCGGGTATGACAAAGGCCTACAGAAAATGTGGACATGAAATGCCAGTTGTTTCCTAGACTGTCAGAAACTGAAAAGTCTCACAGGAAGAAGTAAGTAGTAAATTGAGACAGATACTAGACATGT
Source organism: Eospalax fontanierii (assembly GCA_035773235.1). Taxonomy (NCBI): domain Eukaryota; kingdom Metazoa; phylum Chordata; class Mammalia; order Rodentia; family Spalacidae; genus Eospalax; species Eospalax fontanierii. Next base: position 61,679,192 of record CM069534.1, on the reverse strand, counting down.
ACTTTTTGGACAGTTTGATCATTGATTAGAACATTAAAAACCATGATCTCTAAGGGTGCCCTCCCCTCCTCCCCAAATCTTTTTATTCCTTAATGTGGAATGTTCTTTGTTGTTCTATGGCTACGTAATAGTGGAGACCATTGCTTTCCATTTGCGGGCTGTGGAGGAGCACCTGTGCAGTTTGTGTTAGACCCTGGGCTTAGTCCTAATTCCACAGGGGTGTGAGAAGAGACTCAGAGCAAGCTTCTTACCTTCCCAACGCTGATTTTTAGAAGCATTTCTTATGTTCTTAGGTAATGTTATTTGCGTTCTTCTCTTTATGGTTCTCTGACACTCTCCTCCCCTAGCTGTGGTAGTACTAACCTTTTGTTTCCCGTATGTGTTTCTTCAATCTTCCCTTTAGTCTTGTTGTTAAATTTTTAAATTATCCATTTTATACTCTACTTTTCAATTTAATTTAATTCTTGGTCCCAAGGCCTTAAATATATCAGTATCTTTTAGCGTCATTTAGTTTTTCTGTTAAATAAATGGTTTCCAGCAGCCAACTCCAGCTGTCAGCAGTAGTAACTCTTTACAGCTGTACACTTGGTACCGAGCTAGGTACTCACAGAAGGTATACTAGGTATACTAGGTACTCACAGAAGGTATACTAGGTATACTAGGTACTCACAGAAGGTATACTAGGTATACTAGGTATACTAGGTACTCACAGAAGGTACACTAGGTATACTAGGTATACTAGGTATACTAGGTACTCACAGAAGGTATACTAGGTATACTAGGTATACTAGGTACTCACAGAAGGTACACTTGAGAAGATGTGTGCGGTCCACAGATGCTTTGCTGACATAGGAAAGAAAATGTCCAGTTGTTCTTTTTCCTTCCAGTGAGCAGATCTGGGCTTGTGGGGAATTTAATAGCAACATGAACTCTGATCTAAGCAAGAGCGTTGAAGGAAGAAAGTAGCTATTGAAAGATTTGGATTTCTCCTCACTGGCTGTTTTCAGATGCTTCACCCCTCACTGAACATCAACTATAGTTTTCTGAACTCTGCTCATGATATTTTCAAAGCAGCAAGACAAAGGGTTTTCCATTAAATGTAGACTTACATGACCTTGGCTGATTTTACTCAGGCTGAAGCTGTCAGAATAGGACATTTCTTAGGAATATTGATTCCTCTTCAGTATCTTCCTGCTTTTGATTACTTTCCAATGTTTTCTTAAAAAAGAAATATATATATATATATATATATATATATATATATATACACTATTTTTATTTTTGAGAACTTCATACATGCATACAGTGTATTTTCATTATACTCACCTGTCACTCCTCCCCTTAACTCTTCCCAGATCCATTTCCCACCCCCAACCCCCAGCCAACTTTGTGTCCTCTCAGTGTTTTCCAATAGACAGTTGGTGTTGTCCAGAATTTAGAGCTGTTCTCTGGGAAAGGGTAGATCTTACAGGAGCTAACTGGCCATACTAAAATTGGAAAACATCAAGATTCATTACTTTTTAAATTTTAAAAAATAAGTTTGGGTGTGTGTCTGTCTGTCAGGATGTCTGTGTGAGTGTATCCACACGTGTTTATGTATATGCTCAGAGGCCAGAAGAAGGTGTTAGATCCTTTAAAACTGGAGTACCAGATATTTGCAGGGAACCTCACCCCCACAGCTTGTTATGCAGGTGCTGGGATCTAAAACTCTAGTCCTCATGATTGCATAGCAAGCACTCTTAACCACTGAACTATCTTCCCCAATCCAGGATTCATTACTTTCTGTTAGGTTTTTCTTATTTCCATCAGTTTAATGAAGCTATAATTAAAAGTGTATAAAGGGCAAATAGAATAAAAGATTAAATATGTAGTAATTATAACTGTTTTAAGTGACTTCATCATTGCATTTTCAGCATGATAAGAGTTCTGAGGAAGAAGAGATGGAAGTAGAGAAGATAAAACATGAACTCCAGGAGAAGGAGAAATTAATTAGCAATTTGCAAGCCCAGCTTACCCAGGCACAGTCAGAGCAAGCTGCACAGGTAGGAGTGTGAGTTACCTCATCATTACTAGACTAACAAATCTCTAATACTCAGTGGTTTAATATATAAATGTCTTTTTAGGATAGTGAATTTTTATTCATCAGTCTTCTTCCCTGCCTACTCCCTACCTCTCCCTTATTTCCAAGTCTACTCATTTTATTAGAGTAGACATTGGTGTTTGACATTCTTGATCCTATTTGCAGATACTCAATATACTCTTCCCATGTGTGGTTCACAGTTTTTTCAGAAATGCTCTTGAATTATCTGATTAATAGCGTCTGATCTGCTCCTTTGCTCTACTTTTTTACTTGGGGCGTCTTTTACACAAGTATATGTTGTGTTTATTTTCAGCATTTACTATTTTCCTCAATTGCTTTATTTTTCTTCATTACATTTTTTTCAGGTTCTTTTTCTTACTTCACTCAAGGCTTTCTGTTTTGTGTTACTTTGTTTTGTTTTGTCTTCTGTTCTAGAGTGGTTTTCCTTTTATGTCAAGTTCTTCCTAAGCTTTGTTATCTCTCTTGAATTTTTCTAATTTTGACTTTCCTTTCCTGTCCTGTATACTCAAAAAAAAAAACTTAAACTTTTTGAAATGAGTTATAATAATTTCTACTTGTTTTTTTTTAAAGCAAGCCTTTGGTATATATTATTCTCTTTAAGCATATTATTCTGCTTCTTAGTCTCTATGTTTTGGTTTTTGTTTGTTTCTGAGAGAGGGTCTCACATGTAGCCTAGGCTGACCTGGAGCTCACTACATAGTCCAGGCTGGCTTCAGAGTTATTGACAGTCCTCTTATACCAGCTTGCTGACGGCTAGTATTATAGGCATGAGATATCATGCCTGGCTTTTAATGTTTGTTTTTCTTTTTAGTACTAATTTCATCTGGTATTTGTACTGGATCTTCTATTCTTCATTTTTGTGTGAAATTAGTTTTTCTGAACCTTCAGAAGATTTGTTTCAGCAAATTTTTTTTCACAAATTTCTGTGTTTTGTTTTTATTGTGGTACTCAAATATATAGTAGTTAGAGTTCTCAGATTTGTGACTTTCTTCCACCTGCCCTTCATGTTGGTCTGTTCCAGCACTGTTCAATATGATAACCAATTTACTTGTTTATCAATAGACAAGTATCTAAACAAACTGTGATTTATCTACACAGTGGATACCATTAGAAATAAAAAGGAAAGAATTATATATCACTGGTTTGTCTTTATTTTATTTTTTTAAAGTATTTTATTTATTATTTTTATTTTAGGTGTATGAGTGTATTGCCTACATGTGTGTATGTGCATCCATGTCGTGAAATGCCCGTGGAGGTCAGAAGACAGAGCTCTTAACCATCTGTCTTTATTTGAAACCTCAGATTTTATCAATACTTAATTTTAAACTAGAAAAAAATACTAATTTATATTAAAATAGTAAATTTCTATATTTACTTTCCAGTTATGATTTATCTTGATAACAACTGCTGTTTATACTGTCTTCATTAAGTATTCATATAAATACATTACAGTATTACTTAGGGCTACAGAAAAAAGTCATTTAGACAGAATCAGCTTGTGGACATCAACTGTGTATACACTGGTTATTACATAACACCTCAGCAGATTCTTCCTTGATGCAACAAAGTAGAACATAGACCTCAGCAGATTCTTCCTTGATGCAACAAAGTAGAACATAGACCAAAACAAAATGGTATATAATGGAAAAGTAATTTGTACTTCAGCTTTAATCTTAAATAATGTTAAAAACAAGACCTGTTCTTCAGACGTCATATGTAACTTCATGTGGTTGGTCTATAACAAATTATATAGCATACGTATATAGCTTCCCCCCCTTTTTTGTTTATATTATCCCTATTGTGCTTTTGGTTTTGAGTCAGGGTCTTGCTGTATAGCTCTGGCTAGTCTTGAACTTTCAGTCCACCTGTCTCAGCTTCCTGTTTTTGGAATCTCAGGCTTGAGCCATTATGCTCAGCATTTTTTTTTTTTTTTTTTTTTTTTTTAGTTTTTGGTTCAGTGCTTGGGCTAGAAACCCAAGTCCTTGAATGTGCAGGGCAAGGAGTGCACTAGTGAGCTGCCTCGTCAGCCCTCTTCATTTTGATTTCATTCCTAGCAGTTTCTTCTATGTGTGACCTCTAATGAGTCAGTTTTGAGACACAGAGGGTCAAGATTGCCTCAGCCTTTTAGTGCTTCTTACTGCGAAACCCTTACATTTTCCCATGGTCAAAGAATGGCTCAGCACTGCTGCTGGTTGAAAATTAGCCACTGTCTGTTCAACAAATTCTTGACTTCTTGGATTTTCCTGTTTACTCTGTGGCTGTCTTCTTCCTGTTAGACAGTCTAATGCCAGTACATCTTCCTGATTTCAGTGGTTTGCCCTTACTTTTCTGTACTCTAGGATTATAGGACTATCTTCCTAATTTTCCTGTCAGTATCATCCATGGCTTTTTGGTTTTTTGGTTGGTCTGTCTCTAGTATGTGAGCATTCAAAGACATTGAAAACAACATTGCTATTGCTTCTGTCTTCCTCTGAAATATTTTAATAATTCTTATTAAAAAATAATACAAGTAATAATACTCAAAAAATAGTACATGAAATTCTTTTTTGTGTTAAAGTGGAAATTAGAAGAAATGTGGTGGATAATGAGGACAGAGGAGAAAGCAAAGTCAAAGAATGCTAATCCTTTTGCTTAAATATTTTCCCCTTAGTTTGAAAAAAGTTCTGCAGAGATGGAAGACTTTGTCATGATGAAGCAGCAGCTCCAGGAAAAGGAAGAACTCATTAGCACGTTGCAAACCCAGCTCAGCCAGACCCAGGCAGAGCAAGCTGCACAGGTAGGGTGATGGGACCTTTATTACAGTAGAGAATCAGGAAACCAAAGCATTGTTACATGGCAAGTCAATATTGACAGCCACTGTTTAAGGCTTTGTAGACCAAGGGAAAGTAGCTGGAGCATTAAAGTTGAGATTCTAAGAGTGCAGTAGAAGAGATTGGAAGTATGGCAGATGGTAAGCGTGTTGTTAGGGAGCACTAAAAACCTTCAAAAGGTGTTCTTTGTCTGGATGAGTTTCCATAGCCTAATTGATGGCTGTTCATTTGTTTCACGGGTCCAGAAACTTGTTTTTAATAGTGCACTGAGACTCAATCTCTTAGGAATGTGCTTATGTGGAGTTCTAAGGAGACTGATAGATAAGCCAAAAGAAATTCTGATAATTAGCTCCATTCCTTATGTGAATTAAAATCTTATTAGGAAGATAAATTTTAACCTTAAAGTTTTTAATGATGAACATATAATGACAAAGTGTTTAAGGATGGGAATTTTCTTGTTAAATGATACTAGGATGTGCCATTCTTGCCCGTATTTCTGAAACCAGGGCCAGGCTGTTTAAACTGACTTTCTACCTGTTTTCTCAGTTACTTGTCTGACAACCTATTACGTGGTTTTCCTTTGAGGATGCTTTTGAATCATGACACATTTTATTTCTGGAGTGTCTTTGTACAGAGCTGATCTTATCCATCAGACATATTGGTGACATATGGTTATCAATGTAGGGGTGCCTTTTGTCTAGGAACTGCCTGCTGTTGAATACATAGTTAAAATTATATAACCTGAAATTGTTCGTTTTATCCTATTAGCCTTTATTGGGTCCTAAATGTAGCGTTATGTACAGTGTAGGGTGGAGAAATGTGAGATTCTGTTTTAACTTATAAATTGCTTAAAATATAGGCAATCAAGATGTAAATATGTTAACAGATCCATCATGAAGGAGGTCATTCCAGATAAATACCAAAGGCCAAGTGTGGTGACACGAGCTTTTATTCTAGCACTTAGAAAGCTGAAGTGGGAAGATCACAGGTTTGAAATTAGTATGGACTACGTAACAAGTTCTATATAGTGAAGAAATAACTCAGAAATATAAGTACCCAAAGAAACATCACTAAAATAGTACATATTTAGAGAAAGAAACATGCTTTAATTTGAGCATGGAAGTTACAGAAGGTTAAATGGACAAAGTGGATTTATGCAAAACCATGATTGATAGATAACACTCCAGACAAATGGGAGGAAGGTGTTCTACTTGTGGAAAAGAATGTGGGCAACGTCTCAGACAAGAAAACGAATGCAGTCCATTTAAAGGAGAATCTTAGATATACTTGACTAGAAAAACACTCCTCTGCCTTCACACTTAAAACATTGTATTTCAAGTTCATAGTGAAGTCAGAATTCCAGTAATTGGGAATTTGAAGAATTTAGTTTCTTAATGTACCAAGATGATCCTGAGTAATTCAAGTTATTACAGAATAAGAAATCAGCAGTAGTTGAAAGCCTAATGCAAAGTAGTCCGACTACAAGCGAGTTAGTATCTCAGTAAATCTTAAGGAGGTGAATGAGCAGACAGCAAGTCTAAATATCAAGCTAACATGGATACCATTTCCATTTCATCCTGTTAAAAACCTGTTACAAACAAGCCTGGAAGGCTATAGATGATGATAGCTAACACAGCTTTCTCGGGAGGTGGTGGGTTTGGAAGCACTCAGTTCTTTAGTCATCGAATCCTTGAGAGCCAGACTAGAAAGAACAGATTTGTATTTCTATTTGTTCAGAGTCTTGAGTAACATCCATGAGCTTGAATTGCTCACTTACAGGACATAAATTTTCATTGAGCATGAAAGTACCCAGAGTTTAACAGAAATCTAACTTCACTTTGTATGTTTAATTTTTTGATCCTTTCAGAATTGAAAAAAAAAAGCTTCTTGCATATTTAAAGCATTGCTCTTGAAAATAATATAACTTCTAATTAAAATTTATATATTTCTGAATGTGATAATAGACATTCTCTCCTGTTGGGAAGTTACTGCCAGGTCTATTGCTCTTCCGGCATTCTCATTCTTGATGTTCAGAGTTGAATTTTTGATAACTGCTGTCTGTCAATAGTGCTTAGTGCCCGTCTTTGGAGAGTAGGTTATAAGATTTGTCTGTGAAATATTCTGAGAGTATAACTTGTATAGTTTCTCTGGTATGTGTCTTCAGTTGAGTTCCATGCAGCAGGTGGTCCGAGAGAAAGATGCCCGCTTTGAAACACAGGTTCGTCTTCACGAAGATGAGCTTCTTCAGTTAGTAACCCAGTCAGATGTGGAGACAGAGATGCAACAGGTGTGTTGCTCAGACTCGGTAGAATGTAACATACAATCAAGACATCACGGCCACTTTTCCACCGTCACCTTTCCCACCGCTCTCCAGTTGGCCTCTGTGTGCTCCTGTGGCTTCTTGTGGTCTCCTCACCTTCTGTTGCATATCATTCTTTCCCTTATCCCTTGTCTTTTACTCCATCTAATCAGGTTAGAACTTTACACCTGAATTTAATTTGAGGCTTCTTGTGGTTGTCAGAAATGGGCTGGTTCTCTTTATTTTGCTGGTTGCAGCGACCTTTCGTGCACTAACCCTGATCCAAAGCATCAAATGGATGAAGTCAGTTTTTAAATGAAAAGAAAAAAAAAAAAAAAGAGTGAAGGTGAAAATGAATGATTTTGAAGTCAGGAATTTTTTATTAAATCAGTATTTTTAAAAAGTTCTTTAATTGATACTGAAAATTGACTTCATTGTATTTGAATTTACCATCTACTAACTCACAAGTATTTGTGCATAGTATATAGTACAGTGCAGTTAAAAGGCACTTTATGTTTGATCTGTTTTTGTTTGTTTGTTAGCATATGTGCAGGTGTATGTGTGTGCACGCAGGTGTGCATGTACATATGTGCAAACATACATGTGCATGTGCATGTGGAGGCCAGAGGACAACTTTGGGTGTCATTCCTCAGGAGCCTTTTACTTCATTTTTGTTTTGTTTTGAGACAGGGCCTCCAATTGGCCTGAAGCTTGCCAGTTAGACGTGGCTAACTGACTGGCCAGCAAGCCCCAGAGAGCCAACTGTTTTCATCTCCCCAGTGCTGGGATTATAAGTACACACTACCAGGTCTGGCTTTTTTAACCTAGATTCTGGGGATCAAACTCAGATCTTTGCAAATACTTTACTGACCAAGCCATCATCTCTATCATCCCTGATCCCTGTGTTAATGTGTTTTGTTTTGGTTTTTAGTGCAAACTTTTTCCAGGTTCAAAGAAATCTTTAGAATGTACCACTAAGTAGAATGTCAGAATACAATAGTTTTCTAAGTATAATATCAGTTGTATATATGTATCAATTATTTGTTTATCCAATGAGCGTTTTTCAAGTGCCTACCCTATGCATGAAAAATAGAAGAGAAATGTTTTTTGCCTATAAAGAATGTTCTCTTTGGTAGATAAGATATGTATGTTACCTATGTTATTTAGGGACATAAGCTATTTAATTTTCAAAGTGAGTATGTGTCATTTTCTCTTAAGTTTTAAAAAGCCTCCCTAATTCAAGGCCTTGCTCGCATTTGGGTTTGGTTGTTGTCAGTGCTCTGAAGATGGCATTTTGGAGATTTTTATTGCTGCTGGATGGGGCATGACATGCTGGTGTTCCGTTCTTTAATCTCTTATCTTCCGTACTTGGAAACTTAACCATACATGACATTTTGGAAGGTTAGCAAATAAGAGTGCATATTTGTTTGTACATTATGTCTAAAATGTTTTCTTTTCAGAAATTGAGGGTGATGCAAAGGAAGCTTGAAGAACATGAAGAAGCCTTGCTGGGCCGTGCTCAGGTTGTAGACTTGCTGCAACAGGAGTTGACTGCAGCTGAACAGAGAAATCAGGTACTGTCTGTGATTTTTACTGCCTGCCAAGGGAGGGAGAGTTCATTTCTACTTTAGGTTGCTGGGTGGCAGGTGTAAAAGCCTGCTCTAAGCCTTTAAAGAGTTGATGCCATTTATTAATTATTTTTTCCAGCAAACACTCTGCTTAAGTGGTGGTGATAAGCACAGTTTCTTCCCTTATGGAGCTTTTGGTTCCCATCTTATTGGTGCACCTTTTCTTTGTCATTTGAGATGTAAAGTCTTACTCTCTGAGAAATTCCCATTTTCTAAATGTAGAGAGTTTCTTTTTCATCACTTTGCCCATCTGTATTGAGGTATTCTGCTTTACACATGGTCTCTGCTTTGCCTGTTTTATCGCTTGACTTTCTGTTGGGTTGAAGTGACCCTAGAATGCAATATTGCCTTGAGTCTAAAGGGGATATGGGATGTTGAAATTCTAAATCTTAAACTTCATGTATCCCATGCCCTGATCACAGTACATCTTGCCATTCCCTTTCTTATAGTCCTGATTTTCATTATTGTTGGGGTCTGTTGACCTTCCTGCTTTGTTCCTCCAGTATGTCACTTCTTCCTTTTTCTCTGTACAATATCGACCCATGCTTGCCAAATTGGGCTATTCTTACCTGCCTTTGGATTTGCTGTATCCCTATCCTCTCTGATATCCAGGTAGCCAAGTCCTAATACAGAATTGTTTGCTTGTTCATCTGGGTGCTGTGTGCTGCTAGGTAAAGTCAGCCCCATTCTTTCTCTTTAATAATCTACTCCCCTGGGGCTGGAGAGATGGCTCAGTGCTTGAGAACACTGACTGTTCTTGCAGAAGATCTGAGTTTGAATCCCAGCGCTTAAATCGCTGCTAATAACTGTTGGTACCTCCAGTTCCAGGGGATCTGATGCCCTCTTCTGTCTTCCGCAGACATTGCGTGACACGGGTATACCCATTACATGCAGTGAATACATGCATACACATAAAATGAAAATAATAAATTTTAAAAAATCAACTTTTCTTCCTGAGGTAGGCTATCTTTCTAGTATAGAAACATGTTTCCTTTTCCTTTATCCTCATAAAACCCGCACTTTGATCCCATGTGTTCTCTTCGGATGACATCAGACAGTGAGCTTCTGGTCCCAATTGTGCTAGACAGATACTGCATAGATAGTTATATCTATGTGACCTTTGGCAAATTACATATTAGTTAACAGCACTATGAACAGTAACTACTTTATGTAATATATACTGTTATCATCCCTTTATCACAGATAAAGAAACTCAGCCATTGAGAACTCGTGCACGCCCTCAGTTGATTTCCATCTGTGAAGTAAGAGTCGTAGTATTTATGTCATGGACATGTCATACAATCACATGAGATAGTATGTGAAAGTACTTAGCACAATGTTTGACACCTATAGCACATTTTGATAGCTAAAATTACCACCACTCTACTGAAGTCATTTAGAGAATCATGAAACACTTGTGAATTGTCAAATCTAATGGATATCTTCTGAGTCTTATTTTACTAGACCTTTCTGCCGTATTCTTTTCTTGTTCTGTTTTGTCCATTTTTAAAGCTAGGTTTTACTAGGTAACCCAGGCTGGCCTTGAATCCATAATCCTCCTGCCTCAGCTCCCATGTGCTAGGATTATAGGAATATAGCACCATATCTGACCAATATTTGTTACTGTTGATCACTTATTCTTTGAAGCTTCCTTAAAGTCCATTGCTTTGACTATTCAAACAGGGCATATCTTGTTTCTCTTCCTGTATCTCTGGAGCTTTTCATTTTTTTTCTTTTCCTTCATAAACTTTTCTTCCTGCTCATTAAACGATATTTGCCAGTGGATTAGCCTCATCCCAGTATTCTTACTATGTACATTCTTCTCTTTCCCCTGTGACTCTATCTCCACTTGTACTGATGTCTCCCAAATATTTATCTCCCCAGTGCATCTGGTCTATGTTCAGTTCTCTGATGAGTCATGGCTAACATACAGGCTTAGCAAGCTGAAAAAGTAAAATACAAAACCCAACTTTCCTCCTTAAAACATACTATTTGTTGCTCAGAAAATTAGAAGAACTACTGTATGGTCTGGCAGTCCCACCATTGGGTCACAGCCAAAGTACACACTCATGTTCATTGCAGCACTATTCATAGTAGTCAAGATAAAGGACCGACATAGGTGTCTTCAGTGGATGACTGGAGAAATGTGGTCTATACACACAATGGAATGTTACTCATTATTTTTCTAGTCTTATTTACTCTTGACACTTGAGTATTACCCACTACTAACCCCAAACTTAGATAGCCATATTTTTTAATTCTCTGCTTTGCGTGTCTTATTTCTCTACCTGAAATATCATTTTTAGTACCTATTTATATGACTGATTCCTCATATTTAAATTTTATAACATGTGGCTTTCTTTTAAAGGAAGACTGCCCTAACTTCTTCTTAGCTCCCATGAATATTTTCTAAGTATCCCTCTAATCCCCTCTGTCCTTTGTATTATACTGAGTTCCTTCTGGGCAAGGACTGGATTCATTCATTCATTGTTTGATGAGTACTACTTTCTGCCATGTACTGTGCTGGGTGCTGGAGATCAGTAAGGATAAAATGAAATGCCTCCTTCCCTCATGGAATTTTTTTCTAATGGAATAGGCAAAAATGAAAAAATAATGATATAGGACAAACACATGAGTATATGTCCAAATGAGTATGTCCAAAGTTTCTGAAACCCAAGCCTGGAGGGACTAATGCCATTGGTTGAGCCCACTTGCCTAGCTCCATGCTTCACCTGGATGCTGTATTCCAGTGTGCTCACTGAATGAAAGAAGGAAGTTGTGGGGCATAACGCTTTATCTTTTTCCCCCCTTAGGATCTTTCACAGCAGTTACAGCAGTTGGAAGCTGAGCACAATACTTTACGAAACACCGTGGAAACAGAAAGACATGAGTTCAAGGTTCTAATGGAAAAGATGGAACTTGAAGTGGCAGAGAGAAAATTATCCTTGCATAATCTTCAGGAAGAGATGAATCAGCTTCTGGGACACTTGGAGCAAGCAGGCCAAGCCCAGGCTGAACTGGAGTCTCGGTATAGTGCTCTGGAGCAAAAGCACAAAGCCGAAATGGAAGAGAAGACTGCTCATATTTTGAGACTTCAAAAGACTGAACTAGAGCTGCAGTCTGCCTGTGGTGCTCTAAAGGATGAAAATTCAAAACTTCTCCAAGATAAGAGTGAACAGGCAGTTCATTCAGCCCAGGTCATCCAGCAGTTGGAAGGTCAGTGGATTTGGTAGCTTTTGAAGGCCTCATCTCTAGCCCCTGCATGACTCGTACTTCCTACTTTCAGAGATCTGTTAATAATACCATTTGCTCAACCACCTGAACCAATAGCAGGATAAAGAAAGCATCTCTTTTTTTCCTTCCTCTGAGGTTTTTGTCTTCCCAACATTATATTCATAGTACAAAAGCTAGAGGTAATGATGGTCTAGGTATTAAATAGAATGTACTGGGAAGAGTTCAGGACTGAAATGAATAGGATTTGAATTTGTCCTTGAATTTGTCCCAAAGACCAAGACCAGATCTAGTTATAGTGACTAAATAACAAGAAGTTATCCATAACTCCAACTATGGATCTCAGTGCTTTTCTAATGGGTGAAAATTTCATTTTAAAGAAAACTTTTGTCCTCTAAGCAAGTTTTAAGAAACATTTTAAAGTATTTTATTAAAATTGAAAACTCTAAAAATATTTCAGAAGTTTATGAAGATATGCAGCTCCCTGAACACTAAAAATACATCTCACCAGACTTCTTCCAAATATAAAACTTCTACTGATAAATGGACATATATTATGGAAAGGCTTTAGAACTAAGTTGAAAATGGGTACAAAGAATTGGCTATCGACCAAAAAGTCCAAAGGGCATTATGTGGGAACAGAGTGACGTAGGAGCACACTGTCCTCTTAACTGTGTTCGTGTTTAAACCTTTTTATGGGCTCTTCATAGGGTCATAATACTTTAAGTGGAGAGTGAAAAGCATAAGTTATAAACCACTAAACCACTTTTTAGGAAAGAAAGGTAACATGAACATTTTTTAAGTGTCTAAGACTATTTTTAATCACACGTATTAAGTGTACATGTTAATGGCATTTAGTGTGATAGTTGCATGCATGTATACAGCATGTGTTAATCACCTCCAGTCACCTTTCTTCAAACCTCTTCTCCTCTCATATCCCCTCACCTTTCCAAGTCCCTAGCAATTACATTCTTTTTGAGACTGACTTCTTTTCTTTAGTTCCCATATATGAAAGAGAATATATAGCATTTGCCTTTCCATGTCTTATGGCATTTAGCATGATGTCCTCCTGTTCCACCCATTTTGATGCAAATGATAGACTTCATTTTTCTTTGTGGCTGTGTAGTACTCCATGTGTTTATTTTACCTTTGAAGGAGGCAGTTTACTGAAATGCTGTTAGTCCAAATAGTTAAAAAATGTCATTGGCATCCTAATTTTAATTATGATAACTGAACTAGTAAAGTACATATAGTATCTCTTTAGAAGATAGTAAGCCATTATGTTTTAGACTAGAAACAGCTATCTCTTATGTTTACTTGTTCTGTTTTCCTCAGACAGCACTTGTTTTCTTTTCCTTAGATCAACTCCAGCAAAAATCTAAAGAAATTAGCCAATTTCTAAATAAACCAAACTTGCAAAAACATGAAACAGCTTCTCAAACTTTACCAGATGTTTATAATGAGGGCGCACAGGTAATTAAATGTGAATTTCTTATGAATATGATCAATTTGCGTTTGCTGTGTTGATGGGCTCTAATGAATATTTATTACAGACAGTAGCACGAACTTGTCTATTTTACCTAATGAAATGCTTTGGAAGAGGATGATTCTATTGAAAGGAATGATGAAAGGCATTAAGGCAGTATCCCAATAAGGAATAATGAGCAAATAATTTTAAAAAGCACTTTCTCAGGAGGGTTTCTAACAGTAACCTCTTAAAAATCGGTATTGGGACCGAATCATTGCTTTTGCTTTTAGAATTAATTTTACCAGTGCAGCAGTCAGATTTGTTCTGGCAGAGTGTGATCTGATTAGCTTTAGTATGCACAAATCTGTCTAAGCATTATAGACATCATATTACTTCCAGTAAAATATTAATAGTAAAAGAAAAACTTTAGTTGCTGAGTGGCTGGTTGGTCGGTACATTATCTTTTCCTTTTGCAACAATCCCTTTGGAAAACTAGATTACAGTCACCTCAAGGCTACTTCATATGTGTAAGTGTCAAAACACAGGGAATTTGATGATCTTAGTTGACCAAGCTGCAATAAGTGGATTCATGCACCTGCATTGTAAAACTATGTCCTTCCACACTGACATCCATGTTAAGACAAGAGTTCGTGATCCCTGGATAGGACTGTGTACTGATAAACAGTTTTGCTTCTTGGTTTCTAGTATCTAGGCTTTCCAGTGTCTTCTGTTAGTCCATTTTTCTTTTTCCTCCAATATTTTAAGAAGACATTTGCCAACAGTTAAAACAGACTGAGAAGTTTCATACCAAACACTTGCATACCTTCCCCTAGATTCAATCAGCACATTTTCCTGTATGTTTTTGCTCATCAGTTATCCATCTATCCATTAATGCTGTTTTACATTTCAGTTGTCAGCATTGGTACTTTTTTTCTCTAAATATTCAGCATGTCCCATTGATTAGATTCCAACATTTGTTTATAGTTGAGGTATACTAGTTGAGGAATTCTTCTCTTGAGGTAAGATTTACAAACCATTAAATGTGCAAGTCTTCAATATTCCATTTAGTGAATTTTGTTAAATGTATTTAGCTATGGTACTCAAACTGCTAATATCACTATCACTCCACAAAATATTCTCTTTAGAGTGAACTATTACTTTGTTTCTGTTTTTCACCATGATTTTGCGTGTTTTACATCATATAAATATAATGTAGTGTGTGCCCATTTGTGTAAAGCATTTTTTACTTAACATGTTTTCAGCTTCATAATTTATTCTTTTATATTACCATTCTGGAGCAAAAACACAGGTAAAATAAAGGTAGACAAATGGTTGCAGCCATGATCTAATAACATTTTTTTAATAAAAATAAGTAGAAAACCTCTAAAAGTTTCCAAATCTTCATTTGATATTCCCATCTGATACCATTCTGTGTAAAGGACTTCCCTTGTGTGTGTCTGTATGTGCATGTTTATTAGTATAGATGGATTCTTACAACTCTTGTGTGGGTAATGACTTTATCTTAACCCTGTTATTTTTGCTGACTATAGAGTTTTTTTTTTTTTTTCCTTTTCTTGAAACATTTTAAGAGTTCTATTCAGCTGCCTTCTCTGTCATGTTGTTTTTGATAAGAAATCTCTTTTTTATTTTTTCCTGGTTGCATTGTAGGATTTTATCATTGACTTTGAGCACTGGAGTTTTGATATACCTTGGCCTTATTTCACATTTCCTGTGTCATTGGAAATATTCTGTCACTAGATTATTTTTATGACTCTTGCCCTCCTTTGAGAATGCCAGTTACACATATATTAATTGTTGTTGTTTTGGCACTCATTGATACTGGCTTAAATTTATTGTTTTTTTTCTTTATTTTCATTCTGTTTGTTTCTATGTCTATATCTTTAAGTTTACTAATCTTTACTTCTGTGATGTCAATGTTATGCAGTCTCTTTTTTTCTGTGTCAGACATTATAATTTTCTAGAAATCTTATTTGGGCTTAAAAAAATAGCTTCCTTGTTTTATTTTGGCCTTTTGCATATATAAGAATGAGTTTTAGTGACTGTCTTTTTTTATTCTTTAGTGATATCGGTCGTTGGATATTTAGTTCTGTATAGATACTTCTTTCAGACCATTGAAGAACATCTTTTACTGTCTTTTCACCCCTACCCCCACCCCAGCATTTCTTCAGTAATCACTCAAGTGATTGTTCCCAGATATAGAAGTATCATATTTTCTACTGAGCTTTAAAAAGACATTTTCTCTTTTTGATGGACTCAGTTTTGTTTTTCTTTGCAATTTTCTTGGTCTTACTGAGTTTTTTTTTTCTTACATATATACCATGTGTTGAAAAAATTTTGACCATTTCTTAATTCTTATGTCTGTTCTGTTTTTCCTCTATTCTGACAATCCAATGAAAGTATATTGAACCTTTTATTTACTCTTGTCCTACATATCCCTGAAGCTATGGTCATTTTTCTTCAGTCTTTCCCCCGCCTCAGTCATCAGACGTTAATTTCTGTTGATCTGCCTTCAAGTCCACTAAGTATCTCTTCTGTCATCTGTATTCTGTGAAGCCTATCCATTGACCTTTTCGTTCATTTATTCCGATTTTTTGTTCTAGAATTTCAGAAATTCAATTGGATTAATTATGTCTTGGATAAGTTTGCTTTGAGTCAGCCTAAGAAATGCAGAGTTCATTCTCAGACAGAAATTTGGGCTGCGTTCACACAGAGAATAGGACTCCTCTGCTGAGGCCCTTCCTCTGTCTGATTACTGTCCTCATCACATTCTAGCAGTTTTGTGTGTCCAAAGTATCCTCATTTTCAAGACAGAATACTTGTGGCTGTTTTATTTGTCTTATATATTATAAGCTAAGAACTTTCCTTTAGATAAAAGCTCCAAAACAGAAACTTACTCCTTACTGTTTCTTTTATCAAAAATGAAACTCTGTGACTAACTATAATGTGCAAACCTTATGGCTTAACAGTTTCAAAATTATGTGAAAATTATATAGAATAAGCCCTCTGGAGGCAAAAAATATATAAAAAGACAGAAAAAAAATTGTTAGGGAAAAACAAACATTCTGGATACATAAATTAAGCAGAAGAACATCTTTATTATGCATAGGGGGAAACACAATGGAATAGCTATTAAGATTTTTCATTCAGCCTTTCTTGAGAAGCACCTCTCCTGTTCATTCTCCTTAAGACCTTGTTGCTTGCTGGCATTGATCTAATCTTATGATATTGCTTGAGAACTTAAAAATGCTCTTTTATATACAGTAGACTTGAGATTTCTATTTTTGTAATCTAGGCTTCAATCTTACATTCAAAAGCCAGTGACAGGAAGCTTGTGTGATGTGGTTTTTTTTTTTTCTTTTTCTATCTTCAGAATTAAAAATTTCATTAAAGATTAACTAGGCAGAAGTAGATGTTATTTTTAAAATATTCTCATGGTTGGAGAACTTTCAGACGATAAAAGCTTAGAGGCTATCTGGGTATCAGTGTGAGAATGTTCACTGGAGAGTCATTAATGTGTTGTCTTTATCCAATTTAGGCAGTCACTGAGGAGAATATTGCCTCTTTGCAGAAGAAAGTGGTAGAGCTAGAGACTGAAAAAGGAGCCTTGCTTCTTAGTTCTATAGAGCTGGAGGAACTGAAAGCAGAGAATGGTATGTATAAATGAAAACCATAGCCTGTCTTCTCACCCTGTAAGGGCCTTTGCTCTTATCACTATGCATGCACAGCATAGAGCTTTTCTGATTCTATGATCTTAGATAGCAGAGCTGCTAGTTATCAAGATAAGATTAATACATACTAAATAGCTGAGCATAGTACTGGTGTGTATATAAGTATTATATTTTGCAATATGAGCTGTAAATACTGCAGGATTTCTGTATGATTTATATTCCTTTGGGAATGGGAATGATATCTTCTAGGAAGGATGATCTGAATTGGACTTTACTAAGGTACTGAATTTTTTAATAGGCAAAAGGAAGAAAAGACACTCATTAATCAGTATAAATAAAGTTTAAAGGAAGACTTCTCTTTGACTTTTGTCATGCTGATTCTCTGCTTAGAATCTTATCTGTTTATCTCTCAGGCCACAGCCAGGGCTATGTCATTTTCTGGAATTCAGTCCTATTCTTGGGTTAAGTACATTTTTGTGTACCTATAACATTCTTGTGTACCTTTAGTATTATGTTATAGTTTATTTATGTGTTTATCTTTTAATTTATAAGCTCTTCATAGATAATACTATGAGCTTTTTAAGGGTAGAAGGCCTAAAAAAATTGCTTTTCCTAAAATTAGTGTAATACCTGGCAAATAATAGCTACTGAATAACATTTTGTTGGATTAAACTGAATATATTAGTATTTATTCTATTGGAGTGTGTGAACAGTCAATAAGAATCAGGACTTGTCTTCTGTCACTTATATCATAGACTTCCCAAGAACCTTGTAAGTTTAGTATCATGTAACTATGTTTTACTGATCTCATTCAGCTAAAGCATACTGACTGCTGTGCTTTATCATCTAGAAGTGAGAGTAAATGAATTCCAAAGAAAATTTATAAAACTGTTATTTCTGATTTAACCATTTCACGGTTTTCCACTTAGCTGCAAACTAGGGATTATGCACTGTTATTAAACTCACCATTGTTAATAAAGGATCCAAATTTAGCTCATTATTTAACCCACTTAAAGTAGCTCTTTAAAACTTTATTCATGCTCTTTATTTTACCACTTGCAAATAGTCCCTATCCAGTTCATGTGTTTTCTGTATGATTTGGAGGTGTTTTGAGTTCTGTTTTTTTTCTTCTGAAGGAATCCTTGGCCTGAGTTTTCTGTATTGGCTTTTGTGTCTGATGTCATAGATTACCTTTGCTTTTTGGTCATCTCACTTCTCGCACTGTCATTTCTGCAGCTATACCACCTTCTCAGGGATGAAAGCTGTCTGAGTATATTATATGTAGTGTCTTGAATTCATTTGTCATGAATATTCTTTCCTTCATTCATACAGCAGATATCTATGATGCCTTTCCCAAGTGTCAGGCACTATTCTGAGGATACAGCTATAAACATGTTAGAAGGCAAGACAGACCACAAACATGTACAAAGACAAGTTCAAAGTAGAAAATATTAAAAGTAAAATGGGGTGCTGCAAGTTGCAAGTGTGCCTGGGGTAAGAGGAAGACAACATTACAGAGGTCAGGTCAGCCCCTCTGGGAACTTGACATTTGAATAATGGAGCCTGAGATATGAATGAACTTGATGTGTTTGCAGAACAGACAGAAACCCTGTTTTATAGTAGAGTAAACATAAAAGTCTAAGAAAGGGAAATTTCAGAAGGAGTGGGAGTCAAGACATATGAAGGCAGTGGGATGTTGCCTAAAACTTCCACTCCTTGTTTAGTGTATTTACTTTATCAGAAAGAATGGAGACTTCTTGGGGATATCAATATCAGTGGTATCCTTTTTTAATATTTTTCCTCTTCCAGAGTATTATTAGCCCACTTTAGAGCTTTCTCTTAAGATCCGGTTTCTGATTGCAGCTCACCATGAGCTAGCTTCATGAACTAGCTGTCATGTCATTTCTTTGTTTCCTCATTTGATCATTGAAGAGATCGAATAGTTCTCTTTAGTGCTAGCATTTAATGTCTGAACATGTTGAAAGAACATTGAGAACATTGCAAATGCTATATTCATGTACAAATGCACAGTACACACAGTAGAGTTATGGAGAACTAAGGGAATAGAATTCCAGTTATGCCATAGAAACGACAACTTCGTTTCACATGCCTTGGCATGTATTGCCTTTTAAGCCTTCCACTGTTTTAGTATATTTCTCTCAGGTTCAGGATCATCACCCAGTTCTATCCTATAGCCCATATCCTGATAGCTCATATTCTCATATTATTTTTGTGGTTCTTTATTTCAATAAAGTTAGTCTTTCTTCTCTCTCAAAGAGGGCTATTTTGGCTATTTCTTTCCTCTTTGTTATTTTGTGTATCTCAAATATCCTCAATACAGTCGTGTCAGCTGTTTTTTCAAACCCTTCACATATAATGTCTGAAGATTTTATTTTTTGATTTTTCAGAAAAACTATCTTCTAGGATTACTCTTCTGGAGGCTCAGAATAGAACCGGGGCGGCAGACAGTGAAGTCTGTGAGGTAAGTGATGCATTCTTAGTTCAGTTCAGTCGGAATGGGAATGAGACTGAGAGGAAACAATATCAACAGTTATTAGTGTTGACAGAGAATTATATTACCCACAAAGTCAAATAGTGTTTGAGATCATAATGGTCAGACTTTCTCATTTACTCATATTTCTGAATATTTGGAATTCTTTGTCGTAAGCCAGCATAGCCATAATAGCCTTTGCTTTGCCCATCTCAGAAAAGCTTCTTGCTAGAGGTTATATGAAATCCCTTAATTTTCCATGTCTCCCAATTGGTACAGTTTTTACTTAGGATTTTAATTTGAAAGAGCGTTTGGAAAATGGTGGTTTTTATAATCTAAAGTTTATTTTTTCCTACTTTTTGGGGGGTATCTGGTAAGAAAAAAAATAAACAGGAAATTAATAGGGAGCAGTGGAAAAGAAACAAGATTCGATAAAAACATGGAGAAATTGCAGAGTTGACTGGTAATGTCCTCTGGGATCAGAGCAAGTGAATAGAAGAGAGTCATCAAAAAGAAAAGTTCAGCCCAAAGAAGAAACTAACATTAAAGGAAAGAATGATGAAAGTGACCAGAAAGATCAAAGTTCTCTGGTTCTCTGCCCTCTCAGTGTGAGATGGCATTGATCCTTACCTCTAGCCAAAAAGTGAGTTAACTATGTAGTTATTATAGGAATCAAGAAAAGAGAATGAAAGAATGACATGAAAGGGTTAAGAAAGAGGAAAGAATACTTAGAGAAACAGAACAAAAAGCAGTAGGCTACATTGAAGTCCTCTGGCAGGAATTATGCTTTTGATATAACAAATCTTTCATATGTATGGGTGGAAAAATGGGAATATGGTATGAAGAAGTTACAGAGGAACTTTTCCTCTATGCTTAATACTTGTCTAGTTTTGATCTCCAGAAATTTGAGTATGGTCTAGATAATGCAGAGAGCAAAGAATTATGAATTATTAACTTATGAGAGAGGAGATTATAGACGTGCACCACCATGCCACGCTTTTATGTGAGTGCTTGGGATCTGAACTCAGGTCCTCAGGCCTGCTCAGCAGGCACTTGACCCACTAAGACATGTCCCTAATTCCCCTTCCACTTTGTGTGTGTGGTATATGGTATATGTGTATGTTTGCCTGTGTGTGCGTGTGAGGAGGTTTATGTAAGGTATCTTTCTCTGTTGCTCCCCTTTTTATTTTTGAGGCAGGGTTTCTTACTGAACTTGGAGCTCCCATTTTGACTAGGCTGGCCCTCCCTACTGCCCCCCAGTGCTATGAGGCCAAATTGGCAAACTTTAGGTTCAGTGAGAACACCCATTTCAATAAATTAGGTGGTGAGCATAGAGGAACACACTAAATCAATCTCTGGCCTCCACTACTGCACACACTCTTTCCACATATTCATACAATACACACACACAGATAGATATAGATAGATAGATAGATAGATAGATGAAACAAGAAAAATGATAAAAATAGCTTAAGATAATAATTCCAAAATAGCCGACAATTTTCTTTCTTACTTGGTAACTGAGAATGATTCCAACATTATATTCCTATCCACTGACCACTCACTGTGTGCCAGCTTCTGCTATGCTTGGTAGTGCTAAAATGTAAGTCAGGCAGCTGGCCCACAGAGTCTGTATTCATAGCCATTGCAGTATCTAACAGTTCCGTTTGTTAAATTTGTTTTTAAAACATTTTTCCCTATCAAGTTCAACTGCTTTCTCTTCCCCAGGGGAAAAATAGTATTGTTGATAGAGCTGGATGTTTTATTGTATACTCTGTCCTCAAATGCATTTAGTGAAACACTAAATTTATCATGAGATTCACTAGTTTTCATCCCCAATAGAATACTTGTAATTTATATGGATTGACCAGCCTAACACAGCAATCTGTATAATAATTTGGTTCATATTTTGCCAGGCAAGTCTATAATTTCATGCTCACATACCAGCAGAGCTCTTTAAAATTTCTTTTTTAAATCTTGGTAACTTACCTGAATCTACTTGTTTGATAATCCACTTGTCAGTGTTAATTGTTATTTCGTATAATTTTGAAACTTTCTTATTTCTTATTGTTTGGGAAAAGAAATACCATTATTTACTCCTTGGCTTGGAATGAACTATTTATTTCCTGCTTCCTTTATATTTTAAACAGTTCTTAGCAGAAATGATTAGGTGTTTTACATTTTTAAAAAATTATTTCTATTTTATGTGTACTTGTGTTTTGCCTACATGTATGTAGTGCAGTGCCCTCAGAGGGAGTGTCAGGTCCCTGGAACTGGAGTTAGGGATGGTTCTGAGCTGTCATGTGGGTTGGGATTCGAACCTATGTCTTCTGCATGAACAGCCAGTGCTCTTAACTGCTGAGCCATCTCTCCATCCCCGTAATTGGGTGTTTTGAGCTAAAAGAAAAAATGTTTTTCATGGAGGAAATATCTAGAAAATGAATATCAAATTTCCTTAGGTCTTTGGAATAGATCTATACCTCATTGTGGGATTGACAAAATTTTCCTAAACATTCAGTTTGTGAGATACAAACTGTTTTTTGTTTTTTTTTTAATTAGGGACCAGAAAGATGACTCAGTGGTTAAGAGCACTTACACAGTTGCTGGGTTACTCTTACAGAGGACCCAGGTTTGGTTTCCAGCACCCACATGACAGCTAAGAACCACGTGTGACTTCAGTTCATGATTCCAGTGCCAGGGGATCCAGTGCTCTCTTCCATCCTCTGCAGGCATTGCACGACTTGGGTGCACTCAATATATTCATACACATAAAATAAAAATATTAAAGTATTTTTTAAAAATTTAAAAAATTTAAAAATTAGCGGTTTTATGGTATATAGAAGGTGTGGACCAGGAAGTTACAGGTTTGAGGAAATTCATGAAATGCTCATTTTAATTGGCTTTTTTTTTCAGAATATCTGTCTATTGAATTTTTGTGAATTTCATACAATACATCTTAGTTATATTTAGACCTCCTCCCCTTTCTGCATCCTCCCACCGGATTTCATGCATTCCATCATATGTTAAGGTCCATTGACTCAAGTTTGTGTCCCACATGTCCCCTAGTGGACTCCCTCACTGGAGTCTGGTCAATCTATCCAATGTCTCTTTCTTAAAGAAGACCAACTCTCCTTTACCCAGCAGTGCTCAGTTGTCAGTGGTTCCTCAGCTAAGGTTAAGGCTTCTTACCTGTTTCCCCAGTTCTGTACTGGGTTTTGTCTGGTTTGAGTTTGCACGGGTCTTGTGTATGCTGTCACCATTGCTGTAAGTTCATATGAGCAAGTGCCCAGCCACCTTGAAAACTCTGCTTCCTTGTGGTCATCCATAATAATCTTATAATCTGGCTCTTGTAATCTTTCCGCCCCCTCTTCTGTAATGGTCCCTGGGCCCTGGGTGGATGAGGTTTAATATAGGAATCCTAGCCAGGGATGTGCAGTCTGCAGTCTCCTATTCTCATTTTGGCCATTTGTGACTTTCGGTGTTGGTCACCATCTGTTGCACAAGGAAAGCAGGGTCTCCTTGTAGTCCTAGCTGGCCTGGAACTCACTATGTAGACCAGACTGGGCTTGATCTCACAGAGATCTGCATGTCTTTGCCTCTGGAGTGCCGGGATTAAAGGTGTGTGCTACAATGTTTGGTTTTACTTGGGCTGTTTTTAATGCTACAAAATATTTGATCAAGGCTTTTCTTAATCTTTTCCCCCCCTCTTTAAAAATAGATCAGCACAGTTGGTATTACTATGCTCAACAAGAGCAACTCTTCTACTGAAGAAAGTGGACAAGGTATTCCAGAGAACTCATTTTCTCAGAAACATAAAGAATTATCAGTTTTATTGGTGGAAATGAAAGAAGCCCAAGAGGAAATCGCATTCCTTAAATCACAACTACAGGGCAAAAGGCCTGAGGGGGACTATGAAGTCCTCGACCAGAAAGAAGTAACCGAGCTAGAAAGTGAAGGAACGCTTCCAGTTAGAGGGGGGATGCCGGACGAAGAGAGCATCGTTCTAGCAGCTGAAAGGGGCCATCAGGCAAGCACTCAGCACCAACATAGGACATGTGAGGAGACATCTCTAAATGACACTGGAATAAAATTGAACTCAGCAGAGCTGGACAGTGTGGACAAATCTCCTTCTGTTCCAGATATTGATCAGGGTCACCAGGATGAATTAGAAAGGCTGAAAAGTCAGATTCTGGAGCTTGAGACAAGCTTTCATAAGGCAGAAGAAATTTATGAGAAAAATTTAGATGAGAAAGGTAAGAAAATTGTCAGCCTAACTCAGCTTATTGAGGAACTTAAGAAGAATGCTGAAGATACTCACAGCAAACTCACTGCTTTGTCTGAAGAAAGAGACCAGCTTCTTTCTCAGATGGAGGAACTGAATGTCTTAGCAGAGTTGAGGGCTCAGGTTAAAGAACTGGAAACCAACCTTGCAGAAACAGAAAAGCAGAGAAGTCTGGACCACGAAAACCAAAGGATTCAGCACAACCTGCTCACTGAACAGATCCACAGTCTTGGTATAGAAGCCAAATCTAAAGATGTGAAAATCGAAGCTTTACAGAGGGAACTGGATGATGCGCAGCTGCAGTTTTCAGAACAGACCACGCTGTTAAAAAGCCTGCAAAGCCAGCTGCAGAGGAAGGAAAATGAAGTGCTTGAGGGGTCAGAACGTGTGAGGGAAATCTCAAGTAAGATGGAAGAGTTTTCTCAGGCTCTTTCCCAGAAGGAAGTGGAAATAGCAAAAATGGATCAACTCTTACTAGAGAAAAAGAAAGATGTGGAGACACTCCAGCAAACCATCCAGGAGAAGGATCAGCAAGTGACTGAACTCAGCTTCAGTATGACGGAGAAAATGGTTCAGCTTAACGAAGAGAAGTTTTCTCTTGGGATTGAAATTAAGACTCTCAAGGAACAGCTTAATTTATTATCCAGAGCTGAAGAGGCAAAGAAAGAGCAGGTAGAAGAAGATCATGAAGTTAATTCTGGCCTTAAACATGATTATGATGAGTCAAGCCCAGGGCTGATAAGTAGAGAAGAACTTCAGCATGAGTTGGATCGTTTGAAGAAAGAAAGTGAGCAAAGGAAGAGAAAGCTCCAAGCAGCTCTCATTAACAGAAAGGAGCTGCTGCAAAGAGTCAGTACCCTGGAAGAGGAGTTAGCCAGAGTGAAAGATGGATCTTGGAAGGAGATTCCACTCAGTGAGAGTGAGAGGGGAAAAATGCGGGAAGATAAAGAGAACAGAGACGACCCAGCGAAATGTGTGACTTCTCAGTGGCAAGAAATAGAGGATTCCCTCAAACAGACAATATATGAAAAAGAAGTGGAACTCGAGCACGTAAGGAAAGACTTGAGAGAAAAGATGATAGCGGAAGAACAGTTACAGGCGGCGGTCCAGCACATGAACCAGAACTTGCAAGACAAGACAAAGCAGATAGATTTGCTTCGAGCAGAAATCACCGAAAACCAAGCGACTATTCAGAAATTAACCATGGGTACCAAGGATGCTGGGGATGGAGACTCAGCAGCACCTGTGAGAGAGGCTGTGGTGAACAGTCCCCCTAGTGCAGGTAGTGGAGAGCACTGGAAACCAGAACTGGAAGAGAAGATACTCAACCTTGAAAAAGAAAAGGAGCAACTTCAAAAGAAGCTGCAGGAAGCCTTAACTTCCCGTAAGATGATTCTAAAAAAGACACAAGAGAAAGAAAGACATCTAAAGGAAGAGCTCAAGAAACAGAAAGATGATTATAATTGCCTACAAGAACAGTTTGATATACAAAGTAAGGAAAATGAAAACATTGGAGACCAACTAAAGCAACTCCAGATTCAAGTGAGGGAGTCCATAGACAGACAGCTCCCAGGCACTGACCAACAGGAACCTGACCCCGCTACTCAAGGTTTAGAAGAAGTTTTATTCAAAGACACAGAACAGCAGCCCACCCAACCTGTTTTAGAGTCTGACTTATACCCAATTCAGCCTTCTCTTCCTGGAGATACAGACACTCTACAGGTTAATATTTCTGTTGCCCAGATTAAGGCTCAGTTGAAAGAAGTAGAGGCTGAAAAAGAAGAGTTGGAATTGAAAGTTAGTTCTACAACAGGTGAACTTACTAAAAAATCAGAAGAAGTATTTCAGTTACAAGAGCAGATAAGTAAACAGGATTTAGAAATCCAGAATCTGAAGGCAGTAGCCCATGAAGCTGAAGCCCACGCAGAAAGCCTGAAACAGGAATTGGAAAGCAGTCAACTAAAAATTGCTGGCTTGGAACATCTAAAAACATTACAGTCTGAACTAGATAAACTGCAGAAATACATATGCCGAAAGGAAGAAGAAGTTAGCTGCCTTTCTGGGCAGCTTAATGAGAAAGAACAAACGCTTTCGAAAGTAAAGATTGAGATGATAGAACAAGAGGACTTAATCAAGGCTTTGCACACACAGCTGGAAATGCAAGCCAAGGAGCATGAAGACAGGATAAGGCAGTTCCAGGTAGAACTTTGTGAACTGAAGCAGAAACCAGAAGAGACCACAGAAGAAACTAAAGCAAAGCAACAAATACAGAGGAAACTGCAGGCTGCTCTGATATCCAGAAAAGAAGCGCTCAAAGAAAACAAGAATCTCCAAGAGGAATTGTCTTTGGCCAAAGATACCATTGAACGCCTTACCAAGTCTCTGGCTAATGTGGAAAGTCAAGTTTCTGCTCAAAATAAAGAGAAAGATGCCTTCTTGGGAAAATTAGTGCTGCTTCAGGAAGAAAGGGATAAACTCATTGTAGAAATGGACAGGTCTTTACTAGAAAATCAAAGTCTCAGTGGCTCTTGTGAAAGTCTTAAACTAGTTCTAGAGGGTCTTACTGAGGACAAAGAAAAGTTGGTGAAGGAAATAGAATCCTTGAAATGTTCTAAAATTGCAGAAAGCACTGAATGGCAAGAAAAACATAAGGAACTGCAGAAAGAGTACGAAGTTCTTCTGCAGTCCTATGAGAATGTGAGCAACGAAGCAGAAAGAATTCAGCATGTGCTGGAAAATGTGAGACTGGAGAAGCAAGAACTGTTTGGAAAGTTAAAAAGCACAGAGGCAGACAAGAAAGAGACAGAAAAGCAGTTGCAGGATGCAGAACAGGAAATGGAAGAAATGAAAGAAAAGATGAGAAAGTTTGCTAAATCTAAACAACAGAAAATCTTAGATCTGGAAGAAGAGAATGATCGGCTTAGAGCAGAGGCCCAGCCTGTGGGAGGTGCAGCCAAAGAACGCGTGGAAGCACTTCTTGCTTCTAATGCCAGCATGAAGGAGGAGCTAGAAAGGGTCAAACTGAAGTATGAAACCCTTTCTAGGGAGTTTGAGGCTTTAGTGGCTGAGAAAGACATTCTAAGTGAAGAGATTGGAAATTTAAAGAATCAGGTAGAAGGTAACATACCTAAACAAGGTAGCCTAGCGGCCGCTGAGAAACCCAACATTAAAAAAGATGCCGTTGAAGAGGTAACACAGTCTGTGGCAGGTGACTCTCAAGAGCAAGAGCAAGACTCTCTGAGTACGACTCCTAAGCCTGATTCTGAAGCTGTTCCATCAGAGAACAGTGCCATACCTGGCATCAGTGAGAATTTCAGCTCATGTGATGACATTAATAACTACCTACAGCAGCTTGATCAGCTTAAGGGGAGAATTGCTGAATTAGAGCTGGAGAAGCAGAAAGACAAAGAACTTAGTCAGACTTTAGAACATGAGAAAAATGCCCTACTGAGCCAAATATCTGCAAAGAATAGTGAACTAAAAATACTTCAGGAAGAGGTTGCTAAAACAAACCTGTTAAATCAGCAAATCCAGGAAGAACTCTCCAGAGTTACTAAACTAAAGGAGACAGCAGAAGAGGAGAAGGATGATTTAGAAGAGAGGCTTATGAATCAACTAGCAGAACTCAATGGAAGCATCGGGAATTATTATCAGGATGTTACTGATGCCCAAATAAAAAATGAGCAACTGGAATCTGAAATGCAGAACCTTAAAAAGTGTGTGAGTGAATTGGAAGAAGAAAAGCAGCAGTTAGTCAAGGAAAAAACAAAGGTGGAATCAGAAATACGAAAGGAATATTTGGAGAAAATACAAGGTGCTCAGAAAGGACACAGCAATAAAAGCCATGCAAAGGAACTCCAGGAGCTGTTGAAAGAAAAACAGCAAGAGGTAAAGCAGCTGCAGAAGGACTGCATCAGGTATCAAGAGAAGATTAGTGCTCTGGAAAGAACTGTTAAGGCTCTAGAATTTGTTCAGACAGAATCCCAAAAGGATTTAGATGTAACAAAGGAAAATCTAGCTCAAGCCGTTGAACACCGTAAAAAAGCACAAGCTGAATTATCTAGCTTCAAAGTACTGCTCGATGACACACAAAGTGAAGCAGCTAGGGTCCTAGCAGACAATCTCAAGTTGAAAAAGGAACTTCAGTCAAATAAAGAATCAGTCAGAAGTCAAATGAAACAAAAGGATGATGATCTTGAGCGAAGACTGGAACAAGCAGAAGAGAAACACCTGAAAGAGAAGAAGAATATGCAGGAGAAACTGGATGCTTTGCACAGAGAAAAGGCCCGTGTGGAGGAGATGCTTGGGGAGATTCAGGTCACTCTGAACAAGAAAGACAAGGAAATGAAGGAACTTCAGGAGAACTTGGACAGCACTGTGGCCCAGCTTGCAGCCTTCACTAAGAGTATGTCTTCCCTCCAGGATGATCGGGACAGGGTGATAGATGAAGCCAAGAAATGGGAGAGGAAGTTTGGTGATGCCATTCAAACCAAAGAGGAAGAAATTAGACTCAAGGAAGAGAACTGCATTGTTCTAAAGGATCAACTCAGACAAATGTCCATCCATATGGAGGAATTGAAAATCAACATTTCCAGGTAAACAGTGACCTCTTTTTCCCCCCTCCAGAGGTAATTGTGAAGGCAAAGAAAGTCTTTTAAATTGATTTTTCCCTTTAGAATTATAGGACTAATTGTGGTTTAAATTCTCATAGAACATATATCCTCTCTTCCTTCTGTACTTTTGTTTTACAATTTGTGTAACTTCCTGTTGTATAACATATTAATATAAAACACTGGCATCTTTCTCCCCATACCTCTGCTCAGAGACCTTTTAGGTTTCTCTTTTCATTTTCATTTCTGGATTTCTTGACAACTAGACTGACTTTGTATAGATTTCTGCCATCTTAGTCACATCTTGTCTTTTCTTCTCTCCGTAGACCATATCAATTGAACTAATATGGCTTTTAGAAATACCATCCTCAAACCCTACTGTCATACTTCAAACTCCAGAGCCAGTAGTGTCCTCCCCCCTTTTACTCTTCTACTTCTAGTAGGATCCTTCTGTTCTGTTCTCTTACTGTCTCTCTCGACATGATCGCTGCTTTAGAAACCCCTACATTAGCTTGGCAGAGCAAAGTAGAGCAAAAGGGGGATGAATTACTTTTCAGTGTTCAGAGCTGTAGGAACATAGGAGAAGAAACATAGTTTAGAATTTATGATTTAAATCTGTGATGTTATCTTTAATATATGATTTGTCTATGTGCTAGATCTTGTTAATATAAGTATATAGATACAAAGAAGTAAGATTTCTTCATTAGAATCTTTAGTTATGAATACTGACTAATTTGTAGATCTGTTCAGTCCAAATTATATAGTTACTATCTGTCTATCTCCCCTATCCCAGGCTCGAACATGACAAGCAAATTTGGGAGTCCAAGGCCCAAACAGAGCTCCAGCATCAACAGAAGGTTTGTGATACTCTGCAGGGGGAAAACAAAGAACTTTTGTCCCAGCTAGAAGAGACTCAACAACTCTACCACAATTCTCAGAATGAATTAGCTAAGTTGGAATCAGAACTTAAGGTTCTCAAAGAGCAATCAATTGATTTAAATAACTCTTTAGAAAAATGTAAAGAACATGAAGAAAATTTGGAAGGGATCATAAAGCAGCAGGAAGCTGATATCCAGAATTGTAAGTTCAGTTATGAACAATTAGAGACTGATCTAAAGGCCTCCAGAGAACTGACTGGTAAGCTGCACGAAGAAATAAATATGAAAGAACAGAAGATTATAAGCTTGCTTTCTGGCAAGGAAGAAGCAATCCAGGTAGCTGTTGCTGAACTCCATCAGCAACATAGTAAAGAAATTAAAGAACTGGAAAACTTACTGTCACAGGAGGAAGAGGAGAATATTGTCTTAGAAGAGGAAAACAAAAAAGCTGTTGACAAAACCAATCAGCTAATGGAAACACTGGAAAACGTCAAAAAGGAAAACATTCAACAGAAGGCACAGTTGGATTCCTTTGTTAAGTCCATGACTTCTCTCCAGAATGACCGTGACAGAATAGTGAGTGACTATCAACAGCTGGAAGAGCGACATCTCTCTATAATCTTGGAAAAAGACCAGCTCATTCAAGACGCTGCTGCTGAGAATAATAAGCTGAAGGAAGAAATTCGAGGGTTGAGAGGTCATATGGATGATCTCAATTCTGAGAATGCCAAGCTGGATGCCGAATTGATCCAGTATAGGGAAGACCTGAACCAAGTGATATCCATAAAGGACTGTCAGCAAAAGCAACTCCTTGAAGCTCAACTACAGCAAAATAAGGAGCTGAAAAATGAATGTGCAAAATTAGAAGAAAAGCTAAGAGAGTCAGAAGAAGCAAAGCAAAGTCTACAGAGATCCTCTGATGCCCTCCAAGAGGAGAAGCAGGGCTTGTCTAAAGAGGTTGAGAACTTGAAAGCCTCTGTATCCTACCTGAATAGACAAGTGACAGCCTTGCAGGAAGAAGGTGCTCTAGGTGTTTGTCACAACCAACTAAAAGGCAAAGAAGAGGAGGTTCACAGATTAAGTACAGCACTTTCCGCTTCCCAGAAGAGAATTACAGAACTGGAAGAAGAATTAGTTTGTGTTCAGAAGGAAGCTACCAGGAAAGTAAGTGAAATTGAAGATAAACGGAAGAAAGAATTAAAGCATCTCCATCACGATGCAGGGATAATGCGAAATGAGACTGAAACAGCTGAAGAGAGGGTGGCAGAGCTAGCGAGAGATCTGGTGGAGATGGAGCAGAAGTTACTCATGGTCACTAAGGAAAATAAAGATCTTACAGCACAAATTCAGTCTTTTGGAAGGTCGATGAATTCCTTGCAAGACAGTAGAGATCATGCCAATGAGGAGCTTGGCGACCTGAGAAGGAAGTATGATGCTAGTCTGAAGGAGCTGGCCCAGCTGAGAGAGCAGAGGGGCCTTTTAAGCAGAGAGAGTGATACTCTTTCTCAGACTGCCTTTCTCCTGAACACCACTGAGGACAGCTTGTCCCACCTTGAGAAACTTAACCAACAGCTCGTATCCAAAGACGAGCAGTTGCTTCACCTGTCCTCACAACTAGAAGATTCTCACAACCAAGTGCAGTCCTTTTCCAAGGCAATGGCCAGTCTACAGAATGAGAGAGATCACCTGTGGAGTGAGCTGGAGAAATTCCGGAAGTCTGAGGAAGGGAGGCAGAGGGCTGCAGCCCCACCCACCTCCAGCCCAGCAGAAGTACAGAGTTTGAAAAAGGCCATGTCTTCACTCCAGAATGACAGAGATCGGCTGGTGAGTGTGTTTCAGATCTATGAGAGTTGTTAAACCTTTCTTTAAATTAATTTTTATGTCTGTAGAAAAAAGATAAACATCTCTCTTTATGTTATCCATGTATAAAACCCAGGAGCATTGTTATACATTCCAGAGATTATTTTCGGTCTAAAGAAAAATCCAGACTTGCTATTACCATTTTAAAAAATACAAACCTTTCTTTCCACAGAACTTTCCATTGATTATAAATGGGTTAAAAGATAAAAACCTCTTTTACCTGTTTTAAATACTCATGTAAATGTTTCCAAAACTTAAAGTGGTTTACTTGAAAGAAAGCATAGGATCACTTAGTGACTCTTTATTAGCTCAGCGGTCGCCCAGTTGGTAGATATGGGGATAGTAGCTACTCAGTTTGCCTCAAAAGTGTTGCTCAACCCTAATTTGTCAAGAAAAAGAAGCTAAATATGAAGGGGATTGCTTAATAAGTCCAGCTGAGCATGGTAGCACATGTCTGTAATTCTTAAACTCAGAGGGCTGATACGAGTTCAGGACTGACCTGGACTTTGTAATTAGTTTCAGGCCAGTTTGGGTTATGTAGTGAGACTGTCTCAAAAAAAGTTTTTTTTAATGCCCATTTCCTTCTTCCTTCCATTCTTTTCTTTTTTTCTCCACTATTGGGGTCGATCCTGAGGTCTTAAACATGCTAGACAGGTGCTTTACCTCTGAGCTACCCCTCACCCTTTTCATCTTTTTGAGACAGATTTGCTAAGCACCTCAGGCTGGTGGTATGACTCAGGATCTTCCTGCCTCAGCTGCCCAAGTAGTAAGGATGCAGGTGTACGCCACCATGGCCGTTTCTGCCCATGTTCTTTTAATATTTAACTGTTTTCAGGGATGAAGGGGGGTTGGAGAAAGGGCTCAGTCAGTAAAGTGCTTACCTTGCTTCTGAGTTTGAGCCCTAGAACCCACCTAAAAAAAGCCATGTGTGGTGGTGTACACTTATAATCCCAGTGCTAAGGAGGAGGAAACAGTCAGATCCTTGGGGCTCACTGACTAACCAGTCTAGCCTTCTCAGGCAAGCTCCACTGAGAGACTCTGTCTCAGAAGGAAGACGTGGGCCTGAAGAGATAGATAGTACAGTCAGTAAAGTACTTACTGCCCATGCACAAGGACCTGAGTTTGGATCCCCATCATCCCATGTAAAAGCCAGGTTCAGTGGCACACATCTGTAATCCCAGTGCCGGCGAGGTGGACATAGCTGCATCTCTGGAGCTCATTGGCTATGAGAAACCCTATCTCAGAATAGAAGGTGAAGAGCAACTGAGGAAGACACCTGATGTCAACCTGCGTTTTCCAAATATATGCACACTTATATGTACCTTACCTTTGTACACATCCATATGAACACATACACACAGCACACATATACATGCACACATGTATTAACTATGTTTCATTCAGCATATTGCTGTAAGTCTTATGTCTTATAAATGCTAGATACTATATTTTATTATCTCCCAACCCCAGATGCAGACTTCTTTTCTGCTGGATATTGATAAGCCAATCCTTTTTTAAAAAGTCATCTCCCTCTTTCAGGAACTTGTAGTGATACTCTATTTCTTAGGACTTACAACCATCACTCTGGTTTTATTTCTTTTAACCATCAAGGCCTTTTATTCCTTTGTTCTGATTGTGCCTCATAGATTTCCTTGCCATCTTCAATAATCCATGAACAAAAGCTCTTTACTTTTAAACAGTTGTAGCAATACTGCTTCTAATCTGTCACCTCTCCAGTAAGATATACTTACTACTGGACAAATGCCATTGATGGAGAAATCATTCTGAAACTCTACTTTCTTGTTACTGTTTTGCTCAAAACTCCTTTAAAAGGCATATGAGACAGGCTGGAATAGGCTTACGATTCCTCCTTCACTCCTCCACTTAAGACCTTATAATTTGTCCTTCTCTTTCTTTTCAGCTTTTCCTTTTGCTTTCTCCAAACCATTCATTCCAGCCAAACTGACCTACTTAGCATGCTGTGACCATACCTGGTACATCTTAGCCTTATGATCATCCTTTCATCCCATTTCTTCCCGGTCACTTTCCTTTGAGAGAAGATATGTCCCACTATTTAAGGGTCATTCCAGAGCTCAGATGCTCTTACAGCGTTTCCCGGTGCTCAATTCAGGATTGTGTCTACACTCCACAGTGCTTGTCTTACCCTTTGTCTTGAATTGCCTTGATTCCTGTATGTGCTCAGTTTCTGTGTTTCCATTTTTCCTACTTAGGATGCAAACTCCTGGTGTCATGTCCTAGACCTATTTGTATATCCAATGATACTTAACATAGGGCCAGGCAGATGGAGAATAATCAGTAATTGAAAATTGTTCTCTGTATTTGTGATTCTTAGGGAAAACGGTATTATTTTCCCCTAAGTTGTGCAAACTCCATAGGGAAGTTAAGGGAAATTTTCAGAACCTAGGCCTTTATATCTTCCATGAAAGGATTGTAAAGCTTGGGCAGGGTTATAAATGACATAAAGGCTTGATTGTCTCACTACATATGTACACTGTTCTAGTTTGCAGAGGCCCTTCTGCACAGTTTCTGAATGTATTACCAACTGTTCATCAACTTTTCTCTTCCAAATGTCTTTTTCCTCAGTCTGAAAGTGACTTTGGCCACTTTCAGATGTGAAATAAATTGCTTGTTTTTGTTCTGGAGGTTGAACACGGGACCTCATGTGTGTTAAACACGTTTATTGCTGAGCTGTGCTCCCAGCCCAACATGCCTTATTTCAGCCACTGTTGGTTTAAACGTTTAGCTGAAGTCAGCAGTTTATTCCCTGGGCTACAGGGCACTCACCTCACCTCAGGTCCAGCAGATGAGGATTTAGGTGTGAAAGGAGGTTGGATTACGTTGGTTCCTTTATTTCATTAGTCAGTGCGATGTTTCAGAGATATAGCCTAGGTGTTCAAGTAGTGGGGACTTAGTCCAAGGTTTCTCAAATTTACTAAAAGTTCCTTAAGACTTTCTCATAATCAGATGAAACACTTGGGTAGCCTTCTGCCTGGAGGGTGAGAGGAAAATTTAAGGGTTGCCTCTGTCACCCCCATTGTGAAAGTGTTACGACAGATATAGAAAGAGTAAACACTTTTCAAGACAAAATATGATAAAAGGAGACTGAGAAGGAAGAGAAAATGATAGAGAACAACGGATGAAATTGAGAGTAAGATGAGTCCCCTAAGGGGAGGTCACAGTGCTCTGTGCTCTCCTAGAAAGTGTGACCACTAATGTACTCTGAACTTTATGGCAGTGCTGAGAAGGAGAATCAAAGCTAAGTACATGAATTGAAAATCTGTATTTTTGTAGAAAGGAAGAAAGAAAAATGATCTGGTCAAGATAATCATTCCTTAATTATTAAAGCCAGTAAGAAATTTCTTCTGTGTTCCTGTGCAGAGAACTGCATGTGATCGTAAAACATCCTTTATTTCTCTACAATAAGTTTTAAGTAAGTACATAGCAAAAGAACTGTGTTCAGTTCACTGAAAGTACCTCTACAAGGTGCTACGATTCAGCAGCACCCCAGCTCATGACCTTCTAGTAATATGATCTAGTCTAAGGATAACATTTAGAGTATTCAGACTTTGCAGAATGACTGGATTATGTAAGTAACATTCTTGAAGTAAACTAAAATAAAAATGTTTGTAGTTTTTGGCTAAAAAATAAAGTCATTCATACACATATTCAGTTACTAAGGTCTATAATATTTGCTGGAAAAAGCTGAGTGGTGCCCTCAGTGCCATCTCTGCCTGAGGTGGTTCTCCTTCGTCCTTTAGTGTAGTCCTTTGGTATTCCTCCATGGCTGGGTTACCGTGCTGTATTGCCTCTGCGCTTTTCTTTGTTGCTTTAGGCATCGGCTTTCTCTGTGCTGAGTTTTAATTGTCTTTATTTCCTCTGCTTTCATAGCATACACACACAACTTTTCCCTCGTCTCCTATTACCAATTTTAAAAAACATTTTATTATTTTTAGTGTATGCATGTCTTTCCTGCATGTATGTAAGTGCAACCATGCTGTACAATGCCTGCAGAGGTCAGTAGAGGACATTGGAAGATCCCCTGGAACTGGACAGTTGTTAGCTGCCATTGGGTCCTCTGCAAGAGCAGTCAGTGCTCTTAACTGTTGAGCTACCTCTCCAGTCCCTTTCCTATTATAATTTAATTTTAGCATTGGTTAAATTAACTTAATGCCTCCTTTATGAGAGCAAATGCTAGTAACACCAAGATGTGTTGTATTTTCTTCAACATTCATCTTTTCTAGAACGAAGTGTGTTTTCATTATTATTTAGTTATGTACTTAACAGTGTAATTTAACCCAAATTTTAATTTGTCGACATTGCCTGAAGATGTTTATCCTCATCAGTTTTATCTTCATAAAGAATCTCTGACTTGTGTTTCTAGAGTCTAGTCTCTGACTTGCCTCCCTTTGAACCAGTTTCCCCGTGTTCCCCAATAGTTTTTATCCTGTGTGCCTTTTCTCCTCCTCTCTGGTTTCTTAGAGTCTGTGTCTTCCTCCTCCTCTTAGTTTTATGCCATTGTTTTTATGAAATCATTTAGTAATTCCCTAACAGAATACACATGGGAGGTGGATTTATTGCAGTTGTTTTTTCTTCTGTATATCCAGTTGACGTGTGTGGAGGTCAGAGGACCACTCTAGGGCTCTGGTTCTCTCCTGCCGTCTTGTGGGATCCAGGGATTGAACTGGTCCCCAGGCCAGGCCTGTGCAAAACGTGCTTCTACCCAGCTGAGCCATCTTCCAGCCCTCGTCTGTCCTTCAATTCCCAAACTGACATTTCCATTTTTGTCGTCTTGTTCTTAATTTCTGAAGAATTCCTTTTTTAATGTATTTTTTTCTCATTTCATGGATAGATCTTTCTAACTTATTTTTCCAAGGATAGTGGTAGTACTTTGTTCTGTTTTGCTTTTGAGACAGGGTCTTGTTATACAACTGAGGTTGGCCTGGAATTCACTGTATAGTCAGGCTAACCTTAAAGTCACGATCTTACTGCCTCTGCCTCCCAAGTGCTAGGATTACAGGTTTGTACCTTCACACTAGCCCTTACGTTTTCTTACAGAGTTTTTATTTCTAATTTTGTTATTGCTGCTGTAATATTTCTGATTTCCAGCATTCTCTCTTAAAACTTTGAACACATTATGTTTTCCCTGATATCATGGTCTGGATTGCCTACTGCCATTGGTTTTCATCCCTTAATGTTAGCCATTCTTTAGATGAAGGTTAGTGTTCTGTCTTTACGTGAACGGCAGCATCTAAAAACCTTTGGATGGGACTTAGTAACTGTTTCACTGCAGTGTGCTTTTGTTGAGCTTTCCTGGTGGTAGTCCCCAAGTTTGTCTCTTTAGTTCTTCAAGATCTGACCATACATTTGGAGAAGACTTCACATTGCCTGTATAGAAGGGGACAAGCACTCTAAGCTGATAGGAGAAAGGCTGGGAGCACTCACAAAATATGCTCTTGGTTTGGGGCAGTACTCTTCCTCGCAGCTGGGTCTGTGTGTCATTCTTTGGGCTGCTGCTTCTACCTTCTTCCGACAATAAGACTGCGTGTCGGTGAGGGCAACAAAAAGGGTAGACATGAGAAGGAGATCTAGAGACAAAATTGCTTCTTGAAGCAGCTCTCCTTCAGTCCTCCTGATCTCAGCTACACCGCCCCTCCCCCCATCCCATCACCATTTTCCCCAGAGGTGCCCACTGCTGTTAGTTCCTGAGCCCTTTGAAGACCCTGCAGTAAGTCCTACTGGTTCTTGGCTTTCCTCACCTCCAGCTTCAGATTTGGCTTTCAGATCTGTTAAGTCAACTACCAGTTGTTCATCTGCTTTTCAGCTTCAAAAACTTGTTACTGTTGACCTATTGTCTTCCTGTTCTTATGTTTGGTACTTTTTAAAATCCACCAGTGAGGCAGTATTAATGTTTCTGAGTGGGTGAAAGATGTACATGTTTAAGACTCTTGCCTTGCCCAGATGTCCTGATGTTCTCACTATCAAGTTTTTAAATGACTATTGAGAAAGAGTTTGAAAATATGCTTTGAATACAGTTTTGCTAAAGGAAAATCCATTATCATAGTCATTAACTTTGTGTGTGAAATATATTAATTTTTTCCATTTAATTCTCATATTCTTATGAGGAAAAGTACTGTAGTTATCTTCATTTAATAGATGAGGGCTGTTTATGACTCAGATGCTCACTCATCCAAGAAATAGTAGGGTGTCTAACTTGGGAGCCAGTGTGTAACCATTAGGGAACACTGCCTTCTTTGTAATCAATACCAGCTGAGTTTGAGTTGAGATGATTGAAGTCCAGAAAGGAAATAGCCCAGTGGCAGTGTATTTACATAGTATGCCTGAATTCAGTACAGAGCATTGGGAAAAACAAAACCAAACAAATAACAACAGCAACAGAAAGCATTACTAAGTCCATGTAAGAAGGTTTAGAAGCCTAAACTTTCTAAATCAGGGCATATGTGTAAACGGAAAGCCATTTCATCTTTACGTTTTCCATTCACAGTGAATCTGTAGGTTCTTAAATCTGTCTCAGTTCAAAGTTGTGTGGTTCTAGAATCAGCTTTCACCTTGCAGGCAGGGACATCGGGGAGAAGTTGAAGAAATAGCCAGGCCCTGCAGCCTTGATGGCAGTTCCTTGGCTGTTGGTAGATTGTTGGTAGGTCCTGATAGTCTGTCGTGGTGTTGACTTATGTAGCATGGTAGAATGATCAGTGAGCAATGCGAAGTGATGAATCACCGTTTACTCTCCCTTTGGTTAAAGCTGAAGGAACTGAAGAATCTGCAGCAGCAGTACTTACAGATTAATCAAGAGATCACTGAGGTACGTCCGCTGAAGGCTCAGCTTCAGGAGTATCAAGATAAGACAAAAACACTTCAGATTATGCAAGAAGAACTCAGGCAGGAAAACCTCTCCTGCCAGCATGAGCTGCATCAGCTCAGGTAGGATTATCCTGCATATTGACCCTTTTCATTGGCTTTTAACGTTTTATTTTTAAATAATTACAGATTGGTACAGAGAGCACCTACGAACTCTTTACCTAGTTTCCTTCAGTGGTAGCTCCCTTCATTACCCTACTACAGTAGCAAAACCAGGCTATTTGTATGCAGGAAAATAAGTGAAAGTAACGTGTAAGATTGCTTATTATTTAGTGTTTAATAAGTACCAGGTTTTGTGTTTGATGAATGATGTGTGATCTCTCATTTAATCCTCACAATAATCCTAAGGAGTAACCAACTTACTCCTATTTTATTGAAGAAACTTGGGGAGATTACCCTTTGCTCAGGGTCTTCGTATCTAGTGTATGAAGGAGCCAGCATTTGGACTCAAGTCCTTCAGGGTCTGTAGCTGCATTCTGAGAACTGAGGGGTTTATTCTGCATCATTGGCACTACTCTGTGGAAGACTAGTGTTCCCATGTCCTGTGTGTCTGACTGTCCTCTCCGCCCTCCCTTCATACATGTCTTCTCCACGCACTGCCTCCTGCAGTTCAGACACTCCTGCGTTTGTGCTGGTGCCTTGTACTCAGACTTCATCCTGAAGTTGGAATGCTTTTCCCATTATGAAAACCTAACTCATTCAGGTTCCAGATCCAAGGCCAGCTTTTCTATGAAGACCCTCCAGTCCTGCCAGTAGGAAGTCCTCTTTCTGGTCCTCTCTTGGTCTTGCTGTCATCTTACTGCGTGGCTCTGCCTGTACTGTAAATGTCACTCTGATTTTGTATTTGCTCTGCTGCATTGCTAGTGTCTCATAATGATAATGTCTGGAGATGGGATTAT
Source organism: Eospalax fontanierii (assembly GCA_035773235.1). Classification (NCBI taxonomy): domain Eukaryota; kingdom Metazoa; phylum Chordata; class Mammalia; order Rodentia; family Spalacidae; genus Eospalax; species Eospalax fontanierii. The sequence continues at coordinate 61,640,049 of CM069534.1, read as the reverse complement.
TCTCCCCTGTCCCAGGTGTATATTTGACCTATTCTTTCTTCATGCTCTAGGATGGAGAAGAATTCCTGGGAAATGCATGAGAGGAGGGTGAAGGAGCAGTACCTTATGACTCTCTCAGACAAAGACCAGCAGCTCAGTCATCTGCAGAGTCTTCTGAGGGAACTGAGGCCTTCCTCCCAGACTCCGATTCTCTCAGCGCAGTACCAAAGACAGGTAATAAACACCAGTGCAGCTTGCTTCTTAGGGTGACCACTACCCAGAAAGCCTCAGCCTTCTACAAGTTAAGTGCCTTCTGCTACTGTTAGACAAGCTACCTTTTGACTTCCTTTGGGGTGGACAAAATTTCTTCTAGACAAAAGGGATTAGGGATGAGCAATCTTAGAAGACAATTTCAGTGATGTTTGTATCCTGGCAGGCATCCCCAGAGACACCAACTTCCCTAGATGTGTCACAAAGCCTAGTTTATGAGACAGAACTTCTCAGGACTCAGCTCAATGACAGCTTAAAAGAAATTCACCAAAAGGAGTTAAGAATTCAGCAACTGAACAGCAAGGTATGTGTTCCCTGCCAGACTGCAATTCAGTTTTGTTTTCTCTCTGCCTATAAGCAAAGAAGGTAATTCAGCACAGGCTTACAGCTCTAAGCATAACCTGGGGTGCAGAAGTTTACATTTTTCAGAAGGTGGATGCTTATTCCAGAGCACTAGTCTTTGCCAGAATCTGAAGTGATTTAAGAGGTCAGTGCAACTCGAATCCAGAGACTGACTTCGTGCAGAGTTGTGATTGCCCTAAAATGTATGCATAATGAGGGGGCTGGGAGTGTGGATTTTAAGAACTTATAACTGGGCCAGTGAGATGGTCAGTGGGTAAAAGTGCTTGCCTCATAATCCTTATGATCTGTATTTTATCTCTGGGTCCCACAGAAAGAGAACTGACTCCTAAGGGTCATCCTTTGCCCTCACAGGAATGCCCCACCGTGGCATGAGGGAACATGTACTCAGGAACACACCACACACACACCCCAAACTAGTGATAGTTTGATCCACAAATTTTAAGAATCAGGAAGGTAATATTCACAGATGAGGAAAAGAGCCCAGAAGTATTAAGTAACATACCTAAGGTTTTAGAAAGAGATTAGTCTGAAGAAAGTGGCGATGTATGTGAAAAAACACATGTCATACACAGTGCTTGCCACATGGAGAAAGATGAATGTTAAATTCATCTGACTCTGAAATGCTAGAGACTTAGCATTAACTTTGGTAGAGAAATTTTCCGGTTTTTAGAGTTTGTGGATTCAGATGAATTGGTGGAATGGCTGCTTCTTTTTGGGTGGGAATTTGTTTGTCTTTTCAGAGGGTCTCAGCAGTCCCCTTTACCTAGCTGTTCCAGACATTCCACTGCTCATAGTTCATAGCCCATCTCTTCATCCGGCAAACATCTTCCAGTCCACCTCAGTTCCAAATGTTAGACTATGCCTTTGTCTGGTCATTTGTCTTCCTATCACAATGTTCTAAGCTGAATAGAATTCTGTGTAGATGATGAAATAACTCATTTTGGTAGGTGATAGCAACTAAACAAAAAGGTATCTTCTATTGAAGTAAAACATACAGAGAAGTAACATAACAGATCATAAATATAACATGGTATATCTTCACAAAGTAACGATGTGTGTGTAACCAAAACTCCGAGAAAGATTCAGAATGTGCCAGATCTCGGGAAGTCCTTCATTCCTTCTGTTCCCTGCCACCCACCTTAGAACTACATGTAAGTGGGTCATAATTTGCCTGTTCCTAAACTAAAGCAACCTCTGTTTACCCTAGACCAAATAATGCAGACATGCAAGTTGTTTCTGTGAGGTGGCTTATTACTCATAACTAGTTTGTCTTCTGCAGTTTCAGGAGTTTTGCTTTTAATGAAGTTACTAGGTCTGCCCTTTCAACACTAAGGCGTGTTTGGATGTGTGTTTGCTATGGCTTGGACTGTTGATTACATCTAGGAAAGTTTCCCTCCTTGTATCTTAGGAGAGGATTGTTAGTCCTTCCCCTGGAGTTGCTGTCATTCTCAGTTCTCTGTCCTCAAACTAGTATTACTTCTCAAACACTTATATCCTTTTCTTTAGATCACCCCCCCCCGAGTACTCATGGGGGAGTATTGCTTCCCTTGCTGTACCTCCAGTTGGACACTGTCATGTGGTAGGTAGAGCTTAGACTTGGAATCAGGAACCACAATTATGAGTCCTGGTCAAATAACTAATAGGTATAGGCCCTTGGCAGGTAAAACCTGCTTCTTTTATTCCATTTGAAAACAAGGACAGAAACCCTCCTCCTCTCAAGGAGGGTGGTATTTATGAAAATGCTTTAGAAACTGAAACTACCTTCAGTGACAAACAGAAAAACTCTTAACACAGTTTTCAGTTACAAAAACCATTTGTAAGTATGTGTGGATTCTTCTGTTCTCATTTTCTTTATGCCTTTTCCTGGAATGCTCTGGAAAACTGTTCTCTAAGCCACCGATCCGCCTTTCTTACACAAGCATTTAGAAAAGAATCCTTAAGACTAAACATGCAGCCAGATCTACCTATTCCCTCTTAGTTGTACCAGGTGTGTGGTTCTAAAGTGGGCACTTTATGGCAATTTCTACTCTTAGTGATGTGTCCTCCGGGAATATATTAGGCACATTTTTAAATGTTAACTTTCTCTCTAGCTATAATGAACTTTGGGGCTTGTAGTCATTATTAGTAACTTAAACATGGATCCAGGCTCCTGCTCTCAGTTTACATTCCTGAATAGCCTGTCCTACTAAATTTCATGAGGGGTTTCTGCTTTTTCAGTTCATAGAGCAGGCACTATTAAAAACAAAACTTTTGTGCTACTCTTTCAGAATTATTGTCCTTTTATGGATCAAACCTTTAGGCATATTCTTACTTTGAAGGAGCACACAGTGGTATCTATTCTAAAGTAGGTCTTGCATTGAAGGTCAGGTCCTGAAACCCCAGGACCACGGCCTGCACCCTGCTTACAGGGAAGCAGCTCTTGGGATAACACTTATTCTCTCCTCTTCCTCAGTTCTCTCAGCTACTTGAAGAGAAAAATACCCTTTCCATCCAGCTCAGCGACGCCAGCCAGAGTCTCCGTGAGAACCAGCAACACTACAGTGAACTTTTTAACCACTGCACTGTCTTGGAGAAGCAGATGCAGGAACTTCAGGCGGTAAGGTGGTGGCAGGAGGCTTGGAGAGATGTCAGGAAGTGTAAGAGCAGCCTGGCGGGATGGGAGGACATGGGAGAGGAGCCCCTGTAATGGTTATGGGTAGAATGACTAAGAAAAAGCACCAAGTGCAAGTGCATTTCCTAATGACAGGAGAAAAATGCTCAGTGAAATGGTAGGAGAAAAGCAATATGGGTGGGAAACAGTGATGACAGGCTTGGAACTCTGAAAGTAGAAGTGTGCCTCAAGAAACCAGAACAGAGCTGGGCATAGGCATCTTTAATCCAAGCAGAGACAGAGGCAGAGGCAGGTAGGTCAGCCTGGTCTACATAGTGAATTCCAGGCCAACCGGGATTACAGGCAGAACCTATCTTAAAATAAAATAAAAATTAGAAAGCATGGGAGGATTTGGAGCTGACAGACAGACAGACAGGCAGAACTGTTGTGGTGAAGAGGGGTGTGGCTTGGGAGTGGGAGGCTGAGAATCAGTGTCAAGTTGAACAGTACAACACAGAGGGAGCTTTAAGGGAAGGCTCAGAGTCACTTTTAGAAAATCAGTCAGACTCATTAGATGAAAGCAGACTTTCATGGGAAGACTTTAAACCTGCAGGATGAGAAATTTGGGGCTGGAGAGATGACTCAGCAGTTAAGAACACTGACTAATCTTGCAGAGGACCCTGGTTTAGTTCCCAGCACTCACATGGTGGCTGACAGCAGTTCAAAATTCCAGTTGCAGGGGACCCAGTGCCCTCTTCTGGCCTCCAGGGGCATTGCATGCACAGGTGTGCTGCACATGTATGCAGACAAAACACTCATACACATGAAATAAAAATGATTTTTTTTAAAGATGAGAAATTCAAGAATGAAAATCAGGGAAAGGTTAAGAAGGTCCTTTCCTGGCCGTGAAATGGCTTGGTGGGTAAAGGCACTTGCCATCAAACCTGTTCAATTCCTGGGACCAACACCGTATAAGGAGAGAACCAAATCCGCCAAGTTGTCCTCTGACTTCCACATGCACACCGTGGCATGCTCATTCATGCCTCGCCTTTATGCACACAAAATAAATTAAAATGTGATAGAAAATAAAGTCCTCTTCTAGGGAAGTGACTAGTCTAGAGCAGAAGATTCTCATTCTCTCTGGACTTCAGAATTCTATGTAGAGACTGTTCCATCCTGAGATGTCTAACCCTCTCTACTATTAAATGAGCTCTCATTTTGCTGAAGTACAGTATCTTATGAGCTTTTGCCACTGAATTACTAAGCTTCTTCTTTTTCTAGGGGCCGCTAAGTGCAGATGTTGCTCCAGGAGCTCCCCAAGAAAAGAATGGGGTTCACAGAAAGAGTGATCCTGAGGCTGCAAGAGAGCCACTGCCAAGGTAGAGGAACAGGGCTCTTCCCTCAAGCATGCACTGTGTGTTCAGAAATCAAGTGACAAGAGAGGGTGGGGGGCAGGGGAAAGTGATTAAAATATACACCTGTATGGAAATGCCATAATGAATATACTAATAGGTTTATTAGTATATGTGATTAATATATGCTAGTAAAAAACTTCACAGAAAAAAACCTGATTTCATAGAAGTGCTATATAAACTAAATTGTAGTGGTAACTAGCATATTGTGTGTAAAAAGGTTATAAACCCAAACCGTAATAACACAACATACATGTACACAGCACTGACAAACTGTGGAATTAAAACAAACCTGTTCAGTCTGTCTCTCAAACCTCTTAAGATACTTTCTGCAGCTTCTTTTCATCTCTCTACAGCTATGCTTTTATGGTCATCTCTGTGTTCAGGGAAATGTCCATATGAAGACTGGTATTAGTAATGGCATTCTGCATCTAGTGATGCTGTTATTTCCCTCTTCTTTTATCCTCAAGTTTTTCTGAAGCCCAGCAGCAGCTATGCAACACTAAACGAGAAATGAGTGAATTAAAGAAGCTTCTGGAAGAAGAACGAGACCAAAGAGTGGCTGCTGAGAATGCCCTCGCTGTGGCCGAGGAGCAGATCAGACGGTAAGCGGGGGATGCAGCCTCTTCTCTGCTTGCCCTTCCTGACATCGTTTGTGCACATTTCTGTGGCCAGGCTCAGGGTGAATGAAGATCTTAATCTGCTACTGACACAGTCATGCAGTGACGAGAGTCATTGTTGTCACCCAGAAACAGTATTTCTAGAGTTTAGGAGGCTTGTGCTTTCCATTGCAGCAGCTTGTAGGGATTAATAATAATATGCTTGCTATTCATACTATATAAAGAGCTGTAAAGGATATCTTATTTCATCCCAAGAGTAGCTATATGAGGTAAGTGTTGGGGGGTGTAAAGGGGAAGGGGAGAGGGTGTGTACAGAAGCCGGAGGAGGACTCTGGATGTCTTGATGTGCCACTTTCCACCTAATTCCCTTGAGACAGGGTCTCAGTGAACCTAGAACTTGCCATTTTTCAATGCCAACAAGCCCTACCAATCCTCCTGTGTTTGCCTTCCATGGCGACTGATTAGAGATTAGAACCGATTAAAGATTAGAACATATGGGAGATTAACAGACCACGTTAGAAAAAGCAGAGCTTTTGATTTATTGGCAGATGGACTGCCTAGCTCTTAGCTCCCCTCCCAGTTACAGGCACTGTTGGCCAGAGTAAGCTCGCGTTGCCCAAGACTCTGCTCTTATTCCATTGGCATGGTGGAGACCTGTGCTATTGTGGACAGTTCGTCACACACACCTTGTTGCTTATCCCAGTCAAGAGAATCACTGTGCACCAAGAAGGTTGAGTGGCTACAAGTGTTTTGCTTCTGGAAGTCCCTTTATGTGGAAAGAAACATTAAAAGCAGGCAGCTCTGTTATGACTGCAGGGACAAGCCACCCATGTTTATTGTCTCTTTTCTTAGAATGAATGGCATTGGGGATATTGCTGCCTTCTCACAAAGCCCAGGTGGCAGAGCTGCCTTCCCTGGGGAGCAGGTCATATTTGAGATTTCTTTCTTTTCCATCCAGCATATTCACAGCTTTCTGTCTTCAGCCCCCATCTGGGCAGCTTTGAGGTGAGCTCTGTAAGTGCAGCCTCAAGTGATGTCTCTGCCACGGGTTTTCAGGCCTATATTTCATGACTGTTTCTCATCTCTGTGAAGCCTGGCCTGTTAATCTCCCTCAGGTGTCATGAATCTGTTCTGAACCAACTTGGGACTACTTAGTACAGGATGACCCCGGAGTCTGTGTGTGGGCCACACTGACCCAGTTTGGCCCTTCCCCAGTTCCCTCTCTGGCTGGGATGTAGAGTGGAAAGCAGGGTGACAGCTAAGTACTGCCCATGTAGACCCGGTGCTGTGATTTTAACATTAGACCCGCACAGCACTGTAGACATGCGGAGCTCAGGGCCTTGAAGTTTAAAGACAGCTAGGACTGTGTGTCTTTGTTGTGCCTGCTATATCTCTCGTTCCTCCATCTCTACAAGAGAGACTGACCCCTGCAGGAACAGATCAGGGCTGCCTCTAAGGTGCTGACCATATGGAGCAGGCAGGAGCTAGGCTGCACATGCTCAGATTATTTTTCCATACCTAGAGTTCAGATGAAGGCATTTCCTCTCTACTGGAGACGAGAGAGTATTGCCTGCAAAGGAGAGTACTCAGATGACAGGGGAGGGAGCATGAAGAAAGGCTCCATCCTCCCTGCTCCAGTGTGTCCCTGCAGGCAATGACTGATGAAACATGCCTTTGCCACAGTTCTTGTTTGTCTCAGGACCACTGAGTAATTGCAGCTTCTTCCTTAAATGGAATAGTAAGCAGGTCAGCAAGAAGCAAAGCAGAGGTCTGTGGAGGCCGCCAGCTGAGTTCCATGTGAAGGCCTTCCATTCAGAAACCTTCTCTTAGATGTGTTTTCTTACTATAAATGAAAGAAAAAGTGCCAGGTATGACAGTGCAGGTCTGTGATCCCGGCCCTCAGGAGTCAGAGGCAGGAGAGTTCAAGTTCAGAGTTAGCCTTTGGGCTACATAGTAAGTCCCTGTCTTAAAAAACTGAGAGGAAAAGGAGAAGAGAAAAAAAAAAAAGAGAAAAAGAGGAGAAATTTGTGAGTTTCTGATCAAATACGTCATAGTGGGAAAAAGACAACCAGGCCTAAAGACAAGTGGGTATTGAATCTGGTTCCACTGCTTGCTGGTCGCGCACCATGGGAAGACTACAGTAGTCTTCCAACCTTTGGGTCACCAGTGCGGAGGACGCCCGAGCCTGCATCTGGTACAAGTAGGCAGTTTCTGGTAGTCACTGTCACTGATACTACTGTGGGCCAGGACTGTGGAAGCAGCCTTTGCTGCCAGTCCTCTGTGCCACCTTCCCAGGGTGACTGAGACTATTCCCTTTGATAAGCCTTCCAGACAGGAAACCCACGATGTGCCTCTTTTTCTCAACACAGGTTGGAGCACAGTGAATGGGACTCCACCCGGACTCCCATCATCGGCGCCTGTGGCTCTCAGGAGCAGGCATTATTAATAGATCTCCCAGGCAACAGCTGTCGAAGGGTAAGAGGGGAGAGAACACAGAGACGGTGCTCTACTGTGGAGACAGTTGTGGAGGTGGGCAGATGGTGAGGGTGCTCAGCACTGAGCCGCTGGATGGTGAGAAAGACTGGATCCAGGAACCTACTGGGGCTGTTAAATTGTTCACCCTGTGGAGACTCTCCCAGGATGCCCTTCTTCTGCAAGGATGGTATCTACATGGCTTAATTATAAGATAACTGCCAAAGGGAAAGAGACATGGTCCATAGGGAAAACTCTGACTCCCCCACTTTTATTTTCCAGACTCGAAGTGGTGCTGGATGGAAGCGGGTCCTGCGTTCTCTCTGCCATTCCCGGACTCGAGTGCCGCTGCTAGCAGCCATCTACTTCCTGATGGTTCATGTCCTGCTCATTCTGTGCTTCACAGGCCATCTATAAACTTGTCACTTTTGGACCACACCCTTCAGAACTTGTAATTCCTTCACCTCTGATGTCAGAATTGTCAGTTCCGGAACAGCCTTCCCACTTTGAGCTCATCCTTGGAAAGTGCCTGTAAAAAAGAGGAGGCTGTGAGGACCGGTCAGGGAGCCTAAAGGCTGGGAGCTGCAAGGCCTAGCACATCCACACGCCTCTATGCCATGCCCTGAACACTTCTGCTTGGTCAGAGAAGCTTCCCAAGTGGTGTGCTGTGCACAGTATTTGCTCAGATTTTGCAGACCCTTGTCTTTTATGGTTCTGTGAGATACTGAGCGTTGTCTTTCAGCCACCGCAAGAGGATGGCTCCAGTGCTAGCAGTCTAAAGTCCATTGTCATTCTTAGTGGTTAACTTGCTTATCTTGTTGCCTATATTTACTCTTGACTCAGAGAGAAGGCAAAATTTTGGGGAATGAACAACACATTGCCTCAGAGGACATGTGAGCAAGTCTCTGAGACTCAGGTAGGAGGTAGGCCCCCCTCAGGCTTCAGCTCATGGATCACAGGGCAGACAGCATTTTCCTTCTGGCTGTTCATCATTGGAGTAGGGTTTTTGGCCTGAAGTGTAAGGACAGGACCCCATTGCTTATGTCTTTAATCACACGTAGATTAAGGTGTTAAGTGGCCAGTGCCTTTCCTTCCACTGAAAGGCAGGAGGAACTGGTGCTAGGCAGCAGAGTTCAGATTCTTGTCACTCTTTTCTGGATGTGCCTCCATATGGGTCCTGAGACAGTTCCAGGGACCAGCAAGGGGCCACACCAAGGTGAGCCAGGCTCTGGTCTGATGATCATACTGCAGCTTCTAGCCTCAAGAACCACTGCTTGCTGTACTGTCGAGCTGTTGGTGACAGTTAGTTCAGTTTCTCGGCCCCGTAGTCATTCTCATCCGTGGAAATAGGACTGAGACAGATGGAAAAGAAGACAGACACTTGAACCCAGACCCGAGAGCAGCAGCCAGGAGTGAATTCCACTGTGCCTGTTCCCACCTCTCCCTCTCCCCGCTTTCCAGCTGGTGGTTTTCTCATTATGGACATGATGTGTTCCCTTTCTGTTCTCACCACCAAAAGAAGCAAGAGGACTGGTGGGCTCACTGATCAGCTCTAAATCTTTTTCTGTGGTGGTTAAATTTTGATCACAACATCCCAAGAACTTTCCTGAACTACTGTAAAATAATAAAGTTATTTTCAGAATGAGGATTTGTGTGAGAATGTATGTGTGCACAGGTGCTTAAGTGCCTGTGTTTGCACACTGAGGAGGGAGGGAAGGGAAAGGAAGAACTACTAGAGTAGTACAGGAATTCTAAAACTCAGACTTGTCACTGGCCAGCATCAGATATGGCTGTACAGTACCTTGTAGCCTTAACTGCTGCATCCGAAGAAGAAGCAGACTGAAGGAATGGAGTCTCAGGTTTATGTTCAGTCATATATATAGTCCTGAGAGAACTCTTGAAAGCATTAGGCTACCAGATATGGTGGCCCATGCCTGTAATCCCAGTACTCAGGAGGCTGAGTCAGGAGGGATCATGAGTTCAAGGGCAGCCTTGGTAACTAAGTTCCAGGACAGCTTGTGCTGCATAGCAAGACTATCTCAAACTAAAGGAAAGCACTACCAGGAGCAACAAAACAAACCCTCAAACCGACAATGAGAAACAGGCTCCCCAGAGGAAGAGTAAAGGGGAGTTAACAGCCCATAGCAGGCTAGGCAGCTGCTATTATTTTTTTATATTAACTTGCTGCTTGGGGAAAGCCAGCTCAGTTTCTCAAGGTACAAGTGGATTAAATAAACCTGATCTGTCTGGTTTCAAAGCCTTTACCAATACTGCATGTTACATTTCACTATCTCAAAAGAATGAACGACATATGTAAAGGGGAAGTGGGCTTTCTTGGTATCACCTCTATAATTTCTAGTTTCTTCAGAGAACTGTATTACTGTATGGCGTGTTATAATATATGGTCTGATAATTCTCCTTTTGACATTGGATTAGAATTCCAAATAAGCTCAAAGACTTTCCCTTTATATTTCCTTTAGAATAGCTTTGGTGCTACCATGATAAACGATCAGGGAGAAATAAATTGCCTCCAGTATAGTATCTTGTTTAGACGTGAACTTAGAAGCTTTCTGTTCCTAGTGCATAAATGCCTTGTTCCGTCACGGACCAGTTGGTTTGATTAGTCCAGCTAGGACCCCTTGGGGAATTCATTGTCTATAAGAAAATCCGGCCAGAATGTCACAGATGATCAAGATAAGGAGAGACTGGGTCAGATACAATAACAATTTCCCCAAATCACTTTTTTTTTAAAGATTTAAAAATATTTTGAATTCTATATATGTGTATCTGTGTGTGGGTATCTGCACACATGAGTGTGCCCACAGAGTCCAAAAGAGGGTGTCAACTGAGCGTGGGTCCTCTGCAAGAGCAGTTTGTGCTCTCCTGAGCCATCTCTCCAGCCCGCCCCCCAGATTCTCAGCTACTGAGGATTATTTCTCAGCCAAAGACGCACATCCTTCCCTTGATACTTGAGGCTTACTAGCTTTGTCGGTGGTCGTCTTGGGGCCCCAGGCTGCCAGAGGGGCCACCTTGGAGAATAGTTGTAGGCAGTTAAGTGAAAGCAAAGCAAAACTCTCAGTGGCCTGCAGATAGGAAAGGATGTATTTCACTGACCAAAACAAGTCACCTGAGCATCTGACTAGAAAATGAAAACAGGGCAGCGAGCCTTAGCCGTGTAAAATACGTCTCCAACAACTGATACCTTCCGTTGCCTCCAGAATTTGATCTAGAATCAGTCAACTCAGACTCTACACAGCTTCCCAACAAACTGCAAACACCTCTTCCCCCATGGCTTGCCTTGCTTCTCATGGCTTATTCCTTCCCGTCATTTGACCGATATTTATTTGGATATCAGTTGTATATAAACTCCATTTTAATTGCTATACACAGGGAATGTGCTGGTGAATTTATTTAGGGCATACCCTTCAAAATTCACATACAAATCACTTTCTCCACTAAGCTTTCCATGATTTCTACAGTTCATATCAAATGTTATGATTTTTTTTTCCCTCAGACAGGTCTCTACAATAGTATTGTAGCTCAGGCTGGCCAGAACTAATGATCCTCCTACCAGTGCCTCTTCTTAGTACCTGGATTGGAGGTGTTCTCTCCACACCCGCTGGGCTTGTTTTTAAATCTTACTGTCATGACAAGCACAGTTCCCACCTATTTAGGAAACAAGGTGGTTCTGCAGCATTCTGGAATATGTCTTCCCCTGACGTAGTGTTCTTTAATGAGCTTACAAAGGACTGTGAGAACAGCTGTGTTTCTCACTGCCCCATGACCTAGACAAACTTTGCAAACTATAAGTTACAGGAACACTTAACCCTTTTGATTTAAGTGCTTAAAGCAGAAGGAACTGACTCAAGCTTCAGGAAGTAGCTGTGAGGACAGTGTGGCAGGAAATGACAGAAAACCTGAATACGGAACTGAAGTCGCTGCTCAGTTTCTTACTCTGGCAGCGGCTAGAGAGGGCGCCCGGTAAGGACGTGAGGAGCCAGAGTTCGAATCAAACACACCAGCGAAGGTGGGTGCCTTGAGCAGTGGGAGCGCTGGGGAGCACAGGACAAAGGTGGAAGCGAAATCTGTTTAACACTGAGTCCTTGCTAAGGGACAAGGTCATTGTTAGTAGGTGTTGAATCTTTGATGGCCAGAAGGCTTGAGTGCAAGTGCGTGTGGAGAACAAGTGTCTGAGTATGGGAACACGAGAAAGGCCCGTGCCCAGGGCACAGCTGTCGCCGTCTAGGACTGCGGACCCAGCCAGTATGGCCTGCTTTCTGCTGATCATCAATTTTAAGGGTCGGTGTTTCCTGAGCTGGAAGGAGACCCACAGAAGATGAAGACAAGTCTGCCCTTGTATGGTCTAGCAGGGACACAATCCGCCCCCACCCCCCAAAAAAAACCGGAACAGGAAACAGCCACAAATGAACACTGGCTGTGAAAGCCAAGTGCCCCTAGAGACCTAGTGCAGGCAAGATTGCTGAGCTGCAGTAACTTTCTGTGTTTGTGGGATTATGGAATCCTAGAGAGTCAAAGAGAAGGGCTTTACTTAACTGTCTTAACCCTTTATTTTCCATTGAAGAAATCAGTTGATTTGTCAATGTGTTTCAGTATTTGCCAACTGCTTAGTCTAGTCTCTGGCTAAGGAGTATGTGCTCTTGCTCTGAGTTGCAGGAGCTAGAGAAGGTACTGGGTGAGGACGTGAGGAGCCAGGCTTTGATCTAGAGTTGGGGTCGATCTACAACTTCCTGTTGTGGTTGTAGGGCTGGGGTGTCCATGGGTCTCTTGACTTTACTGCTGCCATACGTCAGCCCTGTGATCAGGCCTTGAATGTGCCTGGTATTCAGGGCACCGTCCATCAGAATACTTCAACCTTTCATCAGTGATCAATAGGTCAAAGATACTAAGTTTAATTTGCTCTTTACTTAAAAAATGATTGTGAGAGGATGATGGGAGAGATGGGCTTAAGGCCTCGGCAACGGCAGGAAAGAGGACAAGACCATCAAACCTCATTGCTTCCTTAGTGCTCGTGAATGTATTTCAGACTTCTTTCCAGTTTTCTATCGTGAAATCCTTCCACTGCACAGCAGCCGAAGAACCAGGGCAGGCCAAGCAGACAAACTGTGGGGATGTGGATTACAGGTCCTCTTTACCTGTCTAACTCTATCTGTAGCTGTTGCCAAGCAGTCAAGGGCTACTTGCTCTTAGTAGTAGTTCACAGCGATTCTCAGCCAGGCTAACCCTGTCATATTTCTCCAGTGGTTCTTTAGCACAGCTTTAACCATTCTACCTCAGATTCCCCCAGGGCTGCTTTTCAAGGGGTTAGTCCAACAGTACGCACCAGAATGGAGTTTCCAAGTGGATATAGACAGTGAGGCCTTAGGGCCAAGCTAAATAAACAGAGCCCTGGGAGTGGTTGAAAAGGGCCTCCCTTAGGAGAGAGTGAAGAGCACAGGGAAGGCCCCTGGAGGCTGAGGTGTCTGAAGGGTGGGCAAGGACTTGCCAGCTAGCGGGTAGGGACTGAACCAGGAAGTTCCAGAGGCCACAAGGGCAGATGAGCATTGTCCATTGTTACCTCTCCACACCAGGATTCAGAAGCCCCCCGAGCAACTGATGGCCCTTTGTCACACTCCATTGGCAAGACTCAATGGAACCAGGTGTCCCTGTAGAAGAATGACTGACACCCACACCCCATCAACTAGTGTTCTCCAGAGATTTTTGTTAACATTTATTTAGTTGATAATACCACAGAATGATCATGTAAGGGGATTTTGAACTATTTATCTTCTTAAATATAGTTGAACATTTTAAAAAATATATTTTGTTATTTTATATCTATGCATGTATTGCCTGCAAGTATGTAAGTGCACCCTGTCTTGCAATGCCTGTGAAGGAGAGAAGAGGAAGTCAGATCTCCTGGAACTGGTGTTATGGATCGTTCTTAGCTGCCATGTGGGTGCTGGGATTTGAACCCAAGTCCTCTGCAAAAGCAGCCAGTGCTCTTAACCTCTGAGCCATCTTTCTAGCTCCCTGGCTGAAGATTTTTGGTTAGGTCAAAAGTCTTTAGGTTAGAAAAAGTCTTGGTGTTTTCTTTCTTTAAAAAAATGACTGATAGATGATTTACTCTGAGCACATAATGTTTCTCTACACATCAGTCAGTGTAGATGTTTCAGCTGATGGTCCCTCCTGACGACCCATAGCTGTGCAGTAAGTGATCAGTGTCAGATACACGTGGGGTAGTACTTCCACTGGGAGGTGAAAAATGTTTTCAATATTGTTAAGGAGATTGCAGATAGGAGGGAGATGTTCACTTTGTCAAGAACTGGGCTCATTTGTGTTTTAGCAGCTTAGAAAGGAATCATGTGGAAAAATCTTAGCAAAATGCTGTCATAAGCCTGTGGATGTTGTGTGTCCACTGATCATCCCTACTAGCTTGGCCTATGTCCTCCTGACATAGTGAAAAGTCCCAGACGCTTGACCCAAGTTATTCAATATTACCTACACCTATGAGGACTTCTCTACAAGCTGGGGTAGGCTCAGACCACACTGGTTTATCATAAATAAATCTCATCCCCTTCCCTTCTAACTGAGCAGAATGCTTTCCTAAAACCTCTGCATTTTCCCTCAGCAAATAGTTTCTTCTAAGGAAGAAAGGCAGGGAACATAATTGTTCTAATGTTGACTTCGGCATTCGAGTCTTCCCTTCTCAAGCCTTTCTGTTCCTAATTCTTCCCACTTTCTGTCACCCTCAGATGTGGAAGTCAGTAGTGGGGCATGATGTATCTGTTTCCGTGGAGACCCAGGGTGATGACTGGGACACAGACCCTGATTTTGTGGTGAGTTGGGAAGTAGCTTCGCTTGAACAAAGAAGGTGCATGAGGGGAGAGAGGGCATCTGGGCCACTCTGTAACTCAAGGGGCTTAGGAAAGGACCGTTTAGGACTGAGATAGTCTTCTCAGTGGATAGATTGGGAGGACCATTAGCCATCATAAAGGGGCCATGCCTGATAGCTGGTGTTGAGGGTAGAAGGAAATACATACGGATGCATCTGATAGTGTGATTGACAGGCTACATTAGGCTATCCTGAAGTTGAAGATCAAGAGACCCTGAGACTCCTCTGGCCTGTGATCCAGGATCTGCGTTGGATTGAGATATAGACCTGAAGAGAAAAGAGTGAGCCATTTAGAATAAGGATGAAAGTTTTAGAGCTCAGTCGTTTAATTGTAATTTTCATGTAGAGTGGGGGCAGAGTGGGTAGAAGAAAAGACCTTCAGAGAAAAAGCTAATGCAGGAGACAGGGAGGCCACGTGTGCAGCTGTGAGAGCCCTTGCAGCCTGGCGCTTATTTTTGGATGCTGTCTTTTGTAGAATGACATCTCTGAGAAGGAGCAACGGTGGGGAGCCAAGACCATTGAGGGCTCTGGTCGCACAGAGCACATCAAGTAGGTGCCGAAAGAACTGAGAAGGGCAGTGGGGTGTGCGAGGAGCAGACAGAGCACCCGGAGACTCGGGAGCATGCGAGAGGGAGGAGGACGATCCACGTCTGGGAAGCTTTGCTCTTCTCTGTGGTCCTATATGTCTCTGCGAGTTTGTACTTCATCTTTCTCGCCTTGACCCTCATTCCTGTTATCTATCCTTTACAGACAACAGCTCTTCCATTTCCTCCATGGAAATCTATTGTATCAACTGTCTCTCCTCGTTCACTCAGGTATAGGGGCTCAGAGAAGGGGCTCAAACGCCAAGGTTCTATCTATCTATCTATCTATCTATCTATCTATCTATCTATCCATCCATCCATCCATCCATCTTCTACCTACTATCAATTATCTATCAGATGCCATCCATCTGTCTCTTCATAAGTCCAAATGTATGCTTAGAATATAGGGTGACTTCAGATGGGTTAAGCAAGCTTCTGTAAAAAGTCAATGTGAAGAGCTCTGTAAATGCTGTAAAGAGGACAGTATCAGCTCTCATGCTTGGTTCAGTGACTTAAAGTACAAATTCATACTTGACTAATTGACAGAAATTGGGAACCATTAATATTAACATAAAGAAATGTGACATTTAGAAAACCTAATGCCTAAAAATATTTTAGTATTGATGTTGAGGCGTCTTCGAGATAATACCCAACATTCGTTTCATCAGAGGTAGATGTGAAAATGGAACTCAGTTGGTAGAGTGCTTACCCAGCAGGCACAAAGCCCTGGGTTTTGTCCCCAGCACCACATTTGGATGTGGTAGCTCATGCTTGTAAATACTAGTACTAGAGAGTGGAGGAAGTGGCAGGGAGAGAGAAAAGGATGCACAATCAGAAGTTGAAGGTCAAGGCCTGCCTGAGATACATGAAACCCTGTCTCAAAAAGAAAGAAGGAACTACAGACATAGCTAGGGTTTCTGTGGAATATACTGTGCATTTGGTATTGAGAGATTTTCTCCACTCTCATGGATTATTTGGGATCATTTAACCAGGACTGTCGACTTTGAATAGTACCAGGCTATAAAATAGCAGAAATATAAACACAATAAATAATATAGTGAGAGCAAACATTAAAAAGTGAAAAAAAATCAACAACTCTGCATAAATTCTGCACGATTAAGACAGCTCTGTGTTCATCTCTCTCTCCCATTCTCTAACGATAGTTTGGTCTCATTTCCCCCTAGATTTCAAAAAGTTCTGGTAATGACCACATTACACGAGCATTACACTAAGAAGACTTGGGCACCTGCTTATGTGGATCAGGAATATTCAGTACTGAGTACAGTTGCTTAACCAAATGTAAATGGTTTGAGTTGAATAGCTGTACTGAATATTATTCTTAAACAACTCAAGCAACTCCAGAAAGCATTCACAGGGCCAAAGGAAAAGAAAAGAAACAGAATCTTTCAGGAGGCCTCTTCTGTGTTCATTCCTTTCCAGGCTCACGAATCCAAAAAGGTCACAGCTCTTCTCCTTTTCTGAGTCAAGGCCACAGCGCTCTGGTGTTTTGGGAACTGTTTAGATGAGGAAGCGCTCATGGTATCTGCCCCTCCCAGTGTCTGTGAATTGTGTGGAAGGTAGGAGTAGAACCTTTTAGGGAAGACTTCTGAATTCCTGCCATGAGTCTACATAAAGACCTTGAGTTTAGACGTCAGGTGACTTTGGATTCCATTCACAGCTCTGTCTCTCTAGCAATGCGAACTAAGTCACATGTAACCTCTTGGTATCCAGTTTATTTATCCATGAGAATAACTATGCTGGAGGTTTATGTTTTGAATTCAATGGCTAGTATGTGTTAGATGACTCTACATATCTCCATGGTAACCTAACTGGATCTATGTCCAGTTTAGTAAATGTTGGAGATGTTTCCACAGAAGCTTACATGCCTCCCATTGTGCAGGCCGGAAGATGCAGAAGCCTGGTCTCTGCAGTTAACAGGCTAGGTGATCTTGGACAGATCTCTTATTCTCTCTGATGCTCACTTTTCCCATCTGGATCGAACAGCTCTCCAGAGGACACGCCAGTGCTAAGTCTCTGCTGTGCTGCATGCTCTGGATGGTTCTGACCAAACCTGTTCATGGTCAGGTTGGAATCACCAAGTCTCTGGGAGTGGAGGGGAACCTGGAGAGGAGGGCAGCTCTCACACTGCACTGACTCAAAACAGGGAAAGGAAGTGACTGTGGTTCTTGCCAGGCTCACTTCCTTCCCCTCATCACTGTGTTCCTTTTTAGGTTAGTCTTGAATAAATTTAGTTTGAGAGAGGTTTGGTAATTCAGAGAATAGCTTAAGTGATCCTATCCATCTCCCATCAACTGTATACAGAAATGGCCTGACTGTGGAGAGCTGTGGCCATCCGTCCTTCTTGTCACTCATGCCCCCTTTCCCCTTGACGACTTAAGGATCCTTATTACCCTCAGACAGTGCTTCTTAAACTCTCTGTGGGAGAAGACAAAGGTTTTTGTCTGCTGTTTGCTTTCAAATCTATTACAGATTGATAACTTTTGCAAAATAAAGTAAAATTTAATGAAAAAGGCAGAAAATATAAGTATAATTTTTTTTCTTTAAAAAACTTTATTTTTGACAAGTTCATACATGAATGAGCTCTGTATTTGTATTGTGTCTGTCCCTCATGGTCCCCTGCCAGCTCCTCCTGTGTCTCTCAGTTTCTTGCCCTCTGATTATTATCATGTACACATACATATATTTTAACTATATATATGTATGTCATGTACTGAATGCACTTATGTACCTGTGTTTAGGGCTGCCTACTTGGGATTAGATAACCTCTCAGGAGCTAGTCTCTAGCTCTCCCTCCCTCAGCATCCATGGATTACCTACCTAGAGCTCTTCATTGTGAGGTAGGACCCCATGAAATTAAGTACAGTTTTAATTTTCAGATTCAATAGATATAAAGTCACCATGTCAAATGTCAAGGTTTCTAAAAACATTCTCTTAATTTTTATTCGTATTTCAACGTGGAAATTAAACAGCTCATCTCCTGGACCACACCGTCAGCAGCATGAGCAGCACCAGCAGCAGGACTGCCCTGGGCCAGTCCTTCGGTGCTTCCTGAAGCCAGTCTGAACTTTAGGTTAGGTGCTCACGGAGAGCTTTTACCCCAAGTGGAAATGGGTAACGCAGTACCAAGAGCACCGGAATAGAATTCGGGAGATCTAGTGACCAGGGCTGGCGCTGCTGTAAAAGGACTCGAGGTGTTAAACAGAACTATTTCCCCACTCTGCCTCACTGGAGATAACAGTACAGGCCCTGTTTACCTCACAGGGGTACTGTCAAGACCATAACTGTAACATAGAAAAAAGGCCAACATGTACAACAGCCATGCATGTATGTCACAGACGACGTTGTCATTCTGATAACATGGAAAAGTAAGACATTCATTCTTGATTTTAATCATTGTCTAAGAATGTACAAATAACAATTTGAATTCAACTCAATCTGAATCATGGGCTGAGTTTTTAGCCGCTATATCGTATTATTTCTAATACACATAATATCATAATATTCTTGAGTCTCTCGTTGAAATGAAATATAAATTCCCATGATCAGCTATCGCCTTTCCCTAAGGATGCTGTTCTGTTTAAAGCAGTTAAGCATATTTTATGGTAGTATTAATAACATACCATATTTCATTCATAAGCATGAACCTCTTTAGGAGTGCTTAACAGTTGTATTTCATGTAATGGTCTTTATATTTCTTATCTTTTTTAAACGTCAATGCTATCAATGTATAATAATTTTAAACAGTTTGGTGAATTTTGATAATACATACAAATAACTAACAATACAATCAAGATATAGGGACTGGAGAAATGGCTTAATGGTTAAAAGCACTGGCTGCTGTTTCAGAAGACCCAGTGCCCACATGGCAGTTAACAACTGTCCATAAACTCCAGTTCCAGGGGATCCAACACCTTCTTCTGACCTCTGTAGGCATCGTGTGACACAGGTGCACCCACCTACATGCAGGCAGTACATTCATATACATAAAATAAAAATAATAAGAAATAGTTTTTAAAAGATAGAGAAGAATTCCTTTACCACTGAGGGTTCTCTTGTGTCTCTTCGTAGTCAGTAGCCCACGTCCCTAGCCCACGTAGAGACATTGACCTGCTTTTTGTCAATATAACTAGTTTTGTCTTCCCTAGAGTTTCATGTAAATGAAATAACACAGATCTTACTTCTTTGTGTTTTTCTTATTTCACTCCATATAATGCTATTGAAATCTAACTTTAGTGTTGTCTATACTGATCTTCTCTTTTTTTTGCCATTGTCAAATAGCATCCATTGTATAGAAATATGACAATTTGGTTTACACCTTACTCTGTTAAGTCTATTACAAAGATACCAGGAACATTTGGGTACAAATATCTTTGTTGATACATCTTTTTATTTTTCCCAGGAAATATTTAGGAATGGAATTGCTTAGTCATATAGCCAATGTGTATTTAACTTTTTGAAAAATTGCCAAGATAGTTTCCAAAAGGAATTTACCATGTTTCGTTTCTACTAACAATGTGTGAGTTTCAGTTGGTCCACATTTTTGCTAACACATGTTATTGTGGATAGTTTTAATTTTAGCCACTCTGTGGGTATGTGGTAGTTTTAGTTTCTATTTCTTTGATGAATAATTTCATTGTGCATTTTTTTCATGTACCATCCCTATATCTTCACCCATCTTCCTTTTGAAGTGTCTGTCCAAATGTTTCCTTCCTTTAAAAGTGGGTTGACATCTCATTGGGCTGTCAATATATTTTATTTAGATAGAGGTTTCTTGAGAGATATGTGTTTTATAAATCTTTTCTTTGAGTGTAACTTGTCTTTTAATTTTCTAATGGTATCATTTTATGAACACAAGAGTTTAATTCTGATGAAGTCTAATTTATATAAAAATATTTTTATCATTAGTGCTTTTTGTGTGAAGAAAAATTTTAACTTCTCTGAAGTTGGGACGATTTTCTTTTATGTTTTGGTTCTGATTTAAAAATTTATCTTTTAACACTTGTGTCCAATATAAGATTGAGATTAGGATTCATATTATTCTCTATGAATATTTGGTTGCCAGACAGTCAAAACTCTATGCTTTCCCCACCAACTTAGCAAGTTTCTTTGACCCTGTCTGTGTGGACTCATTTCCATCTCTGTTCTATTTCATTATGCGACGTGTCTTACTTGACTCAGACCTCAATGTAGTGATTGTTGTTGAAGTCAAATAGGTCTCCCACCTTGCACTCTTTTTTAAAAAAGAAACAAAATATTTAATATTCCAAAACTTTATATTCACATACATTTTAGAATCATTTAGTCAGCTCTTGAAAAAAAAATGCCTGTTGAAATTTTGATTAGGATCACATTGACTATGCAGGTCACTCTGGGGGATAATTGACATTTTTATGGCATTTAGTTTTCTAATCCATAAACCTCAGTTATTGTTTCATTTACTTAGATCCTTAATTTTTTCCAAAATGTTATTCAGTGTTCTGATTGTGCACATATTTTGCTAAGTTTATCCTAAAATATTTTATGCTATGTTGTGTAACTATAACTTATAACTTTTAGTTTCCAAATGTCTCTGGCTGGGATGTAGAAACGTAATCAATTTTAATAATCTTAATTTTAATCTTGTATCCTGTAACCTTGCCAAAGTGTACTTAATAGTTTGGGTAGCTTTTTTGTGGATTATTTAGGTTTTCCAAATGTGTGATCGTATTGTTTACAAATAAAGACCTTATAGCCAGAGTGATGCTGTCAAAGGTGACTGAGTCACCTTTAGTTTTTTAATTAAGCCCATGTGCCTGTCCTGTCTGTTATTGCACCTGAATTTTTCTTCTTTCTCATTGGTTCTCTTGCTCTGTCAATCCAAGGCATTGGAAAGTTACCAGCAGAGACACTAGAGTTAGTGTCAAAAGTCTATTATATATGACACTTAGCACCCTGAATTGCAACTTTCTGTTTTTATCATCTAGTTAATCACTGTTGCCACACATTCATCACTTTGTATCTTCAGAGTCTTGCAGTGCTTCAGACTCAAAGTTGTTTGATTGAGATTTATCAAATAAAGCAAAGATACACTATTATCTAAAGAAATTTATTGAAAATTATGTTTTCAGCTGGGTATGGCTGGGGAGGTGGGGGGAAATACCCTTAATCCCAGTACTTGGGAAGTAACAGGAAGGAATTCAAGGTCATCCTTGGCTACATACCAACTGTGAGGCTAGCCTGGGATATATAAGACCTCTTCTCAAAAAAAAATTAATTTTGTTGTTATTGGGTTTTTTTTGTCTACATTTTCACTCAAATGACATCATTCAAAGGATATGGCACAGTCCTTTGACTAGCTTTAGTATCATTCATTAGAATGATATTCCTTAATATAATTAATCTCTTAAAAGTTGTTTCAACTATATCACAGTTATAATCCATTTGCAATAATAATGCCCAGCAAAACTTTGTAAATTTTCTTGACTGAAAGCAGTGTTTGTCCCTATCACCTTCATTCCTCATTTGAATATCTCACTTGGGAGACACAGATGGGCCTCAAGTGCTGGTGGTGTTGAACTAGCAGTACTGGATCTCTACTTTCACCAGAGCCAGGGGGGTTAGACAAGGCATGGGAACAGAGGGTTCTTCCAGCACTCAGATTAACTTCATCTGGTTCATAGCCAGCTTTCTAAAATTAACTGTGGCTAAATCTGAGAAGCCTTTCAAAAAGACTTCAGTGAGATCGTCCTGCTAGACTACCAGATGGGTCTAATTGTCCATGAAAGAAAAGCATCTCTACTGTGAGATGGCCATTCTAACTGTGACCAATATCTGTTGGTCCTGAGCTAGCAGAGTCTCCGACACAATGCTGTCTAACTATTCCAAACTTTCATTGCTTGCTGTAGAAAGTCAATTTTCTTATTTAGTGTTCTCTTGCCTAAATATTTCTTTCTGTATGTTTTCAGGGAACTTGTATCTATCCCTTTTGCAGACCCTTGCTGTCCCTTGCTGGTACTGATCCTGAACTGTCAACTCATGTCCTTAGGCCAAACCAGTTGACAGAGATGGCTTGCTTCCCTTCGGGGTTAGGACGAAGAGCGCCTGGTCCACCCTCTTTGGTGATGCTTATTCTCAGGGATAGAGGTGTCTCAGTTCACATTGTGTGGACTTTATACTTGTCTAATAAATAATGAATAGATTTTATTAATTAGTTTCTGTTTATTATTAGTTCTCTCCGGAATTATTAGGCATAGGAAGTAAGGGGCAAAGTGTTAATGCTTGATAAAAATTACACATACACTAATGGATAGAAAAATTTACCAATCCTACATTTTTTATGAGCAGTAATTTTAATGACTTCCAATATGCTATTGAAAGGTAACATTTCCATTTTCTAAATTATTTTCCAAGTATTGAACATGCAGATTGGTTCCTGTTTTTACTATTATATATGTTCCAATCTTTAGATATTAAACTTTGCCATATTTGAAAGTATTTTCCTGGGTAGTTTCTTAGAACTAGAATGTGTAGGTCTAATATCTTGATGCTTCTTCAGACAGACCACCTAGCTGATTGAAGGCAGGTCCATTCAGAGAGCAGTAACCACCCAGTTGTTAATATGTAAAATAATGTTAAGCATTATTTGTCCCTAATACCTGAGGACATGGAAAGGAGACCAAAGATTGCAAGATGATGCTAGTGAGCAACGTGACAGAACACAGGAGTGTTCCCGGTTTCTGGAGAGTTAGAATCAGCCTATGGTATAAAGGTCAGATCAGCCTCTTACCTCCAGGCCTGCCAGTGGTGGATCTGAGATACTCAAGTTTTTGCTACAGAAGATTTCTGTTTTCTAGGAAGGGGTCTGTAGATCTCCCTCGATGAGGGGAGTCTCAGGCATGTGCTTCCTTACAGCATCCACCAGCTCCGGAGCAAAGTGTCAGAGGAGCATGATGTTCTTAAGAAGAAAGAGATGGAGTCGGGGCCCAAAGCCTCCCATGGCTACGGAGGTCGGTTTGGAGTGGAAAGAGACCGCATGGACAAGGTGAGTAGGAAGGGAGAGACCTGCTTTAGAAATTAATGAAAACTACATTGATTCACTTGTTGGGGTTTTGTTTTAAAACTTGTTCAAAGTACATTATAGGGGTTTGTAAGAACATGTAGCCCAAGAATAATGATAGAGAATAAGAATAGTCAATATTTAATAATTAAGTAGAATAAGACTAAAGTGAAGTGTGTATGTGTACAACCCTTAGATAATAATATTGCAAGGAACATGTATCTAGGAATAAGAATAGTAATAGCAATTAGAAGTCAGAATAAACATAGAATATTAAAGCAACTAAAACGTTTGAAGTGAGACTAAAGAAGTTGGAGTGATGTGCAGGCCTCTTCTGTTTATATAGGATTTCTAGTTCTATCGTTATCTCACTCTTAGAGTAGCAGATGCAATGTGTTTATCTATAGGCCTGGGTTAACGTTGCTCCACAGTTTATTATCTAAGAGTCACACACATCACTCCAACTATTCTCAGAATTCTCTATCATTATTCTTGGGCTACATGTTCCTTACAGGGTTCTAAAGTAGACTATCCAAATGTTATTTGTTTCAATTTTTTCTTGATCTCAACATATAAGACAGAGCTGGCAGAAATCAGAGTCAGGGTATTAGAACAGCTGGCTTGTTGCAGCCCCAAGGGTACTGTAACTCCTGCCGTGCGGAGAAGGAAAAATAGATTATAGAATCGTTTATTGACTTTACATGCTTATGTTTTGTGTCTATATTACAAGTTTCTTATTCTTTACTGTCTTTAGTGATGTTTGTGTGTGGTATGTGCATATTTGTGTATGTGGGTGTGTGCTGGTATGTGCCCATGCAAAGACCAGAACAGGTTGGGTATCTTTCTTTATCCCTCCCTGCTTTCTTGCCTTGAGATGGGGTCTCTTGCTGGACTGGAAGCTCACTGTTTCAGCTAGGCTGGCTGGCCAGTGAGCTCTTGGGATCCATCTGTCTCTACCTCGCCAATGCTGTGGGGTCATGCCTGGCTTTTTAGGTGCGTACTAGGGGATCAAACTTAGAGTAAGCTCTCTTACCTGCTCAGCCATTTCCCCAGTCCTCTAGTGATCTTTTGTATACATATTCTATATTGTATGTTGTTGAAAAGTTCAGAATCCACTTCTGAACTTTGATGGTCAAAAGAAACAGAGATCTAGGGCAAAGATACCTGGCTGATTGAGTGAAAAATTCACTCTCCATCATGGTATCTAGTGAGTCCCCTTTGATGCTGCAAGCTTTGCTCATTTCTGTTTTGCTGCGCAGTGCCCTTGTCTAAGCTCATCTTTTATTTCTTAGGGGTTAAACACTGCTCTGGCTATCTTTTCTCTGTCTTCTGCCCTGCAGTGCATTCTCGGAGGTTTCTAACTCTAGTGTTATTAAAAAGGAATCTGGGATGTGTGAGGCACTAGACCAAACCACTGCGCACTCCCATCACAAGTTCCTGGCATCCAAAATGGAATTTCTTGTATTCTGACAGCCGTTTTTCATCTCTGTCTTCTTAAGTGATTTTGGTCTTCAGCACTCCATTTTTGATTTTTCCCCAGAGTGCTGTGGGCCACGAATATGTTGCTGAAGTGGAGAAACACTCTTCTCAGACTGATGCTGCCAGAGGCTTTGGGGGCAAATATGGTGTTGAGAAGGACAGGGCAGACAAGGTAAGGGTTACCTTTCTTCCCAACATTCAGCCTTAAATGTGGGGCCATGCTTTTATGTGAAAGATGGGACCGTGGATGCCGTCAGTATTTGGCGCTGGCACTGAGGTAGGACAGCTCTCATGACCTCTGGTGTCAGCTTCACATGCTGAGCATCAAAGTGTTCATTTGAATTTGTCAGGCTGGGATTGCAGTTCAGCTCTTGCCTAACACAGGACAAGCCTGAGGTTCATCAGCACTGAAATCATTCATTCAGTCAGCAAGGCAAAGATTTTTGAACTCTAAATAAGAATTCTTCAAGTGTCTGCATGCTGCACTTGTCAATTTACCCAGTCTTGGAGTTAGCCAGAATTCCATCCTGCCAAAATCTGCATCTTGGATCCCTGTGCTTCCACACTGAGCAATGAAAGAGACCTGGGAACAGGCTAAGCGTCCCACACAGGGACATAGTGCTTTTATTTACAGGGCCCTCTTCTACCTATCTTAGTTTTTGTGAGGCTCACTTGGGAAGAAAAGTGCTGATTTCTTGGGCCACTCAGAGCAAGACACTATGTGTCTTTTAGCTGTCATGTTATTCCAAATGAAGAGAGATCATTTCTCCCAGTGTACTGTTGAGGTAGGTTAAGCAGGTATGCTTCTCTTCATTTTATATTAAAGAGACCAGTGTTTAGTAATATGAAAGAACATGCCTAAAGCTAAACTACTATGAATGATGGAAGTAAGGTTTGGATCTAGAATGGTCTATGTCCAGGATCCATGCAGATTGTAACACACTGCCTGATACCGGTCTTTCAGAATGCTGTTTCCGTATTGAACTGCCAACCTAGTTGTGGGTCAGTCAGAAGGGGAGGAAGCAGAGCTGTGACTAACCAGTTCTTTTTCTGATTCTCTGCAGTCAGCAGTGGGCTTTGATTACAAAGGAGACGTGGAGAAACACGCATCTCAGAAAGGCAAGGACCCTGCTGCGCCTCCACCCTAGCCTGACTGGCCAGCTTCCTCTAACCCCTACTACTTTCTAGCAGTTTCCATGGGCTCCCCAGGACCCAGATCCCCACTGCTCTGCCACTTTTCAATCTCTACGTGGACTTGCTTCTTTTTTTCTCTACTTTGTTCAATGAGATTTATCAAGTTCTAATCCTTTTTTTTCTTGTAATGGGCTGAAAATAAGGTATTCTTTTCTTTTGTTCTAGAATTTAAAATCTTTAATTTTTAACATGCATCTTTGACTTAAATTGAAAATTAATCACTATGTCCTTGTGAATAATAGAGGAAATGAATATTTTAGCTACATTATTTCTGCCTTTTATGTTATTGCTATCCATTATATTTTATCTTGGTTTTAAATCTGATAAAATTTAATCATTATCAGTGAATGCTTTTTAAATTGAGTGACAATTGCCAATTACTTAGTTATGTCACTGTTTATCACATTTCATTGATTCTTCCTGTTTCTATTTCCTTCTCGCTGGCCTGGAACTCCTTATGTAGGTCCGGCTGACTTCAAACTCACAGAGAGGCTCCTGCCTCTGATTCCTGAGTGCTGGGATTAAAGGCAGTAGGTACCATGCCCAAGCTTGACTGTTCTTTTAGGAGAGCCTACAAAGGAGCTCCCAGTCCCTGAACAGTGTATTTTGAACTGTTCTTTATCACTGTTCTCATTATTTTGAAGATATCATTGTTTTGAGTTCTCTGTTGTGTCAGGCCAGTTATCATTTTTTTACAGGTAATATGTCTTTCTCTTTAAAAAAAAAAGTTATCAAGGGCTGGAGAGATGGTTCAGCAGTTAAGAGCACTGGCTGCTCTTGCAGAGGACCCAGGTTCAAGTCCCAGCATGGCAGCTAACAACAGTCTGTAACTCCAATTCCAGGGGAATAAGATACCCTCTTCTGACTTCCACAGGCACTGGATGACATGGGTGCACTTACATACATACAGGCAGTACTCACACATATACAATAAAAAATTTAAAAAAATTTTAAAGTTATTAAGCTAGTTCTATTGGTCCAAGCCTGCAATTCAACTACTTGGAAGACTAAGGCAAGAGGATTGCAAGTTCAAGGCCAGCCAAGGCTACAAAGTGAGTTCAAGGCCAGCTTGGAAAATTTAATGAGACCCTATCTCAAACTTTAAAATATCAAAGAAAGTGATGGGAATCTTAAACATAGAGAACTTGCCTATGGTTAAGTTGAACCTATGGGGCCCTAGGTTCAAGCTTCAGTATGAAAAACAAGTTATTAAAGGTTTCTATTTAGTCTCTGATATTCTCTACCTTCATCAGATTAGGTGTGGATTTTTGATCTGTTCTATTATCTCACATGAGACTTACTGCTTCTCTTACACCTCACGCATAACCTCCATTGTGAAAGTCTCCAGGCGTTGTTTTCTTTGAATAGCGCCTTTCTTCTCTTCCAGGCCTCTGGAACTCCTGTGAGATGCGTATTAGACCTTTCACTCTCCTCAGTGTCTCTGAGTTTTTTCTTCTCTGTGTCTATGTCTTTATCTCTCTGTGCTGCATTCTCGATAATTCTCTTGGATCTTTATGAACTTGACTGTCTTCTTATAACCTTAGTTAATTATGATTTAGACTGTCCATTAAGATTTGAACCTTAAGATCTTTTCACCTCTGTAAGTTGCTGTTTGGTTCTATGGTATCTCTGCTGCTCCATTTCCTGTAATGTCTTATTGTTTTCATTGCTGCCTCTGCTTAAATCTTGTTAAACATACTTGCTCTCTAGTTTCTTTCATATTTTATATAATTTAAAGTTCTTAGAACAAATTCATGTATTTGGTTAATTTGCTTCTCTCTTTTTTCATTGTTTCTTTTATGGTTTGTAACTTTTGTTTGTGAACTTATTTCAGTAACAAAGAGGGATATTTCCTTTATAGGAGTTTCTTATATTGTGATTTGAGTCCAGAAAATTTTTGTTTATTTCTGGCTGAGTCCAAGAGATGTTAACAGTAAAGAATCATTTACAATTTTTTTTCCTTTTTGAGTTCAATTTCTTCACAAGATATGAGCATATTCAGTCTTTTCTATATTTTCTTAAGTCATTATACTATATTCTGCTTTTTAAGGCCCATTTCGTCTTTTTAGTCCAATTTATTGCTATAAATTTACCAATGGTATTCTCTCATTTTCTTGTTAAACTCGGTAAGATTTGTCACGGTAATATACTCACTTTTGTTTCTCATAGAGTTGTTTAATTTTTTTCTTTGAAATTGATTATTCTTACTGGAGGTCATCAATTTTATTATTATTTTCAAAGAGCTAAATTTTCTTTGCTAATTTTCTTGTTTATCTGTTCTAAAACACGTATTGGGTTTTTGCTCTTTATTATTTTTCTTCTACTTAATGTGTGTGTAGTTTTTTCTAGTTTTTTTAAGATAGAAATCTAGACAGTTGGTTCTGTATTTCTTTCCCATATGAGGAAACATTTCTCTTTCAGCAAAGCTCCTCTTCCCCTCCCCCTTCCCCCTCCTTCTCCTTCTCTTTTTTCTTCTCCTCTTTCTCTTTTTCTTCCCCTTTCTCTTCTTCCTTCATTCTCCTTCTTTTTGAATTTCACTATTTTAAAAATTATTACTCTCTGGCCGACATGTTCGTATGTTTCTGTGGGACCGGAGCATTGCACACATCTCACATGTATCTGCCTTTTCCCTAGAGCTCCCCTCCCACACTCCTCATACGTCTCCTTTCCTTGAAGAAGGGAGACTATGGGAAGACCTTCTTGTCTTGGGATGGGAGTGAGGGAGAGGAAGGCTCTGAGCCCTACCCCTCCCCACCCTGTCACCGCGCACCCCGTCCTGCCCCCCACCCTGTCACCGCGCACCCCGTCCTCCCCCTCCCCACCTGTCACCGCGCACCCCGTCCTCCCCCCCACCCTGTCACCGCGCACCCCGTCCTCCCCCTCCCCACCTGTCGCCGCGCACCCCGTCCTGCCCCCCACCCTGTCACCGCGCACCCCGTCCTCCGGACCTCGCCCTAGCACTTCCTGTGGGCCGAGGCTGGGCTCTCACGACTGCCCCTTCCACTGCAGATTACTCTCATGGCTTTGGGGGCCGTTATGGGGTAGAGAAGGATAAACGGGACAAATCAGCTCTGGGATATGACTACAAGGGAGAGACGGAGAAGCACGAGTCTCAGAGAGGTGAGTTGGTTGGGACGAGGGAGGTCACAGGGTGGCACAGCACCCTCCTTCCTTCCTTTCTGGAAGCTGGTCCACCCCAGCATACAGGGGCAGATGAGCGGAGAGGGGTGTGAGGAGGGAGCGGAGCAAGGAGGGGGTGAGGGGAGTGAGCGCGAGTGGAGAGGACCGAGGAGGGGCAGGGAGGAAGGGTGTTGGGGAAGGAGCAGAACCAGGCTAGGTGACGGGCACTCAGGCGAGGTGTGAGCCTCTAAGCCAGTCAGCCTCCCGGAGGAGGACGGAGAAGTCTCCCTTCCCTGGGACTCCGCAGGTCTGGCTGGAGGCCTCTCCTTGTTTGTCCCAATATATTTCTTTGTATTTTCCTTTGCTGTCATTTCTCTTGTGCTTGCCTCTTCCCGCCTCTGTCTTCTCCATTCTCTCCTGCTTTTCTCCCCACCCTTTTCCTGTTCTTCCCCCTCATCCCTGCTTGTCTCTGACCACTGATGCTAACATTTACTCCTGTGTTTCTCTGTTTTCATACTCCGGTCTCCTGGACCACTGTTCCCTCTCCCGGCTCATTCCCTGGATTCTAATCTGTTTTCACTGTCAGAACTTTCTGTCCTGCAGATTATGCCAAAGGCTTTGGTGGCCAGTATGGAGTCCAGAAGGATCGAGTGGATAAGGTAAAGCCAGGACACCAATGTCTCAAGAAGTGCCCTGTAAGGCTAGGGAGGTGGACAGAGACTAGCCAGAGAAGGGAGAAGCCAGGAGAAGGATGGGACACTGGTGCTGGGTCCTGCACCTGTCCAGCTGTGGTCATATTTGTCTCAGGATGGGTCTTTAGCCCCGGAGGGACATGAATTCCACAGCCTCAGGTTTAACTGAGGGAAGTAGAGTGGCAGAGAGACAGAGGAAGAGACAGATTCCAGAAAAAGACTTTATCAGACATGGGATTTCAGCAGCTGTTTGGCATTGCTTAGTGCCATTGTAAGTCTCTCCTGCTCCACGCCACCTTCCTCCTATGCACTAGCTTCCTGCATTGGCCAGTTACACTCTAGGTAACTGGCCTTGAAAACATGAAATTCTAAGTTCACTTAGCTTTCAAAAAGGGAGCTGGGATCGCCAGTGGAATCCCTGAATCCTTTTTCTGCCACTAAACAGTATGGAGAACCCAGTCTAACTATTGCTCACCAAATGGCTAAGGATACCTCCTAGAGTGGCCCAGTCCTCAGCACTGGCTTCATGGTTACTATCCTTCCAACACCCGAACACTACACACACTGTTCTCCTGCCTGCAGAGTGCTGTTGGCTTCAATGAAATGGAGGCTCCAACCACAGCTTATAAGAAGACGACACCCATAGAAGCTGGTGAGTCGCCATGGTCGCTCAGCGTCCTCTCCCTTCTAGCCTTCCCTCCTCCACAGTTTACTTACCCAGCATGCCTTTAACTGCTGGGACTAACCAAGAAGAGATTCCGACCTTTATATTTCCAGATTCTGTATCTTAGAAAATCCAGGCCAACTGGATAGAAAGGGGAGTGCTGTCAGGAAAGGAGCTGGGGCCGACACACAGAGAGGGGAGAGTGGAGAATCACTTGGGAAGGACAGAGGTAGAGGATCTTGGGAATGAAGAAGAGGGTGATGGTCATTAGAGGCATGCATATTTAAAGAGTATGCACAGGGAAGGATGCTGATTAGGGATCAAGACTGATAATCTTGAAAGGACAAGAATCTGAGGCCATACAACCTGGTTATATTGTTGTGGCTCTGTTATCTCCGGGTTATGATCAGGTTTGTTTTCTCTATCAATTAAAGAATTAGAAGGCAAAAAACCAAAAAATTTCAGACACAGCAAAGAAACTCACAGATACATTCATACAGAGAGAAAAGCTCTCTACAAGAAGGAACCCAGAAACTAAAAAGTCCAAAGCCCTCTGGGCAGAACCTGGGTTTTTTAAGGGTTTTAGTGGTTTCCCCTTCCCTGATTCTGGATTGGTCAGATTACACAAAGAAGAGAAAGCCGATAGGTTTATGGCTTCAAATGAAGAGGTGTCCAGGTCAGGTCTCATCTTAGGTCTTAATCTGAACTGGTTTGGACTGGTCAACCAGACAGGGAACCCTGCTGGCTGGAAGGGGAGTCTCCAGGCCCTTGTCAGACCAAGAAGAAACAGGAAGTGAACCATCTTTATGATTTAGTCCCTCACAATATGGAATCTGGGCTTCGGTGCATGCCATCCTCATATAACCCCCTGCTGCGTCTCACACTTCTGTGCCCTCCCCTTCACGAGCCCCCCCCCCACCTGAATCTGTACCTGATTCCTCTCCTTTCTTCAGTCACCACCTCTTTCTCTTTACTTATAATCCAAGACACCTCTAATTTTTCTTGTCTGTGTCTACAGCTTCCAGTGGGGCCCGTGGGCTAAAAGCAAAATTTGAGTCCATGGCTGAGGAGAAAAGAAAACGAGAGGAGGAGGAGAAGGCCCAGCACATGGTCAGGCAGCAACAGGAGCGAAAGGCTGTGGTAAAGATGAGCCGTGAGGCCCAGCAGCCTCCCAGGCCTGTGGAAGAGCCAGCAGCACCAGCCCCACTGCCCAACAAGCTCTCCTCAGAGGTAAGTGCCTGGCCCTCGAGGGCCCAGGATCTCTTACCCAGACAGGAGTCTCAGGGACCAAGTAATTGGCAGAAAAAAGGCAAAGGTCTTCCTTGTATTAAGCAGTGTCTGCTGTCTTTGTCTTTGGGAAAATTTGATCTGTATAATTGGGCCCCATGTATGAGAAGGTCGAGAAAGGTTGGATTTATAGAATCCAACAGAAGTCACCTGCTATGACAAATAGTCATCACTGTGGGACTAAGGAAGAAGGAGCCATCACTTCCAGTATGGTACCCATCTTGAGGGATGTGTGTCACTGGACTGGCAGAATGGGAGGGTGATTCTTGGTAAGTGTAAGAGAAAACATGACAGGCAGGAAGAGGGTCACTGCAGAGATGCCTCGTTCTTCAGGCCTGGCCTCCAGCAGAGAGTCATCCACCACCAGAGCCCGAGCCTGTGAGAGCTGGCCGAAAACATCCTGTGCCCTCCCTGCCCATGAGACAGAATGCCCCGCAGAGTCCCCTGGAGGTAAGCAGAACCCCCAGAGATTCTCTGTTCCCACTCCATCTTCTTATCTCTTAGGAAGGTGGGCTATACAGGGTGGCCGATGTTCCTGTGTTCCGGAAACTCATCTGCTCTAGACAATCTTGGACAGATGGCTCTCCTGGCTGTGATATCCCAGCAGTGTGGTTTGCTTTGATGTTCCGGTTTTTCAAAGACTGTGACTTGTTTTCCATTTCCCTCTCTCACACCTTGAGTCATTTGTCTCAGTGCTTTGAGGGAGTGCATGTTTGAGGAGGCTAAGGATGAAGTCAGGTGATAGACTGTGCTCCTGAGGAGAGGCTGGTTAGTTGTCAGGGAAGAAGTTGACTGGCAAAGTTGGTGTTAGCAACCTCATTGAGCCCTCTTTGAATCCTGTTGGTCCACACGGTCTCTCCTTAGGACAATGAGGAGCCCCCAGCTCTGCCCCCTAGGACCCCAGAAGGCTTCCAAGTGGTGGAAGAGCCAGTGTATGAAGCAGAGCCTGAGCCTGAGCCTGAGCCTGAGCCTGAGAATGACTATGAGGATGTCGGGGAGATAGACAAAGAGGATGAGGGGGACTACGAGGATGTGCTGGAGCCTGAGAACACCTCTTTTCTATCTTCTCAGGCTGGTGAGTGGGGTGACTAGGGAGGTAGAGAAGCAGCTCCTGAATTTGGTCAGGTCTAGGGGAGCAGAGGAGGAGGAGGAGGAGGAGGAGGAGGAGGAGGAGGAGGAGAAGGAGGAGGGGGAGGAAGAGGAGGAGGAAGAGGAGGAGGGGGAGGAGGAGGAGGGGGGAGAAGGGGGAGAGGAGGAGAAGGAGGAGGAGGAAGAGGAGGAGGAGGAGGGGGAGGATGAGGGGAGGAGAAAGAGGAGGAGGAGGGGGAAGAGGGGAAGGAGGAGGAGGGGGAGGATGAGGGGAGGAGAAAGAGGAGGAGGAGGGGGAAGAGGGGAAGGAGGAGGAGGGGGAAGAGGGGAAGGAGGAGGAGGGGGAAGAGGGGAAGGAGGAGGAGGCGGAGGAGGAGGCGGAGGAGGAGACGGCATCTCCCCTCTCTGTCCAGCAAGATCTGTCTGCTTGCCTTCTCTGTGTTGATGAGGTGTTTATGTTTCTCATTGTCCAGGATCAGCAGCTGGGGCTGGTGGCATGGGGACCTCAGCTGTAGCCCTGTATGATTACCAAGGAGGTAGGTTTGAAGCCACCTGGGCCTGGTGCCTGGGCCCCTGAAACACAGAAAAGGGGAGATTGTGGGGGTCAGGGAAGGACCCAGCTTGACATCAAGGGGAAGACCAGGCCTGGTTTCTTCCTTCAGGCCTAGACTGGGTGCAGGGACGTGCAGAGAGATTCCTGTCTGACGTTCTAATGTCCCTTCAACTTCCTCCACAGAGGGTAGTGACGAACTTTCCTTTGATCCTGATGACATCATCACTGACATTGAGATGGTGGATGAAGGCTGGTGGAGGGGCCGTTGCCATGGTCACTTTGGACTCTTCCCTGCAAATTATGTTAAGCTCCTCTAGTGACCAGCCCCATTATCTTCTGCTACTGTGACTTTACATGTCCAAAATGACTCCGCCTCCATTCCTTCCATATGTCCTGCAGTGAGCACCTGACAGGGTGTCATGGAGTGTCTGAGGCTCTGACAGACTCCCCTCTCCTGCTTGACTAAGAGCTCCCCACAGAGCCAGCATGAGGCGGGGAGCCTCCCCTCAGTGTCCGCTCTACCCTGAATTAGCTCATGGATGTTCATTTTGTGATCTTGCCTCCTTCACTGACACCCCATCTCTGCTCTCCTACCCTGTGAGCCCTGGGATCCCCCACTTGCTAGCCTGGGAGGCCAACTCCAGAATGCCTGGTTTGCCGATTCTACTTTTGCCCACTTTTCCTCCCTTAAGATACATATCAGAACTGCCCTTCTGTTCAGTCCTAAAACTGGAAATAAAGTGAGACTATGGCTGACCTTTGTACTGAGGTAAATGGTGCTTTTAGCGCTTCCTCCCGCCCTACTCGCCTGTCTCTAAACCTCCATCCCTCTTTCTGATGCACCCAGCAGGCTTCATCTTATCTCTTCTTTGATGATATAGGATGAAGCGGTTTCAGAAGACTCCCTTTTATAGGCCCAAAGCCTATACCCTGAGTGTCAAAAGCTAGATCTTTTCTTTTGACTGTAAGTAAAACCTAATCCAAAACAGGCCAGCCTGTGAATGGCAGCAAGGTGGAATAATAGGCTCAGGTGGCATCTGGATTAAGGATGTTCAGCTCAGCTTCTACTGGCTTTAGCAGTTGTATGAGGTCAGCTACTTGCCTGGGAGGAACAACTACACACTTTGAGAACACAGTGATTGTGTGTGTGTGTGTGTGTGTGTGTGTGTGTGTGTAGACTAGAGGGCAACTTTAGGTGTCAAGCCTCAGGAATACCATCCCCTCTTTTGAAACAAGTTCTCTCATTGGCCTGGAGCTCACCAGTTAGGCTTTATGGACTGAGCTCTCTCCAGGCCCCCAGCTCATGGTGATTCTTGATGAAGAAGCACAGATTAGTGGTCTGGAAGTAGGAAAGGGAAGGTTGATCAAAAGAAAAGACTAACAAGGAGAACAAACTCAGGTGAGGGTGAAGAGAATATGGAACATGTTCAGGAAAGTCCAGGCTGCCTGATACCTGGATAGTTGAAACAAATGTTCACAAAAGAGGTTGGTTGGAGAAAGTTCATGAGGCTTCTGTGTGGACCAGGTGGGAAAAGACATGAGGACACTTAAGCAGCCATGGCAGGCTCAGCCAGCACAATACAGGGTGACGGAGGTATGGTGGGCTTATCCTAGCCCCCAGGTACTGTGCCCAGCCTCAGCAAGGTCAGATATGGGAGATCTTAAGGTATAATCAAAATAAAAGTTAGGGATTGATGGAGGGCATCTTTGATTGATAGGACATAGAAATCTAAGCTGTTAGTAGTGTTGGGTTCAGTTTTTAAAGATGGGAAAGGCATTGGAATCAAGGGTCTACAATTAGTGACAATGATCGCAGTTGTCCCAGGGCCTCTTAGAGTTGGTGAGCTACCTGTGGATCTAGGGTGCTGTATGCCTCAGACTTGTTTGCTGGCTTTTCTTCAAGACACACATTTTTTATTTTAGTGATGACTTCTATGATTGCCAGTGAGTCACAAGTACTCACAAAAGTCATCCACTTAGCCTTTCGGAGTGCAAAGCAGCTTTTATTTCCTCTTAGATAGACATTGGGGCTTCTAGTATATCGAGATAAAGCAACACAGATACATAAAACTTCATTCTTCACTTCAGTTTGATTTCACACCACTCATATATTAGACTTGTATAGTGTTGGGTTTTTGGATACATTTTTAATTCTCACCTTGCTTTTCATTTGTCCCTTCTTTGTAGGACAAGCTTCTTTCCCAGGTCCCTACATGGGGAGGCCACAGGTCCTTTCTGGCTCAGTTCTAGAGTTCTTCCCATCCACATTCACCTGCTTTCAGCCTCTAGACTGAAAACCTTTCTCTTTTTCAGGGGTGATGCTCATCAAAGGGCCGTGCTTGCGGACATTATCCTGTCTGGGTTCTATGCTTATGATACGTTCCTCTTCACCGTCCTCAGCTGCAGCCTCATCTGAAGCCACATGTAGATGTCTTGTTCTATCAGGTGATGCCTTCTCTGCTCTGCTCTTTGTAATTGCAGCTCCAACTATCTGTTGAACCCAGGTTCTCTGGAAAGGCCCCCTTGTTAAATCTGCCTTCTCCCCACAAAGTGTGCTTATTTCTAGAGGCCAGGGCAGGCCTGAGCTATGACATAAACAATGAACACTCTTATAAAATGTGTTTGAAGATGTCAATAGAGCTCTGGAGGAGGAAAGCGGGGCTGAAGTGTGCACACCCTAATCAAGGGTGGGGCATCCTGACTGCTCTCCTGGACCAGGTTGTTTCCAGCAGTGCAGTTTTTGGCGGCAGAACCCTCTGCCTGT
Source organism: Eospalax fontanierii (assembly GCA_035773235.1). Taxonomy (NCBI): domain Eukaryota; kingdom Metazoa; phylum Chordata; class Mammalia; order Rodentia; family Spalacidae; genus Eospalax; species Eospalax fontanierii. The sequence goes on along the minus strand of CM069534.1, from coordinate 61,603,969 downwards.
CACTCCTCATCACTGGCTCCGTACCCCAGCTCCTCATCCATGTCCATGTTCCTGTAGTCTGTGGATCTCACTTCCTCTCTTTCTCTCTTTAATAAGAAGCCCTGAGCGATCTCCGGGAACTTCTTTCTTCTGTGCGGGAAGGACCAGATTCCAAGCACAGAACCAGTGACCGGAGAATGCTCTTCCCTTTTCCCCACCTCGGTGCTCAGCTGTCTTCAGTTGCTCATCTTCACCGAACAAAGCTTTAGAGGACACTCTAATTACAGTTTCAGAAAATGGTGACTCCCAGAAAGTAGTGAAATACACACCAAGCAATAACGATTAGGAAAACAGCATTGCGTTAACTAGTAGTGCAAGAGGCACGCTGTAGCGAAGAGTGAGCACACTTCTGATCTGGGCTCTGCTGCCTTCTTTTTGTTTGTTTGGTTTTTTGATTTCTTTCTTTCTTTCTTTTTTTTGAGACAAAATCTCCCTATAGTTCTAGTTGGTGTGAACTAGCTATGTAGACCAGGCTGGCCTCTTTATCACAGTGCCATCATGCTTTCTGCTGCCTTCTTGATCCTTCTCAGAGACATCATCAGCTACTTCATATACAGCAACTTTGAAGGTAGTCAAAGAGAGAGAGAGATCCAGGCAACAAGGTCACAGACTGGTGAGACCCCTCTGATGGCTGGAGTCTTTGATCTCTTCTGGTTCCCTCTGAGCCTGGCCTCCCTCCCTCCTATTTCTCACTTGCTGAGAATTTCTAGTATTGCTGGAAAATGAACCAGTTTAGAGAAGACAGATTTAAATCAGACATATTACTTTCCTGGCTTCAAGTTTCATAAAGAGAGCAGAGAAAGATATATTCTCACATTGTGGCCCAAGGACGTGAACTGATATCACTTAAATCAGCTCCAACTTAGTATCACCACATATCTGAAACTTACTTCGTTAAGAAGTAAAAGTTGTATTAAATCATAGCTACTGTGAGAAGCTATGTGAGATAAGATTTTGCCACACTAAAAAGTAAGAAGAGTATTTTAACTTTCTTTAGGGCAGCAGCTCTCAATCAGGAGCTTTTCTGCTCCCAGAAGCCTTTGGATTCACCTTCATTTTAAAGATTCTCTTTCTCTGTATTGCTAAGATTCTACACAACAGACGCTGTGAATTTAGGACTGCTCCCAAGCTTTGGCCTGTGGTGTCCTTGAAACTGCTGTACTCATGGGAGTGGGGAGGTCCATTCTGTTGGGCTGCGTCGGAACCATCTGGACTTAGAGGCAGTAGAGTCACTAAAAGAAGTCCCAAACTTGATTGTCAAGATAGATTAAGCTCCAGAACCTGCCAGTTGCATGTTCTCTTTCCCCCAGTGCCCTGAGAGGTCACTGCACCTCAGATCCTGTTCCTGAACTGCCTGCCCCAAGAACTTGAAAGTGGTTTGTAAGCTAGAAAGCCCAATGTGAAATCATAGGCCTGTACTAGTTATAGAATTTCCTGGCTCTTTTATCAACTAACAACTTGGGTTCATTTTTCAAATGACCTTAAGTTACTTATTTTTCCCTAGTCTGACCTATTTTAGGAAAAGAAAAAAAAGACAGAAATAAGTCAAATATGTGGAACTACTGTACAAGTCATAGCTCAGAAAATGTTTTGGCTTAGTGCAGCTGCTTAAGCTGGAAAGACTTTGTCTATTCCCTACTCCCAGAGAAGCAGATATGCAAGTTCAGAGAGGCATCCTCAACCTCACTGTCCTACTTTCAGTAACTCAGAGGTCATCAGCAGCAGAGTGTGAGTCTTTAGGTGTGTCTTCCCCGTGGTCTGGCTCTGAAGGTGGACACTAAACTCTCTCGGGCCTGTTCACGGGGCTGACACATGCTGGTCAAACGAACCGGATCAGTCTTGTGCTCCACAATGTTAAAAGGACAGGCCTTCAGATGCTCAGACATCGAGGTAACTTCGTTAAACTCCCAGCTCTTGATCTTGGAGAAGAGGCTGCTGAACTGCCAGATCTGCTGGGAAAGAGAAGCTCACAGGTCAGCACCAGAGATGTTCTGAATGGTGTGTGAAATGCCTGGTCTGCGCCCCTGTGAGTCCAGAGTGCTGTGACTGCTGCAGACCTTTGTCACTCCCTTCCCCTGCATCCAATGCCTAGCATCCTCCCAATGAATAGTCCTCCCAGCCAGCCTTGTAGTTGTTTGTATCGCCACATGTCTAAAACTTATTTCATTAAGAAGTAAAAGTTGTTAAATCATAGCTACTGTGAGAAGCTATGTGAGATAAGATTTTGCTGACACCGATTAGTAATTGGCATTCGCCCTCCCTGGCACCCCCACGGGCAACGGTAATTCATTCTAAACACCCAGTTCAAACCAATGGGGCTCAACGCCAGAACTTTTCTACGAGGCTTCATAAAGCAGATTCCCTTTTCCCTTCTGTACGTGGAATGGCCAGCAGCTACCAGGGGCGCCAAGGGAGAACTCTCTTAGAATGGAGCCAATGTTGCAGAAGAAGGGGTCGGAAGAAAGAACAATCGCTGGGAACATTTTCGAGCTGCTAGATTAAGCCTTAAGTGAAGCAGTTGTCTTTCAATTTTTGTTATATAGGTTAATAAATTCCTCTTATTGTTTATGACACTTGTAGGTTTGTTTTCTAATGCTTAAAATTAAAGGGAGTCTAACAAATAAGGTCTGGGACTCAATAACTCCAGTTTTCCACCTGGGATGTGCTTGAAGTTTGTGAAGGTAGGCAGACCAATGCCTTTCAACCTGACCGTACCGCCCTCAGATTTGACCAGCGGTCCTGGGTAAGAGAAATGTTCCTGGAGCTGGAAAGATGGTTCAGCAGTTAAGAGCACTGGCCTCTCTTGCAGAAGTTCAATTCCTAAGACCCACATGGCAGTAACAACTGTCTATAACTCCAGTTCCAGAGGATCGGATACCCTCTTCTGATCTCTGAGGGCATTGCACAACATGAGTATACTTATCTACCCACATGCAGCAATGCACTCATACACATAAAATAAAAGTAATAAATAAAAAAATTTTAAAAAGAAAAATGTTCCTGAAATCTTAATCTTAATCTATTTTATTTAAAAAACCACTTTAATATGTGTATCCTTTAGGCTCAATTAAACTCTCTCTATCCTTTTTTGTTAGAAAATTAGTTAATCCCAAATGCCATCCAAAAGTGGTCTTCAGAAATCTTTGAATTGGGGGCAAATAAGTACAAAAAATAATGGGATTTGTAGTTTATAAACTAACTTACTGGCATCTGATTTTATAGAAGAAGATATGAGCTGTTCTAAGTATCCCAAAGCAAGTATCTTGATCTCACTAAGGTGTGTCAGAATCTGGTTGGGTGTCAGTCATGGTTTAAACATGGATGCAGGTATGGATGCATAAGAAAGTCTTATAATTAAATTTCCAAGAAGACTGATTAAGGACTAATTAACGGAAAATATACAGGACGCTTTGAACATAATAAAAATGGATGCAAATAACTCTAATTTCTCCTGGCAGTTTGTAAGCATCCACCTATTAGGGACAAACACAACAGTGGTATTTGTGACCTAAGTAGGCATCATATATTCCAAATTTTTTGAGAAGGGATACCACAGGCACCTGGAATATGACAATTTAGGGCTCTAGTTTCTGCAGAAGTTATAATTTAGTTAAGAAAAGATGACTCAATTGAGAAAAAGAGGAAGGTTTTACAGAAGAGCTTCTTTGATTTATACTGTAATGTTTCATATTAAATAAGCATTTCAGTCATGGAAAATCAATGAACCAAACTCACATACAATTTCAAAATAAAAAGTGTTTTTAAAAGTCTGTTGACACGTGAGTGACATAGATGAATTAATTGGCTTGTTATAGCAGAGGACAAGCAAGAAACAAATGGCGCACTCAAGCTAGGTAATGTGAAGAAAGTTTTAAAAAAGGAATGATTTACAAATAGGTGAGCAAGAAAGCCATAAAAGGTAGAGCAGCAGTCAGTTAGTAACTTAGAGTTTCAGGGAAGAGGATGGTCATTGGAATGGGTAATTGTATGGAGCAAGCCGCCTGGTGCAGCTACCTCCAGTGGAGGGACCCGGCCAGGTCATGGTGTCCTGAAGGGGGAGGGGTGAGCATGCAGAGGAGAGGCAGAAGAGCAGATCCTTCAGCCCTGTTCCCTCCCTCCCTGCTGCTGCTGGATGAGCTCAACTAGAAGATGGAGGCCCAGTTCAGGCAAGCTGCAGAGATCAGCCTCTTCGGGAGGACCAGTTGGAAAAGGATGGAGAATGGAGCACTGTGCACAAATGGAAGACATTCAGCAATAAGCCGACATCACCATCTCTATTGCCGTACATATATGCATATTCTGTCTTCCCTGTTTGACTGAACTACTTGAGTCACCCCTATCTTAGCAACTGTCCCCGTGCTTGGTATAGCATGTGTCCCAACTTGTTGAATGAACAAATGAATAAATAAAGAAATGTTTACTTGCCTGTCTGTGGACTTTCCAGGAGGTACCGCCATGAGAGTACCTCTTCTTCCACTGCAAAAGGACCATCCCTCTCTCTTGTAACAAAGTGGCACAGATATTCCTCATAAGGACTGACACCTGGGAGAGCTGGGACAGGCTGATGCTGTCCAGGAACCCAGCAATGTACTGCAGTACCTCCAGGGGAAGGCTGGTTAGAGAATTCTGGTCTTTTCCACCATGGCCTGAGAGATTGTTGCTCCTTCTTCCCTCACTCAGTTCAGGAGCAACCTCTGGCTTGATGGCAAAGGTCTTGAGCTCCTGACTGTAGATCACTTTTGCCTTTTGCCCAGGAGGGCGGAAGTGGTTTTGAACAAATGTACATCCCAAGTAAGCCAGGGGGCATCGATGCTGGAACCAGCCATTGAGACAGGACTGAATGTCTGTATGGACATTCTTGAAGTGCAGGGGAAATTCATCCCTCCTGAAGAATTTGCTGCAGGTGAAAGTAAAGGCAGAGCTGCTTTTGTTGTGTCTCCTGGTCACACACTCGCTGTGGAGCTCCACATGCAGTCCCCCAGGCCTGGCAGTGCTTAGGAGGTCAGCCAACACAGTTTCTGAAGAAAACTGCTCTGGCTCAAAGTTGTATGTCTGGGTGGCAAGATCCATGAAAAGCCCATCAATGCTCCTGGATTCAGAGATGACATGGCCTTTGAGTTCTCTTTCCAAAGCACACTGGAGGGTGGTCTTGATGAGATCAGATTTGGGCAGTTCCTCCACAGTGATGCCCAAATCTGAAGTGTCCACTGCTTTGTGTTCACTCGGCCTGCACTTCAACATGGCATCCCCCAGGCGAGCTCGCTTTCCACAGTAGCTCACAGGAACTCTGAAGGTGTAAACGGTCTTCACTTCTTGAGCCTCGAGATTGCCGTAAACGAAGTCTCTCTCCTTTGGAGTACAAGCAGGCATCTGCCCAAAGTGAATGAGCATCCGCCCATTGTGCACGAGATACATGTTATAATCCTTTGCATCGACAGCTGTTTTCAGTCTTTCCAGAACACCATCCTGCCACGGGGCAAGCCCTGTCATCTCCATGGCAGCCGGCGAGGCCTGCTGCTCCTGGTCTTCCTGTGGTTGTCTCCCTGTGGCAACACTTTTTTCTGCGTCGGCCCTGCTAGAGACACCGGAACTCTGGTCTTCCCCAGCCGGGCTCCTGCCCCCGCCCCCACTCTTCTCAGAGGAGCCTGTCAACGCAGAGGCTGCATGCTCCTTGCTGAATATATTTTCCCACTTGCCGAACTTGGCCAGGTCCATGCCTTCTTTGGTTTTCGCCAGTGCTTCTCGCTCCTCCTGGCTGAGCTCCATCGTCTCCCCGTTGTCTGCCTGCAGACAGCAGTGGGATACCGCCCTGGCATCCGCTCCCCCCACCGCGCCGCCCATCTCCTCCCAGCTGGCATCACCGTTCACGGCTGGTCCCTCCTCGCTGGCGTCTCTGGTCTCAGGGAAGAGCTCTACCATTTTCAAGGATCTGAAGAGAACCTTCTGGTCCCGGAGGGCTAGGGCTGTGTCCAAACACTCCTCGCTGGGGGGCTCCTTCATGATGTTCTCATGAAGGACGGTTTCTGAGTCCACGTTTGGCCAGCGGTTCCATTCCATGGAGCAGCAGACCACACTGGCAGGGCACACCTGCAGGTGCTTGGCCAGCTTGTGCCGAGACATGGAGAGCGGGCAGCCGTACTCGGAGTTGAGGCACGGAACCTGCTCGAGGGGGCAGAGCAGTGCATGCTCGGCCTCTTTGCACATGTGGAAGGTAGCGCCACAGAGCAGGTGGCAGCTTATCACCAGGCAGGAGACGCTGGGCTCCACGGGGACGTGGCAGTGGCGGTCGATGCATCCCTCACAGTGCCTGTGCTGGCCGGGTGGGGGCCTGCGCGCCCGGCCCTGGGCACAGCAAGGGCAAAGAGAAGACCGGTGAGCTGAATGCAGCTCTGAGACTTATTTCCTGTCTGTACATGTCTTATGCGATTTAAATAGTATACATGTTTAAGACAGAACCGAAATGGGCAAACTGTGATGGGCTGCAATGCTGACCACTTATTTTTGCTTTGAAAAAAAAACTTTAAACATTAAAGACTAGGGGATTTTTGTTTTTGTTTTTGAGACAGGGTCTCTCTTTAGCTCCAGTGGGTCTGGAGTTCACTATGTAAACCAGGCTGGCCTCAGTCTCACAGATATCCAACTGCTTCTGCCTCTTAAGTTCTGAGATCAAAGGCATGTACCATCGTGCCTGGCTTAACAATCTGTGTTTTAAAGCAGTCTAGATTTTTAAAAAACTAATTATTCCTTAACTATTCTTAATCCTATTGATTTCTAATTTGCTTATATTTCCCATTATGTTCATTACTTTTGCATCCTATTTAAAAACATGTACTTAAGATCATGAAAATAATCATTTATATAACTTCTGGAGACTTTGTTTTAAATGTTCTCATTTATTTTTTAATATTTTATTTATTATTTTCATTTTTATGTGTCTGAGAATATGGTCCACATATATGTAAGTACACTGCCTGTAGAGGTCAGAAGAGAGTGTCAGATTTCTCTGCAACTAGAATTACAGATGGTTGTTAGGCACCATGTGGGTGCTGAAAATCAAACCCAGGTTCTCTGTAAGAGGAGCCAGTACTCTTAACTGCTGAGCCATCTCGCCAGCCCTTAAGTTTCTCATTTAAACAACAAGGTATCTGGATTATGTTTTTGTATATTTTGTAATATAGGTATCAAATTTTTCACTCATACAGATAGCCAATAAATTAATCCAAAACTCTTTGAAAACTTTCTTTAGAATGGCAGTGTAACATTTCAGAATATGGGTGTGCTGACCTTCACCTAGCCAACTATTTACAAAGGATCTTCTGAGAGGAAGGGGTCAAGTCCGGTTTTGCTTACACCTTCATCTCCAGCACCTAAGAGTGGGCATGGGTCATCATAGCTACTAGTACTACCTGAACAGTGAGACATGGTGGCATGCCTTTAATCCCAGCACTAAGAAGGCAGAAGAAGACAGATCTCTGTGAGTTCAAGGCCACCTGGTCTACACAGTAAGACCCCCATCTCAAAACAAAACAAAAACAAACAACAACAAAAACCCTTGCTGAATGAAGGAATTGTTAACCATTTTAAATTTTATTTTTAATTGGTTCAGTATAATTCAGTACATATATTACAATGTACAATGATTATGTTTGAGTAACTGACATTTCGATTTCCTCATTTATTATTTCTATGTGTTAATAAATTTAGTTTAAAATTTTCATTAAAAATCTCTGCTTATAAATCTTTGTCAGCTTTTCCCTCAGTTAGTGTCCATTCTTATTAATAAATGCCATCAAACTACACAAACATGTCTATAGAGCTAAACAGAACTAGACTTGCCCCTCTGAACAGTAAAGTTCCAACAAACACAGGATACTTACCATAGCTTCCCAACTTCTTCTTAACTCTAGGGGAAAATATGAAAATATGAGTGATTAGTATTAGAATTGGTATTAGGAAAATATTGTGGTTATTTGTATGACCAAGATCCAAAGGGACTTCACAAGATCTCTCATTTCGTTCTTCTCACCCCTTGGAGGAGTTGCCCCCATTTTACAGTCAAGAGAATGGAAACTTGAAGAAGTTAAGTAACTCATTCAAGGTCACACTAAATATGGAATCAGGTTTCCAAGCCAGGCCATCCTGGCCCAGGCTCTTCACTGGCACACACTGCCTCTGATGAAGCCTGTTACCCACCAGCTATGAAACACGTGACTTCTCTTCCTCGCAACTTTGCTTCACTGTCAGCTGGCAATTATCCTAGTCCCCTCCTATGCTCTTGCTACTCTGGCCCAGGTTACCCTTTTGTGGGTCCCTGTGGGGCATCATGTCTGCTGAGAGGCCAGCCTGATGTCCTACCTGACCTGGGGCAGTGTCTGTGCCTGTGATATAACTATTATGAGCACTCACCTTGGTGTCTTCAGCTGTGCTGTTTCTAGGCCAGGGATCAAAACTCCAAAGCTTCAGAAGCAAGCGATCCTGAGGACTGTGGCAGGTGGAAGAGAGGCTGTCTTACCTTCTGGAGAACTGAGGCTACCCGGCTCTGGTTGGTTGGCCTGATGTAGAAAATATGTTGCCAGATTTTCTGTTTTTTTCCAGAGAAAGTGGGGAGGGACATTTTCATTCATGTGGCCTAATGTAATGGCCAGGAGGCAGACTGTGCAGGTTTCTCCCAGCAATTCAAGTCAATAACTATGAGGCTTTGGGAAAGTTTCTTATCAACTTTGTTTATCCATTTCTCCATGTGTTAAAAAGGACAATAACAGTCCCTACCCTGTAGCAGTGTTGTGAGGAGTGAGTGAGATAAATACACGTGGGATTTTCAGAACAGTGTTTATGTCCTGGTAAGTAACCTACACATTTGCTCTTACAAAGTATTTTCTTTTTCAGTATAGTACAAAATATTTAACTACACAAGATATAAAAAATTCTTAGAATTATAAGTGTTGGTAACTAATTTAATTTAAAACCACAGCATTTTATTTGGGCAAAGAAAAACTATATAGGCTACATCAGATCTTTAGGCTGACATTATAATTCCTGGTCCAGAGAATGTGCAACACAGTTTCAGAACTGTGTTAGTCTGTGGTAACTGGTAGAGTAGGGAGGTTAGCAGCCCCAGAGTCAGACAGTGCAGAACTTCACATTTACTTATTTAGGATTTGGTGATTTTTTGTGGTTGATTTGTCCTCCTTCCCCTCTTTTAAAAAATTTCAAGCATACAGAAGTTTTCACCTTTATATACGACAAGCAGCTAAATATGCTAGACCCAGAACAGTTATTATGTTTATAGCAGAGTCATATAGTAATGAGGTATTGATACTATGAGGCGTCACCCTTAAGGACTGCAGCATGGCATTTGGTTGGAAAAGACACTTTTCTCTACAATTATAACATCATCTCACCCAAAACAACAAAGATAATTCCTATCATCATGTAACATGTTTATACTTTCCAACTTGTGCCCCAAATGACTTTAATTAAAGTCCTCTTTAATTAAAAGTTTTGTTGTTGTTGTTGTTTGCTTGTTTGTTTGATTTTTTTAGATAGGGTCTCCCCATTACCCCGGTTGGCCTGAAACTCACTATGGAGACCAGACTGGCCCCGAACTCACAGAGATCTGCCTGACTCTGCCTCCTGAATGCTGGGGTTGAAAAATTAAGCCTGGCTTAATTTTAAACTTTAAAATTTGAATTTTAAATGTTAAATTCTTTCAAAGCCAATATATTGCAGTTAGTAAGGCCTTTTTACCTTCCTTAGTCTGGAACAGCTCCATCCCCACCGTGTTTTCTTTTTCTGTGACAAGGAAATTGTAGTCTGGTTCTCTCTTTTGCATTCTTTCATCCATCCAACCATTCAACCAACATTTGTTGACTACACTCTCTGTGCTAGCAATGACCATGCGTCACCTGGACTGCTAGTCGAAAATGCCATTTTTATTATAGTTGACTGTGATGTTGACTATAGATATGTACTGTTTGCTATGGTAGCAAGCCACAAGTGGCTATTTGAATTTAATCAGAATGAAATGAAGGGAATAATTCAGTTCTTCCATCATGCCAACCATTTTCAAGTGCTCAGAAGCCACATCTAGCTAATAGTTACTCTATCAGACAACACAAAATAGAACACTTCCATCTTCATGGAAGGATCTATTGCACTGTGCTACTGTAAGTGTGGGATGAATACTGGAATAACACCTTTCACTACCTCCCATCTGATTATCCTGCACATTAATAAATAAACCACATAAATGAACTTTTGTTCTAGACCCCACCAGGTACTCTTATTAATCAGTCATGAAAGAGGATCATCCCAAAGTGCTCTATACTTCTAGCTAGCTTGAATCGGGAGACAGGTGAGAGCACAACTCAGAGCATGAAATAGGCTCAGAGTCCAGTCAAAGAAAAATCAAGGTGTGAAGACCAGAGGGGGATGGGCAGGGTGGGAGGGCTAGGGAAGGGTGGACCATGCTATGGTCTGAATGTTGTGTCCTCAAATTTAATAAGCTGAAATCTAATCCCCAATGTGAATGAATTTGGGGGGCAAAATCTTTAGTAACTGATTAGGTTTTGAGGGCAGAGCCTTCATGAATGAAATTCATGCTTTCATAAAAAGGCCTAGGAGAGAAAGAACTGTGGTGAGACACCTCAAGACCGACCATAGCTATACCATGTCCTAGCTAAACCCAGTAGTTAAGCAGTTAAAGCTGGAAGCAGTTAACTCAAAGAATGGGAATAAAAAAGTTTGACTGAGGTATGGGATTGAGAAAGGTCAGCATGCACCTGGTTACCATGGCTCTGGCAGATCTGTGGCTTGTGTACTTTCTGCTTGGCTTGCTACCCCTAGATACGGTTTTGTTTTGTTTTTTTTTTTTTTGGTCTTTTCCTCCTGTATATAAGTCTGACTCTGAGAAAGACCTGTGCTACACTTGGGACAAATTTGCCCAGTGTAGTCATCAGCTGATATTAAAGTATTAAAGACTTTCTTTTGGCAATATCTCATGTCTGAGTGGTCTCTTCTGGTGAAACACCTCCTCAAGACCCTCCCACATGAGCACATAACAAGAAGATGGATGTCTGTGAACCAGCATGCCAGCTCTCAACACACAAAATATCTGCCAACATCTTGATTTTGGACTTCCAGGTGAGAATAAGTTGTTGTTGTTTATAAGTCTTCTAGCCTCCGGTGTTTTGTTATAGCAACCAAAATGGAGGATGATAAGCAGAGACTGAACAGAATAAGTTTAAAGAGGACACTTTTTTTGTATTCATGAATTCAGTTAACTAATTGTTTAACACTAAGTTTAGTGTGAAAGCTGATTCCTGTTATATTTGGGAAAAAGTCCATTGTGGACTTAGTGTAGAAATTCTTAAATATTTGACTAAGGTAATTTGAATTGTTTGGTACCCAATAAGGAGGTTCTCTGCATTGTAATTAGGGAGCCAGCTGGGAATGGTAGAGGACTGGATAGAAGTTGGAGGACCTAGAGTAGGAGCTAATGTAGAGAATGTGCTGCTGGGTGCATAGGTGAGACTGAAGAGCGTAAGAAAAGACAAGATGGAGCTGATGGGAGACATCACAAAGGGGAATCCATTTTTTTTTTTTTTTGGCTAGAAATGGGGTAATGAGTTAAGACACCAAGATTTTAAATCAGGAGGAAGGAATATTGGCTAGAATTCTGAGAAAAATAGAAGTCTGAGAAGGAATTATTTAAGGAAGTAAGATGGGTCCAGCAAATGTAATGGGAATTGCTCAAGATAATGACAGATCTTGTTATGGGAAAAGAAACCAAAATGTAGAGATGTGGATTTGAGAACTATTCCCTTAAGTGAGAGAGGAAACGCTGAGCGGGGAGTGAGAGCACAGAATAGATATCTGAGCCATGGAGTATTAATACATGGCCACATGTGATCACTTTGGGGACATCAAGAAGAAGGGCATCCAGAGGAGAGACTGGAACACGGAGCAAACAGGACCATGTTGTCATCGATATAAAGGGGAGGGTGAGTGATGCCACCAGCTCGTAAGAACAATGATAGGCATGCCATTGCTTGTGCTTATCGGAGGTCCCCAAACAGCTCTTATGGCATTTGAGCTGTGGCAGGGTGGTGGCCCATCAGGGAGATGTCACCATCTGCTTCCTTATTGGAATTGGTTGGTCAATAAGGAAGGAGTCTAGAAGACTCAGAGCCCTCTCTGGTTTTCAGGTGGCAAAGAGACAGGTCACAAAGGTACAAGGATATGTGGGAAAAGCTACCCACACCAGGAACGCAGTTTCAGATTGGCAGCAAACCCAGTCATGGTATTGAGCTCAGTTTCGAGGAAGAAATGAAGAACTTGACTAGTTCACTGGATTCCATGAGGGAGAACTCTGCTGGCCAGCAGGGATGTGTCTGGGCTCTAAGACCAGCCCTTCCTCTTCAGTATTACAGAGTATGGTTCTTAGGAATCATATTAGTGAAACTAGGAACATTCCTGCTATAGTTTTGTGAGTTTCCATCCCTGGGAAATAATGTGAAAATATCTCTTTAAGTCATATTGTCAACAATACCCCACTTCCTATTTAAATGCTGCTAGTTAAAGATCTTCCAAAATCTATAGGGATTCCAGGTGAGTGACCTTGACAGGGGACTTGTGCTGAGCACAAAGACCCAGGGAGCAAAGATTATCCTGGAGAAATTTGGCAGTAAAAGAAAGAAGAAAGACAAATTCAGTCTAAGGACATAAAAATCACATTTCAACCTTTCATTGTATATTGGGGGGGGGCAATTCTTCTTACTGAAATAAAGGTCAACCGGGAATTATGTTTTTAAAATTTATTTTATGTGTATAAGTGTTTTACCTGCATGTGTGTAAATGTATCACATACAGGCACCTGCAGTGGCCGGAAGAAGATGTTAGATTCCCCTGGAACCGGAGTTACAGAGGGTTGTTAGCTATCAAGTGGATGCTGGAAACTGAGCCTTGGTCCTCTTTGAGGGTAGCCAGTGTTTTTAACTGCTGAACCATCTCTCTAGCCCCCAACCCAGAATTCTTGATAGTCTAAATTATTGCTGGGTGACCAATTGTTCTGGTTTACCTGGGATTTCTCTGGTCTAGTACTGAAAGTCTCACATTCTAGGAAATCCCTCGGACACAGGCAAATTTGGACAGTGGATTGATTACCTTGAATTCTGGACAATGAATGTTACTCCAAATTAATCAAATTATATGCAGCATCAGTTGCCTTGTGCCATAAGATGCCTCGCTCTAATCATCTCTGTCTCAGTGTTCTGTGGATAGCTGAACACTTCTCTATGGGGTTTGCTGACTTTCCTAGGCTGAAGACATTTCTGTGTTTTGAGTGTCATGGGAAAGAGAAAAAGACTTTAGTGCCTATCGTCGCTTTTACACAGCTTATTAAATCCTTGCAACCACCATGTGAGGGGGGTATTACCACCTTCAGCTTACAGAGGAGGGCACGGGGCATGAAAAAGTCTGCATCTATTGGGCATCAAATCCAACACCCTACCATGTGACCCAGTGACCCTCAGAGACTTGTGTGGTCCATCACTATGATTTGAGGAGGAAACAAGGCCATGGCTACAGTAGACACATACAATGCCCAGTTGTGTAATCCTTCCAGATTGTAAAGGAGACAGATGTTCCTGGTTAAGAAACACCTCCATTTCTATGGAGATTTTTTTTAATGTCTCTGACCCACATCTCACATTGTGTTCTCTCTGAGTAGAAGAAACAGTAGAAATATCTAGGTCTGGTGGTTTTGTGTTTTAGAGTGAATAAAAATGTGACTGGGAAAGTTCCAGAGGTAAAAAGAAAATCCACATAACAATGTGGATTCTGTTACTTAAAATCAAATGCCTACTCAGTCAATCTTATGTATTGTAGAAAGTCTTCACTGTTCAAAAACTGATATTAGGCTATGCCCAAGACAGAGCACAGCTGTCCAGGTACAACTGTCCTTCACTTTGGGCTCACCCTGAGATTCCCAGTTCTCACTTCTTACAAATGAAATTTAGTCAAGCATGTTCCCAACACTGTCTCCTCAAAATATGAATTTTAAATTGCCCCTGTCCAAAGGAGACAACAACCAATATAATGTAGACTTATCAGTTCAAAAATGTACATACACTCAATTGTATTGGCTGTATTAGATGCACTTTGAGTATGATTAGTAAAAAGCAGTGTGTGCTAAGGAACGAATATTTTTGTGAAGAACCTGGCTGGGGGTGGGAGGAAGAAGCAGTTTAACTTGATGTTGGTGGTGGCTTTCTGGGGACCACTTAGAACACAAAGTTGATAAGCCGAGGCAAGGCAGGGAAAACAGTGTTTCTTAAGGTGAGGCTCCCACAGGAGCAGCATTAGCATTGGGAACTGGTTAGAAGCATAATTTGAGGTCTGACTACAAATATACTGAATTAGACCTGCCTGTTTTCACTGGTTTTATGCAAACTCTAATTTGAGAATCTTTGCATTACAAGCATCTTGATGCAGTGCTCCCAAGCACAATGGAACTACTACCAGATAGTTGGGAATAGGTAGGAAGGCTTTTATTTTTCTCTTGAGACAGTCTTGCCACATAGTCCAAGCTGGCCTGCCGCTCTGTCAATCTCCCACTGTGTAGAGTCTTCAGGAAAAGCCTGGAAAGGCAGTGCCAACCCTACTTTCACTCCTTTATATACACGTACATACTATTGTTTGTGCATTTCATACATCTTAATCTTGTTGATATCCCCTCTTCTATCTGCAGCCTCTATATACCCCCCACCCGATTTCATGCATTCTGTCATATATTTTAAGGCCTATCAAGTCAAGTTTGTGTACCCAGATGTCCCTCGGTGTGAGTTCATCTACTGGAGTCTGGCCAGCTTATCTCGCTCTTAAAGAAGGTCATCTTTCCCTCACCCAGTAGTGATAAGCTGTCAAAAGTTCCTCAGCTAATATTAGAGTTTCTTACTGGACTTATATCCCCAGTCCTGCGCTGGGTTTTTGTCTGGTTTGAGTTAGCATGGGTCTTGTGCATGCTGTCACCACGGCTGTAAGTTCATATAAGCAAGAAACCTGGAAAACTCTGATTTCTTGTGGCCATCCACCTCCCCTGGCTCTTATAATTTTCCCACCTCCTGTTCTGCAATGGTCTCTAAGGCTCACGGAACATAGTGGAGCAGTGGTAGAGAGAATACTAATGCCTCGCTCAACTCTCATACAACAGACGACAGTTAACACAGAAAGCCACAACTGGCCAAAATGTAGAGAATAAGAGACTGCAGAGTGCGTATCCCTAGACAGGACTCCTGCATTATACTTTGATTTCTTCCAGTCTCTGCCACTACTGCCTGAGACCAGGCACCATGATCTCTCATCTGATCTAGGATTATGGCTCTATAAACCGTCTCACCTCCCCTTTGCATCCCATGATTCATATTTACCATAAGAAAGTGATACCATTGTTCCACTGCTTAAAACCTGCAGCTATCCCAGGACAGAGAATACACTGTGACGCCTTAGCTGTGGTCCACGAGCCCTGGTGTGAGCTGTCTCCTCTTTGTCCCTTCCACTTCAGCTGTTGCCTTTGTGTCTTGTGCTCTGCCTTGTCACTTACTCTAGCAGGGGATATGCCCTTGCTCTTTCTACTGGGAGCATTCCCCTCCTGCCCCTCTTTGTATTGAGATCCTTCTTACTGCAGATGTTGCCTCCAAGAGAGGTTTATGACTTCCCTAGTACCAAGCAAACAATCGGTGCCCTCCTACATCACCTGATTGATTTAAAAAGTTTTTTGGATTTATTTATTTTTATTTCATGGGTATGAGTGTCTTGCCTGCATGTTTATAAGTGCGCACCTGTGTTGTGCAATGCCCTCAAAGGCCAGAAGAGGGTGTCAGATCCCCTGGAACTGGAGTGAAGGTTGTTAGCCACCATATAGGTGCTAGGAACTGAAACTGGGTGGGTGTTCTTCAAGAGCAGTCAGTGCTACTAACCACTGAGCCATCTCTCCAGTCCTTACTTAAATACTTTTTGATAATTTTTTTTATCTCCAATGCTAACTTATTCATCCATTAGATAGGGCTCTTAACAACCCCATGGACCTGGATGAGCATCACTTGAAGTAAAACAAGGAAGGTGTCTAATATATAAAACCACTCAGTTTTTCATCCTTCTGGTACAAGAAGGCCATTTTTTTTGTGGCCATCTCCCTGACCCATATAATCAGACTTCTGAACAGGCAAAACCCCAGAAATCCTCTATTCTAGAGTGTCTCTGACTTCAACACATATAACATTTGCCTGGGCAGTCATTACAACAGATTGTAACTTAGTGGGCTGGGGTAAGAACTGGGATTCACCCATAACAAGTACCAGGGTAATGCAGATGGTCAGGGATCTAGTTTCACCTTTCCAATTTGAAAGGAGAGCCAGAGGCTCTGAGGAGCCAAGTGTCTTTCCTGCATTCCCAGTCTCTGCTTCTAGACACTGGCTGTGCTCTGTTTTCATTACATGGAGATGTTCTATTAAGTCTGTAGAAGCTCCAGCACCATACAGAGCTACCTACGTGAGGATGACTAAGGGCAGAGTAGGATAGAACCTGGAAGATGGGAAGTTGGTTACTGTCACTGGCCAAAAAGATCATAATAACACATGTAGCAGGTGTATTTAAACCACTGACCCAAGCAAGAGAGAATGGGATTAACAGACAATAGCTTTAACATTCTTTACTATAATTTTAAAGTTAGTGACAGACACGTTGATGTCAGGGAGATATTTTTAGGCAAAGGGCCCTTTCAGCACCCGACACATGATGTCAGTGACTAACTATTCCGACTCCTCATGTGGTCAGTCCTTGCAATAATGATTTATTTCTGAGCTTCAACCTCAGTGAAAGAGACAAGGTTAAAAAGTCAAAGTCAAAGATGGTTTTCAACTCCTAACCCATGAACCAGCTAAATTCATTAGTTATACATTGTTAACCTGTTTCTCTGCTACAGAGATACTTAACTCCAGGGAAAGAAAATGCATAAAGTTAACCATTAACTTAATCCCTCAGCCCTTTCAAAATTTCAACACAGCCAGCCATCTGAGAATAAATTCCATAAGTTCATCATTTTAGACTTCTGGGCTGTGATTCTAGTAACTTCACCAAACCCTAGAACACCCCCTCCCACCCCCCAGATCTAGTCAGATTTACAACCTGCAGTCTCCACCTGCTCTTAAAAATCACTCTACCTTTAAGCTTTTAATTTATTAGCAATTAATTTTCGTATTTGGTGCTTAAGGATTGGTACCAGTGTTTTAGATTTCTGTTATGTTGGCTAAGAAAGAGATTAGCTGGCTGGATTATCTGGGTTGGTGGAGGGCTGGGAGTCATGTTATCCCCTCAATGACTCCTAAGCTAACATACCCTGGTCTCAAGAGAATAGCAGACCAGCATATAATTCAGACTTAGTGCCATGAAAACCTTGGCGAAACTAAATTCATTTAGGCCAGGACAGTGAAATTGATTGTGTCTAGCAAATAGGCAAGAGCCTATCAGAGACACCTGCACTTGGGGGTACACTGGAGTTTACAGAGGGCGGCAAGGAGTCACAAGTTACAGTATCCAAGTAGCTGCTTTAGGTCTCAGTGTTGGTAGCTTGAACCTGAGCACTTCAAACCCTTTTGCTGTACGGGCCGCTTCCCAGGATGTCCTTAAGTGAACTTCGAACCAGAGAAATATAAGAAAATATAAACAGTGCTCCCTCCCGGTTTCCAGTGTGTGTGTGCGTGCAAGAATATTCAGTTATTCCAAGAGCTAGAAATAATCTACTTTCTTACCTTCCAACACCTCAAGTATCTTGAGTCATTTTACTTTTGTTCCTCTAGATGTACAAGTTTGTCATGGTTTTTCATTTAGATGCACAAGTCTGTATAAGGTTTTCAGTCTGTAGAATTCACTTATATTCCAAGACTGTGTTTGAATTTCAGAGAGGTGAGAAGGTAAACAGGTTTCAAACTGCAGGCAGAGTGTGACCAGGCATGCCATTAGGTACAGCTTTGTTACATTAACCAGTAGTGTGTGCAGTAGATGGAATTTAAGTGAGGCAATGACTTGCAATTAACACAGCAAGTGTTGGAGAAAAGATCACAGCATTTGGTCTGATTCTGAGCTCACTACCTGCCTCCTCACCCTCCATCACCACTGTGTAACCAAAGATAACACTAACTGCTCCGGTTGATAGAAGAGCCCAAGCTGTTGAAAAGCAGCTTACTGTGTACACTGCTCTAGGATTTTAGATTCAAAACAGCCAGGTCTTTCTCCTCACCCCCCAACATAACAAAGTTTGCTTAACAAACCATTCCCAGGGCATATAGTTGATGTACAGCAAGCCTTAGTCCACACACACATTTATCATCTCAACGACCCCAGTTTGCACCTGCCGGTGTTTGAAAAGCTTACCTTAATGTCACAGGCTGACTCAGCATCTGCTGGTGAGCAAGTACATCCCCAGGAGGTGGCTGCGGGGGAGGGGGGGGCTCGGCTGCAGCAGAGGACCTGTGATCTGCTGGGAAGGCAAGCAAAGGGGAGAAAACATCAACTGAAGTAGTTCAAGGGTTTCAAAGTTAAAAATAAAACTATATCACAAGAGCAATGTGACCAGGCTCAGCTTACGACTTTTTCCTTCCTCTGTAGGTTTCAGTCTTTGGTCTCTAAATGCTGGAGTACCAGGGGGAAAGGACGGGAAGCAGGACTTTAGAGCAACCCGCTTGCTTTCTCGGGGGAAGGAGAAAAGTCCTTTGAAGTGGGATCTCTGCAAGGCCGGTGCAGCCCCAGCTCTCGGTTTGCTGTGGGCAAGTCTAGCTGTGCTGAGGAGGCTGGGTGTGTGTGTTGGGGGGGGTGGGTACTGGGCTCCTGCTCTAATTATAACCCCGCTTTTCACCCAAGCCCCTCACTGGCTGAAGCAGCACCGAGTGCAAGTGACATGCTGCCCTGCTTCTGTTTCTCTTGTCACCACAAGTCAGCAGCTGTCCTCCTCTGGCCCTCGCCTTTCCTAGGTGGCAGAGAGGGGAAGAGTCTGTCATTCAGAAATCAGGGCGGGAGTGAGTCCAGTGGACAGAGTCAGAGGTGGGAGGAGGCTTGGCACTCGTTTAGTTCAAATCTGTTGTGAGAGGAGACAGGGTCTGAGAAAGTAAACTTCCCTTCATATTACACAGTTCACTACTGAAAGAGCCAAAGATCCAGTCAATTCTTCTAATGCTCAGGAATCAGTCTCGTAGTCTTTATCTTAGCCTCTTCAAAAAGTCTTCCAAGCTATTTTCTGAGGAAAGAAAAATATGCAACCTTGGTTCTGTTGACTTTGAGGTACATGACTTTGACCGAATTACATAACCTCTCTCCACCTCACCGTTCACCACTGTGAAATGGGCATGGTGTACTTGCCGTGACCGTACGTAACAATGCATTCCTCTTAAGTAAAATGTGAAGAACATCTACCACATACAGAGTGCTTTATAATAGCTCTAGCTGGCATTTGAATGTGGATATGTTTGATGAAAGACAGATGTGTTTAAAATCTGCTGTAACTAGCAGTCAGTGAATTCCTTTTGCTCCTGGATTCTCCCGTGCATATTTGTCCACGTAGGTAAAATTATCTGGGTTAAAAACCTAGCAGATAAAAATAACATTTTCTGTGTGGTTTGTCTCATACAATTTTGCTGAGTTTACTAGTTCAAGTAGTTTTCTTGTGGATTCCTTAGGATTTTCTAGCAAGATAATGCGGTCTGTGGAAGAGGAATTTGAACCTCCTTTTCAGACTGGTTGCATTTTGTTTCCCTTCCTCACCTTTTACCCTGCCTAGAGTTCCCATCACTACTCTGAACCAGAGTGCTGGGTCAGAGGGGCCACCCCAGACTTGCCAGGATTAAGCACTCAGTCTTATGCTGATGAATACAATGTAGGGGTTTTCACTGATTCAAGTTGCTGTGGATCTTTACAGACAGCTTCTGTGGAGCTGAAGAAAAGAGTTTGACCACTACTTTCAGAATGAAAAGGTACAGATGGTTTTTCTGTGCCTTTTGAGATGATAATATGTTTTTTTACTTTACTATAAATAATTGTGTATTACATCAATCTTTTGTATATTAAACTAACCTTCCATTCCTGGGTAAACTTCACTTGCTCTTGGTGTGTAGTTCTTCCTATGTGTTGCTGATTTGGGTTTTATAGTATTTTCTGAGGAATTTGCATCTATAGTGAGAAGACGTGTTACTATGTTCCGGGGGTATCTTTGCTTCATTTTGGTATCAGGCCAATACTGGTATCAGAGAAGGAATTAGGAAGTGCTCCCTTTTGTGGTTTTCGGAGGAGTTGATTAAAGACGTGGTTGATTCTTCTTTAAACATTTGGTAGAATTTAACAGCAAAGCCATGTGGGCCTGGGCTTTTCTTTGTGGGAAGCTGTTGATCACTAACCTAATTTTCTCACCTGCTCTAGTCTACTGGCAGCATTTCTATTTTTGTGGGGTCTACGTCTCTTGTCTTCCAGGGAATCGATCCGTTATTTGTTGGCATGTAAAGGATAGCAGCGTTCCTTTATAATGCTTCTTGCCTCTATAAAGACGGTAGTAATATCTCTTGTTTCTGATCCTACTAGTCTGAGTCCTCTCCTTTCTTGTCTCTTCCTTCACCTCCTCAGTCTAACTACAGGTATGTCATTTTGATGATCATTTCCAAAAGCCACATTTGAGTTCCACTGATTTTTTTCTGTATACCTCTTATTCTGTATTTTATTTTTATGCCCTACACCTGATTTATTTATGTCTTTCTTTGTAATTCATTTTATTTTTACTTTTGTTGTTTTCTAAGGTGAAAACATTGATTTGAAGGCAAAATAATGTAATTCTCTATGGATGAAGAGGACCTTGAACTTCTGATCCCCATGTACTGGGATTGCACTTCCTACTCACTGGGATTGCAGGTATGCAGCACCTTGCACAGGGCTCCATGCATGCTAGGCAAGCACGCTACCAACTGAACTACATCCTCTGTTCCCCAAATGTTTTTTCTTTAAAGTGGAGTGTGAAAATTGGCACAATTCCCTTAGATCAAGCTTTTTCATTATATAGTTAAATATTTCCCATTCATACAAAAGTTTTATTTTCTTGACATCTAAATTATTGAGATTCTAGTATGACAATTTTGTATTATGATTTTATATTTGCCAAATTTCTATAAAAATTTCTTATATTGAGTATATACTATTAACTATATACAGATTCAGGGGGCCAGAGCGATGGCTCAACAGTTAAGAGTGTGTACTGCTCTTGTAGAGGACCGAAGTTCAGTTCCCAGCATTCATTGTGAGTGGCTCACAATGCTCTAGAACTCCAGTTCCAGGAGATCTGATGTCCTCTTCTACCTCTGTGGGCACCTGCACATATGTGCAATGCACAGACACACATAAATATATGTACAAGTTCATAATTGTATTCACAGGCTACTTGCCCTTTGTCATTTTCTAGGATGCTTTATAGCATACTAACATACTTTGCCTTGAGGTTTAACTTGAAAATCACTGATATGCCTGTGCTAGCCTCCTTCCTGCTGTGGATATTTGTAGCTGTCAGTTTCTATCTGTGACTAATTTAGCACAACTGTATAAGCTGTTTTCATTCAAAACATTTTCCAGTTTTCCTGACAGAACACATTGTTTAATATCTGTGCATTTGTGAATTTCCAAATTTTCTTCTGCTACTTCTAATTTCCATTGTGCTTGAAGAACATACTTTGTAATATATTGGTTCCTTTAAATTGATTACTGTATGATCTCAAATGTTTCTTATTTGAAGCACTTCTATTTCGTTTTTCAAGGCATGTTATCCATTGAGGAGTTCTCATTTTGTTGCATGTGTCTTTATTACTGGTGTTAAGAATGCTTCTGATTATGTAGGTTGCTTGTGTGGCTCGAAAATGTGTTGAACGCCATTCTGAAAAAGATGGATTATTGGTCTTGTCAGTTTTCTCAGAATAAGATTCCTTCTTCAAATTCTGTGTCTTCTTATGTTAGTTTTTCCAGCTCTTCCTGGTCTTTAGCACTATATCAAAAATAATGGTGATAATGATTCTCTTTCAGACTTTGACTAAAAATCCCCAGTAGAAATTCCTCAACCTAGACATTAGAAATGAAATAGACAGTGACAACCTCCACTTATTAAAGGCAAATGCCTCTTAAAGCTGTTGTCCCTATTATAAAAAGGGCAGGAGGAACTTTAGAGTTTCATGGCCTTCCGAGGACGAGGAGTTCTCTCTCCAGAGAGTTGTTGGGCTGACCATGCCATGCTGGGGATTTCTATTGAAATCAAAGCAACATTGATTCATATATCTGGAATAAAAAGCTAGGGACTTAATACATAGGCTAGGGACTTAGCTCAGAGTAGAATGCTTACCATGAGTAGGTGAAACCAATGGGGAAGCGGAGAGTTATATTCAAGAGTCAAGAGACCTTTTTCCTTAATTTTTGGCATTTAATAGTTCTTTGGTCAGACAAATGCACAGCTTGCCCTGCTGGAATCCAGGCTATATCTTAGATGCAGACTACAATGCCTGGGTTTGCTATCTGTCTAACCAGGAGACGGACTTATTATCAGACCCTGTCCTAGCTGAGATCTTGTGTGTGAAAGATACTAGCACTGTGGAAGGAAGAGGGGACCATCTCACCCTCGGAAGAGTGGACCATCTCACCCTCGTCAGAACTGCACAGCTGCATGACTTGATCTATGTCATAGGCAAAGAGACAGAGACCACCAGCCTTTCCAGCAGAGGAGCTTGATTTGAGAATCTCTAGTGGGACTTTGTGTGAAGATAGAGATTGACCAATTGAGAGGGCCTATTTGGGGTGGATGGAGTTGTAGAAATCTGAGGGCACAGGAGGAAAAGAAAGACTGATGGACATTCTGGGTAAGGTGGGCCTGTTCTTGGTTGGAAGGATTTGGTTGCTTTAGTTATTGCTTCCTCATACTGAACTGCTTGCTCCTGAATCAAACTTGAATAAGAGGAACGGGGCGCTGAGGTCTGTTAGTGAAGAATGATTGTGAAGCTCTTCCTGGGTGAAAGCAGCTGGCTTTAACTTTCATGTCCTCTCTAGTCACCATGGTATCTGGTCCTGCAACAGATGGTCCTCAGATGGGCATGAGAGGAGCCAATAGGAAGGACAGTAAGGATCAGGCTCGAGACTCCAGAGAGAAAAGGAAGAAAAGGAAGAATGTTTGGGGTGTGCTGGGGGTTCAAAGGAAGTATTAAGGGCCTTGGCAGACCCAGGATTGGAGGATGGTATTTGTTGGTGCTGCTGTGAATCAACAGACTGCAAGCTTTGCTAGAGGAGGCAGTAAGTGAGAAGTCTGCTTGGATGACAGCCTTCTTCTAGTGCACAATCAAGTGCAAGGCCATTAGCTGAGCCCTGTGGTGCATTCCTGTAGTTCCAGATACTCAGGAGGCTGAGGCAGAAGGATTGCTTGAGCCCAAGAGTTCAAGACTAGTCTAGGGGAATATAGTGAATGCCTACCTCAAAAATTTACTAGCTATTGTCTCTGTGACCCGTCCCTCTGCTTCCAAAGCTCAAATTTTAATTTTTTCAGCTGCATGATAGTAACAGCTGAGATGTTTCTAGCTTAGCAGGTATTCAATAGGAAAAGTTATAAGAAGGGAGGATTTCTCTGCTGAATGGTCAGATGGGTTTGGATGGGGGACCCGGTGCACCCAAGGACCAGACCGTCACTGTTGTCCTCTGTAGGTGAAGTTTCAAAGCTAGCTTCTGAGATGTTTATCTGGGAAGATGCTCTGGCTACATATAAGCTGTAGGTCTTCATACTGTTGTAGGTGAAAGATTAACATTCTTGATACTGCCAGAAGGCAGATGAAGGGGATAGTTACTGCCCCTTCCTGTCTCTACCCATCAAACCACACAGAGCAGCCTCCCATGCCTTCCTTCCATAAGTGTGAGATTCAGATGATTCCGACCAAAGGTTTGACTCTGGCTGCCAGAGCCCCACGTAACAGTGCTGAACCCTCTGTTCTCAGAGATTTAGTTTCTCCCGGTAGGAAATGGGTCACCTATGCAGTGTCTGTATTCAGCCTACCCACTTAGGAAACTGGCTTCCTTGACTGATAATTTTCCCTTCGAAACAGTTCTGTGTTGTACTCTATCTCTCTGGGATGTTGTCTTTCTACCCCACCTGATCTCAAGGCAGCTGGCAGTGCCTTCTCTACTTAATTATTTTTCCTATTTTGTTTCTTTAAGAACGTAGGAAGAAGCTCCATATCTGCATACACTACTGTAACACACTCTTCAAAGTGAATTCCTTTTCTTCACTTACTGAGGAACCAGTTATCTCCTCTGATACACCGGCTTTAGCTTTTCCAGGATCTCTACGTCTCTATTTACATCTTTGAGGAGGAAGTCATGAGAAATTAAATATAGCTACATAAGTGAGAAGACAAAAAGATTACAGACATTTTTGTACACACCAATGGAAAAGACATGGAATTTCTAAGAAAATACGCTTACCAAAATTAACTAAAAATAACCCTGAATAAACCAACACCAGCAGAGGTAAACTATGGGACTGAGGACAGTGTGGTGCTGATTCTCTAATTAAATATCCCATTTCAACAAAAAGAACGGAGGCCTTCACTGAGGCCTTGTTTCTTATAGTATGTTACAACACTAACATCAGGCAAAAACAAAAACAAAAACTGGGCTTAGTGTTATAAACCTACAATCCTAGATACTTAGGAGGCTGAGGCAGGAAGATTATGGGTTCAAGGCCAGCCTGGGCAACTTATGTAGTCCTGTCTCAAAAATAATAACTGAGGACTGGAGAGATGGTTCAGGGGTTAAGAGCACTGACTGCTCTTGCAGAGGACCTGCGTTTTATTCCCAGCATCCACATGTCTGCTAGCAACTGTCTGTAATTCCAGTTCCAGGGAATCTGAGACCCTCTTCTGACCTTCTCTGGGCATTGTACAACATAGGTGCACTTACACATGTGTGGACAATACACTCCTACACATAAAATAAAAATAATAAGTAAAATATATATTTTTAAAAACCAGCACTAGCTGCTCTTGCAGAGGACCCAGATTTGAATCCCAGCACCCACACAATGGCTAACAACTCCAGTTCCAGAAGAGCTGATGCTCTTTTCTGACCCTGCAGGCACTGCACAACATGGGTGCATTTATACACATGCAGGTAATACACTCATATACACAAAATAAAAAAATAATTAATAAATGGATGCATAAACACAATAAGCAAAACTATAGGAAGGAGCCACTAATGAATGTAGATACCTTTTATAAAATACATTTAACCATATTTGAAATATGCACATTCCTAAATTACAACACGTAGTGTTCGAAGGCCATATATAAGCCTTTGAAATCAAGTAAAGTATGAATTCAGAAATACTGAAATAGTTCTGCTTACAATCTAACCATCTGTAATTTAATTGTGTCTTTGTCAACATTTGGATTCTATCCTTTTAGTTAAATAACATTGTTTCACCAGACACATAATCTTTACTCTCAAATACGTGTGTGGCATTCCATAATCATGTAGGGGGCTATTTGTGAGCTTTATAGCTTAACTACTTACTGTATATTGCTTTAAATCAAGAAAATGTATTTATTTATTAATGCATTTGCATATTTAGCTAAGCAATATAAGCAAATAGCAGACAATTGAAGTATTCTGTTCCTTACCCCTAAACCTGCTCGTTCTATTCAAGAGCGACTGCTACAGATGACCAGAAAGCACAGAAAATGAGGCTGGTTCCAGTGAGCTAGTGAATTTCTTACTTTAATAAATTTTAATTAATTTAAACTTCAACTCAATTCAGTTGGCAAGCTTTTTAATATTCTTGGAAGAACCTGAGCATTTGAATCTATTTTTTCAATTGTAAATTTTATGAAAACCAAATTCATTTTTTTGAGACAGGGTTTTGCAATGTATTCCAGGCTGGCCTTGAAATCATAATCCTCTGTTTATTAGTATGTGAAGTTATTTACATATTATATAATTTAGATATAGACTAAAAGATGAAAGCTTTACGCTTATCTGTCTCTATATGTCTAATACAACCTGTAAGTGTAGAAAGACAAAAAATATAGATGGTAAAGACAAGAAAAATTCTTAGCTTAAAAAAATAGGATCTCAGCCAGGAGTGGTGGAACATACCTTTAATCCCAGCACTCAGGAGGCAGAGGCAGGTGGATCTCTGCTAGTTCAAGGCCTGCCTGGTCTACATAGCAATTTCCAGGCCAGCTGGGGTTACAGGAAGACCCTGTCTCAAAAGGACCAAAACAAGAAAAGAAAAAGGATCTCATATAGTCTAGATTGGCTTTAAAAAACTCACTATGAGGTAACCAAAGGCTGTGGAAATAGACTGTGTAATTTTGGGAGTCTCCTGGACTACCCTGACCAACAACTCAAAGGGAGGTTTCTCCTATTTGGCACTGTTCCTTGTTATATAGGCTTCAGCTATACACATGCTCTCATGTACATATATTGCATGTGTAATTTCTCAGTAGACTCTTGAACTAATACATTTCCCTCTGGTTTTTCATATCTGTTAAACATTATTTATCTCTCCTCTCTACTTTGGACACAGGACTTGGAGCAATGGAGCTGGAACTGACCTGGAAGCCACCTGTCTGAAGAGCAGCTCTCAATGTTTTGGAGGACATTGTGCAAGCTGAAGGGAGAAAATCAATCAATGGTCCAATTCGAGCTTTAAAGCCTAATAACCACAACAATGCTTGGCACAGCAAACTATATTGATGCAGTAGTGGCACTTTTATCTTGCAGGTAGTCAATAGCTACCTAATTGGACTGAAAGCCCATTTAGTGGGAGGGAACTCATGTGTGGCACTGTGAACATAGCCAAATACACATGACTGGAGAGGTCATAGATCTTAGAGAAAATGCTAAGTCTGTTAAATACCTAGACAAGCATAATTTCTTACTATATGCTAACTATGGATCCTTCTATTTACAGACAAGTATGCCAGTTAACATTCGTCAAAGCAGCTTCTTTTGGAACAGGTGAAGACTATGGTAGCATTTTGTAATTGGTCACAGATAAAGAATAAATGTGAGATGCCCAACCCTCAGTGACACATCTACAATGTAACCTCTTAAGGCTCACAGAATGTAGTGGAACAAGGGGTAGAGAGAATACTCTTGCATCTAGAAACTTCAGATGGTGATGAACACAAAAGGTCACAAATGGCCAAAGCATAGAGAATAAGAGCCTGCATACTATGTGTCCCTGGACAGGACTCCTATATTAAACTTCACCCACCCAGTGCTCAGGGATCATTGTGGAAGAGGAAGTAAATGGAAGAGCAGTGGGGGAAGTGCATGACCATAAAAAAACAGAGTCTTACAGGCTCCTGGAACCTTGGTCATATGACTCTACAATGGCGTCAGCATACACAAGACCCATGAAAACTCAATCACACAAAAACCCAGCATAGAATTGCAGAAATGGGCAGCAGACTCCAACCTTAGCCAAATAATTATCAGCTGTTGATTACTGCTGGGTGAGGGAGAGTTGATCGTCTTTAATCGAGAGACTCTAGATAGGCTGATTAGACCCCAGTGGTTGAACTTGCACTGAAGGGTGTCTGGGCACACTAACTTGACTCTAGGCCTTTACATAAATGACAGAATGTATGTAATCTGGTGTGGGGTGTGGGCCCTTGGGGGGTGTCAATGGGGGCAGGGTAAAAACATGATTAAGATGTTTTGCATGAAATACACAAAAATTCAATAAAAATACATTTAAAAAAAACCTCCCTGTGTAGCTAGGATGATCTTGAACTTTGATTCTCCTGCCTCTACCTTCTGAGTACTGGAATTACATATGTGTGTAACCACACCTGGTTTATGTGATAGTGTGGATCAAGCCCAGGGCTTTGTGAATGCTAGGCAAAGACTCTGTAAACTCATCCATCTCCCAGCCTAACTAAACACTACATGTTTAAATGTGCAATTAAGGGCACTGACTGTTCTTATAGAAGACCCAAGTTTGGTTCCCAAAGCTCATATGGTGGCTAACAACCATCTTAATTCCAGTTTCAGGGGATTCGATGTTCTCTTCTGACCCCTGTGAACATTGCATGACTCAGGTGCACTTACATACATGCAGGCAGTACACTCATACACATAAAATAAAAATAATAAAAAAATTTAAATGTGCTTTTGAATCATCATTAACTTGTTTTGTGTTTATTTGAAACATTCCTTCATGACCAAACAACCACATTGATGACTGGCACAGCATTCAGCATTGGTGTAGTAGTGGCACTTTTATCTTGGGGCCAATCAATGGCTACTTACTTGATCTTAGAGCCCACTCAATGGGTGGAAACTCATGTGTGGTACTGTAAGCATAGCCAAATACACGTGGCTGAAGAAGTCATAGTTCTTAGAGAAATCCCCAAGGCTGTTACATCTCTAGGCTAATGTAACTTCTTAGTAAATGTAAAATATGTATCCTTATGTTTACAGTCAAGTATCCCAGTCACCACTCATCAAAGAAGCTTCTTTTTCACCAGATGCAGACTAATACAGAGTACCACAGCTGGTCACACACAGACATTGTCTGTGAATTGCCCATCTATAACGCAGCCTCTTTACCCAAGACTCATGTAATATAGAAGAAGGGGTAAAGAAGTCACTAATGAATCTCTCAACTCTCATTAATGAAGCTCCCTAATGCAACAAAGGGCCAATAACACAAAAGGTCACAAATGGACAAATCATGGAGATTAGGAATCTGCACAGTGAGGGTCCCTGGACAAGACTCTTATATTAAGTTTCAGTCACCCAGGGCTCAGGGACCACTGTGGAGGAGTGGGTGAAAAGATTGTAAGAGCCAGTGAGGAAATACATGACATTATGGAAATAGAATCCTACTAGCTCCTGGAACCCTGCTCATGTGAACCTACAGCAATGGTTTCAGCATGTTCAAGATCCATGCAAACTCAGCAGACAAAAACCCAACATTGAACTGGGAAAATGGATATCAGAACCCAACCTTTGCTTAAGAAATACTGGCAACTGATTACTTTTGGGTGAGGATGAGCTAGTCTTCCTAAAGTGAGGGACTCAGGATAGGCCAACTAGACCTCAGTGAATGAACCTGCACTGAGGTCATTTGGGGACACTAACTTTCAGATGAAAAGAGAAACTGGGAGACAGGTCTTTGATTACTTCACAAAACAACAAAAAAGGCAACTCCAGAGCCCAAAGTCTCCACCAGCCATGCATCACTTAGGAAAGCACAGGAACACCCATTTCACAGAAGAAACACACAGTGGGAAGATTATACCTACTGTGGTCCGAACTTCCCTGAGAAAGCCACATCTGTGCTGAAGAATCTGCAACCTTTTTGAATAAAGCCTCGTGGTGGTGGTGAGTTGGATGCGGCAGATCAATAGCTAGCATTATTCTGGGTTATCTTTAGTATCCTGGGCAGTTTATTGCCGACCTTTGTATCTGATCTGACATCTTGAGACTGTTATGGTAAAACTGTTGGAATGGATTAATTTAGCAGACTACTAAACCCTGAGGCTGAGATGTTGTAAACTAGGATCTGAAGCTGTGAAAATGTCCCTGTTCTGCTGTGATCTGCCTATCAGTGGACTTGGTAAATGCCTTGATTTATAAGCTTCTTTACTATGTGAATATAAAACTTCACATAACCTCCTCCACAGGAGACTGTTTCATTCAGGTCCCTGAACCCATGTTCTCAGGCCATGGTCACTCATATTGGACTCAGAATAGCCAACTGTAGCAGGAACGGTGTCATTAATTTATTTATTTTAAAATATTTTATTTATTATTTTTAGATTTTATGTGTATGAGTGTACTGCCTGCATGTGTGTTAGTGTACTTGTATTGTGCAATGTCCACAGAGGACAAAAGAGGGTGTTGGATCCCCCTGGAACTGGAGTTATAGACAGTTGATAGCCACTACATGGGTGCTGGGAATTGATCCCAGGTCCTCTAAAGAGCAGTCAGTGCTCTTAACCACTGAGCTATCTCTCTAGCCCCAGGAGCTGCATTTTACAATGATATTTTTAAAAGAGAAAATAGGAAACAGAATAAAGTCTCTATCACCCATGAAAACATGCCCACAAAGGAACTCTAACCTAAATTTCAAAGTAAGATAAATGGGAGAAATTTTTAAAAATGAAATGGGGGGCTGGAGAGGTGGCTCAGTAGTTAAGAGCACTGGCTGCTCTTGCAGAGGACTCTGGTTTGATTCCCAGCACCCACATGGTGGCTAACAACCATTGCATGACACAGTTGCACTTATACACATGCAGACAATACACTCATTTGCATAAAATAAAAATAATAAATAACAATTTAAAAATGAAACGGATTTTCATTTTTCCCTTCTAGAAAAATGCATCTCAGTCAAGTCAGAACATGGGTACTTAGTCCCTCTGAGTAGGTCTACTTTTACTTGAATTTTGTAATCACTCTTTTGAGGGGAGGGACAGGGGGAACACTAAAAGAAGATGGACAGGTTAGAGAGGGCACGGGGATTAGACAGGAATAATTGGGAACTGCCTTGATGCTATGGTATCAAGTATCTACTGGGACTACAAAAAAACCACACTTTTTTTTGGTGTGTGGTATTAGGCATCAACACAGTAACTCTTGTAGGCTCGGGACACACTCTACCAACTAAGCTAGATCCAGAACCACCTCCTTAACCAAGTTTTTACACATATACTTTATTTACATACATGCTGGCAAAATATTCACACACACAAAATAAAATTTTTAAGTCTTTTAAAAGAATCACTGCAATGGGAAAAAAACAACCAACCAATCAAACAAAAATACAACAAGATGTCTATTCAGACTCATACTTGGCCAACATGTGTTTCTAAAAGAAAGCTAAGAAAGCTGAAAGAACTCAATGGTAGGGCCTGGAGAGATGGCTCAGCAGTTAAGAGCACTGGCTGGTCTTGCAGAGGACCTGGGCTTGATTCCCAGCACCTACATGGCAATTAACAACCATACTTAATTCCGGTTCCAGGGGATCTGACGCCCTCTTCTGCCCTCTGCATGCATTGCAAGACACAAGTGCACCTACCTATGTACAAGCAATACCCTCATACACAAAAAATAAAAAATAATAAACAAAATATTTTTTAAATTTTATTTAGATTTTTAACATTACATTTTTACTTGATCCATTATATTATACACATACAACCAAACAGTACCAATTTATTAAACACAATCTCTGGATAAGGCCTTATACTTGTTGTATTAATTATAGACTATGGTCGTAAAGTTTGATGCTTATTAGAGCACTCTAATCTCAAGAATACGTTTGCAATTTTGATAGTTCTTTAAAAAACTTTTATTGAATTCTTATGTATCTCATACAGAACATATCACTCTTAATCATCTTTATAGCCCCTTCCCCACCAAACTCCCCTATGGCCCCCCAACTGGAGTCCATACATTCTTTCATCTGGGTTAAGGTCTATTGTGGCATTATTTTTAAAAAGTGGACCCATGGGTGGCAAAGCTGCTCTGCAGGCTGGGGGAAAGGATGCCCTTTAGGCACAGGGTAAACAGCATCTACAAAGGACTACATTTGAAATATATACCAAACTCTTATAACTCCAAAATAGGAATATAGACATGTAGTCAAAAATAGGCAGAAGTATTGGAAACACTTCAGTGAAAAATATTAATGGACATGTGGAAGGATATGGAGAACTTGGAACACTCATAAGTTGCTAGTGGGCATATAAAGAACTTTAGGGAATAATTTGGCAGTTTTTAAAAAAAGTTTAACATAAACTTGCCATATGACTCAGCAATTCCATTCCTTGAAATCTGCCCAGAAGAAATGAGGGCATGAATCCATGAAAAGAAGTGTACACAACTATTCATAGCAGCAACGTGCATGAGATCCAAATGCTGAGGGCAGTCCACATGTCCTTGTGCGATGACTATACAAAATGTGGTACGTCCACATTTTGAGTACAGCCAGCTTTCCACTGCCACAATTCCCTTCTAGAAAAATGCATCTCAGTCAAGTCAGAACATGGGTACTTAGTCCCTCTGAGTAGGTCTACTTTTACTTGAATTTTGTAATCACTCTTTTGAGGGGAAGGACAGGGGGAACACTAAGAGAAGATGGACAGGTTAGAGAGGGCACGGGGATTAGACAGGAATAATTGGGAACTGCCTTGATGCTATGGTATCAAGTATCTACTGGGACTACAAGTGATGCCTAGTGTATATGGTTGAGTTATAAAGGGCTTTCTCTTCATCCAGGTACAGTGGAAATAGAAATTGGATATTCAAAAATATCTCCATCAGCTTTGCTAAAATGAGAATTATGCTGTAGAGTATGCAGCTCAACAGTAGAGTGCTCGCCGTGGCTCCCCCTGCACAAGGCCCTAGGTTAGATGCCTGGAACCGTAGAAGGAAGGAAAAAGGAATAGAGGACCAGAAAGAGGATAGGAAGGAACAACAATAGGTCAATTTAGTATTAAATAAGGAAATGTGAAAATCTTGGGGACAAGACAGACTCTCAGTAACAAGTTAATAATTTTAAATGAAGAGCCAAGTTTTTTTTCAAAGCAATGTGACAACAAAGATTAAGTATACTGACATACCTATCAATCTGCTTGTACTTGGTAAATACTTAGCACGTGCTTAGCACACATATCATCCAACTCTCAAGTTGGATAACTCACTTCATGCAGAGCACATTGATTTCTGAAACATATACATGTTGTGTGTCATCTGGAAGCCTGGACCTATTTTCCATTCAATAAGCTCAGAGTGTCTATGGCATGACAGCCTCACTCTGGAATGTTTAGCCAGATATCTGAGCTGAGCATGAATAACAGGAATCTTGCATTGAAGCAGTCCTTTGTTAAGCATGTGGTCAGGAGCAATTTACCACAACCCTTCAGCTCATCTCAACAAGCATAGGAAGGAAGTAGGGAGAGTCTCTACTTATAACAGGCTTTGTAAATGTTCCTCAGAAATGTATTCCAGTAGGGCATTGACATACACAACACATGATGATGTGTGGCAAATTACCATATAGTATAATTTCTAAAAAATCATTTTAGAAAAAATAATTTTAAAAATTATACGTTACTGAACCGGAATTCTTTTTTCTCCAATTACCTATGACCAATTACCTATGACCTTGCCATACTTAATCTCCTTGTACATCAACTGTAAATTGGGAAAACATTATCAATTAAGTCAAGTATATGGATTTTTATAAAAGGCAAATTTTAAAAACGACATTACTAAAAAATGAATGTAAAAATAGCAAAAAGAAAAACTACAGCACTGTTTCTCTTTCTTTTCACATATAAAATGATACAGGACATATACTTTTCTTTAAAATTGTAAGTATATTACTTAAAATTATAATATTTAAAATATAATGAGTAGGCTGCAAAAATTATGCCAAACTATTTGTAGTAACAGCTTCAAAGACAGGAGTATAATGGCAGTGAGAGATGGGACTGGCAGGTGTAGTCCTTCAGCTTCCTCTGCTTCATCTTTTTTTTTTAATAAAAGGGACTAAATTACATAGTGTGTGATTTCCTTAGAGCATAGGAAGTTGGAAGGAGCAGCCAGTGAGCACTTTTGAGGTGATTATGGGCAGCTATCAGAGTAGCCATTGTTACTTTCTGAGAAAAGATTTAGGCTCCCTAGGGCAAGAAGAAATTTTGCTTCGAGACTGTCTTTGGATTCAAGTTACAACGGTTTTGTTTTCTCTGCACGTTGGTCAGTTGCATGAGTGAGCTTTTCTGGTGAATGTTGAGAGATGCATTAATCACCGTATGTCTGGGAAAGCCTCCGGGAGCACACAGGGGTCTCGGCAGAGCTGAAATGGTGGGGCAGAGGGAAGAGTGAGACAGAAAACTTACCATCTAAGGTCTGGTTTCTTTTCCAACTTTTATTTAGAAACTCAGGTGGGTCAAGAGTTCAAGGTGACCTCAAACTACATAATGAGACCTTGTCCCCCACAAATTACTTTTGAAATTCATGTTTCATCTGGAAGGCTTTGTTATCTAGTTCAATCTCATGTAGGAGGTTGTGATTTTATTAATATATAAGGTGGGACACAATACCGTTGACTGCGACTTTACAAGATGAAAAGAGGGTGAGACGGTATATTTAAACTTGCAAAGAGAATGGGATTCAGTTATAGACTAGACCACCCAGGCTGCTATGATTTCATGGGACACATATTTCTATTTATTAGAAAAATGTGACAAAATGAAAAAGAACAACTTTCTCTTGCTGAGTTTTGTAGGCTATGCGCTGAGACCCTTCCTCTGCCTTTCTTTCCTGCTTTCATTCTCATTCACACATTCTTGAGACAGAGAGCAATAATCTGAGGGATGTGTGCCAGTCTCAAGAGGCTCTGAATGTCTCATTCTTCTATAGGTGGGTTGCTTGTTAAAGCAGGGGAGACCACTTAGAGAAGACCTCGCAGCCTTCCAAGCTATTTAGAGTCAGCTGACCCTCACTCATGAGAAGCTAGCCAAGACCAGAATGACCCAGCTGGCTAACAGATTCACAAACTCCAACAAATGCTTATCATTTTAAGCCAGTAAGTATCTATTAGAAAGCAGTGCTCTACTGGTACCTAAACCAATGTTGATTCATCTTGCGGACAATTTCTCTGCATTTTATTTTTGTTCATTTGGTTCTCAGCAGGTTCTGCAGCCTGTTTATGTCCATATGACAGCCTGCTGGGGTATGGGGGTTCTGCAAAATTCTTAGTCATGTCTAGTGTGAGGTATAGTGACAGCAATTCTCTGTCATATTTTCTTCCACATCCCCTAAGTCCTTCTGGAAATCCCTTTCACTTTTTTCGGTAAATATTTGTTTAATACCCAACACCCATATACATGGTGTCATACTAAGTCCCCTAGCAAATAAAAAGAGCATGCAACAGCATCACAGTGTCACCACAGTGTTTCGGGTATAATAATCATGTGGATAGAGTGATGGAGGCAGGAAGATAGTAGGAACCAGCATAACTGAAATTATGAGCCCTCCCATGAGCCTGGAGCTGTGTGTCCCCTCCTGTGATCCTGGAGCTCTGATTCCCTGGCCCCGCAGTCTGGCACTGTGGTTCCCAGCCGTGAGCCAGAGTTCCACATTTCCCTGGTGGTGGGTTGATGGAGGAGCACATTGGAAGGTAGAGGACTTCCTGATGTTGGGCAGCAGTTTCATCCAGCTCTGAGTGACTGTACTCCTCAACTCGTACCCTGAGGTCCCAGATTGTGCATGGCAATGGCTTTGTCTTTGTGTTGGACTTATGCCAAGGACAGTGGAGGTTTTTGTCTTTGCAGATTTTAGTCTTAGGAGGACTGATTCTCTAGAATGGACTTCCCACTTCACTTGATGGCCAGCGTGGTCTTGACTCCACATGTGGTCCTGGACACCCAGGCCTTGCTGTTGGACCCTTCCCATTCTCAGGCACCAAGAAGTTGTCCATCAGTTTTCTATTACCCTTCTACAGCTCCAGTGTACCTTCACCTGTGCCTACAGAAAATGTAAAACACACAATTGAACCTCTAGAGATAAAAATCATAGTCTGGGGGCTGTAGAGATGGCTCAGTGGTTTAGAATACTTGATGTTCTTCCAGAGGACCAGGTTAGAATCCAGCACCCACATGGTGGCTAACAACCATCTGTAACTCCAGTTCCAGGAGATCCAACACCCTCTTCTGGTCTCTGCAGGCATTGCATGTCATGGGTGCACTTACATACATACAGCCAAAACACACACATAAAATACAAATAATAAATAAATAAATAAATAAATCATAGTCTGGAAAGTTAAAAAATAGGAAAGAAAGAATTATAAATTTGAATCTTGAATACTTCCAGGAAGATGTATTTGTCAAACAGAACATATTTTACTAAACAGTTTGCTATCTTAATTTACAGCTCTTTTGAGATGGGGACTCTTGCATTTCAGGCTGTCCTTGAACTCACAATGTAGCTGAGGGTGACTTTGAACCTATTTTCCTCCTATTTCTACCTTCAGAATGTTAGTATTACAGTCATGTACCATTATGCTAGGTTTGTCTGGTACTGAGGATCAAACCCTGGGCTCTGAGCAAGCACTCTACCAACTGAGCAGCCTTCTCAGCCCTCATACACAACTTTTAAGTAGACATAATGATCACATAAAAAAAATCATATATAAATGCAAGATCTTTCACCATAAAGACATACCAAAGAAACTGTATATCCAGAAAGAAACCTGCCAAGCCAGACTGGAAATGGGTACTTCAGGGGCATTTAGAATAGGCAAGCTCAGAGAGGTGGAGAGGAAAAGCAGAAATGGGCATCCGAGTGAAGCTTAAGAGATCTTAGAAGATGCACAAATCCAGCTTAGAGATGGAGAGATGGCTGAGCAGTTAAGAGCACTGGTTGCTCTTGCAGAGGGTTTGGTTCCCAACACCCATAGGGCAGCTAACAATCATCCATACCTCTAGGTCCAAGGGATCCAGTGCCCTCTTCTGGCTTCCAAAGGCATTGAATGACACGAGTGCATGGCGGGCGGACAAAACACTCATACACAAAATAAAAATCAATCAATCAATAAACATTTTTTGAACAAGCCAGTTTCAAGGATACAAATCACTGGGTTCCATTCACACTGAATGGAGATATGGGAGAATGAGACTATAGGCTGAGGAGAGGAAGAAGAACAGAAGATCTGAGTATGTGGTGAAAATGAGGGCTCACATGAAAGGCTCCTGTTATTGCGCGTGGGCTGTTGCTCTGTGAGAGTCCCAAGCTTCCCAGCCTGTGTTCCTCTGCCCCAAGCTCTTATCAGTAACTCTGTGTGCTTTGTTCTTGCAGTCACTAGACCTAGCTTGGAACCCACCTGTGGGAGGCAAGCAATAGCTATTTGCTGAGTAAATACACAGTGCCCCTGCTTGGCTGTCTGTCTAGTGTTCAGCATAGCCCCGACAGGGAACACATTCCAGTTCAGGTGGCTCACTGGCTTCTTTGTTTAATCTGCTAGCGTGAACTGCAGACTCTCAAAGTTCTTTCTGGGAAAGCAGGCAAGAGTTTAGACTGCGCACACAGGAGGGTGAGCCACTTCTGCCCACCGCCCAGATCTTAAGTCTGTGTCTCTATCCACGCACTCCTTAAGATCACATAAGTCATGTACCTTAAGCATCTGGATGTCATGTTTGAGTTTATGTTTATACAGAGTGAAAGATAGAGATCTGATTTCATTCTGTTGCTGGTGAATGTCCAATTTTGCCAGCTCCATTTGTTAAATAAACTCTTTTTTTCACTTGCATATTTTTGACACCTTTATACAAATTAAGTGACCAAAGTTTGTTGGTTTATTTCCAGGTCTCCTATTATGCTCCATTGGTATTCTTGTTTGTTTTTATGCCAGTACCAGGCTGTCTTTGTCACTTTAACTCCACAGTAAAATTTGAATTGCTGTGATGGCTCCAGCTGTCTTTCTCCTTAGGATTGCTTTGGATATCCATTACCTTTTGTAGTTCCATTATCAATTCTTGGATTGTTTTTTTTCTAGTTATGTGAAGAATGACATCAGAATTTTAATGAGATTTGCATTGAATCTGCAGATTACTTTTAATATAGGTATTTTTACAATATTAATTGTGACAATTCAGGAGGATGGATGATCTTTCTATTGTCTAGTATCATCTTTGATTTCCTGTTTCCATATGCATTGTAGAGGTCTTTTATTTCCTTGATTTTTTTTTTCCTAAGAATTTTACTTTTTTGGAGCAATTACAAGTGAGATTGTTTTCCTAATTTCTTTTTCTTTAAAAACTTACATGGTCCATATATATTAGGGCACTGATTTTTATACATTGATCTTGAATCCTTCAACTTTCTGAATGTGTTTATATTAGATTTAAGACTTTTCTGGTAGATTCTATAGGGTCTTTTAAGCATAGTATTATGTCATCTATAAATAGAGATATTCTGGGGACTGGAGAGATGGCTCAGTGGTCAAGATCACTGGCTGCTTTTGCAGAGGACCAGGGTTCAATTCCCAGCACCCACATGGTGGCTAACAACAGTCTGTAACTCCAGTTCCAGGGGAATCTGAAACAATATTAAAAAGAACTTGTCTACCCCGAAAGAATTCACATAGTGTGGACAACTTACGATACCACTTTGCTGGAGAGACTAGAGCCAAGACAACAATGGGTCAGTGACTTTATCCTCCTGTGAGGATCCTGAACATGGAGGGGGTGGCAGGTGTGATGTGTGGGGAGTGTTGTTGGATCTCTTTGTCCCTCTTCCCAATATGGTCATATTGAAAAAATCTTTTTCTGATTTTTACTACTACTTGCGTGTTAAATTGGCTTATTAAGGACATGTTGGTTAAGTCGGATTTACTGGAGCTATCAGGGCCCAGCCTCTGACCTCAGTAACTCCAGTAACACCCACCATGACCACCCGAACACACACTGACGCTTAACCCTTCATCCCTCCCTCCCTTACTTGCCTCATCCCTCCCTCCCTCCCTCCCTCCCTCCCTCCCTCCCTTTCATCCCCAGCTGTGATGGGAACTATGGACATTAGTATTTTCATTTTCAGTCTCAAGCTCCCCTGCTTAGGCCAACCATCCAAGCTGGCTTCACTGCCACACCTGTGCTGGTTACAGTTTTAGGTGTGGCCATCAGTACAGCAACCCAATTTGAGGCTTTTAAGCCAGATTTAACCGTTAGTTTTTGCTAGGATAATTATTAGTCTTATATTTGGACTATCTCTTCATATCTTATACAAGCTATGCTTGTATTCTTTTGAATTTCCCAGCCTTCTGCTATATAATTTATTTTCTCTTGCTCCCACAGTCATATTTAAGGTACATGTACGATTTAAAGTTACATTACTTTAAAACATACATACTTGACTTTTACACTAAAAAAAAAAATTACCCATTTTCTCTATGTTTCTCCCAAATAATAAAATGTTCTTCAACTTTTTAACAATGAACTCATGTTGAAATTTAATCTTTCATGCTATTTTTGCCTGAAGTTTTAGATCAAACTTGCTTTTATGCCTCTAAAAGTACTCATTACTATTTTTGTCATAGACATTGGTTAGATTTAATCGTGTTTATTGAGTTCTTTGATCATCGTCACTGCTTTCATCTCCCTTTCTCCTTCTGAGTATTGTTTTATTCTTTCTGACATAGAATCTGAAGTAGTTCACTTAATCATGGTCTGTGAATTATGATTATTTTTAAACTTTAAGAAGGTTTAATATCTTTATTATATTTTTATTCATGTGCAATAGGTTACATGAGTATAAAATTCATTTATTTGAAAAGTCTTCTAACAGTCAATGTTTTATTACTTTGGAGGTAAATTTAATGCTCTAGTTTCTTTTAATATAGTTATACTTTTACCATGGTCTATATTTTTATGTAAAATGTCTAAGCAAGATCTATTTTTACTTACCTGTGTTACATTTTATACCTTCAGTATAAATGGACTTGAATTTCTTCAGTTCTGGAAAACTCTAAGCCCTTTTCTCCTGGAATATTGTCATCTTTCATTCTTCTGGAATTTCCATTAGTGCTTTGTGGTGGTTTTAATGAGAAAAGTCCCTCAAGTATTTGAACACTTTGCCCGCAGCTGAGGGCACTGTTTGCAGAGGTTTAGAAGGTGCAGCCTTGCTGGAGGATGTAAGGATGTATGTATGTAACTGGGGAGGGCTTTGAGAATTCATAGCCTGGTGCCACTTCTCTCCCTCTCTCTCTCCTCTCTCTCTCTCTGATTCCTGTTTTCTGTTGGATATGTGAGCTCTCAGTTTTTAGCTCCTGCCACCATGTCTTCTGCTTACTGCCATGCCTTTCTGCCACAACTCTTATCCCTCTGGAACCATAAGACAAAATAAACAAGTTTCCTGGGTCATCGTGTTTTATAGCATCAACAGAAAAGTAACTGCTACAGTCTTCTTGCTCTGTTTTTCCTCTTTTTCAGTTGCCGTCATCTCCTTGACATAAACTTCAGCTTGTTTAGTCATAATGGCAGAAATTTGATATGTATAGTTTATCACTCTGGTTGATACCTTTTGTTGACCTTTAATTTTATTTTATCTGTAGTCCTATTCCAACCTACCCTGTTACCATATTCCTTAAAATGAAAGAAGTCTTGTTCATCTATCCATTTGCCTTTTCATTCATTTATTTTTCATTCACCCAGTCACCATTTATTGATTCGTCACTTATTTATTGAGTACCTACTGCTCACAAATACTATTCTGGGATAGAGGGCAGGGG
Organism: Eospalax fontanierii; assembly: GCA_035773235.1. Taxonomy (NCBI): domain Eukaryota; kingdom Metazoa; phylum Chordata; class Mammalia; order Rodentia; family Spalacidae; genus Eospalax; species Eospalax fontanierii. The sequence goes on along the minus strand of CM069534.1, from coordinate 61,563,567 downwards.
ACTGAATTATGACAATAATAGTATTAACTTCTGTTTTGAACTATGGTGGAACCATCAACTTGTTGGCATAAGCTTATCTGGACTGAGGTAGGGACACTGACCCTTGTCCTTCCTGTTCCTCAGAATACATGTTGTTATAGCTTGCTTTAAATTACTGTGACAAAACACTCTGGCCAAAAGGGTTCATTTGGCTTACATATCCCAGGTCACACAGTTCATCATTTAAAAAGCCCAAGGTAGGCACCCAGGGCAGGAACCTGGAGGCAGGAGCTGAAGCACAGGCCATGGAGAAATGCTTCATACTGGCTGCTCCCCTGGTCCATGCTCAACCTGCTTTCTTATACAGTAGAAAACAACCTGTGCACGGTGGGCCATATGGGATGGGCCCTCCCATATCACTCAGCTATTAAGAAAATACCCCACAGACATGGCCCCAGGCCAGTCCAATGGAGGCAATTGCCCAGCTGAGGCTCCCTCAACCCAGGTGTGTCAAGTTGATACCAAAGTGATCCAGCACAATTGACCCCTTGTCAACACCCCCCCCCACATCACCATTAAACCTCAACTTTTCATTTCTTGTCCCCAAGATATGATATTAACATTAATATTACAACATAAGATAGTAAAAACCTTAAAAGTCCCATAGGCCTTAAAAAATCACTTAAAAGTTCACAGTCTCAAGCTGGATGTGGTGGTGCATGCCTTTAATGCCAGCACTTGAGAGGCAAAAGCAGGCAGATCTTTGTGAGTTCAAGGCCAGCCTGGTCTACAGAGCAAGTTCTAGGCCAGTGGGACTACAGGGAGACTGTCTCAAAAAGACTCCCGCCCCCAAAAAAGTTCATGGTCTCTTTTAAAATCCAAAACAAGTACTGTCTTATTTCAAAGGGAAAAATCAGGCACACCTAAGCAAAACCTAAGTTCAGCAAAACAGCTCAGGGCTGGACATCTGGGATTCACTCACAATCTTCTGGGCTCCAAAGGGTTTTGGCAACTCCACTTCTTTGACTCTGCCATCCAGAGCACACACAGCTCATCTCACAGGCCTGAGTCAGGTCCATTCCACATTTGTTGTTGTCCTTGGTGATCATCTCATGGTTTTGGCATCTCCAAAACGCTGGTGTCTCCACTGAAACTGAGGTGCATCTTCACCAATGGGCTCTTCTGGCCTCTCCTAGTGCAAGATCTCAGGTTCTCTCCATGACCCCTGCAACCCTGGGGTCTTCACTGCAACTGAGGCCGCACTTTCACCAGTAGCCTTTCCTGGCCTCTCACAATGCCAAGCCTCAGCTGCTCTCTGTGACCCCTTCACACCTTCACATCAGAACCATGCAGGAGATTCTTATACATACCAAGTCCTGCTTCCAGTTTGAGATGGAGGCTTGGGTCCCCTCTGGACCACAGCGTCTATGTACCAACCCTGAGGAAATACTTCCCAGAGGATTTCACCTGGATTATGCTGGTCTCTTATTACTTACAGCTGATTCTTCAGCCCCAGCTGAGCAGAACCCACTGATTCTCAATTCACAATGTCACACAAACAGCCCTGATACTCTTCACTTTCCTCTGAAGCTTCACAAGTCTGGTCCCCAATCATCCACAACTCTTTCTGCACAATTGTTCCAACCTCCACAGCAACATACTCTAAGTACTCAACGGCTTTTCTAGTCCAAAGTTCCACATGCTTCCACAATCCTCCCTAAAACACCAAGGTCAGGTTTGTCACAGCAGTACCCCACCATCCTGTAACCAGTTTCTGTATTAGTTACTTTTCTGTTGCTGTGTTAGAAACACTGACCAAGGGAATTTAGGAAGAGTTCATTTAGCTAGAGTTCCAAAGGAGTAAGAGTCCATCTTGGGGGAGGTGTCTAGAGTAGCCGCAGAAGCTAAGTGCTCACACCGTCAAGCAGGCACGGGAAACAGAGTGCACCAACTAGGGAGAAAATGTCCAAATACCGAGGGCCTGTGGGGGACATTCTCATTCAAACCAGCACACATGTCTTGGACTAAATCGTAAGATCTAGAAACCAAGGACTAAAGCTCATGCTCAGCATCATAGTAGATAATTCAGTCACTATAATACGGAGTGAAAAATGCCACATAGTTTTGAGACAAATCAATAGTCCTTTATTAGCCGGTGGTGAGAGAGGTACTCTTGACCCCAAGAGGAGGCAGAGTGGGGTGTCTAAAGCTTAAAACCACAGTTACATCATGCTAGAGGCAAAGCGAATCACCATAGTTAGTTACCCCAGAGTAGGGGAAGGTCATTTAGCAAAGAGGTTTTTGGTTAACAAAAAGTTTCAATTTAAAAAAAGAACAAGTTTCTCCGAATTACAGAAATGATGGACTCCATGGAGATGCAGATGTAGTTGGGTAGGAGGAAGTGCTACCAGGCTGGTGGAATTTTCCCAGTATTGTGTGACCTTCATGGCTGGCTGGGTGAGCTAGAACAAAATCGAGTCAGTTTTGCCCTTTCAGTCACTTTGTAGCAAGAGTGGGTAATGTACCTGAAGTCGAGCAAAATATAAGCTATAGATGATACTGAAGAAGTAGGCACTAAAAAAAGAAATCAAGGAGCTGGGATGATGATTGACAGGCATCAGAGAACACAGACGAACCCGGCCATTTAGTTCGGTGTCTCTGTCCAGGTCTCATGTTCCCTCTCGGTGGGAAAGGTTGCTGTGTGAGCTGTGTGCGGAACCAATGCTCCTGCCAGTCTGTTGCTGCCCTCCTCGTCACTGTACCCTCTTCCTCCTCTCCTCTTCTTTATCCCCTCCCTCGCCCTGTCTTTCAAGACTCAGTTTCCTTCATCTTGACTCAGCATTTCTCCACTTCTGTGTCTTCCTGGGACTCCTTCATCCACTGTCTCTCAAGCTCTGATAAGGCCAGGTCTCTCAGATGTCTAGTTCTCAATATTTTTCTTTTCGTAATCAACCTCAATTTCTGTTCATTTCTCTCTCTCTCTCTCTCTCTCTCTCTCTCTCTCTCTCTCTCTCTTTCAGTCTCTCTCCCCTTCTATACTTTCTTCTCTGTCATACACAGGCTCTCTCTTTGTCTTGGTATTTCCATATTCTTCCAGATTTTTTTTTCTTACTAATTCAATTTTTTTTTCAAGTCCCTCAATCTTTCTTAGTTTTTCTCTGGAACTCCACCCCTGACCCCAAAAACAGTTCCTTTCAGCTCTTATTCAAACTGTCTCTTTTCTTCTTCCACAAAATTCAAAATCAGGAGAGGAAATGAAGACCTTGTAACCAAAACTTCTGAAGCATAAAAGACACCAGGGGCAAATTTAAACACACCATGACTCAAGCCTCCTTCTTCTTCTGTCTAGATATGCAGTATCTTGTGCCCTGTAGTGATTCTAGGGTGTCTCTGCCTTGGCCTATGTGCAACCCTAAATATATATGCAGTCCATTTCTCCAGAACTTGCCATTTAAATGGCAAGCATTAAGTGATGAATTAAGTGAATTTACTTTTTTTGAGTCAGGGTTTCTCTGTGTATCCCAGGCTAATCTCAAACTCATGATCCTCCTAAGTCTCCCAAGGGCCAGGATGATAGGTGTCCTCTACTGGGCCCAGCTTTGAATTGTTCATCTTTCAGTCTTTCAAGTTTGGTTCATTTGAGTCCAGTTTTTTAGACATGGATCCACTCGGCACCCAAAATTCCCACTGTCATATAGCAATTTCCTCCAATTGAAATCTATCTTTGAGGGAAGCTCAAGACTCAGAAGGTTCTAAAGGGAAACTAGTTGAGACTCAGGAAGTAAACAACGCCTCAGTCTCAGGAAGTCCCGGAAAAATGACCAGAATCACAATGTCCCTCCCTCCCCAAGTTTATATAAACTGTAAGGACTGCTGAAGAGAGAGACTCTCCCACTCGGGAGCTGCTTGCAAGTCATGCAGAGAACTCCAGGGTTTCAGTTTTCATGAGTCCTCACCATGCTGGGATAGGCTTTGGGTAATGTAACTGCCTTTGAGTGGTCTCTGCTCCTATAAGTAACCCCTCACCCAGACTATTGCAAATAACCCCAATAAAACTCATTGATTCACCAAATTGGAACTTGGTGGTATCATTACTTTGGTTTATTATTGGTTCCTTGTCTGGGATAAATGGAGGTTCATTCACATCCCTAGGAAAAAGTACACACAGCATCCACTGAAGTACAATTTGTTATGCCCAGAGAACGGCTCCCCAAGAACTACCACGGAGTCTGGAGTGTATGCAAAAAAACAAAGAGCTTTTATTCAAGCTTAAGCTTGGTCCTCCAGACCTCACCAACACTGTGGATCTGTTCTGGGAGCCCTGAGGAGAGTGGGAAGGGGCTTTTTATAGATTTGAGCATATTTTAAATTGATTGGTTGCTATAAGCTATATACTTAAATTAGTTAAAGATGCCTATGAAGCCTCTTATTGGTGGGTGCTGTTTCCAGGGCAAAGGAATATGCTGACCATTGCCTAAGTCTGTTGAAATGTGCTGACCATTGTCTAAGTCTGGTCCTATTATAATATTTGCAGAGACTTGCTAAATTTGCCTGGGCTTGTTCCCTTTTTCAGGTCCCATGCTGACTGAGGCTTGTTAGAAAGGACAAAATGGAGTCATCTCTGTTCAGTTTGATATTCTAAAGCCAAGCGTTTTACAGAAGCTAAGGGAGCAGTTAATCTACAGATATTGGGTTGAGAAGGGGTTCCAGGGGTCCAACACAATTCAGTTACATTTATTTATTTACAGAGACAGTGTGTCTCTATGTTACCCAGGTTGGTGCTGAACTCCTGGGCCCCAGCTTCCCTCTCCTCTCAGCTTCTAGAGCTGTGGATACTACAGGCTCCTCCCATAAGTAGCCATGCTTATTTTCTAGACATGTTTTGCCATGCTCTGTGTTGTGCGGTGAATGCTATATGCTAGGGGCACAATGACAAACAAGAATGAAAAGATTTCTGATCACAGGAATTTGTAATCTAGTGATAAGTAATCTAGTTAATAAACCCGTGAAAAGTAACTAAAAATCGAAGACGTCACTAGTTTTTTTTCTTTTTCTTTTTCCTTTTCCTTTTGTGTAAAATAAGATGCAAGGGTAAACACCAAGTGCTATTCGTTTGGAATGAATCTTAATTTCTTTGAGTATTTGGAAACTATATAGGTGACCATTATTACAATTTAAAAATATTTTATGTATTACTTTTATTTTATATGTATGAGTGTGTTGCTTGCATTTATGTAAGTGCACTTATATTGTGTGATGCCTGTGGAGGTCAGAAGAGGGGATCAGATTCCCCTGGAACTGGAGCTAAGGATGGTTGTTAGCTGCTACATAGGTGCTAGGAATTGAACACAATCTTCTGCAAAAGCAGCCAGTGCTCTTAACCATTGAGCCGTCTCTCTAGTCCCTCATTATTACAATTTTAAATATAGACTCTTAACTCTTTTTTGTATTTAAAAGAATTTACAAAAATATATAAAACATGTTTCATAATTATACAAAAAATTCATTGTGCTATCTGTCTTATTGTTATAATTTTAGACTAAGTATATATATATATATATATCAATAAAGACTAAGTAAGCACATAATACCCTTATTACATTAGTAAAATTAAATTAGAAAATTTATTTTAATAGTTTTTGTTTGATAGTTGTTGATTTGTTTTATTTTGAGTGTTTTGAAACAGGATTTCACTTCAAATTCAAGATCTTCCTATCACCAGAGCGGTCAGATTACAGGCATATCCCACCATATTACTTGGAAGGCCTGTTTCATTTACTTATTTTTAAAGTTTATACTTGAGTACCTGCATGTATGTATGTGTACCATGTGTGGGTTTGGTGCCTGCAGAGGCTGAAGAAGGTGTTGGATTCCTTGGAACTGGAGTCACAGGCAGTTGTGAGGTGCCTGATATGGGTGCTGGAAATCAAACCTGGGTCACTCTGCAAGAGTAGTCAGTGTTCTTAACTGGTGAGCCATCTCTCCAGCCCTAGAAAACCTATTTTAAAATACAATAAATTGGATTGGAGAACTTGCTCAGTGGTTAAGAGCACTGGCTGCTCTTCCAGAGGACCCAGGTTTGATTCCCAGCACCCACATTGTGGCTAACAACCATCCATAACTCCAGTTCCAGGGGTTCTGGTGACCTCTCTGGCCTCTGTGGGCTTTGTACAATTTGGGTGCACTTATATACATGCAGGGAATATACTTATACACATAGAACAAAAAGTAAATATATAAAAATTTAAATACAATAAATTTATGTTTCCTTATTTTTCAAGAGAATCCAGTTCTCTTGAGATCAAGAACCTTGTGTGTTATAATTGCTTATTGCTGTAGACAGAGGCAAAAAATCAGTTTAAAATGGCAGACAAAACAATTGTTTCACTAATGGATACTTGAGTGGATTTGGGACACTTTCATTGGGATTTGCTATACTGCCCAGACCGACCTTCTGGGCTCAAATGATCCTTCCACCTTAGCCTTCTGAGTGGTGGAGTTATAGGATTTTTTAAAATAGAGGAATATATTATATTTGCAAGTGAGAAGACTAATAAAGAAAAAAATAGAAAGAAAAGAGCAAACTGCTAACAGTATTCCTAAGGGACTAGGATTCTACTGAATACTCATTTCAGAATGCTAATTTTTAAAACAAGAAAAACACAACTAAAAATGTTAGATGTTCTGAATTCTTCTTCCGTCTCTTCTGCATTTCCAGTCAGCCTGGCTCTGTGACAGGAATTGTCTCAGGTGGATCTGGGACAATCCAGCTCTGCTCTTGGGGGCTCTTCCTTCCTCCTTCTGTCTACCTGGTCTCGTCACTGGATGAGAATTCAGATAGAAGCCTGTATGTGGGTGGCAGGGTGAAAGGATTGCCCTCTAGAAGAGGGGGCAAGAAAATGACTCTGAGCTTCAGAATGTTCGAGGAGAAAGTTGTTATCAGGAGGAAGTCCAGGGCTGTGCTGACGGTAGGGAAACTGGAAGGAGCTTAGGGGTTGCCCAGGCGACTGTTGACCTCTGTTCTCATTGGTTTCCTTACTTTTTCTCTTCCCTCTCTCCTCTCTCATCCTCCCCACAGATCCAACATTTCTTGAATTTTTTGATTTATTTATTTTTATTTTATGTGTACAAGTGTATTGCCTGTAAGTGTGTATGTGTACACCTGTCGTGCTGTGTCCATGAAAAACAGAAGAGTGTTGGAACTGGAGTTACTGATAGTTGTTAGCCATCATGTGGGGGCTGGAATTCGAACCCCAGTGTTCTCCAAGAGCAGCCAGTACTCTTAACCGCTGGGCCATCTCTCCAGTTTCCCCATCTGATATTAGTCTTGAAGTGATCTCTGTTGTTCTTCCCTGGTCTGCTCCATCAGCTTCTCTTGGCTTTTCCGTGGCTTCTTATTTGTCTTTTACTGTTCTATCTCTAACAGGTTGGTTACTCAAGTCATATTTTAAAATCTTTATTCTGTCTTATAATGTAGATTTAGTGCTCATGCCACACATTTTGCTTTCAGTGTGAACAGAGTATAAATGCAAGTGTATTGTAATTCACAGAGTAGCTTTTTCCTTGAATTATGATTGCTCTGAAGTATGGTTTTACTTCCCAAATATATGAGTTTTGGAGGCGGGAAGCGGAAGCTCTCTTTTGCCTTTTATGTTGGAGACAGGGTTTCACGAGGTTGCCCTTAATGTAAAACGCTGCAGCCTCCACTCCTGAGTACTGGAATAGGACTGGGTGTGTTTGGCACCACACTGTACTTGTTTTTGTGTCTTATTTCAACTCTGTCTCATTGAGATCAGATAATTTGGTCAGTAGGATTTGTTTTCATTGGTATTTGCTGACTCTTCTTATTTGGCTTAGGGAGTTAGTCAGCTGGAATTGCTACACAAATACCATAAATTGGAGTTCTCACAGTTTTGGAGCTTGAAAGTTTGGAATTGGAAGGCCAACAGAGTGAGATGACTCTTCTGGAATACAACCTTAGTCTTTTTGGTCTTTTTGATGTGTCCTCACACGGGTGAAAGAGAATCAGGTAACTTCCTAGCATCTTTCTGTAAGAGCATAATCCCCTTTTTGAGGATTTCACCCTTCCAATTCAATTATCACCCTCAGGCTTCATCTTCAAATACCATCCCATTGGGACTGCGGGGACAAGATATAAATTTCTGGGGAGGATACAAGCACTGGAAGATCATAAAACCCTTTCAATCTAATTTAATTTTTATTGTTTATATTTGATGTGTATGAATGTATTGCCTGCATGTATGTAAGTACACCCGTGTTGTGCAGTACCCTCCGAGGTCAGAAGGGTACCAAATCCCCTGAAACTGGAGTTACGGATGATTGTTAGCCAACATGTGGGCACTGGGATTAGAACCTGGGTACTTTGGAAGAGCAGCCAGTGCTCTTAACTGCTGAGCTATTTCTTTAGCCCTCAATTTAATTTCGATTAATTTTTATAAATGCAACATTGGTACATGAATATTTGAAAGTATCTTATTATTTGCTTACAGAATTACACATACATTTGCTTATATAGAGACAATTATATGTAAAATAAATTTTGTTCACTATATTTGTCAAAACTTTTATATCCTAATTATTTTGTCAGCTTGACGTCTCAGAATTGTTTTTTTTCTAGTACTGGGGATCAAATTCAGGGTTATGTGCATGCTAGGTGAATGTTCTACCACTGAGTTACATTCCCAGACCTCGAATTTTTAGATGGGGGTTCTCCTTACATAACCCAGGCTGTCCTTGAACTCTCCATCCTCTAGCTTCTATCTACCAAGTGCCACCACATCCAACCTGATCTCTCAGTTTCATAGAGCACTGTATATAAAACCTCTTATGTTGGTGAATGCTTTGTTTCTCCATTCTGTTGAATTTTGTTTTATGTATTGTTTATCTTACATTTTTTAGAAGTTAATAAAAGTAATCCTCAGTCTCCTCTTTTTCTCCAAGTATCCCAGTGCACTTGCAGGTCAGAATTCCCTCAACGGAGCTTTCACTATTTCTGAAATGCCTTTTTCAACTCTTCCTCCAGTTTCTCTCTAGTTCATACCTGCTCTGTGAAAGAGCTTCAGATGAGAGGATCTGAGCCTTTTTCCTGAGGAGTACAGACCTTACTAGTGACACAAGGTGTGGCAGGGCCAGGGGTGAGAATATTTTAAAGGAGATTCTGGCTGAGACAGAGCAAGAGAAATTAAGATCAGAGGAGGAGCTGAGGAGCCACTGAAAGGTAGGTGACACTTTCCTGTACAGTGAACAGTCTTTACACAGAGGACATGATAGGTAACTTTAAAAATTAGATAATTAAACAGAGGGGAAACACAAGAGGCATAGACGAGCCTAGGACAAAGGAATTACAGATAATAATAAGTCCTATCTTTCTCATTATGTTCACAACCCTGTGCCTATAGGGGCGAGTACTTAGCGAAGCCTTAACGTGGTGGGAGGTGGGAGCACCACACCACTGTGCTGAGAAGATAACGGAAGCTCAAGGAGCTCAGTCCACCTGGATATCACAGAAACAATGGAAGTCTTCTAACAGATGAGAATCAGAGCTGGTCAAAGAGCAAACGGCAGTGGGGAGACTAAAGGAGGGATGTGACAGGAGATAAATGCAAACAGTCTTAGCCATAAAAGAAAAGACAGTAGCTATCATAAGCACGCAGTTGTAGACTAGATTCAGTCTCATTCCAGAGGGAAGCTCTCGAGTACAACGCTGTAGCCTTCCTAACAGTCTGACCCGGACAGAAGGGGGATGGTGGTGCATAGGCCAGGCTGCTTGCCCCCTGGGCACTTCCTCAGAGAAAGCGGACAGCTATGGTGACCAGCCAGTACTCCTAGCTTCCAGAAGGGTTGGGTAAACCCTGAGATCTGGGAAGGGAATCAGCACTACACACTGTAAATGTTTTTGAAAAAATCATTGAAAGCGTAAGAAGTGAGAATTTTACTTCAGGAAGAGGAAGCAGATGTGCTTTTCCCCATTTTCCTTACCACGAACCACTAAAGATCTTGAATACTGCAAGTAAAAATAAACAGATAAGGATTCTAAGATATAGAAAGACTAGCTAACAACATTGAGGGACCCCCAAACTATACTATTGTGATCTGTGTTTTGTGTGTAAGTGTAAGTGTGTGTATAGGTACACATGTGTGTGCATGTATGTGGAGACCAGAGGTTGATGTCAGGTGTCTTGCTTGATTGTTTTCTCTACCTTACATTTGGAAGCATTACAATGGTTAGTGTTGATTGTCGATTTGGCAGCATCCAGAATTGACTAAGAGATGGGGCTCTGGGCATGCTTGTTGGGGATTCTCTTGATTGTGTTACTTGATGTGGGGAATCCCATCTTGACTGTGGGGCTACTCTCTCAGCAGAGATCCTAGACTGTATAAAATGGAGAAAGCAAGCTGAGCATTAGGAAGCACTCATTGTGCCCAGTTTCTTGACTAGGCTCAAGCTCCTGTCGCCTTGACTTTCCTTTCTCTGATGAACTGCACCTTGAACTGTGAGTTAAGATAAACGCTTATGCTGTTTTTGTTAGCATATTTGACTGCAGCAACAGGAAGGGAAGCTAAGTCAGATAGGATCTTACACTTGAACCCAGAGCTCACTGATTTGGATGATTTAGCTAGCCGGTTTGCTCAAGGAGCCTTTGTCCCCACCTCCTGGATGCTGGGATTACGGACATGCTGCCGTGCACACCCAGCATTTACATGGGTGCTAAGGGTCCTAATTCTGGTTCTCATGCTCTCATGGCAGTGCTTTACCCACTGAGGCGTTTCTGCTGCCACTATTGTGAATTTTTGTATTGATTTATTTAATAGATCTCCAAACCAGACACTGAAAAGATCAGCCATCCAGAAATGTCAACACAGACTTGGACAAAAAAAGCCCCGGGCAAAACCTGTTCCAGTCAATAAACCAGAAAAAGAAAAGCTAGACAAGACAGAAAGCTTATAGACTAACCACTGAGCTCCATTCAGTTCTCCCCTGCGCACACATATATAACCAACAGCTTGTCCTCACCCTGATACAAAGCTGAGGGAAAGGCTAGGCTACTCTCTTTGCTTAATTATAAGGTGATCCCTTCCTGGGATATTTGGGGAATATCTTAGAAGCCTGAATAGGGTAGAGAGTCTTATTCCTGTTGGTGATAAGGAGCGCTCCCTCCTGAAATGGTGTTAGCTAAGGCCAAGGAGTGTCAATGGAGGCCATGTAGGGAACAGAAATGAGGTGTTTCTCCCTTACCTTGGTCAGATGACTCAGTAGAGAGGGCCTACACTTTTGCCTCTGTCCAGTTATCACGAAATCCCCTTTTCCCGAAATGTGGAAGGAGGCTGAGCAGAGAACTTGGATGCCAGTGGACATCACCAAATCAAAAGATTTAAATAAGTTCCTGAGTCTTGTCCAAAATATCTAGGTTTCAACTGCAAATCACCATTCATCCCAAGAACCAGGAAGCTCTGAAACTAAGCAGAACAATGAGAAAACTCAGATGTCAAATTATCTGACAAGAAAGTGAAGGCAGACACATCATAAAAGTCTTCAACATGAAATTATAAATAGTCTTAACCAAATTAAATAAAATAAGTCTCAGTGAGGAAATAGGAAGTTTCAAAAAGAAACAAAGAAACACTAAATGGAAATTTTATAACTAAATAATATAATAAGCAAAATTTAATGGATAGTTTATAGCAGAATAGAATAAAAGCAAAAAACACAACGAAAAAGATTTTAGCAATAGACACTGCCTCATTTCAATAAGGAGAAAATAGCCTGGGAAAAATCTGAGCAAGGCAGAGCTGTAGCTCGGTCATGGAATGCAGGCATATGAGGCTTTGTGTTTGATCCTCAGTGCCACAAAATAAACAAACAACCTTACAGAGCTATTGGGACCCTGGGATCATTTCAAAAAGTTAACATTAAACCATTAAAGTCCTAGAAGCAGAGAAAAGTGTGTGAAGAAATAATGATAGCCCAAACCATAAACCTATAGATTGAAAAGTTTAAGGCAGGTGTGTTGGTGCATGTTTTTAATCCTAGCATTCAGGAGGCAGAAGCAGTTGGATCTTCGAGATTGAGGCCAGCCTGGTCTCCATAGTGAGCTCCAGGCCAGCTAGGGTTATAGGGAGATCCAAACCCCCTGTAAACCTACAGACTGAAAAATGAAGCTAACTTCGAACAGGTTACATACAAAGATATTAATATTAAGACTAATGAGGGTCATACTTAGGAAAGCGGTGATAAATGACACTTTACAGGAACTGACAATTCCAATTCCGGTGGTTTCCTCATTAGGAACCATAAAGGCCAGCAAGGACAGGAACGGCCAACTCCTGAATTACTATGTCAGGAATTCAAGGGGGTTTAAAGCATCCTCAAATGAAGGAAAAATGAAATAAAATTGTCCCCAGAAGATCTACTATAAAAGAATGAGAAAACAAACCTCCACAGATAGGAAATCATAAAAGAAGGAGTATTAGAACATCAGGAAGAAAATGGTGCAGTAAAGACCAAGTTACGGCTAAGTACCAAACTTTCTTTCTTATGCACTCTTGTATGGATCGTTGAGGCTCTTCAGTGTGGCTCTTCACGAACACAGAAAAAATATGTAAGACAATTTCAGAAGTCCCTGAACTGACTTTTTAACAACTTTATGATGAGCCCAAAGTGATTCAGTGGAAGTGAACTTGGAATTTTTGAGATTTTTTTTTTTTCTGAGCTAGTGACACAAACCAGAATTTTCTCTCAGATGTTGGGCCATACCAGTGAGTTTTCCCTCCCAGTCTCTGTCTGAAGGGGAAACAAGGGACACTCCATAGTGCGCTGTGATGCTGAGCTGTGCTGTTCAGAAGGGGCATTCACCGCATCTTTAACAGCAGAGCTCACTTTCCAATGGTTTATTAGGACATAACCCCATTGTAAGCTGAGGACCATCTGTACATCAGTAAGCTATTTCTGCTAGTCTTGTGTTAGTTTTCTTCCTTCCTTCCTTCCTTCCTTCCTTCCTTCCTTCCTTCCTTCCTTCCTTCCTTTCTTTCCTTCTTTTCTTTTTCTTGAGATAGAGTTTCCCTGTATCCCCAGTTGGCCTGGATATGTGGACCAGGTTGGCCTCAATATCACAGAAATCTGCCCGCCTCTGCTGCCCAAGTGCTGGAATTAAGCAAGTGCGCCACTAGACTGGTTAGTTCTGCTAGTCTTTCAGTTATTAGAGAAATGCACTTTCCAGAGTCCCTTTGTAATTTATGGCTCTTATGGAAATTTCCTCAGTGATAGTGTCTTCTCACCTCATTCCTAGACTTACACCAATGGACCTCAATTCCAGCTGCACATTAGAACACCTGGGAGGATTTAAGACATGTGAGTGCCTGGACTCTGTCCCAGATCAACTGGGTCAGGATCACAAGTAGGGTATTTTAAAAGCTCTTCAGGACGTTCTAGTGTGTAAACCTGGACCTGTTCCACTTAAGAATCATTGAACTTCAAATGAGAGTGTCTTTTATCCCACATAAGGCTTAACCAACACCACTCTCATTATGTAATGCATGCATCTCACCTTCTTCCCCTTCCAACTCGGGAAAAAAAGCCACCACACTTATGTGAGAAGACAGGGTTTAATAATTCTGGATCAATGATTCTGTTTTACTGAATTCACAAGTGTAATTTGTGCAAATTTTACTCTTCCATGTAATTGCTGCGATTTCAATAGAAAATTCACTCTTGATTATTCATTCAAAATTCCTAAAATTGTTAGATGATGTCTTTGAATGTACATCAATTATTGTAAAATTTTTGCTTCTTCTGTTTTTAAGGAACACTTGGCTAAGAAACAAACCACTTCTAATATAGCACTTCTTAATTAAAATTCTAGATTTTCTGTTAATGAAATAGCTTATAATTCAGAACTAATGGTAAAATCAGGGAATTCCTTGTAGAAAAGAAATGTCAAGTGTAGCCTAGAAGAACCAGTGGAAAATTAGAAGTAGGATTTTCTGTAATGATGCCTGTCGATCCTTAGCAGTCTAGAGTATGGATATTAATGGAGTCTGGGTTTGGGGAAATAGGATAATGGAGTTCCTGGTGGAATGAGAGGAGGTAAAATCTGAAGCTTTGTTTATAAACCAAAGCCCAAGAAGGACCGCACTCTCAGTAGATAAAGCAGAGGAAGTGGGTACAGTAAAGATGCAAGTCTGTCTGAATCTTGATCATGTGTTGAACATTGTTCCCCTACTGCATCCTAGACAACACTGTCAAGCCAGAGATCATGTTTTAAAATATAATTTTAGTGAATTTCATACAATGTATTTTGATCATATTTAGATTTCCTCCTGAATTTGCACTCCTCTTTCTCATCCCCCTACTGAATTTATGTAGGTAGGTAGATAGATAGATAGATAGATAGACCTGTAGAGTCAGTCAGGTTTGTGTCTCAAATGCCCTATAGTGTGGGTTCATCCACTGGAACCTAGTCAACCTACAAAGAATCTCTCTTTCCTAGCAGTCTTCAGGTGTCAATAATTCCTCAGATAGGGTTGGGGTTTCTTGCCCACTTCCCCACATCTATGCTGGGATTTTGTGTGGTCTGAGCTCATGTGAGACTTGTCCGTGCTGTCACCATTGCTGTGAGTTCATATGAGTAATTGGCAGTTGTTTGGAAAACTCTGTTTCCTGGTCCTCCGTATCTGCTGGCTCTTACAATTTTTCCACCCCCTCTTCTACAATGATCCCTGAGTCTTGGGAGGCAGAAGTTTGATATATGAATCCTGTTCAGGGATGAGTACTTGGTAGCCTCTTATTCTCTGCATGTTGGGCAGTTGTAGTTCTCTGTTAATCGCTCTTGGTTGTATAAGAATGCTTGTCTGGTGAGAGTGGAGGGGTGCATTAATCTATGGGTATAATAATGTCATTAGAAATCTGTTTAGTACTATACCTATTTAGAAGAATAGTTGTATTAGGCTTTCTCCCATGGCCTGTTGGCTGTCTACCTCAGATTACTAGGCCTGATATCAGTGTCAGGCATGGGTTCTGTCCTACAAAGTGAACCTGAAATCCAATTAGAAAGTACTTGGTTACTCCTGTAATGTTAGTGCCGCTATTACACAGGTGGGCATATTTTGCCTGGCAAGTTGTTGTAGATTGCAGGATTCATAGCTGGGAAAGGCACATGCTAAGTTTTCTCTTCAAGTAACTTGGATAGCACCTTCCAGCATTTTGAAAGCTAGACAGTAGAGATGAGGCTTTGAAATCAGCACCAGCTTGATTTCTCCTTGTTATTCTGTAGTTTATATATGTAACTTCTTTAGCAGCAAGGTCTTACCTTGAAGTTCTGGTGGGTAATCAGGAGTGTAGGCAATGGCCAGTATTATTTGAGGTCTGTGGGACCCTTGGTCAACAGCCAGAGATCATGTTTAAAATGCTCAGGAACTAGTATACTTCTTAGGTTACTGATAAAGCTATGTGCAAATTATATTTGGAAGGCTTTTAAACTCAGATTTTGAAGAATTATCACAGAAAAATTTACAAGAAACATAGGTTGTGATACAAATAAAAGACATGGAAAATGCTCCTCATGTTTTAACCATCATTATTGTGTTAGCATAAAACTTCCTACATACATACACACACACACACACACACACACACACACACACACACATGAGACATGATCTCCCTATGTAGCCCAGTTTGGCCTTGAACTTGAACTTCTCCTGCTTCTACCTCCCAAAATGCTGGGATTACAGGTGTGTGCCCACATACCCAACTCTCTAATATTTTTAACTGTTTATCTTTATTTTTAAATGATTTATTTTTTAAAAAATTATTTATCTTTATTTTTAATAATCTTAATTTTTAATATTTTATTTATTATTTTTAATTTTATGTGTATGACTGTATTGCCTGCATATACATGCATATATGTTGTGCAATGCCCATGGAGGTAAGAAGAGATGAACCCTGGCCCTCTGCAACAGCAGCCAGTGCTCTTAACTGCTGAGCCAACTTTCCAGCCCCCTCCTTAATGTTTCTAAAATTGTACCATGAGAATTAACCTTTTTGAAAGATTTTTTAAACATTACAATGTATCTTGATCATATCCACCTCTAGCATATCCCCCTCTGTCTTAGTTTGTTTCTCCATGGCTATGACAAATATGCTGACCACAATGAACTTGGGGAGGAAAGGGTTTATTTGGCTTATATCTCCCAGGTCACACAGTTCATCAGGGAGTCCAAGATAGGAACTCAGGGCAGAAACCTGGAGGCAGGAGCTGGTGCACAGGCCATGGAGGAAAGCTGCTTACTGACTTGCTCCCCTGGATTAAATAGACAGTAACCTGCCCAGGGATGGCACCATCCACAGTGGGCTGGGCCCTCCACAGCACTCACCAATCAAGAAAATACCTCACAGACATGGCAACAGGCCAGTCCTAGGGAGGAAATTCCCCAGTTGAGGCTCCCTTAACCCCAGTGTGTCAAGTTGACACCAGAGCTATCCAGCACACCCTCCCGCCTTCATGTCCTCTTCTTTTGTGTTAAGTTAACCTACTAAGTCCAGTTAGTGCTTCCTTTGAACTGTTGGCTGAGCTTGCTGGTTTGATCTCCTGCAGGTCTTGCGCAGGTAACCATAGCTTCTATGAGTTCGTGAGTTCATCAGCCACACGGTGTTCAGAAGACAGCATTTCACAGAGCTCCTTCCATCCTCTTTGCATTCTTTCTACCCCCTCTTCCGGAATGTTACCTGAGCTTTAGTAGGGTTGTTATAGATGCCACATTTAGTGCTGAGCACTCAGCAGTCACCTGTTCTTAGCACTTTGATCAGTTATGCCTTAACTGCAGAAAGTGGCTGCTCTGGCCAGTGCTGAGGGCAGCACTAATGTACAAGTATAAACACACATGTCTTTAAAAGGCAGTTTGACAATAAGTCCATTTACAAATCAACACTAGTAGGTTCTCCACTAGGGCCTATGACCTCTCTATCCTTAGGCTTTTGACCAAGTTCACAGTACTCATAGTTTGAGAAGTACCTTTCTTTTTAGTTTTGAGAGCTTTTTGTTTTTTTAAATATCGGGGACAGATAATGATCATGAAAGAAAACTGTAAATTTTAAAGTATTTTGTAAGTGTTTAGCAGGATGACATGCACCATTCCTTTCAATCCTCTAATTCTGTTCCTTATTTGACCACAAGTCTCTTAACAAAATAGGATAATGGAATTAGTATTGGGACTTAGTAGAAGATTTCAATATAATGCTCTCTGAACCATATTTATGTACTGGCACTGGTCTCAGCACATACATCCATTCACATTAAAATTAGACTGTTATCCTGCCCACCATAGAATGGGGAAACAAGCACACAGGGGCTAAGCAAGTTGCCCGATATAACACGGTTACTAACTTCTAAGTCTAGACTGTCTAGATTTAATTCTTACCATGACTATAATGTAAGGTAAGATTGCTTTGATAGTTCTCTATTCATTTCTCCCTGAGCAGTAGTCAGAATTTACATTTTCTAATTTATTTATTAAATATCTGTATCTTTCTCTAGATTTCTTCTTTTTCTGAGCAGGAACCATTTCATACTATATCATTACCACATAGTGTTTAGTATTATAGATATCCAGTAATTTTTGTGTGAATAAATGCAAAAGATGAAGTTTTTCTTTCATGGAGTAGTGGCTCCATCTGGTGGAATTTTAGAATACTGTCATTTACATGTTTGCTTTCCCTTCCTCCCCGCCTTTCTTTTTTCAACATAATAGCCCAGTTTCTTCAGGGCAGACCTATCACCCACTAGGTTAACTTGGTGAAATGAATTGTGCAACTGGTTAATCATCAGGCACCAATTTATGTTCGTAAGTTGCTTCTACCTTGAGCAAAGCACAGGTCTATGAATAAGTTTCTGAATCACAATGATCCCTCATGCAATATCAGAGTTCCTTCCTTTCAGTATTCATATAACTATCAAAAAGGTCTGTCTAGCAACCCCTAGTTCTGTTCATGTGATCCTCAGGGTATAATGACTGATATAGCAGGTGGGTACATAAATAGTCCCTTCCCTATCAACTGTCAGTGCCAAATCTTATCACTCACCTCTAAGGGAACATGAGATAGTTTATTCTGGACACAAAGAGGAGTGACTATGTCCAGATTTAGATTACTCTAAATCCAATGTTCCAAGGTGGTAGCAGTCTCTGCAGTTTTCATAGTTACAGAACAAAGAAAGTCATAAATCAAGACGTTTTTGGATACATCGGTGGAGACATTACATAGACAGGTTACAGCAAATCAGAGAAAGCTCTGTTCTAGGTGATGACATTCTTAGCTTTTGGCTTGGTGGAAGCTAGGAGTCTGTCCTCGTTCCAGAAGGATTTACTTTTATTCACAAGGACGTCGCATCTCACAGAGAAGTAAACAACACTGGACCCGCAAACTTCAAGCCTTGAAGGTTTAACCTCCGTGTGGCTTTTATTTCTGGAAACTTTAGTAGACATCACACAAGAGAAGAATAAATTATGCTATATCTGAAATCCTAAACATTTCTGTTTTACACAATCTGGAATTTTGAAATTGGTGAAATGAATTGTGCAACTGGTTAATCATCAGGCACCAATTTATGTTCGTAAGTTGCTTCTACCTTGAGCAAGCACAGGTCTATGAATAAGTTCCCGAATCACAATGATCCCTGTAGCACTGGCTGGCTTAGAACTTGCTATGTAGACCAGGCTGACCTCAGTTTCACAGAATCCGCCTGCTTCTGCCTTCCGAGTGCAAGGATAAAAGACATGCACCACTACACCCCAGCTTGGAGCAATTTTTGAGAAAAAAACACCAATGGTAAAGAACAGATACTTCCCTAATCTGCCCATTTCGGGCAATTCATTTTGCTGTTAGTACAACCTTTCATTCAAACCAGAGCGGGACAACAACGTTCGTAAGGCAGTCTTATTATAAATCAGATTCGGATTTGATGCCACTTTGGTCCTTTCACTTTAACTGGCAGCCCAGCGTTGGAGGCCGGAAGCCAGACGCCAGCAGGAGCCGCTCCTTTCCCTGGAGTCTATGGTTATCGGGTCACTCTAGCCCTCAAGAACTCTATGGTTCCGGGGCGGGCTGGGAGGTCCCAGTTGGAAGAGTGGCGGGAAGATGGTGCCTGCAGCTTTCACCGGGAGCGGGTTCTCCCGGGTAGAAGGGCACTGGGACTGTGTGGTGCCCTGAAGAACCCAGAGGGGCTTGTTTGCAATGAGTCCTCCTCGCCCGAGTGGGAAACGGCGGCGTTCAGCATCCGGCTCAGACTCGTTCTCGGGAGACGGTGACAGCAGTGCCAGCACTCTGCTCATCCCCAGGCCGGTGCTGAGTCCACCGCCCGGGCTGGCCCGAGGACTGTGGACCGCAGGGGCAGGTAGTCCGCTGTCGCGTAGGGACTCCGTCGTCGGGGCTGGGACGGGCCGCAGGGGCACGTAGTCCACCGCAGACGCTGGATATTCATCGCCGGGCGGGGACTCCGATACCGGGAGCTAGACGTTCTCGGGTGCTGGATGCGGCCTCAGGAGCAGATAGGCCCGCACTCTGAGCTGTGGTCCCTGTAGGCAGCCCCTCGAGGCCATGGTCGTGGGTGGCGTTCCCGTCCTGCTCTGGCTTGCACAGCTCACTGGGCCTTAGCCAGCTATTGCCTGTGTAGATATTAGCATGCTATTGTGTGTGTGTGTGTGTGTGTGTGTGTTGTTTTGTTTTGAGACAAGGTCTCCCTGTAGTCCCAGCTGTCCGGGAACTTCTTATCCTTATGTCTCACAAGATCCTTCTTCCCCTGCCTTCTGAGTGCTGGAACTAAAGGCGTGAGCCACTACGCCTGGCATAAGTTTGCCTTCACTGTCTGCCTGATCATAAAGTTCAAGTGGTTTCTGAGACTTTCCAACTTCACAGAAACAACTTTCAAGTTGACCAGGCCGGGTCAGTATAAGCAAGGTTTGTCTCAAGTAATGCCGGGTACAATGTACAGATCCTTGTACCAGATTGCGCGTGTAGGGTAGGGTACAGGCGCTGTTTGGAGTCTAGAGCAAATCAGGAGGGGATTTGTATAGTTTCCCAGAATGTTAGCTTTATGTTCGTTTTTTTTGAGACTCTAGGTCAGGCTGACCTGGTGCCTCAAATTCTTGATCCTGATTCTGCCTCCCAAATGCTGAGATTACAAGCCTGTCACACTCTCTGTCCCACAACTCCTTTGTCCTTGATTGTGCAGTCAATGCAGCACTAAAACTTAAGTAGAAACTTCTCTTAGTTTTGTGATGCTTGCTATCGCTTGTGGAGTGCCTGCCTCCCACTTCCTATCATTCCAAAGTCCTTATCCATTGTGTATCTTAGTGGCTTTAAAGAATTTTCATACTGGGCGTGGTGAGGCATGGATTTAATCCTAGCACTCAAAAGGCAGAGGCAGAGGGATATCTGCAAGTTTGAGGCCAACTTGGTGTACATAGTCAATTCCAGGCCAGCCAAAGCCCTGTCTCAAAGTACAATAAAAAAATAAAAATTATGTCAAATAAATAACAGTTTACTAGTATCTTTTTTTTTTTAACACATGGTCAGTTTCTCCCAAGTCTCTTGAAGTCACTGCGTGCTTTAGTTTCATTTCAATATGTAGGAATTCCAATAATAGAGGGCTAATGCCCTATGGTTATATATTAGAACTAAATGCAACAATTAAATATTTTCTTTTCTTGAAAGGGAGAAGTAAGCAGACAGTCTCTGATGACCAACTAGACCAGCTGCTGTTGGCAAATTGGGGACTTCCTAAAGCAGTTCTGGAGAAATATCACAGTTTTGGTGTAAAAAAGATGTTTGAATGGCAGGCAGAGTGCCTTTTGCTTGGACAAGTCTTGGAAGGAAAGAATCTCGTTTATTCAGGTATTCAGATTTATGCAAACTAATTTCTCTACTTTATCCATGTCAATGATACTCTGTTGGGGTAGATGCAGTTTTTAAAAGGCAGATTAGCCAATGCTTTATAATTAGGGAAACTCTTAAAAATGTTACTAGAAGTGGAGTCTCATATGCATACTGAAGTTAATAAAAATTCTGTTATGTGGTACTATAGGAGAACCAAGAAAATGGTAATTTTATAGAGTAAAAATTCTGCTTGCTTAATAAACATGTCCCAGAGGGAGTTTATAAAGGGAGATCCCAATAAAGGGAGATCCCAATCTGCTCTTCTCTGATTTGATCTGTTTTTGAGTGTGTGAACATTATATATATTTGTAGATGGCCTCTTTGTATAGGGTTGTTTATACCAAACAATAGGCAGTATTCTTTATTAGAAAATTTGAATAGGTTTTCAAGGACAAATTTGACATACAATTTGTAGCCTGTGCTTACTGCAGTGATATACATATCAAATGTAATATATAATTCCTTTGTGTCAGTTTTCTCTGGTTTTGAGATGCTATGACTATAGTGTTATGGTTATGAGACATTATGACTATAAAAAAGAATTTAAGATATTTATTTTTATGTGTCTCTGTGTATTGCCTGCATGTATATAAGTGCACCCATGTCATGCAATGCCTGCAGAGGTCAGTTCCCCTGGAACTGAAGTTTCAGGTAGTTGTTAGCTGCCATGTGGGTATGTGGGTGCTGGGAATAGATTCTGGGTCCTTTGCAACAGCAGCCAGTGCTCTTAACCTCTGAGCCATCTTTCTAGCCCCATAAAAGAGAATTTAAAAAAACCAAAAAACTAAGTAGATGCATGTTTGGATTATAGAATTAGATTGACTAGATTTGAGAACTGTATCATTTACTAGTTGTGTGACATTGGAAAGTGGAGGGAGAGAATTAGGGTGTAAGGAATTTTGGCACACAGAAGGTACTCCTGAATGCTCACTAGTGTCAGTTGATTACAATGGAGGAGTGGTCTCATAAATTTAGTTTCTTCATTCAAAGCTTGGGAATCATTTATAACTCTGGTCACCAATGCACACAATTAATCATCAAAACGTGTTTGCCTCAATTGTCTCTAGATTCTGTGAACTTTCTGTTCTTAGATTGTCACCTGGTGTAGCTCACTGTCATCTTCTAGATGATGACCTTGCAACTGGTTTATCCTTTTTTCTGGTCTTGCCCTGCTTCTGTAGCCAATAGATCTTTATAAATATAGTTTTGTCACTCCATTTTTAAGAGCACACCAGTCATTTTGCATTGCTTTCAAAGTAGTCCAAAATCCTTATATGATGGGATTATAAAACTCTTCTTCATATAGCATTAAAAAACATCTTCTTTTGCTGCTCTGGAGGGTTTTGTACTTCAGGCTCACTAAATTACTTACTGTTATCAGAACATGTCAGGCGTTTCTCTGGGCCTTTACATGTGATGTTTCTTATGCTTGGCATGGCTTTCCCCTTCTCACCAGTCTTTCCTTTCTATAAGCTTCTTACAGCTCCTCTGATCATATGATCTTAAAGTGGTTCAGGCCTTGCAGCTATTCACTCCTTACTTAAATAATCTTTTAGAATAAACCAATACCCATCATTAATTGCTAATATGAATATTTTTAAAAAGCTCTTTGTTTAGCATGAGACTTCTTGGGAAACTAGTTTGAAGAAGACTATTTCAGGGGATTTAGGTTTCAAATACTAGTTGAGACTTTAATGATATTAGCCCTAGACTTTGTAGTCTTGGATATAGCTTAAAACATTTACGAATGAATTGAACCAGTTATTATTTTTTGTTATAATTTTGTGGAATAATCATGTTTTAGCTCCTACAAGTGCTGGGAAGACTCTTGTTGCAGAATTACTTATTTTGAAGCGGGTTTTGGAAATGCAGAAGAAAGCCTTGTTTATTCTCCCCTTTGTTTCTGTGGCTAAAGAGAAGAAATACTACCTCCAGGTAATGCTTTTGTACTAGTTTGAAATAGTGAAAGGTCCATTATTGTCACGATTGGCTTTACTTGCCTCACATAGGTATAAACTCATGGAAAACAAAGCTTCTTTTATTGCAACCTATGTAGCTTTAAAAGCTGACTGTTAAAAGAATAATACAGAGGAATAGCCAGGCCTGTTGGCACAGGTAGGTGAGCTGATCTACTCAGAAGGCTGATGCAGGGCCAACCTGGGCCACCTAGTGAGATCATGTCAAAAAAAAGAGGGCTAGGGATATAGCTCAGTGCTGCTAACGAAACAAAAGAAATAGAAACTTTAAAAGACAACTTAAAAATTATTATTTTGTAAAGTAGAAAGAGACATCAAGAGGTAGCTTGGAGAATATTACATAAAAAATGATAACCTTTTCTTAGGGAGCAAAGTAGCATGTAACTGTGCAAATGACTAGTCACCATTTCACCTGAAGAGGTGAACTTGTAGGCTGAAGTATGGTGAGAAAAGCACGCTTGAGGAGGCCTGTCCCATCTCAGCTGAGGACCATTGAGAATGCTTAGGGACTGGAGGGAAAGGTCCCTTATGCATAGGGAATGCTTCAAGTCTATGGTCTACTTTTCTGTTCTCTTGCTAAATGAGTAATAGTTTCCACTGATATGAGACTCTCTAGTTTTTAAGTATTTTCACAAGTGCAGTCTTCATTAAGTGGAAAAAATTTACTATCGTGATTTCTTCAGTGAAGCAATGTCTTGTTGGAGTACGAAGATCATTACTGACAGGTAAAAAAATCTAGCCCCAGTTTTACAGTTAAGTAGCCTTTAGCCCAGGCTCACACCCTACTGGCCTCATTGTTCTTATTTTTAAGTTAATTCTTAGCACTATATTAGTGCTAAGAGTTAGACTCAATAAACTCAAACCCCCTTCCCCGCAAAATAAATTTATAAAATGAACATTTCTAAAGTTCTCTGGTTCTTTAAATCTTTTTTTAAAAATATATGTATTTATTTTTTCTCTGAATATTTTTTTATTGATTTTTTTTGAGGGGGGTGGAATTTCATACAATACATCTTGATCATATTTAAACCCTCTCCCCTAACCACAACCTTCCCCTGAGCCCTTCCCAACCAGATTTCATGCATTCTGTCATCTATGTTAAGGCTTATTAAGCCACGTTTGTGTCCTCAAATGTCCCTTGATGTGAATTCATCTACTGGAGCGTAATCAGCTCCCTTAAAGATGACCAGCTCTTCCTCTCTCAGTAGTTACTGTTGCCAGTAGTTTCTCAGCCAAGGCTGGGGCTTCATACCCATTTCCCCACTTCTATGCTGGGTTTTTGTCTGGTCTGAGCTTCCATGGGTCTTGTGTATTCTGTCGCTATTGGTATAAGTTCATATAAACAGGTTCCCAGCTGCCTGGAAAACTCTGTTTCTTTGTGGTCATCCACCACCTCTGGCTCTCACAGTCTTTCTGTAGTGGTTCCTGAGTCTTGGGTGGCAGAGGTTTGACATCGGTGTCTTATTCAGGGATAAGCACTCTGTGGTCTATTATTGTCTACACCTGGCTAGTTGTGACTTTCTAGGTTAATCACCATCTGTTGTTTGAGGAAGCTTCAATGGTGAGAGTTGAGAGAATCTTTTTATCAGTTATTTCAGAGGCCAGATAGTCAACAAAGTTGGTTCTGCTTGGCTGCCTCCTCTCAACTTAGACCCAAAATAACAAAATGATAAAAGAATCCTTTTTTGAAAAAGTATGTTAGTTAAAAGTTAAACTTAAAAAAAAAAAGTCGGTCCCATCAGACTTAAACTTCTCAGAAATTTTCTTCAGTTATATAAGAAACTAACTTTATTAGAATAAGACCATTTTCCTCATAAAGTATAAATTTGTTCTTTAAAACATCATATTGTTAAAAATTAGCTAGTTTTCTGCTATTTATTAAATTGAACGTGTTAGTACTTAAATTTTCTGATTTTAATTTCTATAGTATTAGAATTTCGATTATTAAATAATGGTCATTAAATGTCATATTTATTGTACTCTTAACAGAAATATCTGTATCAGACCTTGTTAATTCTAAACTTTTACATGGTTCTATTTTTGTAACTTTTGTATATGATTATATGCCTTGACTAGAAACTGCCATCTTTAGAGACTTATGCCTGTGTTCTGAAATACAACCCAAGTATAAATCATTATTTTATAATTTTCCTACCTGTCTCCCTTTTTATTCAATTTAGAATCTGTTTCAGGAAGTAGGAATAAAAGTAGGTGGCTACATGGGCAGTACCTCTCCGACAGGGCATTTTTCCTCCTTGGATATTGCTGTCTGTACAATTGAGAGAGCTAATGGACTGATCAATCGCCTTATTGAGGAAAATAAGATGGATCTGTTAGGTAAGAAAGTTAGAAAGTTAAACAAGTCTGTTCTCTTGCTCCTTTTGGTGGAAAAAAGTAAAGCTCTGATTCCTGAGTGACCTGTGTGGTTCTGTTCTCTCTCACCTTCCTCTGGAGGCAAGAATTGACAGGGGTGATGTCAGACAAGGAAAGTAAAGAAGGTAATTTATGACTCGGATAAAAACTTAGGCAGTGAAATAGAAAATTAGAAATCAACAGCTAAAGAAACTACAGGAACTTCCTGTTTAGGAAAATAAGTTTTGTGTGTTTCTGTTTTGGATTTCTCTATCTTTCATTTTTGAACTGTATGAAAGACAGGATGTCCTTGAGCTTCTGTCATTCACCATTGCTTTTTCTGTCCAAACTCTGCCAGCAACAGGAAGAAGAGTGCTGGGGCTGGACACACCCTCCACACAGTTAGTGAGTTTTATATGTTCATTATCATTTTTGGTGCTGTGATGTTTGGGCTGGACTGGATAGGGAAGTGATGACCAGATAGACTACTTGTGCTTGACACTCTGGAAAGATTTTTTTGTCTTAATAGTTTTTTTCCTGCCACTAAGGACAGGTCGTTATGCAGAGGTAGCAATAGGAATAAAATGACTATAGTAGCAGTAAGAGCGTTAGCTCAGTGAGACCCCAGGGAATCTAAAAAAGTGGTAAAACTCTGGTGGGTAGAAATGGAAGGGGAGAATCAAAGATTAGTGAGACTCTGCTTCCTAAAGCTCAGAGAGAAAAACCAGTCACTTTATATCTGAATGGTCTTATTACTTGTGACCTCACTGTGCTTTAATTATCTATAGGACTGTAGTAGAATCTTACTGTTATAATCAATGTGCCTAGAACAGTGCTTGATATACTAGGTAGATTAATTATTTTTGAATGAATGAAAAAAATATTGAAATAACTCATATATATGAGTTGAAGATAGTTTGCTGATAAGGAAAGAGAACATCTTGTGTCATTAGGAAATTGTCAGAAAGGTCTGTATGAAATACTGATGCTATAAAAATATAAGAAGGCATTGAGGCTTTTGAGGTAAAGAGCAGATTAGAAGCTTCCTCCATATGACTCTGTGAATGAGAAGAGTCAGAGTAACAAAGGAGAGACTGTTCCTAGGAGAGAAAGAAGTGACAGAATAGCTAAAAAGCACAGAAAGGCAGTTGGAAAATAGAAAGCAGTCTGAAGTTCCAGTCCTGGCTCTTTGCAGGAAGAAGCCAGAGCCATAACTACATAAGCAGTTTTTTTTTGTTTTCTCCTCTAGAGCAGTATCGGGAGTTGAGGATTAGACCCTCAAGAGAAAACTTTCACTAAGAAGTCCCCTGTATGAAACTGGAAGATGTATCCATCTCAACAAATGTGCAAATCACAGCTTACAAACACAGATTTTAAAAAGTCAGGCATCATGACTCCTTGAAAAATCAGTAACTCTTCAGTAACTGAATCCAAAGGTATCGAAATGATTGACATGCCAAAGAATTAAAAAGTTTACTCTAAAAACCTCTTAATGGCTTCAAAGACTATTCAAATAAATAGAGCAGCGAAGTAAAGAAGTTAAGACTTGAATAAAAAATAAATAAATAAAGCAAGGCAATAGAAAACTAGAAATTAACAGTAAAAGAAACTGCAGGAGCTATGGAGCTAGAGAGATGGCTCTGTGGTTAAGAATACTGGCTGTTCTAGCAGAAGACTGGGGTTTGGACTGTCTGTAGCTCCAGTTCCAGGGAATCCAATGCCCTGTCTGTCCTCTGGTCACTGCACAACACAGATGCATTTACACACATGTAGGCGTAACAGTCATATACATAAAATAAAAAAAAATTAACTGCAGGAGCTATACAAACACATGGAGGTTGGAAAATACACTTTTGAATAGTGACTGTGAGTCATTGAAAAAGTCAAAGGAGAAAGAGGAAGACTTTCTCCAAAATCAAGTGTAAAGAAAACTTACTAGAATTTTTGGTATGCAATAAAGATATTCTAATAGGGAAGTTTCTAGCTTTAAGTTGCCTGAATTTAAAAAAATCGGAGAACTCTCAATTGACCTAACAAGGCACCTTAAGGTCTCAGGATAACAGGAAAGCTAAACTCAAAATTAGTAAATAAGAAACAAGGGATTATTAAACAAAAATCTATCAGGTGTGAAATACTTCCATATGAGTTATTGGTCAGGGAGTTCCCAGAGAACCCCAAGACAATATAAGCTATTGGCATTCCTCATGGTTACTCACCAAAGCTAGATAAAAAGACCCTACTGCTGAAGACACCACATACCTAGGTTGCAGATAGAAAGAACTCAGCTGAAACTTGATTTTAAGGGAAGAAGCTACCTCCTTGCTGGCCTACTTTCATAGTGCCAGAAGGGGAGAAAAGGCATCAGTGGTCTTACCCAGCACAACACCAGCCTCCCAAGCAGGGTATGCCCACTGCTGCAATAGTGGCATGACTATTATGGAGGCAACTAACTGCTCTCTGGAATTTTAGGCCTATTCTACAGGAGGGGAAAATCATACCTTGTACTGGGACTCTAGTAAAAAACCCATGGCTGGGGAGGTCCTAGGCCCTGGGGAGAACTTAGTATTGTTGTTTAATTAAAGTGACATGTTGTCAACCTGCTCTCCAAACATTTATATTTATATCCATAAACAAATACTTCGCAGCCTTCTCAGAGAAGCTTCTCTTTATAGTGAACATTGGTGAATGCAGACCCATGGCTATTCAAAGTGCTTTGAATAAGGGACTCTTGAGTGTTTAGCCCTAAACAAGACATACTTCTGCCATCTAGGGCAGATTTACTTCTGAATTCTGCCAGTTCCTCCAAAAAGAATGAACACCATTGCTTCTCAATTCCATAAAATAGAAAGAGAAGGAATGCCTTCAAATGTAGTCCACAAAGACGGTAGTACCCAGTCTCAAACCAAATACTGATACAAGGACAGCAGCAGCAAAACAAAAACTAGACCAATTTCTGTGTGAATAAAGGCAGAAAATCCTCAACAAAATGCTTGAAGACTGAATTAAACTACACATTTAAAAGATCATATACATGAACAAGTTGGCTTTATACCAGGGATGCAAAGATTGTTTGATATAAGTGAATCAGCAAGTGTAATACAGCACATAAGTAGAATCCAAGACAAAAATCACATTCAACAGATGGGAGAGAAAGCCTTTGCTAAAATTTCGTATGCATTCATGATAATATCCCTGAAGAAACTAGAACAAAAAGAATCATACTCAATATAACAAAGGGCATACATGACAAACTATAGCCTAAGTGGTGAAAAAGCAAAGGCCTCCTAAAATCAGGAGCATGACACATGACAAATGTCCATGTTCTTCACTTTTACTCAGTATGATGCTTGAATTTTTTTTTTAATTTATTTTTTATGTATATGAGTATATTGCCTGCATGTATACAAATTACCTGTGTCATGCAATGCCTGCAGAGGTCAGAAGACAACATTAGATCCCCTGAAATTGCAGTTGAGGATGGTTGTTAGCTGCCATGTGGGTGCTAGGAATTGAACCCAGGTCCTCTGTAAGATCACCCAGTGCTCATAACTGTTGAGTCATCTCTTTAGCCCTTGTTCTAGAATTCTTAACAGACCAATAAGGCAAGAAAAAGAAATGAAGAGGGCGCAAAAGAAAAGAGACTATCCTGTTCTCTGATGGTAATGACTATGCTCAACAGACTCTAAAGGTGTCACCAGAAGATTCTCAGATCTGAAAGTACTTTCAGTGAAATAGCAGGTCACAAAATTAACATATACAAATAAGTTTTTAAAATATATACCAACGGTGAGCATACTGAGAATGAAATCAGGAAGTCATTCCTATTTGTAGTAGACTCAAAACGAAAACCAAATAAAAAGCCAAAACCCTAGGAATAAAGCCTAATCATGGAGGTAAATGACCTCTAGAGTGAATACACTGAAAAAAAATCGAAGGCATTAGAAGTTGAAAAAAGACTGTCTATGTCCCTGGATTGGCAGAATTACTGTTGTTAAAATGGCCTTATTTTTGAAAGTAATCTACAGATTCAATGCAATTCCAATCAAAATTGCAATGATTTTTTTTATAGAATTAGAAAAAAGCAATACTAATACTCACATGGAAGCACAAAAGACCTCAAATATCCAAAGCAATCCTAAACAAAAGAGTGTCAACCAGTATGCCTGATTTCAAATTATACTACAGAGCCACACCAACAGACTGTATGAAAGTGGCACAAAAGATGAAGACCAAGGGAAAAAATTATCAAGAAATGAACCTATGCAGCTATAGCCATCCAGTTCTTGGCCAAGGCATCAAACATGTATGTTGGAGAAAGCACAGCTTTTTACAAATGCTACTGGAAAAACTGGATCCCTATCTCTCACTTTGTACAACAATCAGTTTAACTAAAGACTTCAGTGTCAGACCTGAAACTTGAAACTTCTAGAGGAAGACACAGGGAAATCACTTTTAGATAAGCACAACTTTCTGAATAGGATTCAAATACCTATTAGACAAGATTCATCAAATTAAAAGCTTGAACAGCAAAGGAAACCACTTCCAGAGTAAAGAAACAGCCTGTAGAATAGGAGAAAACATCTTTGCCAGTTATCTATCTTGTAGTAGATTAAAATCCAGAATGTACTTAGAACTCAAAAAAGTTAAACACCAAATGAATAATAAATGGGCAAATGAACTGAACAATGGATGAACAGATAATGACATTCTCTGTCTCTCTGTCTGTCTCTGTTTCTGTCTCTCTCTCTCTCTCTCTTGTGTCACACACACAAATACTCCAAATAAAGTGTAGGGAAATGGATGGAATCATCATTTTGATAAAGTAAGTGAGATTCAAGACAAATTTATGTTTCTTCAAATGGAATCTAGAGTCTTTATAGAAAGGACATGAAAGTAGAAAGGGGACTGTTTGAGAAGAGGAAGGGAACCAGTGTGTGTGTGTGTGTGGCAATAGAGGGAAATGAGGAAGTATACATCATCAGAGTATATTTCATGCATATATGAAAGTGTTATATTGAAGCAGTTAACATATAAGTAGAGCATATTGTAAAAATGAAAATATGAGACTCAAAAAATACTGGTTGATAATTTTTAGTAATTTAAAGTTTTATTTTTCATTTGAGAATTTTAATACATGAGTATTATCTGTATTATTTCCATCCCTTCTAGTTTCTTACCACCTCTCCTGTGGCCTTACTCCCTCAATTTCTTATCCTCTTCTTATTGTTACAAATACATAAAGTGATAAATATACATGCATACACATGCCTTTTATATATGTGTATATGTTTATGTAATGCACTGAGTCTATTTAGTGGTGCTTATGTGTACTTGTATTTGGGACTGCCCACTTGGAGATAGATACAAGGAGCTAGTCCCAAGAGAAAACAGATGCTTCCTTTCTCAGCATCCATTGGTTGCCTGTAGTTCATCATCTGGAGGTGGAAGCCTGTGAAATATTCCACATTCAAATTGTTGTGTTAACTGGTTTTGTCGTTATACAGATCTCATTACACTGCCATACTGTGGGGGATTTCATTGGTGTAGCTTCCCTATCATGTTGAGAATGCACTAAGTAGCAGCAGGTGTCTTGTCCTCTGGCTCTTTCTGTCCCTGCTTCGGTAATGTTCCCTGAGCCTTAGGTGTAGAGGTTGCATTGTAGTTGCATTACTTAGGGCTAGACACCTCACAGTCACTTATTCTTTCCATTTGATCAGTTGTGAAACTGTAATAGTCTCTGTCTGCTAGAAGTTTCCTTAATGAGTGGTGGGAAGTACACTTGGCTGTAAATATAGGGATACGTATTTAGAACGTAGTTAAGAAATTACAGTGGTCTAGGAAAATGACAGAAATGGGTTCTTTTCTAGAGTCTGACCTCTCCCGTCTTGTGTACTTGACTATGTGTACAGTATCATGTGTCCCATCTATTGAGTGGGCCTTAAGTTCAATTAGATAGTTGTTTATACCCACGACAAAAGCGCTGCTATTGCACCAATAGAGATATTTTGTTGATAATTTTTGGTAATTCTTGAGCAATATTCAAAGTATGTAGATTGTTTAAAAAACCTGTTTAAGTCATCTTTTTCTTCTCTTTCTATTTTCTGTTTTTTTTCTTCCCCAAGTAACTTTTTCTTTTATGGAGAGGGGATTGAGTCAAGTTCTCACTCTGTAGCCCAGGCTGGCCTTGAACTCATAGCAGTCCTGCCTCAGCCTCCCGAGTGCTGTAAGTAATGTTCAAATATAAATTTGCTTTGTTTCCTCATAGTAAAAATAACTAAAACTGAAAAACTAGATGTTTTTCTTTTTACATAAGTACCTATTTAGAAGGGCCTGAGTAATGACAGACAGTTTTTCCTGGGTTTGGTGTGTGGTCAACCTGAATAAGCTAATAGTTGAATTTTGTAGTTAGCTATATTGTGGTAGGACTACTTAAAATCCTGAAAACATCATGGAAAAGAATTGGCCATTATACAGAATCTGGATTCTGATTTGTGATTTGATCTTTACATCAGGATATTATTATGACAGTTGTTTACTGTCTAATATAAGATATTGAGTCTTAAAAATCTTAGAATTGAGAAAATTTGTAAACAAGAATCTGGAAACTTCCTAGGGATGGTGGTTGTGGATGAGTTGCATATGCTGGGAGACGCTCATCGAGGGTATCTTCTGGAACTTTTGCTGACCAAGATTTGCTATATTACTCAGAAATCAGCATCATGGTGAGTACATGTAATAACTGAATATCTGAAATTCTAAACGATATTGAGGAAGAATCTGTAAAAGTGAACAGGAACTGTTTACAGGAATGCGCCTTTCTTATTCAAACAAGTTCTTATACACTGGTTTGTTCTTGTTCTAAAAGAAGTACTTAAGACTGGAACTGATTTTAGACTACTTTCAAACATTTAAAAACTTCTGACTACTTACTTTTATTTTCATGTATCACTTTCTTCTTTTTTTAATTGGATTTTTGAGACTTCATACAATATATTTTGGGTATATTTAGATCCCATCCTCTTTCTGCACTTCTTATTACTACCCCCTGCTCAACTGCATGTGCTCTGTTATTTACATACATGTAAATATATATATTATATTTATATTTATATATAAATTATTTATAATTTATATTTATTTATATATTTATAATATATATATTTAGAGTCAAATATATGTCCCCCAAAAGTCCTTTGGTGTAGTTCCATACATTGTAGCTGGTTAACCTACCCAGAGTCACACCCTTAAAAGCCAGAGACTCTTCTCTTCCCAGCAGCAATCAGTTGCTAATAGTTCCTCAGGGAGAGTTGGAGTTTCTTAGCTATTTTCCTACTTTCTGTGCTAGAATTTTATGTGATTTGAACTTATGTGGAACTTGTGCATGCTGTCACCATCACTGTGAGTTCATATGAATAACTGACCAGCTATCTGGAAGAAACTGTTTCCTTGTGGTCATCTACCACGTCTTTGCAATGATCCCTGAACCTTGGGAGGCAGTGGTTTGATACAGGTATCCAATTCAGGGATAATCACTCTGCAGTCTCTTATTTTCTGCAGGTTGGCCACTTGTGGGTTTCTGTGTTAATCACTGTCTGCTGCGTAAGGAAGCTTCTCTGTTGAGAGTTGAAAATTAATCATTAGCCTTACCTAGTTCTGAATCCTGCATGCTTCAGCAACAACTGGCCTGTCAAGATATGACCTCTGGTGTAATAGTGTCATGAATATTATGGGAATAACTAATCACTTTCTAATTGGATTTAAGGTCTACTTCAAAAGAAGCCCATACCTGGCATTGATACCAGGCCTAGGAACATGTGTCTAGAGAGCCACAGGCTGTACAGGAGAGCCAGTACAAGTATTCTGTTAAATAGATACAGTATTAAAGTGACTCAGAATGTCATATTAGACAGTAGATTAATATATCACTTTCTTGATAGATTAAGAATCTAGCATTTGTATTTGTTGATTATACATATATTTAACTTAAGAAGCAAAGACCAATTTTGTAAAATAGCATTTCTTCAGTCCCTACTTGTCATAAACATATACTGTCAAGTCGTCTAGCTTAAATTAAAAAAAAAAAATCTTTCACAGCAGCATTTCTAAATGCAGCTGCTTGAAATTTTAGTTTAAACATTAGACATTGATTTCTTCTTTTGGGAAGTGGAGACACTTCCTTTTTGTGTTTTCTAGTCTCTCATGCCCAGTTTCTTTCCCACAGTCTCATCTTGTCCCACTTGTCATCTTCCCATTCTTCAAATATAATTGTGTTTAGCTCATTAATCAGTGTTATAGTAATATGACTCTGTGTGCCATTTTTAACTCAGCTGTAATAGATTGGTTACTTTTATCATTAGAAAAACTTGTTTGTTTTCTCCAATGCTAATAAATACCTTTCTTGTTTGTGCGCTTTTCTACATTCATATTGATAATTTATACCTACCATTGTCCCTAGTCATGTAAATCTTCACCTATTATATTCTAGTACATTTGCTGTTCTACCCAAGGTATCATCATTTTGAAGTTTCTCGCTGAGTTGTTTCAGTTTGGAGAAGTAGTCAGTCTATCCATGAGCTATACAATAGTTATATCTATCACTGGCTTTCATTTTTATTTTCCTTTGGCTGAAAACAGAGTCTCTTGATGTATTTGCTCACTTGGGTTGGGGAAAAACTTCAAAGAAGTTCCACTTTTATTTCATTGAGCACACTAGTATGCTTTTGTGGGTCTGCATGTTTAAAAGTGTCTTATAATTATTTCATATTGTCCATGAAAAAAAGCTGAGATAGTTTTCCATTAGAGTTGTCAGGTATTACTTTACTTTCTTATTTTGAGAGGTCTGGTATCATGCTGATGCTTCATCCTTTGTTCAGAAAATTTTTAAACTATTTTTATTTGCTCAAGGTTTTCTTTACATAGCTCGAGCTGGCCTGGAGTTTATATGGTAGAGACTGGCCTTGACCTGGTGATCCTCCTGCTCTTGCCTCTAAGTGCTGGATTATAGACATATTATGCCCGTGTCTTAATTTTTTTTTTTTTTAATTCTGTTTGGAAATTTTCCTGGGAGTTTTTAGGAGTACCTTTATTTTTAATTTTACTTTGCCCAGGATTGTGAAACTTATAAACAATATTACTTGGCTTATTTTCATTCATTCTGCTGGGCTCTTAGTAAGTTTTTTTCTAGGTTAGTTAAGATTTGAACACATCACTCAGTCATTATGATAGAATTAGATAACTATATCCCAAGTCCCTATGGAGGTAGAAGATATGACTAATAAAGTCAACAACTTTGACCTGGTGCCTATATATAAAGCAGTTTCCAAAAACATAAAGTAGCTGCGTGTGACAGCCTACACTTTTATCCCAGGACTGGGGAGTCAGAGATAGGAGCATCTCAAGTTCAAGGCTAGCCTGGGTTGCATAGTGTGATCTTGTCCCAAAGCAACAACAAATCATCCCAAACTCTCAAACAAAATTAGTGTATGTGTTCTTCTCACTTTTATATGAAATATATGTAGGAAAAAAATGTCATATGCTGGACCATAAAGCAAGTCTTAATATATTTTGAAAGACTGAAATTACTTCAAGTATATTCTGTAGAGGCAGTGGTGTTCAGCTAGAAATAAATGTACAGAATACATGACCAAAAAATATTTTTTGTGTTTGAAAACTAAATGCATTTTGGACTATTTTTTATATTAAAAAATAAGCATGATAGAAAATACTTTTCAACTATAAAAGTATCTCAACAAAACTTGTGAAATGTAACTAAAGTAGTTCAAAGAGGGAAATTGATAATATAAAATATACATATTATAAAAAAAGAAATATTGATAATTATTTAGTTATCCATGTCAGGAATTTAAAAATAAATTCCATAGAAAGTAGGGAAGAGAAAACTCACCAGCTGGAACATTTAAAAATGCTTTGACTTGGTAAAAAAAACATAACTCAATGAATGGATGAGAAGCTTAAGCAGGTGTTTGCAAGAGACTATCCAAATGATCTTTAAGTGTGAAATGGTGCTCAATGTTATAAGTAATCAAAGAACTGTAAATTATGTCTTCAAAGAAGTATTACCATATATTGTATACTCTCTATCATTAAAATGATTGGTAATAGAAACTGTCAGATGGTGACAAGACTGTGGAATAATAGAGCACACAGATTGTGGGAATGTTACTTTGGTACAATCTTCCTGAAAAACAGCTTCATATTATTTATTAAACTTGAATATCTGTGACCAGTAATTTGTTATCTGGACATTTTATTCCATTTTATAGGTGTGTACTCTATAGATATGTTTGCATGTGTGTACCAAAGGACAGGACCAAGAATACTGTTAGCAATACTACTTGTTAATTTCTATGTATCTTCTAATGTGATTTTCATTTATTTTTCACAGTAAGGCAGATTCATCCAGCCCTGTGTCTAATGCTGTGCAGATTGTTGGCATGAGTGCCACTCTTCCTAATTTGGAACTGGTAGCTTCCTGGCTGAATGCTGAACTCTACCATACTGACTTTCGTCCTGTACCACTCTTAGAGTCAATAAAAATTGGCAATTCCATATATGACTCTTCAATGAAGCTTGTGAGAGAGTTTCAACCCACGCTACAAGTGAAGGTAAATAATCACTTTTACATCTCTGCTATCAGTGTCTGCATTTTCTACCAGGCTAGCAGTTTTTAATTACGTCAAGCTTGCGAAGTACATTTCATATCCATTAGAATTAATACTAAGCTGATTAGTTTTACCTTAAACAATTGATGAGGTTAGTAAGAGAGGGAATGCATGGTTTTAATTTAAATGGTTATTTCATGAGATATCTATTTGTCTATCTAAATAAACATTTACAGATGAACTTGTTTTCCTAGGTAAGTACGGAAGGATTTTTTTTGGTGATTTAGTTTACGTTATATAGTAATGTAGAAAATTAAGCATTTGTTAAATGGTAGGTTTAATATATAGTATATTGAGTGACAAGAACATCATTTTAGGAGTCAGGTAGATCTTCTTCAGACAGTGAACAGAGGTACACAAAATGTCTGAAGTATTAGTTGAATCCTAAAACCTCTCCGAATTCTCTGTCTTTACCTGTAATGTAGTGTGTAAGACTTGCTTTTGGTAAGAATAAAATATGATTTTTTTTTTCTGTGTGTAACATTTGTAAAATATTTGATAAATGAAAATTGTTGTCTTATACCCCAGTACACATTGACATTCTTCCAGTATGGGGAGGCTCTTACAAGACATTCACGAACTCTGTTCTGCCCGAAAATGTGCTTTTCATTGAGGTAGTGCATCTCTTCCTTTAAATCTAAGCTGACTTATTTTCTGAGGGAAATGTTTCTTTTAGGTCTTTTTCAAATCTCTGAGTTCAAATATGCTTTAAACGTATTTGCTTTAAAGCATTGCAAATCTCTCTCCATCAGTGCTTCTTGTGTTGTTTAATATTTTTTTGTGTCTTCTCAGGGAGACTGTGAATAAACTCCTTGCCAGTTAGGATTTGTTTTGCTCACCACTGTATCTCCATGCCCAGGAGTTAGAGCTCAGTAAATATTAGTTGAATGAATAAAGAACATTTCCTTCTCACATGTCATTATCATGAGATTTGTTTTCATTGTAAATGATTTTTATTATATCCTTTGAGTAGAAAACCTTTTTTTTCATGGATCAAAATGTGTAATTTGAGGGGACTGGAGAGATGGCTTAATGATTAAGAGCACTGCCTGCTCTTTCAGAAGACCCAGGTTCAAATCCCAGCACCCACATGGTTGCTGACAGCTGTTAGTAACTCCTGTTCCAGGGAATCCAATGACCTCTTCTGACCTTCCAGGGGCATTGCACAACAATGTTGTGCACAACAGATGCATTTATATACATGCAGGCAGTACATTTGTAAATATAAATTAAAAATAAAGAAATCAGAATGTGTAATTTGAAACTGGTGTATAAATGTTTGAAGGTATGACTGATGTAGCTATTTCTCCTTTTTAGGGAGATGAAGAGCACATTGTTAGTTTATGTTATGAAACTATTCGTGATAACCATTCAGTATTACTCTTTTGTCCATCCAAAAAATGGTGTGAGAAGCTAGCAGATATCATTGCACGGGAGCTTTATAATCTGCGACATCAATCTGAGGGTGAGTTTCATGTGGAAGTCGCCGTACTTAGTGTGTATCTCTGTTCCATCATTGTCACTGTCTGTCCACTAGAGAGTCTATAAAACTATGCTTCTGTGGTTCTAATCCTTTTTTGTCTTCATTATAGGTAATGTGCATATATACTCAGGCCAATTGTCTTCATATTTTGAGTACTGGGTTTATAAATGTGTACACTAAGGTTCTTCATTTTGGATCCATGGACTTGGAGAGGTTGATTTTTTTTGGGCCCCTAAATTGCTTGCAAAGCTATATATACATTTTTTTTTTTTCTGGGACAGTGACCGTATATTTCTATAATTTTCAAATGTATGACTCTAAAAAGAATCATATATGTATATACATGTAGATATAAATATATATGTACATGTATTTTTAAATTAGCTTTCTTATACTTTATACATAATAAAAGACATACATTTTAAGTGTATAATTTAATGAATTTTAATGTATAAATGTATATATCTGTTGTCCATCACTATAATTAACACATAGAATGCTTCCACTACTCTGGAATGTTCTTTTCTGTTCTCTTTTGTTGGTAATCTTCTCTCTGTTTTTGGCTGCAGGCAAATGTGTTTTCTGTTACTTTAGGTTGCTATGCCTTTTCTAAGATTTCATGTAACTGATGCCATAGAGTATGTCTATATGTTTTGTAGGCCCATTTGAGTTATTGCATTTATCACTTTGTTCCTTCTTAATTATGATGGTCATTTAATGAGTTGTTATAACCAGGTCTATATATTTTTTTTTCACTCATTATGGGATGAATGTGACCTCAGTGTTTTTCTAGCCTGTGATCATTTGGGGGGATCTTTGGTTTTCTAACATCTGGACTCTCTCGGAGGTGTTTCTTTTGCTTGTATCTTCTCTTTTGTTGAGGACATACTTTCTTGCATATCTCATTGTATTTTGTTGAATCCTGAATCTTTTAGGTAATTTTTCAACTCTGAATGTTATTTCCTTCTTTTTTCCTCTCTTCTTTGTATTTTATTGATTCTTTCTAGGAAGTTATACAAAATACTTAAGATTGTACCCAAAGTATTGAAATTGAAAATGTCTATAAATTGAAAATGTCTATAATTAAAGACTTGGGTTTTATGAAATCTAGTTTGTATATTTTATACTCAGTCTTCCTCTCCTCCCCATCTTTTAGAAGTGAGTTATTTGTAAATAAATGATGTTTGTATGTAAATGAGGAATCATCACAGACATTTTTTCTAAATCCCAAAGGCCTTTGTCTTTGGTATGAAATTTTAGAACTAGACCAGTCCCAGTCATAGGATATTAGTGTATTCAATTGCTTCTTTTTGGCAGTGGTATCATGAGGGTCAGTAGTAGACCTTTTCTGCCTTGCTACAGCAAATGAGCTTTGCTGAAGTTTCTACTGGCTGCTGACTGGTTCAGCATTGTATTATCATAGTATCTCTTCCAGTCTGTCTTACCTGGTGCTTTCTGCACCAAGCTAACATTGTGCCATCACAACTTGTATTCCGTAAGGACCAGAATCATGACCATTTTCTTTGGAGTTTTATTAAATTTTGATCTATAGCAGTGGTTCCCAAATGCTGATGTTTAGATTAGAGCCTAGTTTGTGATAAAATTTTCTCCAGAAAAAAACCTGGTTTAAAATTTGAAATTATCCTCATTAATATCTTTGTTTGTAAAAGTGACTTCTTTGGGGCTGGAGAGCTAGTTCAGCTGGTAAAGTGCTTGCAAAAAGACATGAGCTTGATCTTCAAAATCACATTGAAAAAGAAAAGCTAGCATCATGGTATGTGTTTGTAGTCCCAGCACTGGGGAGATGGAGACAGATCCCTGAGGCTTGCTGGTCAGTCAGCGTAGCCTATTTGATGAGTTCCAGGCTTGAGAGAACCCATGCCTCAAAAAAACAGGTAGACAGCTTCTGGGAAATAGCACCTAAGATTGTCTTCTGAAGCATACATACATGTGCACACATGTTCATGCTCACCTACTTATACATGTGGACCTTTACACATGTGAACATGCACACAAACATATGTTTTTAATTGTCTTTAGCAAAATAAAATATTGGTGACCCTCTGTGGAACCTCAGAATTTTAAGTTTACCAAAAAGTAAAAATATAGATCATATAAATTAAAATATGTTTAAATGAAAAGTATTATAGGTTCAGGAATCTGAAAATCTGGGAGATTGTTTAAGAAAGTATAGTTTCTATGTTTAAAGTCTTACTAGATGAGAAGTTACATAAAAAGGCAAAACTAGAAGGTAATATGTGGTTCTTAGTTGAGTGCCAGAGGTGCTAGAACAGTTTTCCCAGAGAACTAAGACCTCAGACAATTTCTGGGACATGAGCAAGGATCGTGATTTTAGGCTTTGAATTTGTGTGTGAGTTACTTTTCTTGTACTGTGACAGAATGCCTGACAGAAGTAGCTGAAGAGAGGAGAAAGGCTCATGGGTTCTAAGGGTGCAAGTCCATCACCAAATGGTGCTACCATCTGGGGACCAAGCATTAAAACGTGAGCCATTGGGGGTCATTTCATACTTAAACCATAACAAGTGATAATCAGAATCCTTTCTTTAGCAGGCTCCTGTGACCCTCCAATCCTTGAGCATGGTGTCTCTTTAAAGCTGAGCTTCCTAAACTTTGGCATACATTATTAGAAGTACTTATGAAGATTTACAGATTCTTCAGGTTCAAGTCATACCCCATCCCAGTTACAGTGTTGAGTGGATGAGTTAGACTTCGTGGTGCATGCCTTTAATCCCAGCACTTCAGAAGCAGAGGCAGGTGAATCTCTGTGAGATCAATGCCAGGCTGGTCTGCATGTGAGTTCTAGGCCAGCTGGGACTACAGGGAAACCTTGTTTTAAAAAAAAAAAAAAAATCACAGATCATAATAATATGCAGCAGTTTTTGAACCGGGTCTTTGTTTCTGCCACAACTTAGGCAGGTAACACTCACTGAGGAAAACCAATATTGTAGTGTTGGTATTTTGTATTTTTTACTTTTTTGTGACAGGATCGGTAAAGTCATCTGAATTTCCACCAGTGACTCTGGAGCACAAGGGCCTTTTGGAAGTGATGGATCAGTTAAAACGTTCACCCTCAGGACTGGACTCCGTGTTAAGGAACACTGTACCGTGGGGAGTAGCGTTTCATCACGCAGGTACTCCGTGTTCATAACCTATGACAGACTCTCCAAACTCTCATCATCCCGCCATTTTCGTATTTCTGTGAATTTAGTTCTCGGTAGTCACATGTAGTACTTGTAGATTTCATCTTAAACAGTGTAGATTAGATAAGCCAGAGTAAAACAAACATTCTTAAGCTTACTTAAGCTGTGTAGTATAGATGTAGTATAGTAGTAGATGTTTGTCTTGAACCATTGGGAAAGTAAATTCTAAAATTTATATCTACGTGTACTTTGTTTCCTTAAAGTTTCTGTTAGGGTGGTACTTTATCCTCAAGTTTTATGCTACTGTCTCCTTTTAGTTCAAATAATACCCTCACAAATACCTCAGGCTCAAATTTGTTTTAGAAATTGTCGTTGAATTGGAGCAGACTAGAATAGAAGTGAAAAATCAAATGGCTGGGTTGTCAAAATTGCAAAGATTCTGACAGATTCTGAATTAAAGAACTTTTTTCAGAAGTTTTTTATCTGTGATCCTATGTACTAAGAATGTGATCATTAAAAATACGTTTTCTAAGATTGGAAATTTAAAACTTGTTTATATTTAACTTTTATCATGATATATTTAATATGCATATAATATAACTTAAATAATAAATACCATGATATAAATTTTAAAATTTGTGTGTATATATATCCACTTGGAAGAACAGAGGTTGTCAACCTGTAGTATGCTGGTTAAATTTAACCTGCCATCTGGTCTTATTTCTATTGGAGCACAGTCCTACTACTTGTCTTGTGGCTGTTTTCATTTGACAATGCAGGATAAGTAACAGCAACAGTGACCATCTCTTCATCTCAAACAACAGGAACCTAAATTACAGGAGCAGTTTACTTTATCTGTCTAAAAGATGAGATAACACTAGGGATGGAAGATGAGGTTCTTAAATAGGCGGAGGTATGACTATTTTTATCTGTAGTGTTAACTATAATGTAAAAATCTTGAAGGGCTTGTAGCAGACTCTCAGATCCATTTGTAAGTGACTGAGTATATTTTCATTAACTGTTACTATGTTTGGGGACCTCCTTTTTTTTTAGGTCTTACTTTTGAAGAGAGGGATATCATTGAAGGAGCCTTCCGTCAAGGTCTTATTCGGGTTTTGGCTGCAACATCCACTCTTTCTTCTGGAGTGAATCTACCTGCACGCCGTGTGATTATCCGAACTCCAGTTTTCAGTGGCCGGCCTCTAGATATTCTTACTTATAAGCAGATGGTTGGTCGTGCTGGCAGGAAAGGTGTAGACACAGTGGGTGAGTTTGGACTTAGTTGTAATGGTATTGCTGATAGAGTTAGTGTGCTGGAAAGCTGATTCGTCCCTTGCTGTTTCTCATCATGATATATTTCTTAATTATGCAGTGTAGTAATGCCACCCTTTTGGATTTATTTAATTTGATTATAATTTATGATTTTTCATATATTGTCAAGCATTGGTGTTTTTACTGATACAGAATTAAGATTTTGCTTTTGTATTATACAATGCAATGATTCAGTGCTATATAAATAAGACTTGTGATTTTATTAGCTAGAAGATGATTATAATTTTCATGTCTACTCTGGTTTTTTTTCTTTTCTTGGTGTATATGGTTTGTGTGTATGTGTATAGGGTGTACTTGCTAATGTCTATGCATGTGGAGGCCAGAGGGTATTTTCCTTTATCTCTCTCCAACTTATTTATTTTCTGTTTAAAAAGATTTCTGTTTTATTTTTATTTACGTGTATCTGTGGGTGTCTGTGTGTGGAGTATGTTTACATGGGTGCAGTTGTCCACAGAGGCCATAAGAGGGTATTAGATTCTCTGGAGCTGGAGTTGCAGGAGGTTGTGAGCTACCTGACTTGGGTGCTGGGAAACCTATTCAGGTCTTTTGAAAGAGCAATAAATGCTCTAAGCTACTGAGCCATCTCTCTGGCCTCCACCTTTTTTTTTTTTTTCTGAGACAGAGTATCTCACTGAACATGAAACTCACCAGTTTTTCACCTAGACTGGAAGGCTACCAAGCCTCCAGGATCTGTCTCTGTGTTACTAGCACTGAGGTTACAGATGTAAGCCACCACACCTGACTTTTATGTAGGCACTGGGGATGTGAACTCAGGTCCTCTTGCTTGCATAGCAAACACTTTACCCACTGAGCCATCTCCCTAATCTCTCATATTTGGTTTTTAGTGGTTATTAATGTCCATGGATGTTAGTTTTGCTAGTCTCAAGTCAAAGAGGCATGCTAAGAGCCAAGAAATGCTCTTACACTTTTTCTTTCCAAATTGATGCTGGTGGGCACTGGAGAATGGCTCAGAAGTTAAAAGTACTGGCTGATCTTACAGAGGATCTGAGTTTGTTTCCCAGCACCCACATGATAGCTAAGAACCTTCGGTAACTCTAGTTCCAAGGGATCTGATTCCCTCCTCTGGTCTCTGTGGTCATTGCACGACACAGGTACACTTACATACACGCAGGCACATAAAATAAAAATAAATAAAAAGTAATTCAAATTGATGCTGGCTCTGAAAAACACTTATTCTGTTTCTAACCTTTTACCAGCAAGTAATGATAATATTACCAGTGAAAATTATTACCAGCACAAATTTTGCCTAAAGCAATAAAGAAGCCTTTTTTGAATTAAATGTTAACAAAA
This sequence comes from Eospalax fontanierii, assembly GCA_035773235.1. Lineage (NCBI taxonomy): Eukaryota > Metazoa > Chordata > Mammalia > Rodentia > Spalacidae > Eospalax > Eospalax fontanierii. The sequence goes on along the minus strand of CM069534.1, from coordinate 61,520,341 downwards.
AATAAACATTATTTCAAATCTAAATCATTCTGTGTGTGACTAATTGCTCAATGGTAGCCAGGACCTTTTATTGACATTCTGTAATTTGTTTTCTTGTATATACTTTCTTCCTTTGTTTCTGTCTTTGTGGTTTGATAGTTTTCTGTAGTGGTATGCTTTGAATTTTTCCCTTTATGAAGCTTGCATAAAGCATAACAGGCTATTTCAAGCTGATAATAAGTTTGATTGCATATAATTCTATACTTTTATTCTCCCACCCCTACATTTCAATGTCAGAATTTATATAATTTTGTAATTTGTATCCCTAGACAATATTTTTGTCATAGTTAATACATTTGCCTATGAACTATAGTAGTATCACACACTGTTATTTTAATCCAAGGTACTTTGAATATGGTTCTTTATTACTATTGAGTTTTGAACTTCGCTATATTTTGTTATTAATTAGTGGTCTCCTGTTGCAACTTAAGAATGCTATTAAGTAATTCTTATGAGGCAGTCCTAGGAATGAAGAACCTTTTTAGCTTCTGTGTGTCTGGGAAAGTTTTTCTATTCTTGGTTGGTGGTTTTTTCTTTTCTCCATTCACACTGAATATTGCACCTTGCTCTTTTCTAGCTTGTAGGATTTCTGTTGAAAAAATGTGCTCATAGTTTCGTGGGATTCCCTTACATGGAATGTTTCTTAGCTCATGCTGCTTAATGCTTTGTGTTTGGCTTTCAGTATTGTGTGTTTTGGTGAGCCTTTTGCCTTGTATTTGAATTGAGACTTCTGTTTCCCACTCCTGATGCTAGCATCTCCTCTGCTTTGGGAAGTTTTCAGTCATTACTTCTTCAAATATACTTTCTAGTCTTTATCGCTCTTCTTCATCTTCTGTTATGCAAGAATGAAGTCTTTGGACTATAAGTGTACTTACATGTTTATATCATTTTACTTTCTGTTCCTTGGGCTAGATAATTTCAGTCAGTCCTGAAGTATACTGGTTCTATTTGATTGAGTTGAAACGACTTTGCATTTTGTAGTTCAGTTACTTTCATCCTTAGAAATTCTGTTTCTTTTTATTGTTTCTATTTCTTTGTTAAACTTCTCATTTGTTCATGGATTGTTTTCCACATTTCATTGAATTTTAATGTTTATTCTTCCTTATATTTCATAAAACGTCTTTAAGATAATTATGGTTGATTTTTATCAGCTCTTTCTTAGCTTTCCTTCTCTTTAGAGTTCGTCATTGGAACTTTGTTGGTATGCTTGGAAGTCTCCTGATTTCCTAATTCTTTGCAACCATGTGTTGTTGTGTCACTGTCTATGCATGTACAGAGACAACCTATAGCTAGCTTTTTTATAGCCATTGCTTGGCAGGGATAGGCCCTTACTACTAGAATAGCCAGGGAATCTGAGTGGCCTCGCTAGTAATAACTCTGGGCAGATTGGGCCTATTTTTATTTTACGTGCCTCTTAGGTTGCTGCCTTTGACCTGATTTTGAGTTGGGTTACTACCTGTGCTATTAGGTCCAACCAGGTCTGGCTGAATTTGGCAGTCAGACAGAGTTCCTGGGTACTGTAATCACCTTTGATAGACAGGGTCCCAGGGTGTATTTCCTGACCATCATTTGAGATCTTCATTAGGCCAGTCTAGCAGGTTGGGATCAAGTGTTAGGTGGAGTTGCTACTCAGTGTGAATGGGACCAGATGCAGTGCTCCGTAGAAATGCGTATTTGTCATTCGCTTCCCTGCCTAGGTAGGACCTCAAGATAGTTTTGAAGCTGAGCTGAGCATTGTTTAAACTCCAGGGTATGGCAGGACTAGTCCTTGTTCTTTACTAAATTTGCTGTGGCATTATTCTTCTTTCTCCTTGGGCAGGGTCTTGGGATGGACTTTGAGGGTAAGGCTCGGAGCCTTAGACATTAGAGATCCAGGTGAGATAGAACTTCCCACCTCAACTGAGAGTAACCAGCTCAGTTTGTGTGTTGTTGACTAATACTTCAGCCTGGGTACCTCTGCTAGCAGGTTCATAGAGCTTCTACTAGGTCAACATGCTGGTCATTGTAAGCTCTGCCTCCTTTTTTTGTTTCTCTGTGACCCTAGGTGACTAGCTGGGCTATTACCTGTCTACCCTGAGCTGAGGCTGGCATGGACTTCTTGGTAACTGTCTCAGACTACTGGGGAAACTGCATGTCTCATGTCTACCTCCAGTTGCCTTTTCCTACTGTACAAACCCTGAGCCTGGGAGTCTTCTGTGCCATTGTACTTACCTGGGGAAGGAAATGGACAACACAAAGTGATACCATTTCTCTTGCCTAGTGGTTTTCATTAGGTGTTGTTCTTGCTGTTGTTTCATGTGCATTCCAATACTGTGACTCTTTTACAAAGGCATATTTGTCAGTGTGGGCTAGGTGATGTGTTGAGATGAGGTAAAAAAGACTGGAGCTCCTGTTGACCAGCTTGCTGATGTTTTGTCTTTTATTATTATTATTATTATTATTATTATTATTATTATTATCATCATCATCATCATCATCTAGCTTCCTATAATCTTGTTTTGTGTTTTTTGAATTACTTTTATGTATGTATGTATATCAGTGCCTGTGAGGTCAGAGGACAACTTGTACTGTTCACTCCTTCTACCGTGTGGGTCCTGGGGATTAGTTTCATGTTGTCAGACTCGGCAGCAAGTGCTTTGACCTCTCAGCTCTTACAGTCCTTTTGTAGGCAAATAGCTACGGTTATACAGTTTAGAGGACCTGATATTTTCCTCTTTGGAATTTCAGTTTGTTAGTGAATGTCAGGATGCTTATCTGTCCTATTTTTTTACTTGGAATGGTTAGGATTATCTACCACAGTATCAGTTTTATTTTTTATTTGTGAAAGCTGCATAAATACATTTAATTTTGCTTTAAAAAAATCTTGTGTTTATTTTTCCCTATTATTGGATTCAGTTTTGAAAGAGAATTATGTTTCTTGATAGCCTTTAAGTCTAAATTGTTGCAATGATAGTTTGTTTAACCTAAAAATTTGTATGTTTTTAATTTATACGTACTTTCAGATATTTTTATCCATTCGATTCTCATAGTATCTTAAAGCAGATTAGTAAATATTATAATGTAATTTTTAGGTGCTTTTGGATTTTGTCACTATGTGTAGCTTGGAATTTACATTTGCATTTTACTCTGAAGTTTCCAAAGTACCTGTGATAATTACTTAGCTGTTTAATGGTGGATTATCCAGTAGGAGAGGAGGAAAAGCTTTTCTTCTAGTTTCTTAGGTTCTATAGTTGGGGCCTTTTATAGTTGATAAAAGAAGTTAACAGGAAAAAGGCATGTAAGCACTATACAGTGTTAATATGTTACTTTTTAGTGCATGGAGGCTTTCATAGAAAAGAAGTGAGGGACACCCCCTCCCCCACAAAGCTTTTAGATTTGGGATCTTATGTATTATTTTAACAAAGATCAATAAATTGTGGAGAAGTGACAAGTGATAAGGAGGAAAGTCTGTAGGAAGCTAATGGAAAAAAGGTGATTTCACTGTGATTGGTTTATACAAACCATCTCAGTGCTGACCTTCTGATTACAGTGATGAGTTGTGATGTGGGAGAGAGCAAGAAAAGCATCTTTATAAAGAGACACCTATGCTTGAATGGAGTTAGGCAGAAGAAGGACAAAATGTTCTTCATATTTGCTCCTTCTATGTAGCCTTAAGCTCACAATAATCTATAAGCCAAAGTAGCATATTTTGGGGTAACAGTCTGATTCCCTATCCAAAACTCAAAACATAAAAGCATTAGAATTCTGTGATCATAACAACTACTGGCATCTCGTACCTCCTTTAAACAAGGCAGATAACTTCTCTTTAGCAGTAATCTTATGGAAATGTGTTGAAATTTTGAAAAAAAAAATTTTTTTTGTTACAGGTGAAAGTATTTTAATTTGTAAGAACTCTGAGAAATCAAAAGGCGTAGCTCTGCTTCAAGGATCTCTTAAACCTGTTCGCAGTTGTCTGCAAAGACAAGAAGGAGAAGATGTAACTGCTAGCATGATCCGAGCTATTCTAGAGGTTAGTGTTCATTAAGTCCTGATTTACATTCATGCCTATGTTAAAACAGTATGTGAAAGTCTGAGCTTAGGGTTGTAGTTGTTTTTGTATTTAAAACATTTTTTTGTTATTTTTATTTTATTTGTACATTTATTTTTATTGCCTGCATGTATGTAAATGTACCCGTGTTGTGCAGTGCTCTTGGAGGTCTGAAGAAAGTGTCATTCCCTCAAGACAGTTGTTAGATGCTATGTGGGTACCAGGGATCAAACTCAGGTCCTCTGCGAGAGCAGCCAGTACTCTTAATTGCTGAGCCATCTCTCCATGCCTGTTTTTTTTTTTTTTTCCGCTTTTTCCTTTCTTTGGTAAGATTCTTGTGCTTATTATAGCCTTCCAAAGTGTGAATATAGATGTTTCTAACATAATCTAAAAACACATACAAATCTACATGGTGGTTCTTTAGCTGGGCTCTGTTAAATAAGTTTATAAAACCTGATACACATGGCCTCAACTCACTGGTCAAAAGCCACAGTCTAGTGAAATGGACTAAGAAATGGAATCCATCTTTTTGTTGTCTTCAAGAAACTCATCTCACCTTTAAGGACAGGCACTACCTTAGGGTGAAAGGATGGAAAAAAATATTCCAAGCAAATGGCACTAAGAAAGACGCAGGTGTTATAATTCTAATATCTGATAAAATAGACTTCAAACTAAAACTAATCAGAAGAGATAAAGAGGGTCACTTCATTCTTATCAAAGGAACAATTAACCAAGAAGATATTATAATCATGAACATATATGCTACAAACTCTGATGCACCCAATTAAAAAAAAAAAAACAGTACTATAGGACTATAAAACAAAGATTAGTCCCAACTAATCTTTTACCAACTATTACCCAACTCAGTAATAGTAGGTGATTTTGATAGACAAGTCAACTGGACAAGGAATAAACAGAAAGACATCTGAATTAAATTATGCCTTACATATGGACCTAACAGACCATATCTAAGCACCAAAGAACATACTTTCTACTTAGCAGTCTATGCAAGTTTCTCTAAAACTGACCACATAGTGAGGCACAAAATAAACCTCAACAAATACAACAAAAAGTGAAATAATCCCATGCATTCTATCAGACCACAATGCAATAAAGTTATAATCAACAGCAAAAGAATCTTTAGTAACTACTTAAACTCATGGAGATTAAACAACACACTCCTGAATGATGAATGGGTAAAAGAAGAAACTAAAGAAATAAAAGTATTGCTGGAACTAAATGCAAATGATACTATAATACAACAAGACCTTTGAGACACAATAAAAGCAGTCCTAGGGGAAGCTCTAAGTACCTATATTTAAAAAATCAGAATGAACACAGATAAATGACTTAACAGTATAGCTCAAGAATCTAGAAAAGCAAGAATAAACCAAATCCAAGCCTAGTAGACAAGAAGAAATAACAAAAATCAGAGCAGAAATTAATGAAATAGAAACAAAGAAAACAATGCAAAGAATCAATGAATCTATGAGCTGCCTCTTTTTGAAAGGTTAAACAAGATGGACAGACCCTTAGACCAGTTAACCAAAGAAAGAAAGAGCAAATCCAAAGAAACAAAATCAGAGATGAAAGGGGATGTGTCATAATAGACACCCTCCCCCCCAAAAAAAGTCCAGAACATTATAAAGGAATACTTTGAAAACCTATACTCTATTAAATTTGAAAACCTAAAAGACATGAGTTTATAAATTCATGGAAACTGCCAAAGTTAAGCCAAGCACAGATCAACAGCTTGAACAGACCTATAACAAATAAAGATATTGAAACAGCAATTCAAAACCTCTAAAGTAAAAACAGCCCAGGGCCAAATCGATTCACAGCAGAATTCTGACAGACATTCAAAGAAGATCTACAACCAATACTTTTTAAATTATTCAAAAGACAGAAACAGGGAGAATTCCCAAACTCCTGTGTGAAACCAGTATTGCTCTACTACCCCAACCAGGTAACGACAACGAGCAAACAAACAAAAAACCACAGGCCCATATCCTTAATGAATGTAAAGATTCTGAACACAAGTCAGCTTTATTCCAGAGATGCGAGGATATTTCAATGTACATAAGTTAATAAATATAATAAATCATATAAATGGCCATAAAGACCAAAATCACTTGGTTACCTCAATAAATGCAGAAAAGGTCTTTGACAAAATCCAACATGCATTTTTGTTGAAAGTCCTAGAGGGAATTGGACTGGAGGGAACATAATTAAAGCTATATATAACAAACCCATAGCCAGTATCATTCCTAATAGAGAAAAACTGAAAGCATGCCCACTACAATCAAGGACCAGACAAGGCTGATCACTGTCTCCACTCCTTTTCAACATAGTGCTTGAAATTCTTGCTAGAACAATAAGACAGGAGAAGGAAATTGGAGGAGTACTGATTATAAAAGGTCAAATTATCAGTATTTGCAGATGATATGATATTGTACATAAGATAGGCCCAAAAGTCCACCCTAAAACTCCTAGAAATGATCAGTACTTTCAGTAAAGTGGCAGGTTACAAAATCAACTTACAAAAACCTTTCTATATATCAATAGCAAGCAATCAGAGAATGAGTACATGGAAACTCTCACTTACTATAGCCTCATGGTGGCATATGCCTTTAATCCTAGCCCTCGGCAGGTAGAGGCAGGCAGATCTCTATCAGATCAAGGCTATTAAAGATCTCTGCAATGAAAAATTTTAATCTTTAAAGAAAGAGATAGAGGAAGACACCAGGAGATGGAAGGACCTACTGTGCTCATAGATTGGTAGAATTAATGTTGTAAAATGACAATCCTACCAAAAACAATCTGCAGATTCAATGCAATCCCAATCAAAATCCCCATGACATTCCTCACAGTCAGAAAAAAAAAAATCCTAAAATTCATATGGAATCTCAAATCTTGGGTAAAAAGAGCAATGCTAGGGAGATCACCATACCAGATCTCAAACTATGTTACAGAGCTATAGTCATAAAAATAGCATGTAGATCGATGGAACAAAACTGAAGACCCAAGCATAAGTGCATGCAATATCAGCCTGATATTTGACAAAGGTGCCAAGAACACACACTGGAGGAAAGACAACATCTTCAGCAACTGGTGCTGGCAAAGCTGGATCTTCACCTATAGAAGATCAAAATTGAACCCATATCTTTCACTCTACACAAAAGTCAGCCCCAAATGGATCAAAGACCTTTATATGAAACCTGGAACTCTGAAACTGCTAGAAGAAAACATAGGCAGTACCCTACAAGATAAGGTCTAGGTGTAGGAAAGGACTTTCTAAATCTGACATTAGTTGCTCAGGCATTATGGTCAACAATAAGTAGGACCTCATTAACCTACAAAGCTTCTGTACAGCAAAGGAAACAAGGAAGGGAAGAGGAAACCCATTGAATGGGAGAAAATCTTCATCTGCGACATAATCCAGCAGAGGATTAATATCCAAAGTGTGTGAAGAACTCAAAAACAAAGAAACAAGAAACTAAGTGACCCAATAAAAAGATGAACTAAGGACCTGAACAAAGAAATAAAAATGGCCAGGAAACACCTTAAAAAGTGCTCATCATCCTTAGAAGTCAGAGAAATGCAGACCAAAACTACTTTAAGATTACATCTTACCCCAGTCCGACAGGCCAAGATCAAGAGAACAATATACACCAAATGTGGTGAGGATTTGCTGCCAGTGGGATTGCAAACTTCTGCAACTACTATGGAAGGCAGTGTGGAGAACTCTTAAAAAACTAAGCATGAATTATCATATGTTGCAGTTATACCACTTCTTGGCATATACCCAAAGGACTCACCCTCCTATAGAGATTCTTATACAGACATGTTTTTGTTGCTCTTTTCATAATAGCTAAGAAGTGGAAACAACCTAAATGTCCGTCAGCTGATGAATGGATAATGAAAATGTGGTACATTTACACAGTAGAGTACTACTCAGTGGAAGGAAAAGTCAAAATTATGCTGGTAAATGGATGGAATTAGAAACTGTTAAACTAAATCAGGTAACTCAGACTCAGAAAAGCAAGCAATGTATGCATGTATGTCTTGAGAGATGCCCAGTCCTAAGTAACACATCTACAGTGGAATGTCTATGTCTAAGGCTCATGGAACATAGTGGAATAGGGGTAGAGGGAACACTAATACACACTCAACTCTTACCAGCGAATGTGTCCCTGGATAGGATTCCAGTGTTAAAACTCACCCACCCACATCTCGGGAACTATTGTGGAAGGGGGGCAGAAAAATTATAAGAGCCAGGGTTGGTGCCTTAACATAAGGAAACAGGCTTTTAGGCTTCTGGGAATGTGCTCATTTGCAACAATGATGACAGCATGTGTAAGACTCATGCTGACTCAATCAGACCAGAACTCAGTATAGAATGAGAGAAATGTGCACTAGGTCCCAATCCTCGCTGAGCAGATATTGTTAACTGATTTCTGCTGGGTGAGGGAGAGTAGATCTTTAAGCGAATGACTACATAGGCTGACTAGACTCCAATAGATAAACTTTCTCCAAGGGACATCTGGTTACAAATGCTTGACCTGATCAGACTTAACATATATGATAGTATGCATGAAATCTGGTGAATTTAATACTATATCATTCTATTTCAAAATAACAACTATATGCCAGATTCTTTTTTTCTCTTTTGGTGGTATAGGGAATTGAACTCAGGGTCTTATGCAGTAGAATGGACTCTACTACTGAGATATAAGTCTGGTTCATCTTTTTACTTTTTATATTTTTTATATGTGCTTTTCTGTTGTTTTGAATTTGAAGAAAAGGTAATAAAAACGAACCCTGGTTCTATCCAGATTATACCTGTTGATTTTAAAATAAAATCAGTTATAAGTACACCTAAGTTTACAGTCGGGCTGGCCCTAGTGATGCATATTTGTAGTGCCACCCACTGAAGGCTGAGGCATAAGGATCAAAAATTCAGGCCAATGCAGTACATGTGCACACTACTAATAACGTCATACTTTTCTGCCCTTGTCACATCTGTATGTGAAGTATTCAAGAATAGTACTCCTACACATCTTTGTATTTTAGAGGAAGGATCAAAGAACTGATTTGGCTCATAACTATGAGCCATTACTAACTTCTTTATATATGTCATTAGTTCAGATTCTTTTGTTATTGTTTGTCTGTAAGCAAATATTTACTTTTAAAGAAAACTTTTTAAGGAAGTCACTCTAGATATGCTGACTAGATTCCAATGGATGAACTTGCAGCAACGGACATCTCGGTACAAATGCTTGACTTGTTAAGACAAGGTGTATATATGACAGAATACCTGAAATCTGGCATGGGGGTGCAGAGCAGAGAGGGGGTCTAAATTTGATTAAGGTGTATTAAATGAAATGCACAAAAACTCAGCAAAGAAATTGGGAGAAAAGAAAAATATAATAAAAAAAATATTAAAAAAGGAGAAAACTTCATGTTGTCAGTTATTTACATTTACAGTGGGTGATGGCAGAAGATTAATAAAGAGTCTCTACATAAAGGCTGAATATATTTCAAGAGAACAGAGTTGCTTCATTTGATTAATACTGTCCAAGGTTACATATCTCATAAAAATCACAGGCATTTTCCAACATTTTTTATCAGATAATTGTTAGTGGGGTGGCAAGTACATCACAGGATATGCAGACCTATGCTTCCTGCACATTTTTGGCTGCTAGTATCAAAGAACGGAAGCCAGGAATCCAGGGACATGAAGATGCTGCTCAACTTGGAGCAGTTGAAGCCTGTGTGACATGGCTGCTAGAAAATGAGTTCATCCAGATGACAGACTCCAGTGATGGAACAGAAGGTAAATAGTTCTCACGTGTAATTTGTTCGCTTTTTATCTTGTATAAACTTTTTAAATTTTGCTCATAAATTTTTACATTAGATAAAAATTTTGCTTATAAATTTGTTGGGGCTGAGAAAGTTAATTTGCAGTTCAGAAGGAAAGTGTCTTGTTTTGTTTTTAACATTTTTCTCCTGTGATTCTCCACTCCCAACCCAGGAAAGGTGTATCATCCAACGCATCTTGGATCAGCTACTCTATCTTCTTCACTATCTCCAACTGATACCTTAGATATTTTTGCTGACCTCCAAAGAGCGATGAAAGGCTTTGTTTTAGAGAATGATCTTCATATTGTCTATCTGGTAAGTTCCATTTTTAAAAAAAAAACCAAACCAAACCAAATTGTTTACTTACTTATTGACAGGATCTTCGTATGTAGCTGAGATAGATCCTGAACTTTTGATTCTTCTTGATTCTGAGTATTGAGATTATAGGTGTAAGTTATCACATTGGGCTTGCAATAAGGAAATTTAAAAGTGTGTTGTTTAATATTTTTTTGTTTAATATTTTCTTTGACAAAATACTCTGACAACAGTAGCTTAAGGAAGGAATGGTTTATTTGGGCTTCCGGTTTGAGGCTACAGTTTGGTGAGGAAGGTGTGTGTGGTGATAGGTCGAGGTAGCTGGTCGCATTGCATCCTCAGTCAGGAAGCAGAAAGTGATGACTGCTAGCACTCAGCTTGCTTCTTCTTTTTTATTCACTTCAGACCTCCAGCCCATGGAATGGTGCTATTTACAGTTCAGGAAGGTCTTTGTACCCCAGTTACTCTAATTTAGATCATCCCTTACAGGCATGCTCAGACGCTTGTCCCCTAGGTGATTCTAGATCCTGTGAAGTTGACAATATTAATCATCACAAAAGTTTGTTTACATTAGCTCATCCTCTCTATATAATGAATATTTTGATAAGAATTTGGATAGAGTTTAAGATCATATTCTCCAGCAAGAATCAGACATTACTTTGTCAGTGAAAAGCCGATGTGTGCACTTCGATGAGCAATGACAGGAGGGAGGTAACAGTGAAATTTTCATTAGAATAAGGACTTACCAGCAAATGCCTTCAGTAAAAAACACTGTGTGTGCAGAGGGTAAATGTCAAAATGATATCTGTTTTGTTTTTGTTTATATGATACAGGGACAATACTAGGCTCAGTGTTCTGTGTCCCAGATTACTGGGAAGAATCTTAAACCAGGTCTCTCTTTTCAGTCATCTCCCATGACTTCATATACTGAACAGTGGCAATAAATATGAGCTCCAGCTCCAGACTTCCTTAATTTGACTTCTGGCTTCAACAGTCAGTAACACACAACCTCAACCTCAGATAAGGACACCTTTTAATGTAACCTCCTCTCCGTTCCCTCCTATTCTCTACTTTTTGTTTGTTTAGTTTTGTTTTTTTTGTTTTTTTTTGAGACATGATCTTACTATGTAGCCTTGGCTGGTCTGGAATTTACTATGTATACCAGGGTGGCCTTGAACTCTGAGAGATCCGACTGACTTTGCCTCCTGAGTGTTGGGATTAAGGGGATGGACCACTATGCTCAGCTCCTATCCTCTGCTTTTTTAGATCCTATAGCTGTTTTTCCAAATAAGTCAAGAGAAAGGGCTAGAGAAATGGCTCAGCTGTTAAGAGCCCTGACTGCTCTTGCAGAGACCCTGGGTTTGATTCCCAGCACCCACATGGCGGCTGACAACTGTCCATAATTCCATTTCCAGGGGATCTCTTTTCACTCCCTCAGGCATTGCATGACATGGATGCACTTACACACATGCAGGCAATACACTCATACACATAAAATAAAAATAATAAAATATTTAAATAAGTCAAGAAATGAAAGAGGAAATATTCAATTATTGTTGTTATTTGCAATGCAGAAGATAGAGCCAAGGGCCTTTTGTATTGTAGGTAAACCCCTTTCTCTGAACTAAATTCTCCAGCTCATTATATTGTTTTCAATATGTATACCCACAGTCACCTTTATGAACTTTCGTTTTTAGTGTGTAATTGGAATAATATTCCTTCCCTTCCTCCTTCCATCCATTACTCCCTAGATAGCCTGGAACTCGCCATGTAGGCCAGGCAGGCCTCAAACTTGCAGTCTTCCTGGCTTAGTTTCTTGGCTGTTGACCTCCAGGCGTGTACCCATGCACAGCAGTCTACCTTCTTTTATCCTGAAGAGCTTTCCTTAGTACTAAAGATACATTTCTTTGAAAAATTTTCCATTTGTCTCTCTGTTATATCTTTAGTTTTGAAAGATAGCTTTCTTTTATATACAGTTTCTTAGTTGATAGTGTTTTTATTCTTTTCTTTGTTTAAACACTTTGAAAATTCTGTCTCATTGCATTCTGGTCTCCAGTGTTTCTGGTGCTGTTAGCTTTCAGTCTTGGGGGTTTTTGTTGTAGGCGGTGACTTGTTTTTCTGTCTCCTAGTTTCCTTTCTGTTGTAGTAAAACACTCATACACAAAGCAACCTGGAGAAGAAAGGGTTTATTTGTCATACTTCCAGTCAATCTATTGTTGAGAAGTCAGGGTAGGAACTCAACTAGGAACTTGAGCTAGCTTTCCCCTCTCCTTGAGACTGAATAATCTCTACCAATCTTCATGTTTGTGGATTTTTTCTTATGCCAGCTTGGGTTTACCATTGAGCTCTCTATATTTTATTGTACTTTTCAGCTCCAGAATTTCCCTTTGATCCTTATTTCATTATGTCCTTTGCTTGTTGAGAGTGTCATGCTTTCTTTTACTTTTTTCCCCTCCCTGCCTCTCTCCAATCTCCCTTCCCATCCTCCCTCTGACCTTCCCTCCACTCTTGTCTCTGGACCCTCCCTCTCCTCCTTCCCTCCCTACTTCCCTCTCTACTTTTCTTCCAACAATGCTTTGCTTTGTAGCCCATGTTAGTCCCAAACTTGCTATGTAGACTATGCTGGCTTTGAACTTACCATTTAGACCAGATTGGTGTCAAATGTTGGATCTTCTTGCCTCAGCAACCCATGCACTGAGGAGTTCAGGTGTTATTCTTTCATTCCTTTAAGCATGTTATTCTTTGACCACTTTCCTAATGCCTTTGTCTTTGAAGTCTTTGCTTTTCTAACATCTGGACTCTCTCAAAAGTGTTTCTTTGCCTGCTTATTTCCCAGTGCTCAGGACATTTTTGTCTTTCTTGTTTGTCTCATAGTTTTTGTATTGAGTCCTTGACCTTTTAGGTAGTATATCAGTATATATAGTGAGTATTGATTCTTTTTCTCTCATCTGTTCTTTCTGTTTTACTGATCTTTTCTTGGAAGTTAGAGAAAACAATTTTATCTCTAGTCAGACTATTTAAGTTGAAAATGTTCTATAAAATCCAGTTTGTATGCTTAGCAGTTTCTCTTTCTTTCTCTGTTTCTGTCCTACCTGTGAATTCCTTTTGAATAAATGTTTTCATATAAGTGAGGTATTATCATAGACATTTTATGCATTGTGAGGTCTTTGTCTTTACTATGAAGTTTATATTTATAGTTTTGTTACTTTTATAATGTAATAGGTTTGTTTGTTGGCTGAGGCTTGAACCCATGGCCTTGCACATGCTAGGCAAGGATTTTACCATTTGAGCTGCCTTCCTAGTCCACTGTCAAGCATAATTTAACTAATGTGTGATGCTTTTTCCCTTTAGGTTACACCTATGTTTGAAGATTGGACTGCTATTGATTGGTATCGGTTTTTCTGTTTATGGGAGCAGTTACCAACTTCTATGAAAAGGGTGGCGGAGCTGGTGGGAGTTGAAGAAGGGTTCTTGGCTCGCTGTGTGAAAGGGAAAGTAGTAGCCAGAACAGAGAGACAGCACCGACAAATGGCCATCCATAAAAGGTAAACATCAGAAGCTAGGGCTCTCAGCATTCATCAGTGTGTGAATTTCACAGATATCTAATTCAAGTAATCATTTTCATTGTCAGAAACATTTTGACTGACTGTAGGAACAATTTTCAGTTTCTCCTATTTATTGAATTTATTGATGTTTTAATTTTTCTTACAATTTATGATTCAACAGTCATTATGTATGAAGGTCTTATAAAGTAGAATATTTAATTTCTCTTTCTTAAAGGAATTTGAATCGAGCTATCATCTGGGTGTATGCTTTGTAGTACCATTAGAAGTAATAATCCATTAGCAACTGAGGGCAATGAGCAAGTCACATGGAGAAATTGTACCTCATACTACGCTTTGAAATATAGTCAAATGACTTATCTTATAGTTTATTACTTATAACACAGTCAAGTGATTTATAAGAATTTCTATGCTTGGATTACATCTGCAACTGTTGCCTGTCAAATCAAATCTGGATTTTATGATCAGATTCTCTCATTTTATTGAAATTTGAAATAGCTATTCATATAACTGTATATTGAATCTTGTACATTTTTGTGTCATAACATTTCTTAGACTAAATCCTATTTCTTAGAGTCAGCAGAATGGAAATATGGGAACTTTTTGTTTTGCTGATAATAGTTCTTTGCTATGGTATTAATGCATGTAAAACTTACTGTGTATATATATTAATCTTTGTCTTTGTCCATCATCCCTGTTTCCTGTTGTTCTCTGTTGCTTTTTTGATTCTTAGTTGGTTTGCAACATATATTGTACTTTCATAGAAGCTATAATTGATCTTTTACCACATTTTTGATGATTTATTTTTAGGTTTTTTACAAGTCTGGTATTATTAGATTTAATCAGTGAGATTCCCTTAAAGGAAATTAATCAGAAATATGGATGCAATCGTGGGCAGATCCAGTCTTTGCAACAGTCAGCTGCTGTTTATGCAGGTCAGTTAAAGAAAGCATTTCACATTTAAGACTCTGGTTTAAGCATGTTAAGATTATCTTTTGTACACTTCCATTTATTTAAGCCTCTCTAAAATTGTTATAATCTTACAGAGTTCCTAAATCATCACCAGGTGTCAGCCTGAGCTCGTGTGAGCTCCGTAGCACTGTAAAGAACTATCATCAAGCCCCTTTTTCCCTTGCATTCCCAGCAGCCTGCTGACTATGCTTCTCCTCTCTGGTTTTCTCTCACCCCCTTCTTTTTTTCCCCTTTCACAAGAAGAAACAAGTTCTCAGTGGCATCTCTTTCTTCACGGTACTAATTAATAACATGTTGAGAAAGAAGATGGCAGGTAAAATGAGATTTGTGGACTCTGGTCTGACTATTCTAAATATGATGTCTTCTTAGGAAACACTACGCTAGAGAAACAGGGAGATTCTAGGTCTGATTTTACTAAGGAATATTTGGTCGGAAACCTTGGGCTGCTAAAAGGTGTGTTCATCTATGTGTACGAGGCTTCCCTATGAGTGCTCGTGCACATGAGTGTGCTGAGCAGAAGATGGAGACGGGGTGGAATCACGTGAGGGATCACAGCTCTAAGACGCATCCAGGGCCGGTGTTCTTACGGAGGAGGACTTTCTTAGTGCATGGTACTTCGCTGCTCTGATCTCTCAGGCAGGCGAAGCTGTGCAGGACAACCTTTCTTTTAAGGAAATAATAATGTGAATGCCACTTTTTGTAGTTCTCTTAGCATTTGAATTTTTAAATCATTTGTCCTGAAAAGAGTCCCTCTCCTATTTTGTTAGATTGCTCTTTTCCTTAAAAGTAAGGGGAGGAGAGTGAAAGGAATGGACTAGACTTAAGACTTTCTGTTCCTTTATGTATGTGCCCTGCCTCAGTAGTCAAATGTTAAGTTCAGAATGAAGAGTAAATTAGATGGGCCTGGAGAGATGGCCTCATGTGTAAAGTACTTGATCTGCAAGCATGAGGTCCTGAGTTCAGATCCCCAGCACTAAGTACAAAGCCAGTCATGGTGGTGTGAACGCCTGTAATCACAGTGCTGGGAGGCAGTGGATCTAGGGACTTGCTGGCCAGCTAGTCTATTCAGTTGGTAAGTTCCAAGTTCAGTGAGAAATTCTGTCTCAAAAACTAAAGTGTAGAGCAATAAAGGATGGCCTCTACATGTGTACACATGGGTGCTTACACACATGTTCTGATACGTGCACACATACAAAAAAGAAGAAAATTAAAGGAATAAGGTAGATGACACTTAATGTATATGTATCATCCATTTAGCTAGACTTTTAGCATTTGTCTGCTCTCCTGTTAACTTACCCCTTGGGCCCAGTTAAACTACATTCTCCAGGAAAAAGTAAAACCAAACCTAACCAAACAAAACACACACACATACACACACACTCACACATGCACACTCACACATACATACACACATACACACACTCATACACGCACACACACAACACACACAAGCATATACAGACACACATACAAACATACTTGCACTTACATATGTACTTATACACGTTTATATATACATACATGAAGAATTAGTCTAAAAAGAGTTTTTAATTCAGCAAATCTTCTTTGAATGTCCTAGGAATGATCACGGTGTTTTCTAACCGTCTGGGCTGGCACAACATGGAACTGCTGCTTTCCCAGTTTCAGAAGCGTCTTACATTTGGTGTCCAGAGGGAGCTGTGCGACCTGATCCGGGTGTCCTTGCTGAACGCTCAGAGAGCCAGGCGGCTCTATGCTTCTGGCTTCCTTACTGCGGCCGATCTTGCCAGAGCTGATGTCTCGGAGGTGGAGGTGGTGCTGAGGGATGCTGTGCCTTTCAGAAGGTGATGGAGCCCCTATAATCGCATTAGCACTACTAAGATTATCAGCCTTTACGTGTTGGTCAAGAGCACTTTACAGTGCACACCTTTGAAATGTTCTTTGGAATACTAGCTCCTCAAAATAGCTTGTAACAAGAGAGTTCCTTTGCTGTATGTGGAGGCGGAGAGGGACTAACAACACCCTGAATGGACTAGACTAGCGTATAACCAAGGCTAGCGTATAACTGAGTTCCTCTTTGAACTCAGTCCAAAATAAAAAGAGGAGGTAGAGCTTATAGCTCTTTAGTTACTTTGAGGTACCAAGAGTTTATTTTCAGGGAACAATAAAAATGTATTCTAAGCCAGGCGTGGTAGTGTACATGTTTAATCCCAGCACTCAGGAGGCAGAGGTGGGTGATCTTTGTGAGATCAAGGTCAGATTGGTCTTCATAACAAGTTCCAGGCTAGCTGGGGCTACAGAAGGACCCTGTCTCAAAAAGGAAAAAAAAAAAAAAAAAAATCTAAAACCAACCATCCATCTCACATCCTGTTCAGTATTTCTTCCCTCCAAAGCCTAGGTCTGACTCATGCTCTGAAATCTACAGTTCGTGGGAAAGAATGGGGATGTTGGCTTTTATAAGGCTCTTTGCTCTCATGTGTCTCTTGCATTACTCTTTCTTCTTTATGATTTTAAGATCTGAGGTGGGAAGAGATGAGATGTAAAGGGGCAGAAAATCTTCTGGATTTGCTTTGTTTAATACTGACCTGGATCCATACTGTGACTTTCTCTTAAGGGAGTGAGAGAGGGTTTTTTTTTCTCCATTTAAAATCAGATGTATTTGTTTTACAAATGATTATAAAAGTACTACATATTCATTGTGGAAAATTTGAAAAATGTCAAAAATATAAAGCATAAAACTAAATAATTTATAATTCCATTAATTAGCTATAATTAATAATTGACAAAAACATTTGAGAGTTTACTATCTTTTTCTAGTGGATTTATATGTACCCCTTTTAATTTAAATTTTTATTTTTTTAAAGAATTTCATACATGAGAACTATATGTCATTTCTATTCCTCCCTCTCCCCCTCCAGCTCCTCTCATGTCCCTTCCCCAGTTCCTCTCCAATTTGTGACCTCTTCTCGCTCTCTCTCTCTCTCTCTCTCTCTATATATATATATATATTATAAATTATATATATATTATACACACACACTGAATCCAGTATTTAGTGGTGCTCATGTGTACATGTGTTTAGGACTGACCACTCTGGATTAGATAATCTATCAGGGAGCTTGTCCCGGAAGAAAACTGATTCTCCCTCTCAGCAACCTTTGTTGGCCTGTAAGTAGTTCTTCATCCAGGGGTAGGACCTGTGAAACTTGCTCCATTCAATTATGTAGGTCTTGTTTAGGCGACCATACTGTTCAGATTTCATGAGTGAACTTCTCTGTCATGTCTAGAAGATACTATCAGCAAGTATCCTCATCCTCTGACTCTTAAAATCTTTCTACCCCTTTCTCTTCTATAATACTCGCTGAGTTTAGGGCTGCATTGTAGAAGTAGCAATTGAGGCTGGGTGCCCCATGGTATTTATTCTCTACATTTTGACCAGCCGTAGAGTTCTGTAATTGTTTCTGTCTGTGGCAAAAAAAAAGAAGCTTTTTGAGGGGTGAGAGCTGTACTTAATTGTGGGTATAAGGAAAAATCTTTAGAATAGTTAGAAATTACATTAGTTTGGGAGAATGAAAGTAGTAGTTTCTCCTGTAGGATCTATGACCTCTCAATCAGAGGTAGCTGACTAGGTTTATAGTATTAGGCATGAATTCCCTCCTATCGAGTGGGCTATAAGGCTAATTTGACAGCTGTTGGTTATTCCCAAGATAAAAGTGCCACTATTACACCATTGGGGATATTTTGCTGGGCTGGTCCTCATTGTGGCTTGTAGACTTTACAGCTGGGTAAAACCACTGATTGCCTTTTCTCCCCTGGTAGCTAGCATTGCACCTTCTGATACTATGGAAGCTAGTCCTCAGGGAGGAGACTTCCAAGTCAGTTCCAACTTTATTCTTCTAGACCTATCTTTGAAATGTATGGTGTCTTCAGCAATGGCGTCTTGCCTTCAAGTTCTGGGAGGCCATGGGGCAATGGCAGTAGCATATATTGTTTCGGGAATCTATTGGATTTATTATGACGAACAAGTTGAAGGGAAGTTTCCCATGCCTGGCACTGGGGTTTTGTTAGATAGTTGATGATGGAGGGGGCAAGAGAGGGGCAGTATTATCCCATGTGGCATAACTCTATTTTAACTATATGTGTGTATGCAAATATATACACAAACACATATTTTTAAGTAAGATTCTAAAATAATGTTTCCCTATGGCTTTTTCAACCATTCTTAGTGTTATTTGTCCGTTTCTCTCTTCCTCTTCCTCTATTTTATCCTCCTTCCCCTCTCCTCAGTTAAAATTTCTTCCTCCCATTTCACAGTGTCTGCCTTTCTAGACACCACCTCCCCGCAACCCATGTGGTCACTTTCTACTTTCCTGGCTTCTGTGGTTACTTCAGGTTCTATACTTACATCTAAAGATTCAGAACTAGGACCCACAAATAAGAGAATTTGTGGCATTTGTCTTTCTGAATCTGGGTTACCTCACTCAGTATAATGCTTTCCAGTTCCATCCATTTATCTGAAAACTTCATGTTTTTATTTTTCTTTACAGCTGAATAGAAATCTATTGTGGTGGTTTTGTCACGGTGAGGTGTGCCTCTGGATGAATGTTCTGCCTAAAATAAACCTCTAATTTTCACAGACTCTTTGGAGATACATTTCCATGCCCAGAAGCTTGTAGTAGTTCCTGAGATGAAGAAAATCACATGTAGACAGGCATGGGAGCAGTATACTACAGATGATCCATAACTCCTCAGGGAGTCATCTGAAGGCAGTACACATTAAAGGATAAATTGAAAAATACTTGCTTGTTTGTAGGCACATCTTGAGAATCACTTCTATCTTGTGATAAGGTTGATGCTGCCATAATTATGCCTATTCTGAGGGTCTAGAACCTTTACTCAGCAAAATTAGTTATATCAGCAACTTACCAAATTGCATTCTCCCATCAGTCCTCTGCTGGAAGGCCAGTTATCTCAAAGCCTCACAGAGCCAATCCTTGTTTTTGCTGTATGTCAGAGGTGTGGCTTTACTTTGCGTCTGTGTCATTGTGAGCGGCAGTGGACGTCCTTTCATGTGTCTCAGTGCCAACTTCATGTCTTTGTGAGTTATCTGATTTGGTCTTTAACTTAGGGTTGTGTTGGATTTTCTTCTTTTCTTCCTTAAAGAACTTGCTCTTTTTTGAATGTATGTGAATGTTTAGTTCTCTGCTTGGTATGTATATGAATGTTTCCTCACAACTTGACTTTTGTGGTGCTTTTGGCAGTCAAATTTTTGTGTGTGCATGTGAGTGGTGTATGTGTGTGCATTCGTGTGTGCGCAGGTGTACATGGCTATGCATATACGTTCAGAGGCCAGTAGAGGACATGAGGTGTCCTCTATTGTCTTCTGGCCTAATCTCTTGAGACTGGGTCTCTCACTGAAGCTCTAGCTTGCCTTTTCTCAAGTAGACTGGCAGACAGCAGGCCCTGGCGATCCTCTTGTCTCTGCCTCTCTTACCCTGCTCACTTTCCTTTAAGCCCCCATGTGTTCAGATGTCTATAGAGGGTCAAATTCCTGTCAGGTTTTTATAGAGATTTCATTACATAACCAGGGGAAAAAAGTTTGTGATCTCCTACCAATAGATTGAGTGAGAATCCAACTCATCCCGCTTATATTCTTCATTTTTTCCTATAAAATATGCAGCAGGACCCTTTCTGATCTGAGGATATTTTCGTCTACAGTCAGACAAAGTAGGGCAGATAATTCCTTTATGGACAGATTTAAGACAGAAAGACAAGGGAAGATTGGGGAAGAGAAATTCACTTTCTATGGCTCACCTTTAAGAGGAAGTTATGAATATGGAATTGTGGGGAAAAGCGAAAAAGCACACCAAACCGGTATTCTAGTTGCTCCAGGGTCACATCTACTCTTAGCTAGTTAGACCTTCCTACACTGTCACCACCCACCCCGCCCCCCACCCCCACCCAGGCTGGGTCTAGACTACCTCATGCTTACACATGTTGGCAGGCTGATGCTTGATATACTCCCTAGGGCTAGTCTGTACACATTTTATACTGTTTTACTGCCCCCTGAAGTGAGTGATATAAGGGAGGGCAAAAATGCAAGCTGTGATGACTTTTATGCCTATTCTTGGCTTTTCAGTTATTTGGCATGAGAGACTGGACTATTACTTCATCTTGGTTGGAAGTAGACATCTCTCAGCCATTATTTTGTTTTAAAAAAATATTTTATTTATTTTTATTTTATGTGTATGAGTGAGTTGCCTGCATGTATGTAAGTGTACCTGTGTCATATTATGCCCATGGAGGTCAGAAGTGTGTTGATATTTTATCAGTCAAGCTGAACTCAAACTCCAATTTTGCAGTCTTCCTTTGGTGCAGTAGCTCAAGTCTCTGTTAGTTAAGACTTTCACATTTTTTAAAGATTTATCTTGGATGTGTATGCATGTGCACACGTGTGGAAGTAGAGGACAACTTGTGAGAGTTGATTCTTTCCTCCCACCAGGTGGGTCCTGGGGACTGAACTTAGGTGTCAGACTTAGCAATAAGCACTTTTATCCACTGAGCCATCTCATTGACCTGAGTTGTTGAGACCTTTAACAAGTTGTTTGGAATATGACCAAACTGGCAAAATTTAGAGCCAGATATGAAACAGTGTTTACAAAGAATTTGGAGGTTACTTTTCTGGTTTGTATTCTCATTTCTAGGCATTTCCCCTTCAATTCTAACTGCTATGGTTAATACTGAGCTCTGTTCTGAATTCAGGCTCCAGGTTTTAACGTAGTGCGGAGTGAAGCCTGCCTTCCTGTGAAGTCTGGGAGGCATTTCTTCTCCCACAGCCATTTCTTCTCTGAGTCTCAACTCTTTCCAGGTCGTGATTTCTTTTGTTCATTCTCTAGTCCCTTCACATATTTGGTTCAGAGCTTATTTTGTGTGGGAGGATTTCTTTTAAATGAAAAAGATTTTTGTTTTGTTTTCTTGAGACAGCATCTCCCTATAGCCCCAGCTGGCCTAGAACTCACTATGTGGACCAGTCTGACCTTTATCTCACAGACCTGCCTGCTTCTGCCTCCTGAGTGCTGGGATTAAAGGTGTTTTCCACTATGTCTGGCTCAGTGAAGAAAGAATCTGTCCTAGTAGGATTTTCCTTTTTTTTTTTTTTTTTTTTCTATTTAAAAATTGCAGAACTACCCATCCATTTCTGGTCCTTTGTCTTGTATACAGCCCTTGCACCAGCTAACATAGTATAAATTATAAACATTGGTTTATTTTCCAGTTTCCCAGCCAGCATGTGAGTACCCTATAGCATCTGTGTCTGTTATTCAGTGCTGACATTCAGACCCTTAGAACAAGTCAGGCTGAATGAATGTATGTATATGAGTGAATGAATTGGTATATTAATTTTCTTTTTATTTCCTTGTATAGTGCCCGAAAAGCAGTGGATGAGGAAGAGGAAGCAGTTGAAGAACGTCGTAATATGCGAACTGTTTGGGCAGTTGGCACAAAGGGTTTAACTACAAGAGAAGCAGCAGCCTTGATAGTGGAAGAAGCTAAAATGATTCTGCAGCAGGACTTAGTTGAAATGGGAGTGCAATGGGATCCAGACTCATCCTTGAGTTCTAGCACACATTCACTGACTAGTAGTGAGTCAGAAATAAAGGAACACATATTTAAATTCCCAACTAAGAGTTCTTATAAAAGATTAACATCAAAGAAAAAAAATAGTATACGATTGAGTGACTCTTCTGAAAAGCAGTCACTAAATATAGCACGAGATTTAGCTGAAAGTGGTGAGCACGCAGATTCCTTTTGTTGTGCATTCCAGGAAGGGAGTCCCCGAGACCAGACACATTCTATGTTCAGAGCAAGAAAACGGACTTCCTTCCAGATAAATGAAGAAAAGCTTGCAATGTCTCTGAATGAAGGAAGACCAAACACTAAGAAAGTTGTTCAGACTTCCTCATTGGAGAAAACAAGAAAAAGTTCTTTGAATTCAAGTTCAGAGCAGATGAACACCAGTCTTCCATCTTGGAAACACAGAAAGTGTATGAAATTATCGTGGGTCAGTAGCCCCATGCCTGACTCTGGGATGCAGAGAGTTGATATACAAGTACAGTCTATGTCTAAACCTATTCTATATGAAGACCCATTTTCCTCAGATGAGGAGAATGTGGAATTTAGAAGTTCAGGACTATGTACCAAAAATGTATCTTTTTGTGCCAAGGAAAAATACAACAAAACCTCATTCCTGTTACAAAAGCCTCAACCTTGCTTAAGGAAAAGAGCAAAAAGGAACGGTGTTGTGGGACATTTTGTTGCAGGATCCCTAGGTAAAAATGTGACCGGTCAGTCCACTGGTGTGACTAGTAATGGAAGAGGATTAGATGTCATTGAGACAGAAAAACTGAACAAAGTGCAGATAGAGACTGGCTCAAAAGATCAGAACACTTCTCTGGAGCAGCATGATATCCATCCAGTTATCCAGTGTCTGGAAAGGCATTGTGATAAGCAGACAAACACTTGCACAAAACAGAAAAAACTTATGGAGAAACAAGTGCTCTGTGAAGAAGTAAGTAGTTATATGGCTAGAGAATCAAATGCTACTAGTACTAGCAAATGTGAAAGTATAAAACTCAATAGTAAGGAAAAGAAATCAAATCATTGTCAGGCGTTGGGAGGTAATATAAGTGGAACTGAGGTACCCAGCAGATCACTTCAGTCGACTGCGGAATTTGGTCAAGCAAGAGGCCAACATGAGAATTTTCTTAATTTTTCTAGAGAACAAGAAAAAACAGATACCTGTCTAACAAACAAAACTGAAAACAGTCATGTTTCTAACTTAGGTTTAGCCCTCTGTGATTTTGGAGATAGTTTCTGTTTAGATACTCAGTCAGAAAAAACAATTCAACAGATGTCAACTGAAGATGACAAACAAGGAATGAAGGATACCACCCTGGCAGTGGGGCTAATGGAGAGGAATTTAGACACTCAGAGCTTAGAGTGCTCTTCCCAGCGTGAGGGTTGCAGTACTCCTCGTGAACGGCATTCCCCAGGAGGAGCTAACACACACCATTTGGACATTAAGATTGTAGATAATCTGAACCAAAGTACCGAAAATGCCACCCAGAGACTAACTCCAGAAATGCTTGAGTCTCCAGTGCTCCCTGGGGGAAATGGACCTTGTTTTAGAGAGAATGAACATTCTGTTACCGACTCCCAGTTAAACAGCTTTCTTCAAGGTTTTCAAACACAAGAAATGGTGAAACCAGTGATACCACTGGCTCCTCAAACAAGAACTCCCACTAGTATAGAGGAAGAATGTCTGCCAGGTTCTGAAACCAGTTTGAATATGAGTGATAGCATACTATTTGACAGTTTCGTTGAAGACTGTCTAGTACAAGGGCCATCACCTGATGTACAAGCAAAGCAGCCTCTCCTTTCTGAAATAACACCAGACCATTTCAGCAGTTCTCCCTGCCTACGAGAGGACCCAATTATAACAGTAAACGGGAATGAGCATCAAGATATTCAGCAGCAGTCGGCTTGTTTCAGTGGTGACTCTATTATATTTTCAGAAATGGATTCTGCTCAGATGGTTGAAGCTTTGGACAATATGACTACATTTTCTGCCCAAGAGAAGTGTAACTCTGTGTCTCTTAGAGCTTTAGAACTAAGTGATTCTGCAGTGAGAGGTAGTGAATATCCTCAAGGGGCAGTAATTAGAGGAGATGAAAGGGAAGGGGCTCAAGAGTCTACACTCACCGAGACAAGACAAGATAATTCATTCTCATGGTCAGGGACATCATTTGACTTAACTCCAGGACTGCAAAGGATTTTAGATAAAGTGTCCAGCCCTCTAGATGATGAAAAGCCAAAATTAACACCCATAAACTTGTCTTGCTTGAACGGAAAAAGTACAGAATTAAATGAAAGACAAGAAGTGAATTCAAGTTTGGAGACAGCTCAAGTTCAGAGAACGTCATTTTCCCCTAATAATGAAGTTAAAAGCAAGGTTGAGGCAGTGGGGAAGGAGGCCAGTCCCAGTGGAGCCTCATCCCCCTCGCCTTGTAAAGAAAGCTCTGTAACTGATGATAATGGCCTCATTCCTCCCACACCCTGTCCAGTGTCTGCTTCAAGGCTGGCATTTCCAGAGACTCCTGGCACATCTGTAAAACATCAGAAAACTAGTAGTAATTTACAGATTGGTGAAAGTTGTTTATTTGGCTTACCTTCAGATATTCAAAACCATGATTTAAGTCAGGAGAGTAGCAATGGGTCCAAAGACTTCAATCCTGTTCTAGAAGACACAAGTTTTCCTCTGCAGCTGTCTCAGGATGAACTGCAGTTAACTCCAGCCTCAAGCAGTTCAGAGAGCTTGGCCATAATTGATGTAGCAAGTGACAGAACTCTCTTTCAAACATTTGTGAAGGAGTGGCAGTGCAAAAGGCGATTTTCCATCTCGCTGGCTTGTGAAAAGATTAGAAGTTCTACGTCTTCTAAAATTGCCACCATTGGTGGTAGGTTTAAGCAAGGTATTGTTTTTACTTTTAATTTTTCTGGGTTTATAAATTAGTGGCCTGAGATGTGGAATTTTTAAATATTTATTATTTTTATTTTCTTATGTGTATGAGTGTATTGCCTACATGTATGTAAGTGCACCCATGTCTTCAGAGATCAGAAGAGGGGTGCCGGATACCCTAGAACTGGAGTTATGGATGGGTGTTAGCCGCCATGTGGGTGCTGGGAATTGAACCCAGGTCCTCTGCGAGAGCAGCCAATGCTCTTAACCACTGAGTCATCTCTCCAGCCCCGAGATTTAGAATTTTTAGTATTAGATTATTATATACAAGTTATTCAAAAATTGAATAAGTATATCCTTTTAATAAGTGTCACTATGTGAATATATGTATAATGCAGCTTTAATTATTTGGCCTGGCTAGTTATTGCTAATTGCCCTCCATTATAAGAGGATCATGTGTCATATGTTAACGGGAATATAAATTTATAAAGGTAAAGATATATTTTGATTATGATCAGACTTTTATGGTACTTGAATGTTGTGACAGGTGGTTTTTATTAATCACTGGTACTCATGAATTGCTGTTAAGTTGTATCTTTATTTCCTTAATTACAATAGTACATAACAGATAGGTACTGTATTTCTTATGAAGTATGTTAGCTAAATTTTCCAAGTATTATCTCAAGTATTAGACCTTCAGGTGAATTTTATACTGAAATGTTGATTCCAAATCCTCATAGAGCTTTTCCATGTTTCCACAGTTAAACCTTTTGGTCAAATGATGCCATGGATATTTCTATCTAATAATTGTGGAGAATAGCTATAGTTAGCATACCATCTGGTTGTGGAGAGGTTTGAGTAGATTTTATTAATCTCTGTATTTTTGAGTGAGTTTGTCATTAAGTTGCAAGTATTTGATCATCAGTTCATGTAGCACATAGGTTAATGGCAAATTTTATGTACTTTTAGTGTATAGTATTTTCTATTTTTTATCTATCAAGCATAAAATTGAATACATTCTATAGCAGGCTTTATTCCAGAAGTATAAAAAAGTTCACTTAAAATAAAATTAATATCTTGTCTTCCAAGTATTGAGGATATAATTGTGAATAAACTTGATTGGTTCTTGACCTTTGTAAAATTGAGTATACTGAGTATTTAGGCGGGGGAAGTTGACTATAGATACAAAAATTATATTTAATTATTTACTAAGGAGTAAAACTCTTGGTCTATCTTGTTAAAAATTGCTGAATTTGCTTTAAAACTTTTGTAATGTGTAAGTGGTCTTTACTTGTTAGAAAAACTTAAAATATAGCCATTTCATCTAGTGGATTCTTCTTTAGTCATAGATCTATTTTAAGTGTGGTGTAGCAGATTGTTTTCATGGTGACAAGTATCCTACTTGATGAAAAGCACAGAAGAATTTTACATACTACTTGAAAATGATTGCCTACATAGTTCATATCTTAGAATCTACCAATTTTTTTTTTTTTTCCTGTCAAACATAGAGATTTGTTTGTTGGATGGTTTTGGAGGTTTTGAGACAGAGTCTTGTTCTGCAGCCTAGGCTTACTTTCAACTTGTGATCATCTTGCCTCCCAATGTGTACTACCGTGACTGGTGAAATGAAGTTTTTATTGTCATAGTAGTCATGTAGTTTGCTTGATGTCTTAATTTTGGAAAATTCTTTGACAATTTTACTTTTCATCTAGTTAGCTCACCTCAGGAAACCCCAATCAGAGATGAAGGATTTCTTCTCCATGGCTCTGATGATGTTGCGGTGGTTGGACTGGCGGTGTGCTGGGGTGGAAAGGATGCCTATTATTATTCATTGCAGAAGGAGCAAAAGCCTTCTGGTAAGTAATTGGTATTTGGCTAAGTCACTGTATGGATCTAACATGTCTATTAAGAAACTAATCTTGTATTTTGGAGAATAATTTCCTGATATTACCTAGGCTTTATTCTTAGAATTAAAAACAGTTGTTTGGAAAGTAGCCAATATATATGTAATTACATACATTAACTAGAATGGATCCCAGCTGTCCTTCTATCTGTACCTCCCTCCCTGTGGTGTTAGGGACTGAACCCAGGGCCTCACACTGCTAGGCAAGGGAACATGGAGCTTTAACCCAGATCAGAATGAATGCTTTAAAAAAACTGCCTGTTACATGAAACTATTAACAATGGGTCATGACAATTTCTCTGTCTTTCTCTTCCTGTTGCCTGGGTCTAGAGTTCATCCAGAGGCTGTGCTCAGCTAGAGAACCATAGATGCTGAATCAGATAAAAAAAGATGTTGGAGGAGCCTTTGGAACAAAGGAATATGATCTGGAAATACCTTGTGATCTGCTTATGGTTGTTGGATACTTAACTGTTTGGACAGGAGCAAATTAATAATGATGCCATATAGTGTCTGTTTCTTAGTAAGAATGAACTATTTCAGTCCCTCTGTAGAACAATATTTTGGGTTGAGTAGCTACTTGAGCTTCTTTTATTTTTGTTACAATTTTATATGTCTTGCTTTAAAATTTACTTCTAAACCTCTTACCCATCTTTAACTTCTTGTTCTGAAAATATAATCTTATTTTCAGACATGGTATTTAGAGTTTTTGCTCACATGATGAAATGGAACATTATAAATCTTGTCCACCCTTATCTTTAGATTGTGAGGAACTTTGTCACATAGTAGCTCTGACCTGGATAAGCAGTCACTTGGAACCAGATCGTTAGGCTTCTGAATCTTTTTTAGTCTTTTCACTAAAGGTTGATGCTTCAAATGAATGAGTCTAAGTTTTCTATTAAGACTTTTTTTCTCCTTAAAGAAATTAGTGCCAGTTTGGCCCCACCTTCTCTGGATTCAACATTGACTGTGAAAGACAGGATTCGATACCTTCAGTCCTGCTTGCAAAAGAAATCTGACAAAGAACGAGCTGTTATCATCTATGACTTCATCCAGAGTTATAAAATCCTTCTTCTGTCTTGTGGTATCTCCCTGGAACAAAGTTATGAAGATCCCAAGGTTTTATGTCATATTAATTTTTGTATACATCAACATTGTTAATGCTTAAGGTCAACTCTGTATATTTAAGAACTTAAGACTTTCTGAGAAGTCATTTCTGTATTCAGTAATTGCATTACCCAGAATATAATGTCATGCACCAATGCCTTTC
Organism: Eospalax fontanierii; assembly: GCA_035773235.1. Taxonomy (NCBI): domain Eukaryota; kingdom Metazoa; phylum Chordata; class Mammalia; order Rodentia; family Spalacidae; genus Eospalax; species Eospalax fontanierii. The sequence continues at coordinate 61,491,898 of CM069534.1, read as the reverse complement.
TGTAGATGACCAGAAATTGTAAGCACTAACATTCATGTTTTTTTGCTGCTGTTGTTTGTTTTTGAAGAAGACCTTAAAGATTTTTTAAAAAAAACCTCAAACTTTAATTTTGGTTGTAAGTTGTAATTTTTTTTGTCACATAGTAAATTAGAAGTGAACTGAGAGCTATCACGTTTAAGAATATGATGGCAGCTGGGTATGGTGGTACACACCTTTAATCCTAGTACTCAAGGCAGAGGTAGGCGAAGCTCTGAACTCCAGGCCAGCTGGGGCTACAAGGAGACCCTATCTTAAAAAGACCAAAAAAAAAAAAGTAGCAATAATTTTGTATTTATGAGTGTAGAGGCAGAATGCAGGAATGCTGTGTGAATATGAGATGTCTAAGGGAATATTCTTAGGGCCTTAACACCTTCTTATTAACATTAAACTGGTGGGAATATTCCATTATTAGTTTTATTAATCATGGTATATTGATATAGGAAGATGAATTATTCATAAAATTTTTATAAGAAATAGTAACTAACTTTTATATTAGATTCTAATTTAATACTCCCCTGTAAAATTTACTTTTCTTTTCATTTTTGAGGTAGAGCGTCACTGTGTAGCCTAGGTTAGCCTCATATTCATAGTAGTCTTTCCGCCTCTGCCTTCCAGGTGCAAGGATTGCTAGCTAAGCCACCACAGATGCCTCAAAACTTCACTCTTAACATGCAAAAGAAATAACTGAGTCTTCTAGTAATTTTTATAAGTGTTAAGAAAGTTTAGATTTAACTTACTGTAAATCTAGTTCATGATCTGTTGGACCTAGTATTAGAAACTGCAGGCTACCTAGTCTCACAGGGAAGCTTAAAATAATAGACTACATAAATACCTAAATATGGGGATGGAAAGTTACAGCTTTTCCTTATTTTGAAGGCCGCTGTTCCTATAATTGCTCAGATGAACCCTATTACAATTATGCTGCCTTTTTTCTTTCTGGGAAGACCATTGAGTAGATGTTAAGTAAAAATATATAATGTTATCAATGAACTTTCTGTTTTCTCCTTTTAATTTAAAGATGCAAACATGTCATTGAAAAAAAAAATCAAGAAACCCTTCTGATTGTTGTTTCATTCAGGTGGCATGCTGGCTGCTTGATCCAGATTCCAAGGAGCCGACTCTCCATAGCATAGTGACCAGCTTCCTTCCCCATGATCTCCCACTCCTAGAAGGAATGGAGACAGGCCAAGGAATCCAGAGCCTGGGGCTAAATGTCGACACTGAGTATTCTGGGCGATACAGAGCATCTCTAGAGTCCATTCTCATCTTCAACTCCATGAATCAGCTCAGCTCTTTGTTGCAGAAGGAAAACTTTCATGGTAAAAACAGTTCCTGGCATTTTAAATGTTACAGACTGGGCACTATATATATATATATATATATATATATATATATATACACATACACATACATACATACATATACATACACACACACACGCATATATACTTAACCACTCTTTTATCACTGGTGAGTGAATTGCATATTTTATGCATCTGTCCCTCTGGATTACCTAGTTAGGACGACAACAAACTTTTTTTCCCTCTCTCATCTGTTAAAGGCTAGATAGTAAATACTTTGTCTTGTGGACCTGTACAGGATCTCTATCAAAAATACTTGTTTCTGATGATGTGTCCCAAGAGCAGCCATAATCACATCAAAACTATGGCTGTCTTCCAATAATTTATTTACAAAAGCATGCATCTGGTGCTCATTTGGCCATATTTTGCTTACCTCTGATCTTATAATGAATAGAATTAGTGACATTGTGTTCAGTTGTTGACAATTATTTATTTGAATTTTATCAAATGATTGTAACATAACATCTTTCATGCATTTAAAAAAGGGAACTGTTTTCTTTTAGAGCTGTTAATTTAGTTATTTTTTAGCAAAGAATGGTCATGTGATTCTCTTTTTTCCTCACAAGACACCATGAATTTGTTGAGAAGTTTGCTGGCCAGGATAAGTTACTTGACTACAGAGAACATAAAAAGGTGATGAAGGTGAACAAAGTTGGCTTCAGTATGAGAAGGCTACACCATGAGTTTATCGACTCATCAGACCAATGTGTTGAGATAGATTAAGGCTTGAATTGGGGCTATCTCATTTATTAGCAAAAGAACCTTCACTAAGCTACTAAACATCTTCACATCTGGTTCTTACAGAGTTGTTAGATTAAGTGAGACATAGTAAGTGCTTATTATTATATTAGTTGATTATGATTATTTTTACCTCTACCATGAGGCCTATTGTTCTCCCAGCATCATGGTGTGGGATTACAGAGACTAAGTCCAGACTGACTTGTGGTTTCCCAGAGGATGTTCGTGACTGATACTCATTAGCAGCTCTTGTAAAGGCTCTATGTTGTTTCAACCTCAGCCTCCCTAAGCCAACGTAGGCTGACTGAGGAGCAGGAAGCCTGGTTCCCATGCTGTAGGGCTGCTCCTGCATTTGTGCTCAATAGTGCTAGGTCCTAGTTTCTGTTTTCTCTATCTGCCTGGTCTGCCCTAGGGTCGGTCGATGTCCTAGTTAGTCTGTATAGTTTCTAGTTACTGACTTCTGAAGGTCCCGCTAGGAGTTGATCTATAACTTTTTATAGATACTTTCTTTATTTGAGCTATAAGCGAGGCACCGGGGCACCTGTTTATAATTCCAAGTACTTGGGAATCCAAGGCAGGAAGATCTGGAACTTGAGGCCAGGCCATGTTATATAGTGAATTTGAATCTAACATAAACTATATAGTGAGACCCTGTCTCAAAAATCAAAGGATTAGTGCTAGATAGCTCAGTGGTGGAGTGCTTGTCTAATATATGTAAGGACCTGAGTTCAGTTTCCAGTCTAAGAGTTTATAAGCTTTTATTCTTAGAGAGGATTGTTCTAGACTTAGGAACAATTTTTTATCTGTGAGAAAAAGGGGTCTGTAATTTTACTTTCCAGAAATGTACAAGAAACCTCTAAATTCATTATTTTTAACTTTCATCATTTAAATATACCCTGAAAGTACCTAGTTCCTGCACACATTCAAAAATGGGTGATAAGGAGTGTAAAATGTGTTTTTATACAATGTTAAATCTTTCTTAGACATAAAACCTAGAATTGGGAAAAGGGAAGATTTTAGAATGTAGAAAGTTGTTAAGTTTGTTTACAGAGTATTTTTTCCAGATATGCTTGTTTATTTTTGTGATCTCCAGATTTTTTTCTCTTCTCATCCTCTTGTCTCTTGGGTAGGTGTTGTGCCAACTGACTTTCTCTGATAGAGCACTTCTTGTTTGGGTATGAATAAGTAATAATAAGGGACTGTGTCTTTACTAAGGTGAGTCAGGATAAAATATTCTTATTCTCTTCATGTTTACCAGTTAGAGCCTTCCTAAATAGTTTGAATATAGATACTTTTCTAAGCCTTTGAAGAATTCAGACTGTTCACAAGATTGCCAACTTTCTCCTCTGCATAGACAGAGATAGTATCTAGTGCCTTAATAACCTGCCCTTTGCCATCTTTCATTGGTTTGAGAACTTACTCAGGAGACTGGATCCTAAAGGACAGTTTGGTAGTTGCTGTGGTGTGTTCTGAACTAATCCTATGTGGTTTAGGCAGTGATGATGATCTAAGTAGTTACGTGATGATTTAGCATTTCATTTTTCTTTTTGATCCTTTCAGATCTTTTCTATAACGTGGAAATGCCCTCTCAGTACTGCCTGGCCTTGTTGGAGCTAAATGGAATCGGCTTCAGTACTGCAGAGTGTGAGAGTCAGAAGCACATCATGCAAGCCAAGCTGAATGCCATTGAGACTCAGGCCTATCAGCTGGCTGGCCACAGCTTTTCCTTCACCAGCGCAGACGATATTGCTCAGGTAGCATCTTGGAATAGGGACACTGGAAAGAAACTTAAACCTAAAATGACATGTTGCACAAGCATATCATTCTGTGTATTCCTAAATTTGCTTACCTGAATGCCAAAGATTACTTGACAGACATACTCATTGCTTTTGTTTACTAAAAATGATTGCCCAAAGAAATATTCTTCCAACCCATGTAAATTATAGAGATTATATTTTCAAATAACTTTTCAAAACTATTTTCTGAGGGACAGTTCTTGTAATTTGATTCTTGATTGAAGAGGCATTAATTTCTTTTCAGGTTCTGTTTTTGGAATTGAAGCTGCCGCCAAATGGAGAGATGAAAAGGCAGGGCAGCAAGAAAACTTTGGGTTCTACCAGAAGAGGGAATGACGGAGGCCACAAGCTAAGGCTGGGGAGACAGTTCAGCACTAGTAAGGTGCTCTTTGGGGCCCTCACAGGAAAGGTGCTCTTTTGATGTCTTTTGATGCCATGGCAGAATATTGATGATACCAAGAGCCACCATAGTCCACCCTTTTAACTTATTCAGATGTAAGCAAGCAAGTTGGTTGGTGGTTCAGTAGCCCACAGTGATCTGTGGAGCATTCCAGCATGGGAAATCAGGACCATGATCTGAGTTAGCAGGTCTGTCCCTTTGTGCGCGTGTGTGTGTTTGTGTGTTTGTGTGTGGCTTTTGGAGACAGGGTCTCCTCATAGCTCAAGCTGGCTTAGAAAACACTATGTAGACCAGGCTGGTCTTGATCTTACAGAGATCTACCTGTCCTGTCTCCTGAGTGCTGGGATTGAAGGTGTGCACCACCATGCCTGGCTAGGTCCGTCTGTATCATCAAAACAGTGTGGAAGTTTGTGATTTCTGACCTTCAAACATTATTTATTGTTATCCCATAGCCTTGTATTTTTAGTATAATTTGTATAGCTATATGAACATGGAGAATGTTACAAAAGAAAAAAAAATACTTCAGCTTCATGGTAATATGTTTTCCATGAGTTTGTTTTAATACTCTTTTAAATATTTATTATTTTAATTTTATGAGTATGAGTGTATTGTCTGCATGGATGTAAGTGTACCTGTGTCATGTAGTGCCCAGGGAGGTCAGAAGAGAACGTCAGTTTCCCTGGATCTGTAGTTAGGGACAGTTGTTTACCACCATGTGGGCGCTTGGAATCGAACCCAAGTCTCTGTGCAGGTGGAACCAGTGATCTTAACCAATGAGCCATCTCTCCAGCCCCTGTTTTAAGACTCTTAATCTGCGGTTACAAAGAAAATTGCTAATGATAATTTGTGGACAGTATGCATTGATTGAAGAGAAAGAAAAGAAGGGCTTAGTTTGACCGGTTTCTTTATGAAGATAGTCTGGAAAATGTAGCCACAGCAGCTGTGGAGAGCTGTTCTGTTGCCACTCTGTGGAGTTTTGACCCTGAGATCATTTAAGTATGACTCATGCCCTGGGAAGTGTCCACAGCTCGGATTCTTGGTACAACTTTTTGTTAGTCTTGCTGGTCCTTTTGCTTCATAAGTTTCTATTCCTTAATGGTTCATGGCATAGAAAGATCAAAGTTTTAAAAGTAAATGTCTTCTGATCTCTTTGATATGGAGACTCTGCATGAAGGTGAGAAGGAAGCTAGGCCTCCAGTCACAGAGGGAGTGAGAGTGTAAAGAAGAGAACGTGAATCTTGGGTATTGGAGGCAGATGCTTTGTGAAAATGATGTTCCCTTGATTTTTTTTTTTTTTTAAGGTAGCTATAAACTGATACTAGTCAACATTTCCTTGCTGGTGTCTTATAAACTGTACCTAGAGATTTATCATTATGGATTTCTAAAAATACCCAGTGATTTTGAGTTGTAGATAGAGGATTTATCAAATTCTGAGACTGCTTTGTATATCTAAGAAAGATTCTAATTTGGAACTGAATTTGGATAAGATTCTGGCCTTACATTGTTGTATTTCCTTTGCAGGATGTTTTAAATAAATTAAAGGCATTCCATCCTTTACCAGGCCTGATACTGGAGTGGAGAAGAATCAGTAATGCTATTACCAAAGTGGTCTTCCCTTTGCAGCGGGAAAAGCGTCTGAACCCTTTTCTTGGAATGGAAAGAATCTATCCTGTTTCACAATCACACACAGCTACAGGTGATGGGAAACACTAGATAAGAATAGCGTCTAGTGTGAAAGAAAAGGCTTTTCACATGTAATATTTGCTTATGATGGCCAAACTCAAATGTTGATCCCTTGCAAAGTTCGCAGTACTTAGGAAGCCCACACTACCTCCACACACAGCAACATACAACCTAGATACTGTGACAAGTTTTCCTGAGACATACTTCCTGCCTTCAAGTGCTCACACATAGTGACTGGATATCTGAGAGTGTGTATTTTCTTTCCATGAGTGTTGGCACAAGATTCAGAATTTGAGTTGGAATTACCTAACTTCAGTTTTAACCCTTCCCTTTCTTTTCTAGTTGAGTCTCTTTAGGCCCTCTGCTGTTGATGTGATAATTGGTAGAAAGAAATGTATGGAATCTTCTGTATGTCTCATAGACTTCTTGGGATGGGTATAAGTGTAATGTGGCAAAGAATAAAGTGCTTTTGTTCTAGGCAGTTACTTGCCAAACATGGTATGTAGTTGAGAAAAGGACAGTTTTAACTTCTTCATGGAAAAGATATTATGAGTGTTAGTCTCAAGGAGAGGGCCTCCAGGTCAGCTCCAGCTTGATTCCTCCAAGTCCAGTGGCTTCTTAATCAGTAAGGTCTTCCCTTCAAGTTCTGGGAGGTAACCAAGGGCTATAGCAATAGCCTATATTGTTGTGCATGTCTCTTGGACTCCTTTGACCAAAAACTTGAAGCGGGCTTTTCCATGCCTGGCACTGGGTCTTTGTTAGATAATCTATGGATGTTGAAAGAATTAGCACTCTGTGTGGCATAATTACATTAAAAATATGTATTGAATATGTATTTTGGGGGGTTTTTTGAGACAGGGTCTTCCTGTAGCCCCACCTGATTTGGAACTTGGTATGTTGACCAGGCTGGCCTTGATTTCACAGAGGTCTGCCTGCCTCTACCTCCTGAATGTTGGGACTAAAGTGTGCACCATCATGCCTAGCAATATATGTATTTGTAAGTAAGCTTATAAATAATATGTGTTTCTGTGGCTTTTTCAGGCATCCTTAGTGTTATGTTCTTTCTCTGTCTGTCCCCCCTCTCGGTCACTCTTCCCTCCCCCAGTTAAAGTCCCCAGTTCTCCCATTTCCACCCCCTGTAGCCCGTCACCTGGAACTCCTCTAGAACTCCGTCTCTTTCTACTTCCCTGGTGTCTGTGGTTTCTTCGGGTTCTATACCCACATGTAAAGATCTGGTGTCTGTGATTTCTTCAGGTTCTGTACCCACATGTAAAGATCTGGAGAACATGCAGTGTTTGTCTTTCTAGGTCTGGGCTCCCTAAACCAGTGTAAACTTTCCATTTACCTACAGGTTTCATTTTTCTTATAGCTTCATAGAATTCCATTGTGTATGTGTGCCATGTTTTAATGTCATTCATCAGCTGGAGGATATCTAGGCTTTTCCATTTCCTAGCTATGGTGAAAGAGCAGCAATGAACTCGACTGAGCAAGTACCTCTGCGTAGGATACTGAGTTCTTTGGTATATACCAAGGAGTGGTATAGCTGTGTCATAGTAGATCTACTTCTAGCTTTTTGAGACTTTTCTACACCGACAGTACCAGTTTGCAGTCTCAGTTACACTGGAAAGGGCTTCCCGGTCCCTCTATCCTTACCGACATTTGTAGTCAGTTGTTTTCTTGATATTAGCCATTCTGACTAGGGGAAGATGGAATCTCAAAGTTTTAATTTGTACTTTCCTAATTACTAAGGATATTGAACACTTTTAAAGATGTTTTTTAGTTATTTTTATCTCTTCTTTTGAAAACTCTTTGTTTGGATTGGTAGCTCTTTTGGTATATTTTAAATTGAAATTTTGTGTATTTCATACAAAACATCTCTTAAAAATATTTTTATTGAGTTTTTGTGTATTTCCTATAATTAATCAAATTTAGAACCTCTCTCGCATCTGCACACCCATAGTCCCCCCAGTCGGATTTCATGCATCCTGTCATGTATGTTAAGTCCTAGCTAGTCAAGCATTTGTATGCAGATGTTCCTCTGTATAAGTTCGCCCACTGGAGTCTACTAGACTCACTCCTTAAAGATGTGCTCTCCCTCACCTACAGTCATCAGTTGACAATAGTTCTTTGGCTTAGGTTGGGGCCTGTTGCCCATTTTCCTTGTTCTGTCCTGGGTTTTGACTAAGTCAGCATGGGTCTTATACATGCAGACACTGTTGTTGCAAGTCCATATAAGCAAGTTCCCAGTGACTTGAAAACCTCTATTTCCTGTCGTTTATGCACCAACCCTAGGTCTTACAATCTTTTTACTCCCTCTTCCGCAATGGTCCCAGAGCCTTGAGTGGGGTGAGGTTTAATATAGAAGTACTATTCAGGGACATGTACTCTACAGTCTTTTATTCTTTAAGATTTAGCCAATTGTGGTCTTCTGTGTGTATCACACTCTGTTGTGAAGGAAGCTTCGCTGGTAAAAATTGAGAGATGTATTAGTATTCTCTTTACCTCCCTGTTCTGCTGTGTCCTGTGAGCTTTCCGTTCCACTGTAGATGTGTCATTTAGGGTGGGCTTCCCTCAGACATATATTCTCTGTGTGTGACCAGTTGTGGAACTCTGAAATAGCCTCCATCTGTTGCAAAAAGAAGCTTCTTTGATGAGTGGTGTATGGTATACTTGTCTATAAAGGATTCTAAAGGGATCCGTATTTAGCATACAGTGAGAAATTTCATTTGTAGAGATATGACAGACATAGGGTTTTCTCTAGGATCTCTGACCTCTCCAACCATGTGTATTTGGCTATATTTATAGTGCCACCCATGAGTTCCTTCCCACCAAGAGACCTTTAAGTCCAATTAAGTAGATGTTGATTATCCCAAGATATAAGTGCCATTACTGCACCAGTAGAGATAGTTTGCTTTGGAGCTGGGTTGGACAGTTGATTGGTTTTCTCCTGTAGCAGCTTGCATAATATCCTCTAAAACTGTGAGAGCTAGTCTTCAGGGAGGAGGCTCCCAGGTCTGTTCCAGCTCCACTGCTCCAAGTCCTATGTCTGAAGTATGTCCTGTCTTCAGCAATAGGCTATAACTTGTAAGTTCTAGGAGGTAATCAAAGGCTGTGGCAGTAGCCTGTTATTTTGGGAATCTCTTGGACTGCCCTGACCAATAACTTGAAGGGAGTTTCCTCCTGCCTGACTGTGTAGCTTGTTCATAGCCTTCGGGTATATACATGCACTCATGTTCAAATATTGCATGTGTGTTTTTTCAGGAGGTTTTTGAGATAATAATACCTTTCCCTCTTTTTTTATACTACCTGAGCTTTATTTAGCGCTCTTCTCTCTCTGTCAAACCCCCCTCCTCCCTCCCAGTTTATATCCCCCATTTCCCCTGATGACATCTATCTCCTGTTCTCCCCCTCTTGAGTTCCTTCCTCCCCGTTTTCCCCACAAATGAGGGAGGACATATATAGCTTGCTTTTTTGAGTCTATATTATTTCACTTAGTATAACAGTTTCTAGTTCTGTCCATTTACCTTCAGATTCCATGATTTTGCCTTTCCTTACCACTGAAAAGAACTCCATTGTGTAAATGTACCACATTTTCATTATCACTCATTAGTTAAGGGACATTTAGGTTGTTTCCATTTCTTAGCTGTTGTGAATGGAGCAGCAACAAATATGGGTGGACAAGTCTCTGTATAGTAGGATGAGGCCTTTGGTGTATGCTAAGAAGAAGTATAAGTGGATCATGTGGTAGATTCATTATTAGTTTTATGAGTTCTCCACACTGCTTTCCGTGGTGGTTGCACAAATTTGCATTCCCAGCAGCAGTGAGGGAACGTCCCCTCTCTCCATGTGCTCACTAGCGTTTGGTATCTTTCCTTTTCTTGAGCTTTGTCTGTCTGACTAGGGTAAGATACAGTCTTAAAGTGGTTTTTGTATGCATTTTCTATGCATTTCTGTATTGCTAAGGATGTTGAGCACTTTTTAAGGTGTTTCTTAGCTGTTTTTATTTCTTACTTTGAGAACTCTCCGTTCAGGTCCTTATCCCCCCCCCCCCTTTTTTTTTAATTGAGTCATTTATTTTCTTGTTTCTTTGGTTTTTGAGTTCTTGTATATTCTGGATAGTTACCTACCTCTGTTGGATGTATAGCAGGTAAAGATTTTCTCCCACTCAATGGGTTTCCTCTTCCTTTCCTTGGTTGTTTCTTTGCTGTACAGAAGCTTTGTAACTTAACGAGGTCCCACTTGTTGATTGTTGACCTTAATGTCAGAAGGACTAATGTCTGATTTAGAAAGTCCTTTCCGACACCTACACCTGTGTCTTGTAGGTTACTGCCTACGTTTTCTTCTAGCAGTTTCAGAGTTTCAGGTTTCATATTGAGGTCTTGATCAGTTTGGAGTGGACGTTTGTGCAAGGTGAAAGATAAGGTTCTAATTTCAATCTACAGATGAAGACCTTGTTTTCCCAGTATCATTTGTTGACGATGTTGTCTTTCCTCCATTCTGTGTTCTTGGCACCTTTGTCAGTATCAGACTGAAACTGCATGCACTCCACTCATGTTTGGATCTTCTATTGTGTTCTATTGATCTGTATGTTTGTTTTTTGCTGGTGCCATGCTGTTTTTATGACTATGGCTCTATAATGTAGTTTGAGATCTGGTATGGTGATCTACCACTAGCATTGCTCCTTTTGCCCGAGATTGCTTTGGCTATCCATGATCTTTTGTGATTCTATATGAATTTTAGGATATTTTTTCTAACTTTGTGAAGAATGTCATGTGGATTTTGATTGGCAATGTATTGAATCTATAGTTTGGTATTGGTAGTATTATCATTTTTACAATATTAATCCTTTCAATCCAGAGCATAGGAGGTCCTTCTATCTCTTGATGTCTTCTCTTTCTTAAAGATTTGAAATTTTCATTGTAGAGATCTTTTAATATCTTTGATTAGGTATATTCCTAGATGTGTTATTTTATTTTATTCTGTAGATGTCTGTCAGGTCCATTTGATGTAAAATGTCATTTAATTTGGATGTCTCTGCTTATCTGTCCGGTTACTTGGAGATAACTGGGCTGTCACAGTCACCTACTATTACTGAGCTGGGGACAATCTTTGTTCTGTTGTCCTATAGTACTGTTTTTCTGAAATTGGGTGCACCAGAGTTTGCTGCTCTAATGTTCGACAGTGTACTATATTCTTGGTAAGTTGTTCCTTTCATTAGATGAAGTGACCCTCTTTATTTCTTCTGGTTAGTTTTAATTTGAAATTATTTTGTCAGATATTAGAATTGCTACACCTGCCTTGCTTCTTAGCACCATTTGTTTGGAGTATTTTTTCCATCCTTTCATCCTAAGGTAGTACATATCCTTGAAAGTGAGATGAGTTTCTTGGAGATAACAAAAAAGATGGATTTTGCTTCTTAATCCATATCACTAGCCTATTATCTTTTGACTGGGGAGTTGATGCCATTGATATTTTTGAAATTATTATTGAAAGACGTATATTGGGTACTGTCTTTTTTTTTTTTTTAAGGTTAAGGAAGGTTTTATTTGACTTACAGTTCTGATAGCATTCATGTTCTGTCCAGTATCACTATCAAGAGCAGAAGTGAAAGGCTGACCCAGCCAGAAGAAAGCCTGACTTTGTAGCTCCTGCCTAGTGCCTGGCTCTCAGCTAACCTCATTTAATTGGTTTGTGATCTTGGTCCTATTTTGTGTTACAGTAATTATACCTTCCTTTGTTTACTTTCTGTAACCTCTGGGGTATAGTCAGTTCTATCTTCAGTTCTTTGTATTGCTTCCAGTATTCTCTGTAGGGCTGGTTTGGTTGACATGAATTCTTTCAGCCAATTCATGTCACTGAAAATTTTCTGCTCCCCTTTGTCTATGAAAGATACCTCTGCTTGGTAAAATCTGAGTTGACGTCCACCGTCATTAAGAACTGGGAATACTTTGATCCCGGTTCTTCTGGCTTTCATAGTTGCTGTAAGTTTCAAAAGTCTGCTGTAAGTCTGATGGGTTTTCTTTCTTACATAACTCTTTTTTCTCTTTTCTAACAACTCTCAGTACCCTCTCTTTGTTCTGTAAATTTAATGTTTTCACTATGATATTCCACATGGAGTCCTGTTTAATTGATGTTCTATGTGCTTCTTGTATCTGTATAGGTAAATCTTTCATTAATTTAGGGAGGTTTTCATCTATAATTCTGTTGAAGAGCTGGTGTACGCCATTAGCCTGAGATTCTTCTTCCTGCATGACTGTGATCTGTAGATTTGGTCTTTTCATATAGTGTGCATTTCCTGTGTATTCCATTACTGTGTTTTTAAATTTTTCTAGTCTTTGCTGGAGTCCAGTTCTTCAACTTAGTTGTCTAGTCTTGACATTCTGTTTTCCATTTCATTCTTTCTGCTTGTGAGACTTTTTCCTGTTGTTCCAAATTGATGGAGTTTTTCAGTTTCATCTTCATTTCTGCTTGGGTTTTCTTTAATATTTCTATCTCTTTTGTGAATTTGCTTTTCAAGTCCTGTGTCTTTTTTTTTTTTTTTTATTTCATTCACCACATATTTCTTGAGGCTGCATCGTAGGTTTATGCCTATGTTCTGGTTCTTTGAATTGTTTTTCTGCGTGTTTTTTAAGTTTTTTTGATCATGTCTATGATTGCTCTTTTAAATTCTGCATTATAGTGTTCCTCAGGGTGATTCTCTTTGTAGTACACTTCTGTAGGACTAGTGGGTTTTGTTGGGGACATACTCCCTTGATTTTTCATATTATTGTATTTTTGTGTTGATGTTTTGGCATATGGATGTCTTTTTTGGTTGTGTCAGATTGTTTAGTTGAAGTTTGGTTCTGTTTCTATTGCTGAGGTGGCCTGGTTGTTTTTGCTCAGGTTTGAAAACAGTTGATATGTGCTCCAGGTGTGTGCTTCTAGAAGAAGAAGGCTGGTCTGGGTAGTAGACAGGTCTGTGGTGGGTTGATCAGGAGGGGAGCCAGGAGGCAGATGGGAGTGGGGACAGCCTGTGGAGGGTCTGACAGACAAAGCTGGAGAACTGACGTAGTCTCAGTACGAGGGCTCAGGATACAGTGGGCAGATCTGGACTAAGAGGGTAGTCCAGAGGTCTGGGGAGGAAAGAACAGTAGTAGGCCTGGGCCCAAGGCCAAAAAGGGTCTGAGCTCAGGGTGTGGGACTGCTCAGGCTGCAGGGGATCTAGGTTCAGTGTGCAGGATCTGACTTAACAGGGTGGTAGGCAGGTCCGAGGCAGGCAGATCAGGAGGCCAAGGGCAAGGTGGGGGTGGGCACAGCCTGTAGAGTGACTAATAAACTATGACAGAGGATTAAGTGGGTCTGGGTTAGGGAGCTAGTCCAGAGATTTGAGGTGGAAGAGCAGGAGCAAGTCTGGGCCCAGTGCTAAAAGGGAAACAGCGTGGGGAGAGTGAAGCTGCTCAAGCTTTAGGGGAATTAAGATGCAGTGAGTGGGATCTAAAGCATCTTAATCATCTTTCTATCACCTCCCCAATCTGCATCCCCTCCCCACCGGATTTCATGCATTCTTTCATTTATGTTAAGACCTATTGAGTCAAAGTAGTGTCCCCAGATGTCCTTCAGTGCAAGTTCATCCTCTGGTGTCTAGTCAGCCTTTCTAGAGTCACTCCTTTAAAGAAGAGCAACTCTCTCCTCAAGAGAATTAAAGCTGTATACAACATACTCACATCCAGTGTCATTCTAAATGTAGAAAAACTAGAAGCATTCCCATTAAAACTAGGAACCAGACAAGGCTGTCCACTATCTTTGCTCCTTTTTAATGTAGTGCATGAAACTCTTTAGAGCAATAAGAGAAGAAATTAAAGGAGTACTAATTGGAAAAGAAGAGGTAAAGTTATCCTTGTTTGCAGATGATGCAGTATTCTACATAAGGGATTCTAAATTCCACCAGAAAACTTGTAGAAATGATTAACACTTTCTGCTAAGTGGCAGGTTACAAAATCAGCCTATAAAAATCAGTGGCCTTTCTATATACCAATAGCAAGCTATTAGAGCAAGAGTACATGAAATCTAGGAATAAACTTGATCAAAGACATTAAAGATCTCCACAGTGAAAGTTTTAAATCTTTAAAGAAAGAGATAGAGGAGGACACCAGGATGTAAAAGGACCTCCCGTGTTCATGAATTGAAAGAACATTGTGAAAATGACTGTCCTGTCAAAAAGCAATCTGTAGATTCTTTGCAATTCCAATCAAAGTACCCATGACATTCTTTGCAGAATTAGAAAATACATCCTAAGATTCATATGGAAGCATAAAAGACCCTGGATAGCCAAAGCAGTCCTGAGTACAAAGAACAGTGCTGGGGGGATTACCATACCAGAGCTATAGTCATAAAAACAGTATGATACTAGCACAAGAACAGATATATAGATCAATAGAACATAACTGAAGACCTAAACATGACTGTGTGGAATTTCATCCAGCTGATATTTGACAAAGGTACCTAGAACACTCACTGTAGGAAAGGCAGCATATCCAACAAATGGTACTGGGAAAACTGAACCCCTGCCTGTACAAGAATGAAACTAGACTCTTTGTCTTTCACCTTGTATAAAAGTCAACCTCAAATGAATCAAAGGCCTCAATGTGAAACCTGAAACTCTGAAAGTGTTAAAAAACAAAGGCAGTTCCTGACCAGATGTAGGGGTAGCCCTTGTTTTAAACTGGGTTGTTCATTTGTTTTTTTGGTTCTTTGTTTTGAGTTTTTTATGTATTCTGGTTATTAATCCTCTGTTGTAGGATTACAGCTAATACATTTTGCTCCTACTCTGTGGCCTTCCTCTTCACTTGATGGTTTCCTTTGCTTTATGGAAGTCTTTTACATTTATAAGATCGCATTTGTCAATTGGGCCAGAATGCCTGCTGTTAGTGATGCCTTACAGACATGATAGGGAAGCCACAGATAGTTCAGAGGTGGTTGAAAGAAGGAGAATCAGCTTTCTATAGGGATGAACTCCCTGATAGGTTTTCCAGTTCCAAGTAGTCAGCCCTGACTAAGCACATGTACAGCTGAGTAACACTTAATGGACTCAGTTATATATATCTACATATAAGTAATAATAATAAATAAAGAAGAGGTCATAAAATTGAGCTAGAGTTTGGGGACATGGGAAGAGGTGGAGGGGGAGAGAGGGATGGAAATGTTATAAATGCAATACTCATTTATGAAATTAAATAAAAACAAATTAAAATTTAAAAACAACAAGCTTGTGGCTTTCTTCCTGACTCAGTCTCCTAGGTGCCTGAGTTGTACACATGAGCCACCATACCCTTCTAAATTGTGTAATTTTATTTTTCATTAGCATTTCTTAACGTGTGTGTGTGGGCTTCACTGATTTTCAAATGCACGGGTAGAGCATGTACTGAGTGAGTTCAGCCTCCCTTGTCTTCCCTCCCAGACTCTGGTCACTCTTCTGCATTCAGCTTTACTCCTTCTTCACTTCCTCACAGGAGAGATGTGCTTGTCTTTCTGGCTCGGTTGCTCTACTTCATAATGCCTGTCAGTTGCTGTGTGGTTAGAGTGGAGTTGCTGCAGGGAGCTGCTTTTTTTTTTTCTTTTCCTTATTCATTTTTCTAAACAATTTTCTCTTTTCCTTTGTTCCTATTAAGCTCACTTCTTGGTTCTTCCTAGTCATTTCTAGCCTTGTTAGTATTTGAGTTTCACTTTGGAACATCTGTTAATGCTATAAGTGCTAAATCAAAATCAATTTAGAGTTTTCAGTGTTGGATATTATTTGATACTTACTAAAGCAGAGAGTTTTCAATTCTCATTATATTATTGATTTTAGAAAGCTATTTGATGATGCTTTATAATTAGTATACTATTATTGGCATACTGTAGTAATATAAGCTCATCTAAGCATGACAGGGATTTCATGATTAGAATTCATTTTCTTTAAGGTACATTCATACTTTATAGTTTTCCCAACCATCTTTTTGGTTGTCCAGTATTAACTCATTTATTTAATTAATAGACCAGGGCAGCATGCTGAATAGTGAGTCATATCTGGAAAGAGATGTGTGCTGAAGTGGGAAGAATGTGCCTTCCTCTGCTGGGTGCTACCTTGTCCCACTGCACAAGCCACTTAATGATAATCACCTTAAAAGATATCATGAGTTGGATACTTATTTTGTACTAAAAGGTAAATAACAAGGATATCAAATCATGAGTTTATCTAGAAAAATAATGTACATTCCATTTAAAATGTTTGGTTCGTTAGACAGTGAGCTTGCATACAGCAGCACTAGAGAGCCTCACAGCGAAGAGCACACCGTAAAGCAGAGCGCGGGCAGAGCAGTTACCCGAAGTGCTTTTTCCTTTTTTTAAATGCTTATATACTTCAAAGAAATTTTAAAATGTAAAATACTATGAGAGAAACAAAAGCTTTATAAGAATTTTTAAAATAATTTTCTGTTTACTAGAGAATTGATCATGTGTCTGATTCTAATTCCTGCCCTGTGGGTGTAGCTGATTATCTTGAATACTAGTGCTGAGGACAAAAGGCAGCCAGGTGAAGTTTGAGCGAGGAGTAGCTCCCTTCTTTGGCCCCAGTTGTCCTCTTCAGTGTTCAGCTGCCTTGTTCCGGTGGTCCTGTGTGGAATCCCTTCCCACCCCAGCTTAACAGGCTCCAGCAGCCATTCCTGAGGTCTATTACTATGTCTGTTTCCTGCCATTGTGCTGTGGCTGGTATCGGTTTTATAGTAGGAGTAGCTCAGGTTATCAAGGTTCTTGTCATGGACTGCTTTCTAGAAAGTAAGGTTAATGACGACATAGGGTTATAGCTGATGGATTTTGGAATGATCTTGTACTTACTACTTTATTCATTTATTGTATCATTTATTCTTCTTATGAATATGATGAAAAGTTCAAATATAAACTTAGCATTGATAAAGCATGCTGAAAATGTTTTATTCCAGGGCTGGTGCAATCAGAGGAGAGCATGCGGGTCAGGCTTTCCTTCTGCCGTGTGCTTTCCAGAGTGAGTTCAGGTCATCAGGCTGGGGAACAAGTATTCTTATCCACTGGGCTATTTTACCAGCTCCAAGCATGCATTTCTTTCTTCAATATTTTATTTATTATTTTTATTTTATGTGTATGAGTGTTTTGCCTTCATGTATGTGAGTTCACCCTTGTCGTGTAGTGCCTGTGGAGGTCAGAAGAAGGTGTCAGATGGAATTATGGAGGGTTGCTAGCTACTGGATGGGTGCTGAGAATTGAACCTGGGTCCTCTGCAGGAGCAGCCAGTGCTCTTAACTGCTGAGCCATCTCTCCATCCCCCACCAAACATGCATTTTAAATCAGAAGTGCAAAACATATGAAATGTCAGGTTTATTTTTCTAACTTTTTGTTTTTACTATGCTTGATTTTAGGACGGATAACCTTTACAGAACCAAACATCCAGAATGTGCCAAGAGATTTTGAGATTAAAATGCCAACGCTGGTAGTGGAAAGCCCGCCTTCCCAAGCCGTCAGCAAAGACCAGCTTCTGGTGGGCAGGTAGACTATTTCTTTGTGTTGAGATTACTTTGCTTTTGTATGCATGGCTGGCTCAAAAAGAGCCTATTGTATGAAACAATGGAATGAATTTACTGTCATATTCTAGATATACCCATTTTTGTTCTAGCATTATTCCTTTAAATCCCAGTGTCATAGAGAAGCAGGTTGATGGTGAAAGGCTGCAAACTTGGCCTACTAGTTCAGTCTCCAGCCCTGTGTGGGTCTTCGAATTTAATACTGTAAGGAAGAGGCTAGCCCTGCCAGAAGCATCGCCTCTTATGCTCTCTTATGTACACAGCAAGAGGCATGGTGCTGATAATTACATTAGTTATAGTCACAGAGATTTGGGGAGTTACATGGCAGGACTTTGTCTCAAGCAATTGTGGGAAAGGTGATTACAAGAAGCGGCTTAATGTTTTATTGAATGCTTGCTATGACGGATATAATACTTTAAAGTTTAAAATGAGTTTCAGGTGGGTCATTTTTAAGTTTTTAGATGGAAAATCAGACCTTTTATATACCTTGAGAGTCCTCACGTCCAGCTGATGGTTCTGTTTGTGCTGCAGAGGACTGAAGGAGGGCTGTGGCTTGTACCCCGGGCATCGAGCACCAGTGGAGGAGAAGGCTTCAGACACAGCGGTGCCGTTCTCAGTGAGCATGCGCCATGCCTTCGTGCCTTTCCCAGGTAAGGTGAGCTCCTCATTGATCTGGGTGTGTTTTCCAGGCACTGGACAGGCTGAATTATGAGTAAGACTCCGAGCCATGCGTGGTGTCCTGTATCCTGCCTGTCGTGCAGCCTGTTTTCCCTCTGCTCTGCCAGGTTCCCAGGAGTTATTCAGCATTGTCGTCATGATTTGCCCTTCGCGAAACCTCTGTGTGTATCTCAGCAGCCGCTGTCTGCCGTGACCATTGTTTTTTTTTTTTTTTTTTTAAGGCTTTTGTAAACCTCTGCAAAATTCTGTAGATTTGCTTAGCCCTTTGCTTCTCTGTGGCGTTTGTCACTGTTAATGAAGTCTCTCCTTCCTCACTTTCCTCCTTTGACCTTGAAGAGCAGAGTTTTGTGTCTTTCCTTTTGACTTGTTTGATCCGGTGTTTCTTGTTTTCTGTTCATGTCTGTTTGCATCTTATTTCATGAGTGTTTGGGGACAGCCTCAATATGGTCACACACTTGTTTGTCATCAAAATATCTGGAATTTGTGATCTAACTCCCAGATTGCTTTTTATCTTTTGCCAGTGGGAAAATCCAGGTAAGCTTCCGAACCAGCTGAATTTATTTTAAATTCTATCAGAAACTTACATTCCAAAGGTAAACTCAAGGTCTGATAAAGTAACTTGTTTGGCCACTTTCAGTTTTGCTTTTTAAGCATGAACTATCAACATACAAAGTTCAGTCTCACCCAAGGGAGCCTCAGGTCGCCATGGTGTGCGGTGGTCTCTCTGAGACCTGCAGTCCAGGTCCCCATGGTGTGCGGTGGTCTCTCTGAGACCTGCAGTCCAGGTCCCCATGGTGTGCGGTGGTCTCTCTGAGACCTGCAGTCCAGGTCCCCATGGTGTGCGGTGGTCTCTCTGAGACCTGCAGTCCTGGTTTCTCCCTTAGCAGTGGCAGAAAGGGCGCATTCAGGTTAAAAGCCATGCTGCTCAGTAGAAAGTTCCTATGAGGCATGCTCATAATTTGAAATGTCCGAGAGCTACATTGTAAAATTTTCTCCAGTTCCAATATTTGAAAGTTCTTACCAGATCCCTTGGAGCACAAAAGGCTTTTCTTTAGAAGTAAAGGGTGTGGTGCCATGGGAGAGTCCGTACCACTGTTAGTCCTCGAGATGTCCTCTCAGAAGCGCCCAAGGTCTTTATTTATACAGAGGTGATTTTATCTCTGGTTTTCAACACCAAGATCTCTGAAGGAAGTCAGGCCTAATAAGAGCTCCAATAGAAGTTCCAGATGCTTCATCTTATTTAGATTTATAAAATTTATAGTTGAAAAAGTAGACTCACATGACAGAATTGTTTCAAACCTATTTTAAATTCTTTACTGAATTGGATACCAAGACCACTTAAAAAAATTACTTTCATCTGCATTGACAAAGTTGGTTCTTCCTTTTTTAGAAAAATAGCTTTGAAGGAAAAATGGAGTTAATAAGCTCTGTTAGTCCATGTCAGACGAACAGGGATTCCCATGCATGTTTACAGTATGCATTCATGCTTGTTTCTCTAAATTCTTACCAGTCCCGGCTGTCTGTTAGGCCCAAGCTCTCATTTTCCTCTGTTCAGAGAGACAGCTTCAGTCCTGCAGTGTTCTCTGGGAGGCACTTACACTCGGAAACGCAACAGTTGTTCCTCACTTCATGACCCCCTTCTCAGTCATAGTTAAGCCTGCTGCTTAACTTCTGAAAAAAGTTATTTCATTTAGGTAACTACAGCATGGGTTTCTTATAGATTTACCAGTATTCTTTTGGTAAAAATAAGCGGATCTAGCTGTGTAATTTTTCTTCTTTTTTATAAGAATTAGCATTCTCTATATACTTGTTTGTTTCAGCATTTCATCTAACACTTTCATAGTAAAGAGTTACCTTTATCATTAAAGAAATGGGACTTAGCCAGGTATGGTGGTTCTTAGAGAGACTGAAGCAGGCAGATCTCTTGTGAGTTCAAGGCTAGCCTGGGCTGCATAGATCCTATCTATAAATAAATAAATAAATAAATAAATAAATAAATAAATAAATAAATAAATAAATAAAAAGTTAAAATTTTAGAAAAGAAAGAAATGGGACCATAAGCCGGTTTAATCTGTGTGGGAGTAGTTTGTGCTGTACGCTGCATGTTTGTTTGGTGAGTCACAGACTAAAAGTAATTTAATTTTGATAGCTGTTATCAGATTGCCACCGGATGGGGAGGAGATTACCATTTTGCTCCCAGTAACAGCATTTTAATTTGCTTTTTGCACATCCTTACCAGAGTGTGTTGTCCAGACTTCTGGACAGCTACCATTTTAAGGGAAGAAAATTTGTTTTTTGCTCTAGATTTAATTTCCTTTATTTTTGTTAGGAATGAAATTCAACATTTTATATTATATTTGAGGTTTTTTTGTTTCGGTGGATTTGTAGCAACTCATTTCATAATACAGCAGTGTGTCCTTTGTGATATCAGTTGAAATAGTTTTCCTGATGTGATCATCCTTCGTTTTTGTAGTTTTGGTTTGTCATGTATGATAGTCCACTTATTCCAGTTCGTGGACGACTTCTTTATTCCTCGTAGTAACTCTTCCTCTCCTACTGTCCGCTTCATTTTTTTATTGAATATCTTTGCTGTTGTTGAAGCAAAGCACACTTAACATGCACTTATTAACCATTAATTTATCCAAGAATTATTCATTTAACAATCATTTCTCAAGGGTCTATTATGTGAAGGCTTCTGTAGAGCAAAATTTAAGTCTTTTGTGCCTGAGGACACAATGCCACATGGGAGAAGCATGAGAGAACCACTTTAGATGTGCGCTCGGTGCCGTGGGAACACTGAGGAAGGCCGTCCACTATGGTAGCGGGTAGATGTCAGGGTTGGCATGACATGTGTTGTATATAAGTAAAAAGTATCAAAAATATGATGACATGCAGAACTAAATTGTGTCATGTTTGGAGCAAGGCTTTAACTTTGGAACACATCATCTCAAGGTTGTGCATTAGAACTGAATTTCTGTCTTCGTACTCAATTATATAGAAATTGAATTGTATAGAATTGTACTGGCTTTTAAAAAGTAGTTGTACTTTTCAGGTGGTTTAATATTGGCTGCTGATTACTCTCAGCTTGAACTGAGGATCTTGGCTCATTTATCTAAGGATCATCGTCTCATTCAAGTCTTAAACACTGGAACTGATGTTTTCAGGAGCATCGCAGCAGAGTGGAAGATGATTGAGCCTGAGTCTGTTGGGGATGATCTGAGGCAACAAGCAAAACAGGTGACCTTAGTGCACATGCTTCGTGTAAATGAGAAGAATGAATGGCTCACAGCACTTTAAATTCATCATTTCAGTTGAGGAACAGTTTTCATCTTTGGATTTTTTAAACCATATTCATTAGAATCTGTCTCATACTGTGTACTGTTTATAGACATAGTAGGAAGAACCGGATAAACTAAGATCTGAGGTCACCTAGTATCAGGAAAGCCCTGTGCAGTTAGGTCTATCATATGGCTAGTCATAGATCCTGGTTCTCAGTAGGTCTATGCATGGTGGTGATACTTATACATAGGAAGAGTATGTATTTTAAATCTCTGTGTAGTCAGTAAATGTCTTGACACAAAGTTCCACATTTTTGTTTTTATATTTTCTTATAATATCCAGCCAAAGTGAATTGTCTAGAATGTACTCTCAGAACCTTTCTTGAAAAACTTACTATTAGATTATGACGACTAGTGAATAGTTTTTAGGTTTCGAGCTGTTCAGCAGCTGCTCTAGCACTTTGAGATGGACTGCGGTTAGGCACAGAGGTCAGAAGCAATGCTGTCACTGGCCCGTATTAACACTGATGCTTCTTAACCATGTGCCTGTGGGGAATCAGATGACATTTTTTCAGAGACTTGTTCTGAAGTCACTTTCTTCCCAGACATAGCAGACTCACTGGCCTGAAACACTTCTTCTCTATGGTGTGCCATGCTACATTATGTTGAACTTAAAGAGCCTGGCTCTTAGCATCCATTTAAACCAAGAATGAACCCAATCTGTTCTGAGAACTTGTTCCTTCAGATTTCTCTGGGAACTGTTGTCCTCAACAGAAGGACTTGCTCTCTTGTTATTGAAACAGTATATCCAGCATCACATGGGAAAAGAGGAACTTGTCTTTTCAGAGAATTTTTTTTTTCCCTTTAAAATCCCCTACTACCTAGAATAGCACACACAAACCCAGATCTGTTATCGATCCAATCCCAGATGTTGTTATGGCTTTCTATAATATCCACTGCTTTCAGTGTTTGCTGTTTTCGCACACAACACACACACACACACACACACACACACACACACACACGCACACACAGAGGACTCATGGTTCAGGGCAAGGAAGGGTCATGAAAGATTAAAGCAATACGTTTAGGTTATAAAGGCACAAGGCCTACTAAGCTTATTTATATTATAAACAAAGCTGAGATAGTATTAAATGACCTCAAAATATAAGATCAACTTTGGATACAAGGTTAAGTGAGATTCTACTTGTAACAAAAGGTATTTCTAGAAGTTATTTCAAGCACCAACTCTTGTTTTCCCTCTGTTGAAAAAATCAGCTCTGTTCTTTCTCCTTTGGAGTCTGTATTTAGCAAGCCCTTGGTAAAATAGGTTCTTGTACTTAACCCTCACAGCCAGCTCTTAAGGTAGGTATTATTTATATCAAAACTTTGTAGGGGAGGAAGCAGACCAAGTCAGAGATTTGCATATACTTAGAGCTTTAGCAGTGGAGTCCGGAGAAGCATGGATGGCTTCCCAGTCTATTTTGTCCAAGATGGTGGCTGCCTGCATTTCATCCACTCTTGCCTGACTTTAACAGTAAATGTGCTACAACATTTTCTTCCTGCTTCACCATGCACTGAATCATCCAGTCCCTGAGTCTTGCTTAGATCTCAGAGAACACAAATTACATAATCTAGAAATAAAAACAGAAAACACTAGGAATCACAACCAAATGAAGTATTAAAAACAAACCAAAAAGAAGACTTTTTTTAAAAGATCTTTTTTTAAAAAACACTGAAGTATGGTGGCACACACTTTTAATTCCAGCACTTGGAAGGTAAAGGCAGGTGGATCTCTTTGAGTTTGAGGCCATCTTGATCTATGTAGCAAGTGTTTGTCAGCCAGGTCTATGTAGTAAAACCTTGTCTTTAAACAAACAAAACAATGACCAAAACTAAACCTCTCAAAATATTTAGGAAAGGAGGACGGGGTCCTTTTACCTAGCTTAGGACATTAAATGTTTTTAGAATTCTGACAATCATTTAATGCAAGTTATCTTTTTATATTTTATTTAACAGTTATATAGAGCCTGCTTAATCTCAGGCAGTTTCCCAAACATCTGTAAGTAATACCTTTTAATCTTAACACTCTCATGATATGAATATTATTGTTTTTACTTTGGGGCTGAAAAACTTAGGATACAAAGCGGTCATATGACTATGGCAAGCTCATCCATCTTATGAGTGGTAGTACTAGGTTTGACCTTAGGTAGAAATACCATTAAGTCTGTTCCTTTCAAGGTCTGTGTAGACCATTTCCCTCCATTGCTTCCAAAATTTTTGGAGTTTTTGTTTATACTTAACCCAGATGGGTTTGTGGGATTGTAGACAGCTGACGTTTCTCTCCAGGGAAGTTCCCCCTATTATCAAACCATTCACCCTTTTCGTTTTACATGACTGAGGAGAGAAATATTTGGAAAACTTTCTCTCAGACTTCTAGGCACTTAAGGAGAAACTACTGAGGTACTCTGAAGAATAAAACCAGGCTGATGGGTAAATAACAAATGGAAATCAATCTTTTCCTTTTAGATGATTTTTTTTTTAACTATTACCTCTCCTATTCAAATTCGCTCATCTCCTCCACACACATAAAAGATAATGCTCAAAAGAATTTAAATAGAACAGATATTTATTGGGTATAGCTACAGTGTGACCAATCTAGTCAAGATTATCTAATCATTTCTTTGGTTCTTTATGAAATAAAAAATTTAACATATATCAATCTCATTTAACTCTGTATTTACATTTTATGTAGTTATGACCTTTAATTTAATTTCTGACTGTTATGCCTCCCTTTCAGATTTGCTATGGAATTATATATGGAATGGGAGCTAAGTCTTTAGGAGAGCAGATGGGCATTAAAGAAGATGATGCTGCTTGCTATATCGCCTCGTTCAAGTCCAGATACACAGGTAAGAAGCTAAAGTAGTGAACTTGGTAGGTGTCATTGTTTTATCCAGCTTACCACATTAAGTTGACTTAAAGGGGTTATATAGCAGAATTTTTTTATTAAAATTTCTATTAGAAGTTTTTATTTTTATTTTTATTTTATGTGTATGAATGTATTGTCTGGATGTGTGTAGGTGCGCCCATGTTGTATAGTGCCTGTGGAGGTCAGAAAAGGGTGTTGGATTCCCCTGGAACTAGAGTTAGGTGGTTGTTAGCTGTCTTGTGGGTACTGGGAACCAAACCCAGGTCCTCTGTAAGAGCAGCCAGTGCTCTTAACTGCTGGACCATTTTTCTAGTCCCTTAGTCAGAAGTTTTATCAGGTATTGATTGAGGGCAAGTAGCATTAGTCTTACTGTAGTTATTGATTAAGATAAGCATTTTAAATAAAAGTCAGAGTCAGGAGTATAATAGTAAAGTGTACCTGTTATACATGCTATATAATGTGACTATCCTGAAAATATGGGAATTGACTTGTACTTTGGGTTTAGACAGCTTTAGATTAAAGCAGTAACCATTTATTAACTGTACTAGGAATTCTGATAAAAAAACTTTCATAGGGTAGTTTTGAGTGTCACTTATTTTAAATTATTTCTACTTTGAAAGTTCATTAAAGTGTAATTTAATATAGTAAAAGTCACTTCAGATAGATGATAGATAGATAGATAGATAGGTAGGTAGATAGATAGATAATGAACTTTGCATGTAGTCATATGATCAGTACCACAACCAAGATATAAAACTGAGCCTTCTGTCATCTTTGGTTTTTCATCCTCTTCTATCATCAACTTGAATCCTCCTCCCTTGGTACTGAAGTAATTTGTACTATAAGGCAAAAAGAGTATAAATAGGCTGGGGAAATGGCTCAGCAGTTAAGAACACCTACTGCTGTGTAAGCGATCTGGAGTTCACTCTCCTCCGCCCACATAGGTGACTCATGAATACCTGTGTCTCTAGCTCCAGGAGATCCAGCACTAGCTCTAGCCCCTGCTGGCACCCACAGACACACAGAATAGAATAAACCTCGAACAAATGTTAAAAAGAGTTTACGTATTTAAGAGAAAAAAGCCACCTGAAGGCCAGGACAGACTCAGTCAGTAAAATGTTTGCTGTCTGTGCTGGATAGCTTCATTTGTGAACTTCACACTCCCGAGGAGCGAGAGCCTCAACTGGAGAATTTTTCTTCATCAAATTGGCCTATGGACATATCTGTGAGGCATTTTCTTGATTGTTGAGTAATGTAGGTGGTCCCAGACCATCATGGCTGATACCGCCCCTGGGCAGGTGGTCCTGGGTTGTATAGGGGAGGTGGAGCAAGCTGGTAAGCAGTGTCCTCCATGATCTGTGCTTCAGTCCCTGCCTCCAGGTTCCTGCCTTGAGCTCCTACCTGGGGGCCTTTCCTTCCCATATTGGTTTTGGTCAGTGTTTTATCACAGAAATAGAAAGTGACTAGGATGGTGCAAACATGGGGACCTGAGGTCAGATCCCTAGCACCTACATGCATTCTGTTACATATGTAGTTATTTATGTGTGCATGTATGTGCATGCCACTGTGCATGTCTGGAGGTCAGAAGACAACTTCTCTTTCACTGTGTGGGTCTCAGGGACAAATTCTGGTCGCCAGCATTAGTGGCAGGCGCCTTTACCCACTGAGCCGTCTTGGTGGCCCAATGCAGCTGACGTAAAAAGTGGGGCATGGCAGCACATGGCTGTAATCTCAGTGCTAAAGGCAGAAACAGGAGGGTCCCAGGAGCTGCTGGCCAGCCAGCCCCGGCAGATAATCACAAAAAGTAAGGAGGGGAGCGCTAATGAAAATACCCAACATTGACCTCCGGCCTTCTGGTGCACACCTGCACACATAATACATTAACATGCACACACATCCACCTCATAAACACACACATGTAAACAGACAAGTAAACTAATAAAAGTAATAACTAAATTAAAAATCTTCTAGAAGAATACGAGAGAGAAATCTTTGTGATACTGAGACAGGTAAAGATTTTTTAATGTCATAATAATTCTGAATTAACCGGGAAACACTAAAAGACTTCATAAAAACTTTGAAAACATCTCTCCTCTTTCTCCCACATTTTCAACCTCCTTCCTCCAAGTGGCTCCATTATCCCACCCTCCCTCCAATAACACCTGTCTCCTGCCAGCCCTCTTTCCTGAGTGCCCCTCCCCCGTCACCACGTGCTCATCCCTCCCTCCTCCCCTCACTTCTCCACTCCCCTATAACGTCTGTTCCCTGCTGCCCCCTCCTTTGGGCTGTTTCTTCCTCTTTATTCCTTTCATTTTCCTGACTCCTCGTGTTACATCAGGAGATATGCCCACATATAAGGGATTGGTGCTACGATCTGCAAACAAGGGAGAATGTGCATCACTTGATTTTCTGTGTTTGTGTTACTTCGCTTAGCAGAACACTCTCTAGCTCCACCCATTTACCTGCAAATTTCATTATTTCATATTTTCTTGGTGCCGAGTAGAACTTCATTGTGTAAATGCACCACATTTTCCTTATCCATTCATCAGCTCAGGGACACTCAGGTTGTTTCCATTTCTTAGCCACTGTGAAGAGAGCAGCAACAAACATGAATGTACAGGTCTCTGTACAGTAGGATGAGTCCTTTGGGTATGTGCCATGGAGTGGTATAACTGGATCACATGGTAGATTCACTTTTAGTTTTTCAGAGTTCTTCGCACTGCTTTCCATAGTGGTTGCACGAGTTTGCAATCCCACCAGCAGAGAATGAACGTTCCCCTTTCTCTACATCCTTGCCAGCATTTGGTGTCTTTTGTTTTCTTGATCTTAGCCTGTCTGACCAGGGTAAGATGGAATTGTAGAGTGTTTTTTATCTGCATTTCTATAATTACTAAGGATGTTTTGCACTTTTTGAGGGTGTTTCTTAGCCATTTTTATTTCTTCCTTTGAGAACATTCTGTTCAGTCCTTATATTGGGTCATTTATTTTAGAGAATAAGTGACTTCAGAGGGAAACAGAGGCTTTCAGGCCACTGGAAGCTTGCACATATGAACTTGTGGCAATGCTGGCATTGAGCACACAATCCGTGCCAACTGAATCAGTCAAGGCCCAGAGTGGAGCCAGTGGACAGCTGGCTGGCTCTAGCCTGGGAGCTACTGGCTGAGGGAGTATAGACTTTACTTACAATCTCTAGATAGGCTGACTAGACTTCCAGTGGATGAATTTTCACCAAAGGACATCTGGTTACAACTGCTTGACTAGATAGGACTTAACGTGTATAGAGAGATGCATGAGGTCTGGAGGACTGGGGCAGTGTGGGTGGATGGAGGAGGGGCAATACACTCATACACACTGGAAAAAAAGGAAGACTTGAGAAGGCAAAAGACTGGTGAGTCACCTTGATGAAATGATTCAGCCTGGAGATCCTTATGATTCAGCAGTGGCTTAGACGGCAGAAAACCAAAGCTCTGTGTAGAATATAAATACACTTGAATGCTGTACTATATTTTCAGCAATTCTTTTGAATTTTAAGAAGCAGAACACATGTATTTGTAGCCAATATTTATTATAGCACAGGTATTGATTTTAGTAAGATCTTGCTTTAGATCTTAGTATAGGAAATAAGGAGCTATAGATTGTTTTATGCTGGGAAATGGCAATATCAAAGAGTGAAAGAAGATTAACATGATCAGAAACCAGGATACTGAAAAGGAGTGGAGAATGGTCTCAACATTTTAAGGAACTGGCTCTGTTCTAGAACTTAATTTCTAGGAAGGGGCCAACTATAGTCATAGAATAAAGCGATGCTGATGATTTTCTTTTCTTGACCAAGACTGAATCATAGTATTCATAAAGCCACTGGCCAGTGTATCAAAAGCACTGTCAGGGGAAAAGGCAGAGTGGAACTGTGTAAAAACGATAGCTTTGAACCCAATCAGTCTTTTACAGACAGCTCTATGAACTTTTCTAAGCATTCCTTTTCAGATACATTAATGAATCTAGGAATCCTTTTCTTACAGATTTATTGTTGTCAAAGTATAATTACTGTACTTTGTAAATACTACATCATGTTTGAAACAGTCCTTTTAGAAATATAATGAGCAAGAGAAACTCAATTCATGTTCTCCTGGAGCTTAAAATTCCTTGTCACTGCACACTTAACAGAGTGGCCGTTAGAAAACTATTTCTCGCATTCTCGGAAATCTTCCAAATGAAGTCTCAACTCCAGTTTGTAGTTTGATCCGTCCTTGAATTGGTGGCAGAGGGGCCTCATTTTCCAGAGAACTGAAAAGGAGGCTTTAATCTAGAAGCTGTCATTAGCATTGTGTGTGATATAATTCATTTAATCCTCTAAAAAGCCATTTAGAGAGGGAAGACGTGTCGCCAGTGAATGACGACTGGATTCAGAAAGCCTCTGAGCCATCTTGATGCAAAGGGCTGAGCCTTACAATTCGGAAGATAGGCAATTGTGCTTAATAAGACAGGGACACTGGAGGTGCCTTTTTGCTTTCTGTGTTTCTGCGTTTTCAATATTTTTTCCTAAAATTTAGTAAAAATTGCTTTAATGTTTGCAAAGATGGAGTAGACTTTTACAAAATAAGTAAAAGTGATGATCTTGGTGTATTTAGAATAGCAGAATGTTTTAAGAGGTAAGTCGGTGAGATTTTTAGATGCTACGTCCTCTTTGCCAGTGATATGGCTCCGTTTGGGTTTGGGGCTGTGGATTTGCTAAGACAGTGTATATATGAGCACAAGCTGCCAGAACTTGGAGTTGAAGTTTAAGAGACAAGAGTATGGCAGAAGGAAGAAAAGAGGGAAGTGCATTTCAGGAGAGTGTGTTTCAGAATTTAAAATCCTGGTATGTAATGGACATCTGACCAGCAGTAAGGCAGCCTTGCCAAGACCGAGGGAGAAGCAGCTCTGGGAACCTGACTTTCAGGGAGCACACGGACAGGACATTTGAAAGTAAGGCCTCAGAGAACTTCCTTTCCGGGTTAGAACTCAGATGAATGCAGAGAGGACCTCTTGATGACCCTGTGTGACAGCTAAGAGTAGGGCCTTGTGAATAATCCGAACAAGAGAGAAGCAGGAGTCATGCTGGGATTTGGGTGTGTTTATGTACATTGAAATCAGTGAATGCATTGTAGGATCGACCTTGGTTATAATTATTTCTGTATTTTCTTTGCAGGAATTAATCATTTCATGAGAGAGACAGTGAAGCATTGTAAAAGAGATGGGTTTGTACAGACCATTTTGGGAAGACGCAGATATTTGCCAGGAATCAAAGACAGCAACCCTTATCTTAAAGCTCATGTATGTTAAAATTTCTCTGAGGTTTTAACATGACACGCATTTTAGGAATATTAGCATAATTAATTGGAGTTTCTGAAATAACAATGTCAGCCCTTGGTTTTATTAAGGACTTTTGAAATGATGGCATTGTTTTGAGGAGGCTAAAAGAAACATCTGGTCACATAATACTTCAAGTAAAGATGGTCTGTTTCAGTATGATAATTATGTATTAACTTTGGTGACGAGTTGTAAACAAACTTTTTTTTTGTCCTGGGGATTGAACTTTGGGCTTCATGTATAGCAGGCAAGCACTTTAACATTGGGCTATGACCCATCCTCACCCCTGGCTTTCTGTTTTGTTTTGTTTTGACCTTTTGAGAGAGCACCTCATGGAGTTTCCCGCACTTGTCTTAAACTCACTCTGGAGCACTGAGAGGCTTGAACTTGGGATGCTCTTGCCTCAGTCTCCTGAATAGTTGGGATTACACATCTGCCCCATCAGACTCCACAGAAACATGAGTCTCATTTCTCACTTTCTCACATCAGCAGTTTGTTAACATTCTTCAGCATCATGTTAGCCAGTGATGGTTTCTGGTTTATGTATTTTTAAAAGTGTTTTCATTTTAGAGGTTATTAGGCTATCCAAAATAGTGAACAGGACTACTTTAGTATGTTATAGATCTATTGATGATATGTGCTCAAATTATGATTCAAATTTTTGAAATCATTGGTATTCATGAAAGTAATGGTAGGTATCTGCATATTGAAGTTTCTGCTATATGCAGATCTTCTCATTTTAGAGCCCTGTGTTTTGCCTTCTTCCATAATTTTGCATGCCCGTTGTCTGGCAGCCACAGCTCTCAGGAGACTTGTAGAGGCCTTAGAGGAACAACTGATTTTCTGGTATGTCTTCACTGTCCAGCACCATATATCCACCTGCACATAGCAGCTATTTCCCAGGCTTTTTTTGTTTTGTTTTGTTTTAAATCATCCCTGGTCTTCTGCAAGAGCAACCAGTGCTCTTAACCACGGAGCCATCTCTCTAGCCCCTAATTTCTAGACTTCTTTACTTCCATCCCAGCTGTGGGATTCATTCAAAAAGGCTTTTTCGGTTGAGAAAGAATGGGAAAGTTGAATTAATTTTCTGTCCCAGAGACCTATGATTTTTATGTAGATTTTTTTAAAAGTCCTGGTAATGAAAGAATTGCTCTTGGAACAAAAACCAAGACTATCAGGTTTTCTTAATCTAGATTATATATGATTTGGATATAGAACGTATCCCCAAGCCAGGTTTGGTGACACATGCCTTTAATACCAGCCCTCTGCGAGTTCAAGGCCAACCTGGTCTATTCTAGTAAGTTCCAAGCCAGTCAAAACTTCATAGTGAGACCCTGTGTAAAAAAGTTGTGGGTTGAAGACTTAGTAACCAGTACAGTGTTCAGAAATGAGCTTTTAGGAAATGATAGGATCATGAAGACTCTGACCTAATCAGTGCATCAATCCATTGATGGCTTCATAATTTGGTGACATTGGTAACTGGTGGAATCAGAGAGGTAAAATATGAAAGTGAAGTAAATGTTGTTATACTTGTGTTTGCTTATGTTATAGTCAAACCAGCCCCCAAATTTCAGTGGCTTATAGTGAGAAACTATTTCTCATTCCTGTTATGATTTGGTTGCGTCTAGGATGTGCCCTTTGGCAGAGCTGGACAGCTTCACGGCTCCTTGAATGTGCTGTACGTTAGCCATACTCACACTAGGAAACCGAGGCATCTTATAGCCAGGCACATCACCCCCACCACAGTCCACTTGCCCCACCTGGAATCACCTGAAAAGAGAGCCTCAATTGAGGAGTTTCCTAGATCAGGTTGACCCTGGGAATGTCCATAGGAAATTCTCTTGATTGTTAATTCATGTAATAAGACCCAACCCACTGTGGGTGTCAGCATTCCCTAGCAGGGGATCCTGAACTGTATGACTGCAGAAAGCCAGAGGAAAGCAAGGAAGCAAAGACCCATGTGTTTATCCTCTCTCTGCTATTGCCTGTGGATTTGATGCCTTGAGTTCCTGCCTTGACTTTCCCTCAGTGAGGGACTGCAGTCTGGAATTGTAAGCCTCTTCAGAGTTTATTGTCAGTGTTTTATCAGCAACAGAAATGAAACTGGAAAAGCCATGTATTGGCCTACATAGTATTGCCAAGAAAGGCAACAGTTAATGACGACCCTGCTGCCTACTGCACAGTAGCACATGGTTTCAAGGAGGCGGAGTCAGTGACAGTTGAAATTCAGACACTTTAAAGTGACACCTGACTTTACAGTAGATTCTTCAGCATTTGACAGTTCAATAGTTCCTCACACAGTTTATCTCTTTAACAGATATTTAATGGTGTGTATAGCTTAGGTTACAGGGACCTTCAGGGGAACTCCCAAGTTACTTTGGCATTTTCTGAGACATTTGTGGGTACTAAGACTAGCATCCATAGGCAGGCAGGTTACAGGGGATACTGAAGCAGCCTCCCCGACCCTGTGCTGTTGCTCCCTGCCATGGAGCTCCTGTAGTCCCCACTGCAGAGACCTTCTGACTTCAGTATCCAGAGACCCAGGACCTGCTCTTTCCCTACCTGTTAATGGTCAGTCTCAGCCACCTGTGAGAATCTCTGATTCCCAGACCTTCTGGGGCTAAACTTTGTGTAGGACCAGGGGACCATTAGTATGGGAGATATGCTTAGGACAGTTCAACTTTCATCAAAGAATATTCTACTTATGTTTGTCTAGAATTAAGAGGATTTTCAGGAATAAATCTCTGGAGTGAGGTGAATAAACATATACCATCAGTATTGTAGCTGTTCTAGAGTAAAGTAAGTTTGAGTTACTAGATAATTGTAAGTGTAATACAGTTTGGGGATCCTGATTTGAAGATTTCTAAACCAAAGCTCTCCAGCCTTCTTATGCTTAGTCTGGTCTCATGTAGACAGCCTAGATTGCAGAGCTGTGGATCATTAATGTTGTTACTTGTAGGACACAGCCTAACCCTTGATGTCTACAGATATGAACACTGATCTGTGGGTGCCCAGGGCAAGTATGAAACCATGTTGGCATGTCTCACGGAGTACCTGTGATTGTCTTTTGTAGGCTGAGCGTCAGGCCATCAACACAACAGTCCAAGGATCAGCTGCTGATATAGTTAAAACAGCCACAGTTAACATTCAGAAACAATTAGAGACTTTCTACTCGACCTTCAAATCCCATGGTCATCGGGAGAGTGTGCTCCAAACTAATCAAACAGGTTTGTCCCTCAGTGAGCCTCTAATCCATCTAACATGGTGAAATGATTATACCAGAAAGGCGGGGATAGAGGGGGCATATTTGTGTTTTATTTCTAACAATTCTATAATATTTTGGTACATGATGTCTTTATACTCTCGAAAATTATTATAGCTACCAAAATGTTTTTATTTACTTGGTTATGTATTCTATAATTACCATATTGGAAATTAAAACAGAAATTTCAAACTTGTTTCAACAATTAAAGACAATAAAAATAATTAAAAATAAAATAAGTCTTTAAAAATGGGGGGAGGGCTGCTAGGTAGATTCCTCACTGGTTAAAAGCACCCGCATACTGCTCTTGCAGAGAACTGAGTTTGGTTTCCAACACCCAAGTCAGGCAGTTCACAACAGCTTTTAAGTTCAGTTCCAGGGGATCCAATGCCTTCAGCCTCCTTGGGGGCCTACATTCCCTCCCCCTATACACACATATACAGATAATTATAAATATTAAAAGAAAACCAATGATAAACTTAACCATATTTTACCACAAATAATGTGTTTTTATGAAAGTACATCTTTTCAGAACTAAAAAAAAATTAGTCATGAGTGACTATTTTGTATTTCTAGAAATCTCTTTAATGATTGGCTTGAGAAAATCAATAAAAAACCTTTTTCTACCTTGGCTTCTGAAGCCTCTTGTGATATCACATATTTTGTAACCTTAGAAACCCTTGTGAAATCTAGAGTGATATCTCAATTTTTAGGAGACCTATGTATTTTCAAGGGTATGGGAATTTCAGTCCTAGCTTAGGATGGTTGGCCCTTTGCTATTATTATTATATTAATTTATGAGAGGAAATTGAAAAAGGCAAAACAAACTTACAGTGCTGTTATGAAGATAATTTTTAAAATGGTAGGGATCGTTTGTGGCTGCAGACCACATGGAAGACCTTGATAACATTCCTATTTATGACACTCGGTGTCCTCTGAAGTCTGGAAATATGCTGTCAGGTGACCTCATCACATGTGATCTTTTGCTGATGGTGCTTCTTTTTTTTTTTATCTTCAGAATATTTTCTCTTAGGTTCTCTCCTTATTGCTCATAGAAGTTATTTGTTCTTCTAAGTATGTGACAATCCCCTTTTTCCTCTCCTGTCACCGGTCCATACTTTTGCTTTAAATACCATGTCACTATCAGTGAGACATCAGTCCATGACCACAGCCTTGTTTTAAATGTACAGTTCATTGAGGACACACAGCTTCTGCCTCAGTGACATTTCTAGCCACAGCAAGGCATCTGGGAGGTCCCCTGTGAAACACTGCCTGTCAGAACCAAGTCAGCTCTGGAGTGGGAATCGGGCCCTAGGCCACGTGGTGCTGTTACAGCGGGAGAGGACTCCGTACCCTGGGTGCTCATAGGGAATGAGTAGTTTTAGAGTAAAGCTGTTCATGTTCCGTTTCCTGGCTCCTTTGTTAGCCCTCCTTCTGGGAGGGAGTTACTGGGGTTTTGAGCTTACTAGGTAGCTGGCAGCTAGCTAGTAGCTATTTTCCTGATAGTTCCAAGACTAATGCATCTTATTGTATTAACATTTCCTAGAGTTAGTCAAAATCTCTGAAACAAACAAAACCTTCCCTGCGGTTCATGACATGCTGCTCAGATTTGCTATTTTTCATGGGGCAGGATTGATGCCAAAAAGAAAGCTTCAAGGGATGCTCTGTCCGATCAGAGGAGGATTCTTCATCCTCCAGCTTCATGATGAGCTGTTGTATGAAGTGGCAGAAGAAGACGCTGTTCAGGTATTTGTGCAGTGCACAGTGTGCTCTGTAGGAGGCTGAGACAGGAGTCAGGCTGACAGATTCTCCCCTGCCCGAGTCGTTTGGATTCTCCCTAGCCCGGGGTGGCTATATCACTGTGGAGTCCTTTTAGGAAGAAAAGATGCTAAGCATGCCTAGTTCATACTTAAAGTAAGGAAATTCCTGGTGCAGATATGTTTGTCTAGAGAAATATTAGGTAAGAATTTGGGGTATCGCCCAAGTCTGAACATTGCAAGTTCTGAACATTCTAAGCTGCCTGAGCCCTGTTCACCAGTGAAGAGCAGTGTGGACCACCTGGCTCATTTCCCATTGTTCTAAACATCAGCGGATGCAGAGCTCCAGTGTGGTTTGTCACCTTCTCAGTGGGCTAGCCAGGAGAAATTCTTTGATTGGGTAGAGTATATTAACCTCTTTTTCTTTATTTATAGGTAGCTCAGATTGTCAAAAATGAGATGGAAAGTGCTATAAAACTTTCTGTGAAACTGAAAGTGAAGGTGAAAATAGGTGCCAGCTGGGGAGAGCTACAGGACTTTGATGTGTGACAGTGCAATTGGCCTAGACCAGCTTGGTACAGATATGGTCACCTGGAAAGCACAGAGACTTCCACCTGCTTCATGAACATCAGTTCTCAAGGCTTGATGAGCTTGGGGAAGCAGTTCCACTTTAAGACTTCTTAATGTATATCAAGGTCTAGGCCATGTAGCATCTCAGAATTTTGAGGGGAGGTTTAATGATTATTATACTCATTCCCAAAGAGTATTTATGAATTTGCCTTTCGTAATTTATCGTGGCTTTAAACAGGCTCAGAATGTATGCTTGAACCACGCACTTAGCACTTTGGGTTCTCATCTGAAGGAAGTGGAGCTGCTGCCTCAGTGTTTTATCTCTGTCAGGGACTCGGGCACTAATGTGAATCCCGGGAGCCACAGGCAGACGGAGCTTGGTTTCAGTATACCATTAGGGTAATAAGTGTTGCATATGATCTTCTTCTTCCAATATTAAGACTTCTAAAGTAGAATTTTAAGATAGCATTGGCTGATAAATTAGAATTCTGTATAATAGTAAGACTTGAACTATTGTTGCTTAATCAATTTTCTTCCCTGTTTATGTAATGAAAATATAGGGAATTTTCAAAATAAGCTGTGCCCTTAAGAACTGTCCTGTTCTGTAAGATCAGATACTGACTGCAGCTGAACATAACACTGCGAGGCAGTGAAAACACGTTTGTCAGCCTCTTTAGTGCCTCTGTGTTTGAGATGTGGAGTGAGCACTCATGTTGAAAAGATTGATTTTGTAATCCTATCTGGCCTTTTTGATGTTGAAATAAATTTATGAGAAACTTCATACCAATGTTTCTGTTTTTAGAGAAATTCTGTTTGGTCCTTAAAGAGTATCAAAAACCTTTGTACCTTATTAAATTTTTTCATTTCTCATGAACACATAAGATGTTTATTGTATTCTTAGTCTGTTACCAGAAGATCTCTTTTATGTGTCTTAATTACCATGTAAAAAAAGATACCTGCTTCATAGATAAAGTATAATATATAGTCAGCAGTTGGGCATTATTGCACAGGGACTCAAGTATGGTTGGATGGGCAGGGGGTAGTAGGCATAGAGTGGCAGAGATAGGAAGGAAAGTATATCATTGTTTCTTAAGGTTTCCATTTACTTATTTGTTTGTTAATTATTTTATTTATTTGAGAAAGGGCTTCACTGCATAGCCCAGGCTAGCCTAAAACTCTGTCCATATTCCTCAGCCTCCTAAATGCTGGGATTATAGGCATGAGCCTCCACTCCCTGTTTTATTTTTGGAGTTTTCCTATATTCATCTGTATACCATGTGTCTCAAAGAGAAAAGCTCTAACGCTGTTATTTTTCAGTGGGCTTAAGACCTAGCTGTAGCTAAAATTCCTTCTGGGAGGTGCAAAGGACTTCTGGTCCCCTTTTCCCTTGGTCCTTATGACAAAGTGAGGCCTAATTTCACCAGACTGTATTCTGGGAAACCAGTGAGTTTATTGGGCTTACTTACAGAGCAGTGGATGAGGGTTTACTTACAGGAGTGTGGGTGTTCCCCTCCTAAGTCTGCACTAAAAATTCTCCATCCAGGTGTGGATCGTGACGTCCCCACTGCTGCACAAAATGGTGAGTGCCTCCCCTCAGCTTCCTCAGTTTATATGTCCTTATTCCCCACCCCGTGCAACTAGAGCCAGCTGGTTGGTTAGCAGGTATGGCTGATCTCCCTTTCTTGCTGAGAGTAAGTCAAAAGCTTAGTTGTAATGATCTTTGGCAGGTAGCTGCAACCAAGCTTGGGAGGCAGGCAGTTGGATCTTGTGAGTTAAGGCCAGCCTGGTCTACATAGCAAGTGCCAGACCAGCAGGACCTATATAGTGAGAAAAAAAGACAGAGAGAAAGAGACAGAGACAGATGGGAGGAGGCAGGGATATCTAGAATCAAAGATAAAGGATTATAATATTTGACTACATTAAAAAGAAAAATCCTCAGTATTAAAACTAAAAGACTTCTGAATATTAATGCAAATGACAGTTGTCTAAAAAAAAAAAAAAGTAAAACAACAGTTTGTGGAAAGATACCCTGCTGTCAACCTCCACATGCACCTATGGAGTGAGTGTGCACGGGTACACATGCATATGTACACATAGAGTATGCACACACACTAACGGAAAAGCCCTGAACATATTAAGTACAGAAGGATTATATCTCGACGTAATACAGGTTATATATGAGAAAGCCACATCCCACTGGACGGGGTAAAAATTAAAAGCAGTTCCTCTAAGATCATGAGAGTCCCATCTTACTGCTCTTATTGAATGTAGTTCTAGAAGTTTTAGAGCAATTAGGCAAGAGAAATAAAAGGGAAATTCAAATAGGAAAAAGAAAATTTACTACTATTAGCAGACCATATGATTCTATACATAGGAAAAAACTAAAGAACCCAAACTGTTATTAGAAGAAATAAAGGGATTCTGAGTTAACATGCAAAATTAAAAGTATATATCAAAATCAGCCAGACCTGGTAGTGCACACGTTTAATCCCAGTGCTTGGTAGGCAGAGGCAGGTGGATCTCTGTGAGTTCCAGGCCAGCTGAACTGTCTCAAAAAGACCGGAAAACAGACAAAATCAGTGTGTTTTCTATACACTGACACTGAATTTACTCAGAAAGAAATCGCAGTCTTGCAGTCTTATTCTACGCGCGCGCACGCACACACACACACACACACCTTAAGATAAAATCTTCTACAACAAAAATTACCAAACACTGAAGAGACTGAAGACACTCAAAGATGGAAAGATCTTTCATAGATCTTGGATTGAAGAATTATGGTAATACTACCAAAGCAAATCTACAATTTCAGTATGATTCTTATCAAAATATAAAACATTCTTCACAGAATTAGAGCTAACCAGACTTCTGAATATTAAAGCAAACAAGATTTGTCTCCAAAAAAAAAAAGGAGATAACAGCATGTGGTAGAGTGAGCAATAATACATACATGTTTGATTGTCAGAGTCAAAGAAATTAAAAAGCCTCCCAAACTGGAAGTGTCATGAACTTGGTCTCAAGAAAATAAAAGAGGAGACCCAAATTAACAGAATCAGAGATCAACGTGACAGTAAACTCCAAAGACATTCAGAACATTATCAAGAAATAGTTTAAAAACCTATACTCCATTAAATTAGAAAACCTAAAAGAAATAAATTTCTAGATTCATCCAGACCATCAGAGTTAAACCAAGATGAGATGAACAACTTAACAAACTCATAATGAACAACTTAAGACTTGTAACGAACAAGATGATTAAAAAGTAATAAAAAGTCTTCAAACTTGGGGCTGGAGAGATGGCTCAGTGGTTACGAGCACTGGCTGCTCTTGCAGAGGACGCGAGTTCAATTCCCAGAATCCACATGGTGACTAACAACAGTCCATAACTCCTGTTCCAGAGAATCCAACACCCTCTTCTGACTTCTGCAGGCATTGCATGACATGGGTGCTCTTACACAGATGCAGGTAATACACTCATATACATAAAATAATTATAAACAAAAATAGTTTTAAAAGTCTTCCATCTAAAAATAACCCAGATCCAGATGAGTTTACAGCAGATTTCTAGCAGACAGATTTTTAAAGAAGAGCTATAACTAATAAAACAACAACAAGAACAAAAGAGTCAGATGGAGTACTTCTAAACACCCACAAAGCCTGTATTACTCTGATATCCAGATCCGGTAAAGACATAACAAAAAATAAAAATAAAACACTAGACCAATATTCCTAATGGACATAGATGCAGAAATTGTCAATAAAATACTTGTGAACTGAATACAATCATATATCAAAAATATCACCTACCAGGATCAAGTTGGCTTTATGCCAAGATGTAGGGATAGCTCAACCTATGCAAATCAATTAATGCGATAAAATTACATGATCATTCAATAGCTGCAGGAAAGGTTCTTGACAAAAATCCAACATGACTTTATGATAAAAGTCCTAGAGAGACTAGGACTAGAGGGAACATGCCTCAACATACTAAAGGCTGTGTATGGCACACCCTCAGCCAACATCATGCTAAATGGGAGAAAACACATTAAAATCAGGAATGATACAGGGCTGTCCGCTGTCCCCACTCCTTTTCATTATAATGCTTGAAGGCCTAGCAAGAACAATAAAGAAGGAAATCTATAGGGTATGAATTGGAAAAGAAGTCAAATCATCCCTTTTGGCAGATAATGTTATGCATAAGGGATCCCAACAATTCCACCAAACTAGGAATGATCAAAACGTTCAGCAAAGTGGCAGGATACAAATCAGAAGAATCAGTAAGTAGCCTTTCTATAAACCAGTACTGAGCACGATGACAAAGGGGGCACCAGGCTGCTGGAGGAAACGTAAACCAGTGAAGCTGTTATGGGAACCAGTAGAAAAGGGCTTCAAAAACCTAAAAATAGGTCAACAATATAATCTATCACTCCTGGGAACTCACCCACAGGACTCCGAGTCAACACATCACAGAGACGTTTTCACACCAGTGTCTATTGTGGCAGTATTCATAGTAACTAAATTTAGAACCAACCTATGTGTCCAATAGCAGTAATAAAGAAAATATGCTATACTCAATTGAAATAATGGAATTATGCCAGTGCAGAAAAATGGATACAACTGGAGATAACCGCACTAGATGAACTAAGAAAGACTAATACATTTTCTCATTTGTGGTTCCTAGATTTTATATAGATACATAAAACCCCATATCTATATATAACATAGAAACAGATCTCGGGTAGCAAAGGGGATTAAAGGGAAGGAGAGGGAAGAAAGGAGATAGACTCAGTGTAAATTTCATGCTTATGTGAAAATGTACTTATGTAACACAGTACTATGTGCCATAACTGCACAATGAAAAGAAAAACCCATGATATTTAAAATAGTTAAATATTGGCTGGATTTCCAACCCAACTCAAAGCCCTCTATTTCAGCCACAAAACAGCTGTCTGTTATAAAAGGCAGAAGAAAATGCCATTGAAGCACAAATAATACAACAGAATTGAAAACTTTTATTTTTATAATTTTATTTTGAAATAAACTCAAATCTAAATAAAAGTTTCAAGAATAGTACAAAGAATCATAATCAAGTGGAAATCACACTCAAGTTTTGATAATTGCTCCATTTATGTCATGACATTAATGGCAAATTGTCTCAGTCTAAGATTACGTGTTACATGCCGTTGTCATTTCTCCACTTCCTAGATCTGGAATTTCTACCTTTCCCTGTCTTCATGACACTGAAGACAGCTATATGGGGAAGTCACTTATAGAATGTCATTAGGTCCAGTTCTTTTCAAATGTCCACAGGACTAGACTCAGAGTGTGCATTTTGGCAGGAATGTCCTGTTCTTTTCAAAGGCAGTTACACTATTGATTTGTCCCATTACTGGTGGAAGGACTTCAATCCCTCAGTAGTATGGTATCTGTTTTTGAATGTAAATTTTCTTTTTGATTGACGATATTTTGGAAGATACTTGAGGACTATGTATGTAAATCATCCTATACCTACATCCCACTTCACCGCAGTAGTTTGAGCACTGATTGGTATTTATTGCCCAAAATATTCTTACAATGGTTATCAAATACCAGTTTTAAAATTCCATTTGTTGGCTGACATCCTATTATAAGGAAGAACTTTCTCCCCATTTGTTCATGTCAGTCTGAACTCATGGGTGCATATTTTATTCCATTACTATCATTACTTTACATGGTCATTTTCCCTGACTTTGTCTATGTAGGCTCTTTCAAGCTGTTTCTGCGTTCTTTTGACACATCACCATCTTTCTTTGAATACTTTATTTTCTGATACAATACTATGTTCCAGCATTGAAACAATCATTCTTTACAAGAAGCTTCAACATATTTAGCAAGGAAGAATATTTGAAATCAAAACCCAGCATGAGTTGTATTCACTGCTCGTGTGTGTGTGTGTGTGTGTGTGTGTGTGTGTGTGTGTGTGTGTACGGTGTTTCTAGTCTTTTCAATGTTCAGAATTAGGAAATATATATGTACAAGCACACACCTTTATAGTACATACATACGTAAAGTCTGTATATCTCTATGTGTATCTATGTGTATATCTATTTTTATAGATACAAATATATATGCACAAACATACAAAGTTCACATTCTAATCAACATTACAAGGTTTAGTCTACCTTTCCCTTTTTAAGAAGTTTTATTTTTCATTGACAATTATATGTATTGACAGGGCATAATTTGATATTTTTATACACGAATGCTTGTGGAATGATTAATTCAAGCTAACTAGCACAATTACCTCACCTATCATTTCTTTGTGGCCAGAACATTTAAAAATTCTCTTATTTATCTATGTGAATCATAATTGTTATGAACTTAGTTACTTTGCTGTGTGAAGAAGCACCAAAATTTATAGGCGTGCTAGTCTTCCCTTTTAATTGTATTTCCGCCTCCGTTCTCCACCGCCGAGAAACTTGGCTTCCATAGTCTCAGCCGCCACCCACTCCAGGTCCATGCTCCTGTGCGCTGCGCCTATCGCTGTCCCGGTGAGGTCACTCTCTGTATGGGGTTGCTTCAGGTGTGGATGACTTTTGAGGATAATGAATAGAAGAAAAGCAGGAGGAAGAAGCGGGGGTGGAGGATGGGATGCGAGAGAGGCAAAATGAAGACAGGACAGAGGAAGTAGGGAAGAAAGGGAAGGAAGTAGGAAGTCAAGATAGGGAATGCGAGTTTGCAAGCCTAAATCACCGTAATCGGAAGATGAAATAAATTGACCCCCTTGAGAAAGCTCTAAAAGACTGGCACTTGTAGTTTAGAGGATCTATAATTTACTCTTTCAATCAGTTGTATTTTCTAGCCTAGGATTGGTTATTTTTTTTTTTTTTCAGTTTTTACATGGAGCCAACAGTAGGAGAAAACTTGCGGAAATGAGGACATTTTCCTAAGACAATTAGACCTTGGAAGAATGCAGTAAGCTGGCTGAGGCCACAGCGTAATTCATAAATGAAAAGTGTTTGAAGAGGAATTTCTGGTGCTGGGGAAAGCACTAAGACACACCGAGACTTGCCTCTGGGATTTCAGGACGCTGACCGTGAGCACGAGGGGGCGGTATGAGCGCACAGCAGATTACATTTTAAGCCCGTGGGGAAGAAGGGGAGCAGAGGTTTGCAACGCCTAGTCCGGGAGTCTGTGCCACCTGTGTCTGATGGCACGCTTAGAATAAAAGTTTGCAATTCAATTATATCCTTGCGAGTTGTCTTTAAAAACTTCCAATAAAATGCTACATAAGTTCCATATTTGATAGAAAATTTGAATAACTATTTCTAACCTGTTCAGCTAATTAATTCTAAAAGGATGCACACATTTTGGGAACCTGGGTTTAGTTTTCTTTCTCTATTTAGCTCCCATCCCCTCCCTGTCTTTCAAAAACACTCATACTTGGCAAAACCATTGTTGAGTTTGCAAATGAGGACTTCACCTCTATATTTAATCTTGGCAAAAATCAGCAGTGTATGACATCATGACATAAGAGAGCATCTATGTACAAACATATACAATTTTATTGATATCTCTACAGACTACAAGAATTTTAGGTATAGTCACAATTTGCTGAGTGCAACAGAAAAATAGTAATTTGTCATTTTCTGAAAAGATGCAAAAATTCTGAAGGTGAAAGAAAGATACATTAATGGTGTCATTTCTTATTTCCTAGAATAAAACATCACATAATTAAGTACTAAAATTATAGGTTATTAGAGATTTTGATCCTGTGTACAACTGTTCAAAACCACCACCTAGTTTCTTTTCTGGGTTTGCGTTGAGAATCGGGGGCCAAGAGGAGGGAAGCAGTGTGGGAGGCAGACACTAATTTGTTCTGTGTTATTGCCATTAATTGGCTGGACACTCCCTTCTGAAGGTGTAAGCACTTTCTCAGGGCACTAGTGGTCAGACAGTGAATCACAGGTATTTTTTTCCCTTTAAGCATATATCCAACAACTAAGAGAATAAGTTCAAGTGGACCTGGAAGCTTTGATTGAGACAACAAACAAAAAAGAGGAAGTCTTCTCCCTGTTTGCTAAGATCAAGTCCACTAAAATACCTCTAGCTGAACAGGTACCAAGGTGTCCTCCAAAAGAAGAATGAATAAATTTGGACCTGACTTAGTACATGCTTATTTTGGGAATTTTTATTGTCTAGGATATTGAAAATCAGTTTTGCCACTTAGCTTTATATACTGCCGAATTTACTGTGACATTTCTAGTATCTTGTGATATCACATGTAAAAGACAAAACTTTGACTAGAAATAAATATCAAGTCATATAATAATATTACAATTATTAAGAGTTGATGGTCAGAAATTTGTCCTTTTGTTCTGTGAGAGTGCAGAATAAATAACAATCAAGACAACACTGTGTCTCTTGCATTTTACTTTCCCTGATCCCTCAGAAGTAGCTGAGACAGCAGCTTGTCTTCCTTGGTTGGCTATAAGGCAGTGGTTAACAACTCTAGCTGGACATTAGACACTTTGGGGGCTTTCAAAAATAGTGATGGTCTGTTCCCATTCTAAGGAATTTTGAAATTATTGGGCATTTAAAATATTTTATTTATTTGCATTTTTTATGTGTATATGTGTATGCCCTTGGAGGTCAGAAGAGGGTGTTGGATCCCCTGGAACTGGAGCTACAGATGGCTGTTAACTGCCAAGTGAGGCCTGGGACTCGAACTCAGCTCTTCTGCAAGAGCAGCCAGTGCTTTTAACCACTTAGCCATCTCTCCAGCCTGATAATTGGGTATTTAAAAGTCTCAAGTGATTGTTATGTATAGACAAGGCTGTCAGTCATTCTTCCAGGAAAATACATAAATAAAGGCATTCTTCTGTGCTTCTGGTTCCATCAAAACCTCCCCACTTCCGGCAGACTCACATGTCACTCCCTACACCCACACTCTTGTTCTACACTGGCACTTTCTTCTCCTTTCCTTGG
Source organism: Eospalax fontanierii (assembly GCA_035773235.1). Taxonomy (NCBI): domain Eukaryota; kingdom Metazoa; phylum Chordata; class Mammalia; order Rodentia; family Spalacidae; genus Eospalax; species Eospalax fontanierii. The sequence continues at coordinate 61,447,518 of CM069534.1, read as the reverse complement.
TCAGATCTTTCTTACATTCAGGGATATGTGGTCTGCAGATATTCACATTGAACTCACTGGCGTCCTGGAATTGTGCATGGGAGAGATGATGCTCAATCTATGTAAGTGGCAGGTATTTCTCTGACTGCAAGCAATGTGCATAGAAAACAGGACTCACCCACGATGGGGTTGAATGACAGCAAGTGGAGGCTGTGAAGCTACCGTTTAACACTGAGAAAGCAAAACCTGACCACCAAGCTGATCTTTAGCATGGACTGCTCTGAACCAATGCAATCAGGGTACAGTGTTTGTTTGTCTCCATGAGGAAGCCCGTGACATTAAGATAGATTCTGATCCTAAAACAAGGAAAAGATTTTCAGTTTTCTTTTCTAGACTAGCTTCATTTTTTCCCCTCCATCCAAACTCTTGATAGCCAAGTATCTCAAAGAACCTACCTTAACCTCAACGAATCTCAGGCCTAGATTTTTACTTATTGAGAATCAATTTCAAAAGATTTAGAAAATGTTTCTATGTTTGAACTGCTGGAAAATACCTCAGTTTTGACACAGTACATCTAAAGCTGCAGTCACACAATGACCCTCATGGTACTAGAGCACAAAGCCTGGGACTTGATGAAAGGGAGGGAACAAGGTCAGCAGCACATTTCTTACAGAGGATTGAAAAAGTAATAACTCAATCATCCTCCATCCAAACCCGAGATAAATGGATGATTTCAATTTAGGAATTATGGACTACATTATTAGAATCAGGGAGCACACTTCTTTCTTTTTATCACTGGTGAATAATAGAATGAAAAGTCCATTTTCTGTTTGAACACTGAAAGGGCTTTTCTGTTGAGGGAGTCATAAGGAGGTAAAGTCACATGATGCTTTGCAAACCTTGTCTTCTGATGTCACGTAGTAGATAATGTAATTTTGATGGTAACCAAGGCTTGGGGTCATCTTCTGCAGCATTGTTAAAGTTTCTGGGTGATTTTTCTTATGGCCCAAGAGAGAAGAGAGACGAGAAAATGCAAAAGCTTATATGTATCAACAATACTCATTCCCCAAGACGATGATAAAGTAGTGGTGGTGGTGAGTGTGTGTGTGTGTGAGTGTGTGTGTGTGTGTGTACACTAAGGTTAATGTAATGGAACAGAAAAGTTCAAAGAGAAAAATCATATCTATGTTAAATTCTTGTTATTGCTATCTTGTTGAATTATAAAAATAATTTTGATACAGTAAAACCTCATTAATTTGGATTCTGCTAATCATCAGTTTGTGGGATGAAGTTACCCTTAAATTAAGGGTTTATAAAACAATTTTGTAAGTACATTTTAGCTTTAAACACTTAAAAGAACATGTTTGTTTGAAGCATGTCAGAAGCACCTATTCCAAACGGTGTGCTATTTATAACCTTTTTGATGTATTCATTGAAGTCACAATTTTAAGGGCTTCTATTGTGAAATGATGTAATGTCCTTTTCTGATATATTCTCTGTGTGCTTTGAAATAGTCTATAATTGTTAGTTTTTGCTGATTCTGCAGCACATTGTATTTTATTGCATATGAATCACACATATAATTTGGGGCATGATTTACCTTGTCAGGACAATGTGCTCTTATTGTGCAGTTTTTCTATAAGACATATGCTATGTATCTCACAGTCTTTGTCTTTAAATGATGTAAAATAGTAGCTCTCAATTGGCAGCAATTTTGGCAATGGCAGGAGATATTTTTGACTATCATTATTAAAGGGTTCCTACTGGCATCTAAAGGACAGAAGTCAAGGACATTGCTAACATCCTACAATATACTGGATAGTCACCCATAAGAAAAAATTTTGTTTTAATAGTGTTGCTACTGAAAAATCTTGCTATAAAACAAGTCAGATGTTTGTGGTATAGCAGTCTGAACTTGGGGTTTTGAACATGGTAGGCAAGCACTCTACCACTGAGCTACACCTCTAAAACAAGTTAAATCTTACTGCAAATTTCAGCAATATTTAATTCAATGCTACTTTGGACTGAATTTTATGCTATTAAAGAAAAGAAATACTTTACCCCTAGATTATTTTTTTAAGGTAGAAATGTTATAGTATCCAAAAAACCAGCAACCTAGATCTTTAAAGCTGATGGCGTAAATTGGGTGTTGCAAATTTGGCTGCCTATGCTTTCCAGATTCTGGCCTCAACTCTCTTTAATATTTTTACAGTGTGAGTACATGTATCATGTTTGTATTTCCAAGTGCAGTCCTGTCATGTTAAGGTTATGACAGGAGGTGGAGAGATTTCTGGGCAGACATTTTGAAGAAATCAGGAGAATTCAAGGATTGGAGAGATGCTACTCTCGTATGCATTTTCTCAATCTTCTAATTATCTTTGCTATTTTCAAAATCACTGAGAAAAATTTACAGGAATGACCACTTCAAATAAAAAATGTAAAGCCAATAAAAATGATATTTTGGCTATTAATTTGGACTCAAGGAGATGGTGATTTCTTAAACACAAATGTAAATCTAGTAAGCCTTTATGTAACCAAAATTTAACAAATCAGTCCCATACTTTAAGACTTAATTAAAACTTCATTAAAATTGAATAAATTAGTCCCATAATTTAAGATTAAAAATGACAATATATTATAAGGTGAGTCCTAAGACTTTGACTTCTAGCAGCATGTTAAACAGTGTGAGTAGGAGTCTTTACTCTGTTTTGTTTTTATTACTCTGTTGGGTTTGATAGATAAATTTAATCACACAAAAGATGATCTTCATTTTTTGAAAGTTTTAAAGATGTTTGCTATTAACTGACACATATTTGTGATTTACATTACTTAACCTAATTAGGGACAAAATTATTGATTTTTCATCATTAAATTATCTATGGATTTGGGTTATCTATAATAATGACTGAGGGCCAAGCTAGCTAAAACATCACTGCATTTCATAAAGGTTCCCATTAATAAGTATTGAACCCAAAAGTATTTTCTAATGAAAGCCCTTGTTAATCAGAACTGCAATAAACCAGAATTTCTTTCCCAAACATTAACTGAGGTTTTACTGAATCACATAAAAGAGAATGACCACTTTGGTCTGTGAATGTCAAGCTGCAAAAGCACCTTGGGATTGTAGACCCTATTGGGTTTAAACAGTAATATACTGTGTAATTGGCAGACAAGGATACAAACGGTGCTTTAAAAATATATCACTTTAGAAACTGAAACTGGGGTGTGTGAAATTTCACTCTTTGTGAAATCAATTCTCAAATCTAACTGCATTGTTCCTACCATCTAGTTTCTGCAAATTTATCACTAACTCCCCTGTAGAGTACAAACCAGGCTGAAAAAGTGCTTTGAGGTGATTCAACCCTGCATGGTTTATGACTAAAAATATCATCCATTCTGAAGGTGATAGAAATGGAAATAAAGGTGTTGGGAATAATTTATTCTAGGAGCAATACTTGACTCTGAATGAGAACTGTCAACAACACAAAATACTCTGGAGAGAGAAGGATGTTAATCATATTCTTCCCATAAGAATTATAATGTCCTAGTATAATGAAAGTTACAGATGAGAAGACTGAGTTTTTGTTTTGTTTTTCTTTTCAGTTGGGTATGGCAAAAACACTTGAAATGCATTGATATCTTCTAATGCATATTTTTTAAATTGTTGGGTGTGGCCCAATTTATAAAAATAGTTTACCATAAATCCTTTTTCTTCTGTTATAACATGCTTTTTTTTCCTCTTAAGATGTTAATTTATCATGCAAAGATTTTTTTTTTCATTAAGTGCATTAATGCTTTTGTTTGTACAGGAATTTTCAAATCAAAAGGACTTCCCATAGTTTCTAAATATAAATTCTTAGCAAATTACATGCCAAGATGATAACATCCATTCCACATGGGGAGAAGGCAAATTCAGCCATTATCTTGGGAGTTTAACCAGCGTTCCAGTCTTCAGGTTGTACAGCGTCTTTGTCTTTGATAAGTCTCCTTTATGATAACTTCAGATGGACTAAAATGAACATTTTGTAGAAGAAACTGGTTTCTAGCAGTTGAATAGTGATGCTGGGAATAAATTTGGTTTCCCTGAATTATGGTTTCTCAAAGCAGTCACAGCTTCTTTAGAAGTTTAGAACTGGTACCATTTCTTATCCTTATATTTCAGCATTAACTGGAAAGAGAAAAATAGCAATCATAAGATACTACAAAAATCTTTAAAGTGCTATTCAGCGAGTCAATATTTAGCTAGCTAATCAAAAATTTGTTTCAAAACATAGTAGAACTGTATGGTGTCTTATTTTGTCGACTAAAGAACATAGGAGGAAAGTTTTAAAAAACAAACACTTAAACTATATGGACTTAACTGAGAGGAAATGCTGCGTAATGTCTGAGACAAAACGGAAGATGTGGCTCCTGTCTTCTACTGACCTTCACCCTTTTTTGGGCGGGAGGGCATATAATCTCCCTACATACCTTTCAAGCAAAAATACAGACCTTCTGTATCAGAATCAATGAATAATTCATCCTGAAGGTAAAGAAATATCAACTTATTATAGTATTTACATTTTTTGCGTTATGGCACTTAGGGGATTTCAGTGAGCCTGGGTCTCATACATGACATTTCTGTTTATGCTTTATTTTTTAAAATATTTTATTTATTATTTAATTTTATGTTATGAGTGCATGTATATACATGTACCAGTGTCATACAATGCCTGAAGAGGTCAGAAGAGGGCATCAGATCCCTGGAACTGGAATTACAGACAGTTGTTAGTGCTGGGAATCAAACCTGGGTCATCTGCAAGAGCAGCCAGTACTCTTAGCCACTGAGCCATCTCTCCAGGCCTGTTTAGCCTTTCTTATGTAGGGCTTATATGTTTAAATAGGCCAGTATATGGAGATGCCTATGTTTACTTAGTTTACCTCATGTGCATGTTTGGAAAAGGCTTCTGCGCTGGTCATCATGCCTGCAGTCTTCTCTTCCAGCTCTCCCAGCCTCTGTCCTCTCTCATCAAGTGCAATCCGGGCTCGGGTCAACTCTCCCATCACACCCCCTGCAGCGCCTTTCATCCCTTCTATGCTACCTGGTCCAGGAATGTGCTGAGCAAGGCTGCGGGATGCTTTTCCTGCTGAAGCTTCCCCAACTGAGGATTTAAGCCACAGAAATTTAAAACATGTTAGGAATTCAAATAGTTAGAGTGGTCACCAAGACAAAATACTCATTAGTACCACCATCACAATTTTCATCAAAAGAGTGTCATGTATGTAGATGTGTTGAAAGTAAGAGTACTTAAGAAAAATGTGTATGGGAGAAGCTGTGGAAGGCATGGTTATCATATGCCTTTATGCATATGTGATGTGTGTATGAAGGTGCTTTTTCCATATAATATGGTATAACTGCATTTCTTCTCCTTTTTGTGTATATGTATATGCATATGCATGTGTGTGGACACATATGTTCATATGCATGTGGAGGCCAGAGGTTAACCTCAGTGTTCCTCAGGTGCTGTCTATCATCTTTTTTTCTAAAATAGTTATTTCTTTCTCTCTCTCTTTCTCTTTCCCCCTCTCTTTCTTTATGCATGTGGGGGAGAGGGTAAGCTTATGCCATGGCACAGCTGTGGAGGCCGGAGGACAACCTATGGGAATTGACTCTTTCCCTCCACTATGTGAGTCCCAAGGATTGTTGGCAAGTGCCTCCACCTGCTGAGCCATCTCACTGGCCCCATTAATTTTTTTTTTTTTTTTGATAAAGGGTATCTCATTTGGCCTGGCACTCACCAAGTCAACTAGGCTAGCTGGCCAATGAGTCCCAGGGATTCTCTGTCTCCATTTCCCTAGCACTAGGATTTCACCCCCATACCACCTTGCCTGTTTTTTTTTTCCATGGGTTCTGAGGAATGAATTTAGTTTTTGATGTTTGCAAGGCAAACACTCTACTGACTGAACTATCTCTTTAGTCTCTTAATTGCATTTGTAGCGACATGGATAAATGGAATTCTCAAAACATGCAAAACCTCATGTTTAACACAAACAGTGGTTTGTTCCAAGCTCAAGCTTGACCACTTACTTAAATTTCTGCCACATCTTCTCTGCTAATCTTTTATATCAGCTGTTGTAGACCACAGACCCTCTCCCACTATTTCTTCTGTATACTAGAGAATTGGGCATAGGAGTATATAAATAGATGTGTTGGAATTTGTGGCTTTATGAAAGATTAAGTTTTCCAGTTAGTTACAAAGTTCTGTTTCATTCAATTTAAGTAAAAGCAAACAAGTTTTTATTCAAAATAGTTATCTTTTCCAGATGTGTTAGCACAGGCCTGTAACCCCAGCTCTTGTGAGATAGAAGCAGAGGATCAAGCTCGTGTGCTTTACACAGATAAATCCTTTCACAAAATAAAACACAATACACAGCTATCTTGGCAGAAATTCCATGAACATTTTAAGTGATGTAACACTTAAAATCTGGGCTTTTAAAAATAAGAGCCTCATTGAAGGATAATGCACATACCATAAAAGTTACCCTTAAAAAACCCACACAATTACTGATTTTTGATATCTTCACAAAGTTGTTCAAGTACAACCACTATCTGACTTAAGAATACTTTAAAAATAATTTTTATTTATTTTATTAATGTTTTTATTGAATCATTGCATGTTTCATACAGAACATCTCAATCAGTCTTAATCATCTTTATATCCTTTCCCCACTGGCACCCCCATAGTCCCCTAACTGGAATCCATACATTCTTTCATCTGTGTTAAGGCTTAATGTGTCAAGTTGGTGTCCCCAAGTGACTTCAGTGCAGGTTCATCTACTGAGGTCTGGTCAGCCTACCCAGGTTCCCCTGCTTTTGGAAGACTAGTCCCTCCACCCAATAGTAATCAATTGCCAATATTTCTTAAGCAGAGGCTGGGGTCTGCTACCCATTTCCCCAGGTCCATGCTGGGTTTTTGACTGCTTGAGTTTACATGGATCTTGAGCATGCTGAAAGGATTTGCTGTAGGTTCATATGTGCAGGGTACCAGGAGCTTCTTGGATTCTATTTTCATAGAGTTATGCACCCCCTCACTGACTTTTACAATTTTTCCATCCCCTCTTCTGCAAGTCTCTGAGTTCTGGGTAAGTGAAACTTGATATAAGAGTCCTGTCCAGAGACCCACACTCTGCAGATTCCTGATCTCTATGATTTAGCCATTTGTGACCTTTTATGTTACTGGCCCTTTGTTGCATGTTGGAGCTTCAATGAAAGTTGAGAGATTCATTGGTGTCTTCTTTACCCCTTGTTCTATATTGTATGAGCCTTGGTTATGGGAAATGGATTGTAGATGTGCTGCTTAGGCAATTCACAGACAATGTCTGTGTGTGACCATCTGTGGCACGCTGCATTAGTCACCGTCTGGTGCAAAAGAAGCTTCTTTGATGAGTGGTGACTGGGATACTTGACTGTAAAGATAAGGATAAAGATTTGCATTTAGTGAGAAGTTACATTAGCCTACGGATGTAACAGTCTTGGAGATTTTTCTAGGATCTATGACCTCTTCAGCCATGTGTATTTGGCTATGATTACAGCACCATACATGAGTTTCCTCCCATTGGGTGGGCTCTAAGACCAATTAGGTAACCACTGATTGGCCCCAAGTTAAAAGTGCTACTATTGAACCAGTGTCAAATACTGTGCCAGTCACCGATCTGATTATTTGGTCATGAAGTTGGTGTTGAGCCACTGATTGATGTTCTCCCTTAGTTATTTGCATAGTGTTCTCCAGAGCTATGACTTCTAGCCTTCAGGGGAAGTGGCTTCCAGGTCAGTTCCAGCTCCATTGCTCCAAATCTGATCTCTGAAGTATGTCCTGTCTTCAGCAATAGGGTCCTACTTTCAAGTTCTGGGAGGCAGTCAAGGGCTGTGGCTATAGCCTATATAATATTTTGGGAGTCTCTTGGATCACCTTGGCCAACACCTGCAAGGAACGTTCTCCTGTCTGGCACTGTTTCTTGGTATGTAGCCTTCAGCTACTCACATATCATGTAAAGATATTGTATGTGGAATCTGTCATTAGGTTGTTAGACTAATATGATTCCCTCCGGTGTTTTACACTAACTAGGCATATTCACATATTCTCTCTGTCTCTGTCTCTGTCTCTGTCTCTCTCTCTCTCTCCCTGTCTAACCTTCCCTCCATGCCTTCCCCATTTAAAGTGTTGCCAATTTTTCCCATTTCTCCCTTGATAATACCAGTCTCCTAAGGCCTCACCTCTTTTGAGCTCCTTGTATAACCCTCCCCCCTTCCATTTAAATACTACCCTCATTTTAATCTATTTCTCCCTTAGTAACACGTGTTGCCTATTCTTCTTCTCTCTTAGAATATTTTTATTATGTCAAAATGAAACCTCATGCCCATTAGCAATCACTGTTCTCTCCTTTCTCCACTACTAGGCAACCACACAAGTATCGATGAATTTACCTATTCTGAACACTTCATATAAATGGAGTAATATAAAATATAACTTGTATCCCTTTTTGATCCGACATCTCTGATTTAGCATGATATTTGTGAAGTTCCATGTTATAGCATGTATCAATACATTATTCTCTTTATGGTCAAAATAATATTAAATTGTAGGGTGTTACCTAAATCTTTCTACATAGTTATAAGAGAAAGGGAGTATTGATATGTAAGACCAAATAGTGGTGATATAGTCTGAAACTTTTATTCTTATTTGCCCTTTGAAAATGTTTTCTTGTGTCTTGTTATTGCTTTTTGATGATTTGCTCATCAGAGTCTCATGGTAAATGTTTAAAGTGGTGTTTTTCATTGATAAATTTGCATTCTGAATAAAGAAGCTGTTTACCAACAGTGATTGTAGGAAAATAGACTACAATGCTTTTTCTGAATTGGAAAGTCAAATACGTTCAACTTACCAAGAAGATACAGTTCATCTGCAACTGCGACATTTATTAGCTTGCTCATTCTTTGATTTTAAAATATTTTTTATCAATTCTTTGAAAATACATAAAATGTATTATGATCATATTTTGCCCCACCCCCCACCCTAACTCCTTCATGTCTTCTTTTTGTTAATTACTCATCAAATCCAATTTGCTTTTCCCATGCACTGCTTGGTGTGAGGCCATCTACAGACTTACCAGGATTTACACCCTTAAAGAAGAGCTTGCTTATTATTTATTTGAATTATATATGTATAATTTATGGTTAATTCTTTCTAGGTATAAACTGATTGATTTTATTCATGTCTGATAAGCATAAATAATTTTCACAGTATACAAATAACATTCAAACCTTCAGATAGAAAAGCACTTTGTCTAGAATTTGAGATATATTACATTAACACCCCCTTACACCACACACCTCCCCAACTGGTCTTCTATTTTACAATAGATTTTTATAATAAGGAGTTTACTCACAGAGTTCTTCTCTGTCAAATGTCTGTCCACTTCCACCAAACAGTCCCTTGAGAAAGCCTCTATTTTGAGCTTCTGGTGTCTCTATGGGAGTAAACAAATCTCCTAACATGTCCTGTATCAATTAAGAAAAAAAGAGCATTAGAGAAACTAAGACTAAATATAATAAATTAAAAAGATTACATACACTGTTGTATGTTTCGATATATCATGGAAAGACAGCCTGCTTTCCATATCTTTTCCCTATGAGTTTTGCTTGCTAGTTCTCCCCTCCACTCCTTGCCATCAGAGTCCTCAAATAGAGGAGAAAAGGAAAATCTCCAAAATCCACATTCTTAATAGTAAACAAGTGATAAGACAAAAGAAAATCAAGAGTTAAATGTCTGATAAATCAATGGACTAAACAGACATCTGTAGAATACTCTACCCCCGCACTGCAGAATATGCATTCTTCTCAACAGCTCATGCAACTTTTTCTAAAATTGATGACATTGTAGGACAGAAAGAAAGTCTTTTAAAAATATTTATTCATTTATTTAGTATGTATGAGGTATTGCCTGCATGCAGGTGGGTACTTCTGTGTCATGCAATGCCCTCAGAGATCAGAAGAGGGTGTTGGATCCCTTGGAACTGACGTTACAGATAGTTGTTAGCTACCATATAGGTTGTGGGAATAGAACCCATGCCCTATACAAGAGCAGGCAGTGCTCTTAAGTGTTGAGCCATTTCTCCAGCCACAAGTTTTAACAAATACAAAAAATTGAAATAATTTCTCCTTTTTTGTTTTTTTCTTATTTAAATTATTCTTATTGAAGTTTTGTGCATTTCATACCATCTTGGTACTATTTAGACCCCCTTCCCTATCTGTATCCCCACAGCCCCACTTTTATGCATTCTGTCATATATGTTAAGGCCTATTGAATTAAGTTTGTGTCCCAAAATGTCCCTTAATATGAATCCATCCAATGGAGCCTGACTGATCAAGTTTGTTTCTTGAGATGTCCCTCAGTGTGAGTTCATCCGGAGCCTGGTCAATCTATTTAGCGACATTCCTTAAAGAAGACCAACTCTCCCTCACCCAGCAGTGTCAAGCTGCCAATAGTTCCTCAGCTAAGGTTGGGGCTTCTTACCCATTTCTCCAGTTCTATGCTGGGTTTTTGTTTGATTTGAGTTTGCATGTGTCTTGTGCATGCTGTTACTACTGTTGTAAGATCATATGAATAAGTTCCTAGAATCCTGGAAAACTGTCCAAAAATATTCAATAACATTTAGCCACCAGAGAAATGTAAATTAAAGTTATCTTGAGATCCACCTCACCCTAGTCAGAATGGCCATGGTTATGGAAATAACACATTTCGGTAAGGATGATGTGAAAGGCAAACCCTTATGTACTGCTGATGGGAATGTAAATTCATCCATCTACTACGGAAATAATGTCTATGGAGGTTCCTCAAGAATCAAAAGACAGAACTGCCATATGACCTAGCTATACTACTCCTGAGTGTATTCCCAAAGGACATACCACAGTGATACTTGCACATCTATGTTTTTTGTAGTAGTAGTCACAATAGGCAAGTCACAGTATAAGGTACAAGTGTTCATTAACAGAAGAACAGATAAAGAAAATGTTTTAAACACACAAACACACACCCACATGTTTTATTTGTTCATAAAGAAGAATGAAATTATGTTGTTTGCACGAAAATGTATAGAATTGGAATTCATTATATTGAGTGCACTAAGTCAGATTCAGAACACTAAATATCACATGTTCTCTCTAACTTGTGGATTCTAGATTTTATATAGATACCTAAAATCATATTTATGTACACATATGAATATGCATATATGTAAAACATAAAGTAGAAGCTAGACTCTCTGGAGGAACAAGGAGGAATAACAGGCCAGGTGAGGGGGAAAGAGAAGGGTACAAGAGAGTGAATATGATTAAGGTACGATAAACTTGCATAAAAAAGTCTTTACAAAACTCATCACTATGTTTAATATAATGAAATAAAACTGAAATAATAAAAATTAAAAAAATTCCCCTAGAATAAAATAAATACTTATCAATTCATAAGAGTTACTTCCTAATAGGATCTTTATAGTCTGTCCCTCTTACCTCTTCTGTGCATATCTTGAATCATACTAGCCTGCTAGTTGGTAGGGTTATACAGAAAAACATATATTCAAAACATGTTCTAGGAAAAGTATATTTACTTTCTGGTCCAATAATATTTTAGTTTTTAAATCACCTTTATTCTCTCACTTTTAATAATCATGTCTATTTATTTTTATTAATGTACTTTACCTACCTGTATATTATCACACATTTCTTGGCTATATGTCAACCGCTGAATTTCAGTAGGAGAAACGAGGTATAATGCCTGTCCTTCATTAGTAAAACAAAATGTCCGTGCTATCCTCATGTCTGTCAATGGCAAATAATTAACATCCAACATTGGGCGAAGACTAGGTAAGCTGAATGGAAAGAAAGCAAATCTACATTTCATATTCACATTGATGGGAATATCTCCTTACATAAAAATTTAGGCCTTATTTTAAGGCTCTTTTTATTCTCTTCAAATACTAGTGATAGATTTTTCACATAACATTATGTACACACATACATACATGTGCATGTGAACACAAACATGAACAGAGTTCTAGTCTGGCTCATACACATGCTGAGCAAATGTCCTTTAGAATGAAATGTGAAGGCCAGCAAGCCCAAAGGCAGTTCTTACAGAATTTCATGGATTCCTTCAATATGAGTCTAGTTTTTGGTTATATAAGATACACTAAAGCTAGAAAGTTGCTGCATACTTGGTCTATGGTCCCTCTTTAAAGCACAATTCCTGAGTCTGAGGAGCTTATACATCAACAGAGAGATATGGGGTCCAGTCCATTGTGCCTGAGAATAGAGTGACTTTTCCCTCATTCCTTATTCCTTCTTTATAGGAAATGGAAAACCTCCTATATTTTAGGACATCCATCCTGAACATTATTAGAAAATAAACATGACCAAAATTTAAAAGAACTAGAATAAGTTATAAATAAGAGGTTAGAATGTATACACCAGAATGAATACATCTAAAAAATCTTCTTATCCCAATCTTGCAGCCACAATTTTGCTTAACTATTCTGCAGAATGTCCTTTTAGATACAGTAGTTAAAGCCAGCTTTGTAAATCACTGAATAAAAACAATTTCATTGCTTTTTAATCACACATTATTTGTCAAAGTTTAGAAGAGTCCTTAAATCTCAAAGTTTGGAAACTTCTAATTCTTTGTAGACAATGATTGAAATTTGTCCTAGAATTCAGAAATAGCATCTCAAAACAGGTACTGATTTTTCCTTTCAAATTATTTTGTGAGTACACTCTTGGTCTTAGAACTGTACAGTGTAAGATGGGGGCTGAAATCTGTGCTGTTGGAAGTTTTTATTGATGTTCTAGCACCGATTTTTAGCCACCACTATGGAGCAGTTGATCTCTGACTAGTGTCAATTGAGGTATGAGAAAGTATAAATTGATCACTGGTGTTAAGATATTTTTAAAAATATAAAAATATCTTAAATATAATACATTAAAAATTATGTCATTTTATATAACTAAGTTCCTTAAGACATGAGTCAGAGACAAACTCAATTTTAGGCTTAGTCAAATCATTGTGTAGGGCTGAGGAAGAGACTCCAACTAGTATTTCTTATAAATTGCATTGTCCTTGTACAATATAAATAACTCAGAAAAGAAGAGGGGTATAATCTTTTCAGATACGAAAAGTGAAAAAGCAAATCAATTGCTAAGGACTAAGGAAAAAATGGTCTTAAAATTGAAAAGAAAAGCAAAGATTTACTTCTACACAGAGGGTGTTTATAAAGAAATAGTACCAGGTAACTAAAAGAGATTCTTTAAAAAATCTCCAAGTTTGAGGATTCATTCGTGGATAATCCTTTCGGATTGCACTTTACTCTAGAATTTGCTTCTGAGGTTTAGGTATATTAGGATTTTAGTAAAGAGTCATTAGGTATCTGCCCTCTATTGGATATTGCAACTTGAAAACTGTACTCAGGACAGTTGTGTTTAGATAGGTCTGGAAAGATCCCAAGAATACACTAGGCATGGGAAAATGGAGATGGCCAGGGGAGACCAGTTTATAGAATTTGACACTTAATTTGCTCACACAGCAAAGTACATACAATTATTTCCTATAGAGTATATGCTGCTAAAATCATGCCCAAATCATGGCCTTTTCAAATGTTCATAAGGATCTCCAGGATCTTTACAAAGCAGTTTTTACAAAGGACAAACTAAACCTCAGATAGCATTTTGTCAATGGCTCCAGTTAAAAAAAATTCTCTCTTAATTTTCTTTATCAAGAAGTCTCTCACCTACTAAATTATTATATGGTACATTACAATTTAAATAGAAATTAATTTTGAGATATACATTCTATTATTGGAGAAATAAAAATCTGCTAAAATTTTTAAAACAGGGTAAAGAATCATTACGAAGCTAAAATCCTAACTGTGACATAACAATTGTTTAATATAAATTTTGGGTGACAAACATGGGCTTAGAGGAGGGGAGGGCATTACACACACCCTCATAAATAGATACTCTCCTCTCCCTATAACAGAAGCATGTGTAGGGATTAAATCATTTTCGAACAGGAATGGGCTATCTTCATTAGAAACTTAAAAATAGTTTAAGAAATGGAAAATCAGAGAGAGAAAGAATTACAAACTTATGAGAATGAGCAGACTATACAATGATTATGTTTTCCTCAAAAGTTTCTCCTTTCTTCACTATTTATGTATGTGTGTTTATGTCTTCTCAGTTAGAAAATAAAATTCCAGGTTGACATGGTGGCACATGCAGAGGCAGGCAGATCTCTGTGAGTTCAAGGCCAGCCTGGTCTACATAGTGAGTTTCAGGCCAGCTGGGGCTAGAGAAAAACCCACCTCAAGGAAAGAAAAGAAAAAAATTCCATGACAACCTGATTTTACTCATAAACAACTTTCTCTCTCTCATCTCTCTTTTTTACCACAATAGAATAACCTATATCAGGGGTAGGCAGTCAGACAGTAAATGTTTTAGACTTTGTAGACTATATTATCTCCTTTGCAAATAGTTAGCTCTGCTTTGTAGTGTAAAAGCCATGGTTAATGTAGAAATGATGGTCTGGCTATGTTACAAAACACCTCTATTTTCAAACAGTGGCATTTCATATAATTTTTACCAATCAAAGAATAGTTTCTGATGTTTTTCAGTCATTTAAAATTTTAATATTTGGGGCCATACAGATGGCTCAGTGGTTAAGAGCATGTGCTGCTCTTGCAAAGGACACACGTTTGGTTTCCAGCACCCACATGGTGGCTCACCATATCTGTAACTCCAGTTCCAGGAGATTTGACACCCTTTTCTGACCTCTGAGGCCAACAGGCACACATGTGGTAGGTACACATGCATACATGCAGACAAAACACCCATACACATAAAACTTACGTAAAATCTTTAAAAAATTAACATGTATTCTTGGTTTGCAGGCTACAAAGACAGGGGCTGGAGGCAGATGGGTTTGTGGGTCAGAGTCTGCCAGTCTCGTATTTGAACTACTGTCTCTATTGTCCCCTTGGAAGTTAGCTTTTTGTTAACTTCCATCATATATATTCCTAACATTTATTTTCTCAAAGCTCACTAATTTCAGGCAGCTGCAAGATCCTAACTATTACTTTTCTTTTTCCTTTTATTCTTTGTGGGGTTTTTTTTGGGGGGGGGGGGGGAGGATGGGGTTTCATGTAGCCAAGGCTGATCTTGAACTTACTATGTAGCAGAGGATTACCTTGAACTTTGAAATGCCAGCCTCCCAAGTGCTGTGCGTGTAGGTGTGCTCCACTACACTGGTTTATAGAGATTTGTTTGCTTTTAAATAGAGTTTCTTGTACTCCAAGGCTTTGACCTCTGTGCTATATTTGGCTAAAACTTGACCATCTCCTTTGTTTTGATACTTTTCTCTGCTTTTTATTTCATGAAGCTGCACTATTCTAGCCTTTTTTTCTCCTGTCCATTTCTCAATCTTATTTTCTGGGTCTTCTATTTCCCACTGTATACATGCAAAGATTAGATCTAGGTTTTTGTTCTTAGCTCATTCTATTTTCTTTTCTATTTATAATATTTTTATAACTTCATTTACTGTCATAAATTTTACTAATGCATTTATATAGAAGATTTTAAGTTGCATCTTCCACCCACATTTCTCTAAGAAATCAGACCGTAAGTTGCTGCTAAGCTTCTGGTGGATGGTTTAGAAGAACCTAAAATTTCAAATTTTAATTTTCTTTTAAAAATATTTTTAAATACACATTAAATACAAAATTTTATTTTATGTGTATGAGTGTATTGCCTACATATATGTAGGTGCACCTGTGTCATGCAATGCCTTTGGAGGTCAGAAGAGTATGTCAGATTCCCTGGAACTGGAGCTGCTGATGGTTGTTAGCCAACATGTGGGTGCTGGAATCTGAACCCAGGTCCTCTGCAATAGCAGTCAGTGCTCTTAACCATTGATCCATTCTCCAGCCCCAAACTTTTATTTTCAATTGTTTCTCAAACGCTTCATTATCAGCTTTTTCAAGGCCCCACTCCCTCCTTTAGTGTCTGCTAACAGCATCACTGTCAAACAGGTTTCCAACAGTGATATTTTAACCTTCAAATTCTCTTCTATTCCTGGGATTTAGGATCTTCCTTATCTATTACAACTAACTTGCTCTACATATAGCACATTCCCCCCTTGCCTTGTAAAGAGCCTTCATCTCAGTCAAAAGCCCATTCCAACCTCTCCTCCTTGAAAGTCTCCTAGTGCATAGCTAGAGAAGGCTGAATATCCACTTTAAGATTCCACTGCCTATATCTTTTAGTCCATCATTCAAGGCTCTCAGTCATTTGTGGTTATCTACCTCTCTATGCTCTCCACTTTTCTATTATATATTTGTGGGTCTTGTGCTTAATTTGTTGAAAGAAAATTCAATTCACATTTCCTCTATTGGTGGTTTCATTTTCTTTTGTTGTAATTATGTGTGCACCTGTCTTACCTCTACAATTATATATTCAGTTTCTTAAGATTTAAGATCATGTTTTACTCATTTTTATCTCCATTTCAGGTCTAGTATAATGAAATAATTTTTGGGAGAAAGTGAGATTTTGAGAATGATGTTATATAACGATGATATATCTATAGTATATTAAGCAAGTAATTTCATTTTCTTATGCTTCTTTACCCAGTGCCTAGAACAGCACTACTAAATTCATGAACTCTTTAGGAAATATTTTTATATATCACAAGTTTTATGTCATTTCACCAAGAGTAGAATTAAATCTCTAAGCTGATATCTTATTTTTAATGTTGTGATGATTTTTAGTATACTGTTGAGTGCTGGCTTTTTCCTATACTTAGAACTTCAGCCAAATTATTTTACTTTAATTTTAAACATGTAAAATGGGAGATGAAAATAATCTTTTGTCTATGACCTAAAGAAGCAGTGGGAATCAAGTGAAATTTTGTGTATAGAGTTCTTACAAAGTAATGAAATTAACAGATAATTTCATTTGTTTATAGCTTATTCATCCAGTGCCCAGCCCAATGCTTGCTGAATGGATGTATGAATGACTGGAAATCATTCTTTCCTTGGATTCTTTCATGTCACTTATATATTTCATTCACAGTGTCAAAGTATATTTTTTTAGTAAAACAAACCAAAACAAAAACTCTACAAAAACTCAAGCCACAAACCTCTCTATGTTGTTGAACAACAAAGCATCAAACACATAATGAAGCATTGTATCAAATTGCTTCTTGACTATAAGTATATGCTCTTCACCGTTATACCTTGCTGGCACTGTGTCGGATAGTTAATAAATAAGTCAAGTACCTCATTATCATAATATGCCCATTAGCACAAAAGCATGCCAAGCAGGCACTGTTACACATGACCACCACATTTGCTTGCAGTATGAAAGATGTCTCTGTGATGTTATGAACATAAAGGCAAGTCTGAGAAGGCAGTGAGAAGACTTTGGCTTGTTTTTCTGAGCAGATTATTATATACTGGTGATCTCCTATTTCTTGAGATGAAGAAGAGTAGTTCATGACCAATTTCCTTTTACAAGTTTTTTCATTTTCATCTGTGTTGTTTGGATCCCTCCAAACTTCATAGGGAGGCTGCAATAAACTCCCAGTTCGGTCCATACAGGAAAATGTTAACACAGCTCCTTTCAATGAGAGGAATGTACCTATAAAAACAATTCACATCATCCACATGTGAAATTCTTTCTAAAACAGCTGTTATTCAAAAAAGGGGTAATAAATATTTTACATTATGATAATTTATATCTATAGTTTCATAATATTGCACTAATATAAAAAACAGAATGTTTGTGAGTTCATCTGTAATATTTCAATTAATAGAATCTTAGGTCTAAAAGGGACTTAAAATACTAATTTGCCAAACTTGCTCATTATAGTAATGAGAAAACAAATATAGAAAGCTGACAGTAGGGGCAGGCCATGTAACTTGGACCTGGCCTCAGTCACAGAGAATGTTAAGCTTGAAGTAGAACTCAGGTCTCCTGATTCTTAATCCAAGATTCTTTAATTACCTTTTATATTTCCACTAAAATCCAGTTTTTAAATGGAAAAATTTTGTGTATAACTTTCATTTATTCAAAGAAGTTCAAGTGAAAGAAAAATAAGTATACTACCTGATTCTAGTTTCTTCTTTCATAGGCTCATTTGCTAGAAAACGCTTTTCAATTTTTTTTCGAATTTCAATATCTAGAGTTAATTTATGCTGCCATTTTTTGGTTTTGTTTTTTGAGATACGGTTTCCCTATAGCTCCAACTGGCCTGGAACTTGGTACATAGATTATGCTGGCTTTGATCTCACAAAGATCTTGCCTCTTCTTCCCAAGTGCTGGGACTACACACATGAACCATCATGCTTGAATTAACAGGTTTTTATAAAAAAATAACTATGTTCCACAATTAGGCAAGTTTCTGCATCTTAAATTTAGAAAAAGGGTTACTTACTTGGATTCTCCAAAGCTGAATATTCAGGGTAGATAGCTACAAATATATTTTGTATAATTAATTTATGCTAATAAATATCAAAAGAAAAGTGTCCCAGTTGTTTGCTCATTTATTGACTGAATTATTTGCCTTTGTGGTGCTCATTGTTTGGCTCTTCACATATCTTAGATATTACCCCTGTGGATAAATGGCTGGGGGACTTTCCCCAACTCTCTAGGTTGTTGCTTTGCTCTGTCGTTTGTTTTGCAGTGTAGAACCTTTCAAATTTGATGCAATCCAATTTGTCATTTCTTGCTATTATATTTTGAACATTTGGGGTCCTATTCAGGGAGTCATTGCCTGTTACCTAAATCTTGAAGTGTTTCCCTTATGTCTTTTTAAAAGAAGTTTTATGTAAAAGAGGTCTTATGTTAAAGTCTTTGATTCTAGTCAAGTTAATCTTTAAAAATTTTTTTTTTATTTATTACTTTTATTTTCTGTATATAAGTGTATTGCCTGAATATGGGCAGCCAATCTTGCAATCCCTGTGGAAGTCAGAAGAGAGTGTCGGAACCCTTGGAACTGGAGTTACAGATGATTAGCTACCATGTGGGTACTGGAATTGAACCCAGGTACTCTGCAAGAGCAGCCAGTGCTCTTGACAGCTGAATGTAAGTTTTATAGTAAGTATCTGTTGCCTAACTTTCACTTCTTCGATTAATTTCCTTAGGGCAGATTCCTAAGTCTCTGTGAACTTTTAAGACTCCCTATGACAAGATTTTGGGAGCTTAGTTCAGTGAATCAGAACTTGGAGGTCAGATATGGCTGGTAACTTCCTAAACCAGAAGATAGGCATAATAAACTATTAGAACAGAGTAATACACTGTCATTGACTACAAAGAAGTGTGATGAATTGAGATTCAAGAAAAAAAGCTTCAGATCTAGTTCTTTCTCTAGCTTGCTTGAAGCATATTATTTATCCTCTCTGGGTTCCACTAATTGTTAATAAGAAAACTGCATTACATTGGTACACAATGGGGACAATGTAGGATCTGCATCACATGGGAACTTGTTAAAAATGCAAATCCTCAGACTGTACCTAAGACCTATTGTATCACATAGTCTGGTGGTAGGGACTATTAATCTGTGTTGCCACAAACCCTTCAAGTGATTCTGAGTCAGATTAAAGTGACAGTCTGGAATAGACACATTGACTCTAGGAGTTTTCCATTCCGCAAATACAATGATGGAATATACTTCAATTTTCCATGCTACTGATAAAAATTTGTTGCTGGAGGGGGTGGCAGGGAGATGATTCAGCTGTTAAGAACATTGACTTCTCTTGCAGAAGACCTGGATTCATCCCCAGCTTTCACAGGGCAGCCAACAACAATCCATAACTCTAGTTCCAGGGCATCTGACATCATCTTCTGATCTCCATTGGCATTGCACACATGGGTGGACTTCCATACATGCAAACAAAACACTTGTACACACTTTTTAAAAATAAAAAAAAGAATCTGTTGCCAGAACAAGCAAGATAATCAATATGAAAAGACTGTTTAAAAAAGAAAAGTGGCCTTTTTTCCTGGTATCCTCTTTGGTTACTATTTCAATCTTCTTATTAGTAATGGGTCTTTTCAGATTTTCTATTTCTTCATGATTCAGACTTGATGGATTGCATATTTCCAGGGCTGTATTTATTCTAGGTTATCTAATTTGTTGAAATGTCATGTTCATTTCTGTCTCTATGGAATCAGTTGCAATGTCTCCTTTTCAATTACAAATTTATTTTAATCTGTGATTTTTCTTTACCCTTAGCTTAACATAAATAAACATTTATCTTCTCAAATAACTATAGGTTATTAAAAATGAGCTAAGGGCTTAGACATTTCTTCAAAGAAAAATAAATAAGGAACCAAGTGAGCTGGTCAGTGTTACTGATCATCAGGATTATATAACCATGATGAGCTGCAGCCTCACATCGGTTAGATTAATTCTGAAAATATCAGAAGTCAACAATGATGGCATGATGCAGAGAAACTGGAACACTCACACACTGTTGGTGTAACCAAGACATGCAAAACAGTGTAACCAACATGGAAAAGGGTATAGAGTTTTTTTCAAAAAAATTGAAGATGAAACCAACATATAATCAACAATATAGCTCTGGGTATGTACCACAAGATTATGATCCTGAGGACATATGTACTCTTATGCAGCACTGGTGAAGATGTGGAAACAATGTAAGTTTCCAAAAAATGAATGGATAATATGAAATAGGAAAATATGACATATAGATACAATGGAACATTAGTCAGCCCTACTTGTAAAATTGAGAGATGCCATGCTAGTTCCTAGGATTGTTTATTTCTGCTTAGAAAAGCATATTTCTATAATATTTCTTATTTGAAAAATTGTCTTCCAACTATGGCTTTAAGTTAATGTGATACAGAAATTTAACTTTTGAATTTGTGAGGAATGCCTGACACATATTTAATTTTGTATATATAATATATATTTATATATTAAATAATGCATTGAATTAAAGAATAGATTTGAATTAACACTTGGTAATTAATTCTTACCTCTGGCTCTAACTAAAAAAAAAGCATGTTTCCTTATTAACTGGGAATGCATTAAAAAAGTATTTTTCATTATGAAATATCAACTTAAAGTGTTTGTTCTTAGCTGATTGAAGATCAATGAATTTATTCTGAGTTTGCTATACTCATAGAGAGCTAACTATTCTGCCTGCCATCTATCTATATGTATATAACACATGTTAGCAATGAAAACCTAATTTGAACTAGCCTGTCATGTTACATTATTTAAAAATAAAATCTCTTATTCTACGTAATAGTGAAGTTAAAAAGAGTTAAAGCATTTCTTATATGTAGGAAAGAGAATAAAATTAATGATCATAGGGCCTAGAGAGATGGCTCTGTGGTTAAGAGCACTGGCTGCAGTTGTAGAGGACCAACGTTTGATTCCCAGCACCCACATGGCAGCTAGCAACTGTCCATAACTCCAGTTCCAAGGGATCCAATGCCCTCTTCTGATCTCTGCAGGCATTGCACAACATGAGTTGTGTACATGCAGGCAATACATTCGCATGTATAAAATAAAAATAATAAACAACATTCAAAAATTAATGATCAAAACATGCTAAAAACATTCAAAGGAATGACAAGGGAAGTCACACTTACACATTTTTTGAAAAGAAAAAAATGATAATTAGGTAGAAGAGAATACAATATGTCTTAGCAACAATGCCTATAAGATGGGTAAAATTCATCAGGTACTATAACGAAAAGGCAAGAAATTAGTGTGTCATATTTTTTAAATAAGATGAGAGGATTATAAAAGGCTTGAGATACCCACATTAGGTCAGAAAACTTCTATCTTACTTATTTTGATCTCTTCAAGAAGGATGTAAAAATACTTATAGGTTCTGATCTGGCATAGAACTTTGGAGAAATACTTCAATTTAGTAGAAATAAATTTAACTTTTGTATTAAGGGTGATCTCAGTGCTTTAAAGCAGCTTATTTTCAAAGACAGTGTTTAGGTTGACCTTTCTAATTTCCCATCACAGAAATTATTGCATTCTGTTATCCTGAAGGATAGGTATGATAAATGTTGGAAGATAATTTTAGGTATGAAATTCTCAGTAGTTCATATTACACAGAAGATTTATACTCTGCACCTTTGTCCTATATCAATGTTAACTATTAATGTTTTATATATAAACTTGGAAAGACAACAATGAGGGAATGAATAAATAAAACTCTTACCACTTGGCAATACCATCACTGGCTCGGCAAACCTTTGTTCTTCTGCTGATGGCAGGTTTAGGGAAATGACTAACACCATTCCCAAACTAGTTCCAACAAACAGACAAGGGGAGATGGTAGAGTCATTTTTCCGTGCAAAGGATTCCATGAAGTATAATGCTGTAATTGCTTCTTTAGAATCTTTGTCAATACTGGAGATACTAGAGCTTCTAGAACGATTATAGGAATTTTCTCGGTTTTCTAAGGAAGTTTAAAAGGCAAAAATTAAGTATCAGTATATTTGTAAAACAAGTCAGGTTTAATTCATGAAAACCAAAATTATGAGAGGAAAAGAAATTATTCTTTGTTCATTGGCATGAAGGGCAGCTATCCAGTTCACCAGCTTATTTTGAAGGTGTAGAGTTGAGATGTATTAATCATAAATTTAGGCAGAGTTAAGAGCAGAATTTTAGTCTTCTGAGTTCCAACTCACCATTTTCCTTCCTTATGTTTCCTGAAAGGTCAGCTAAAATTCTTTAATCAGGAAAAAAAAAACCTTAATCTAAATAGTTAAGTTGACAAAAATTTCTGATACCACTTTAAATTGTGCTTTCTTTCCATCCTTTGATCACTGAAACAATTACTAATGATTTTTTGGCAATTTACACTTACCAGTAATACTGTGGTTACTGATATGAAAGGACCAATCTGGGTCATATATAATCTGGAGAAACATATTGTATACAAAAAGCAACTGAAACTATAAAAATTGAAGTTTTTTTTTCTACCAAGTCCAAAATGCAAACGTTGTTTATCTGAACTTGTTTCAAGCTGCCCATCTTCAATCCAGGTCAAGTTCTAACTTTGCCTAGGGCTAAATAAGAAGCAATTGCTGTACCATCCTGTTAATGCAGGCTTTTCTAAGGCGGCTTCAGTCAGTCCTCTTAAAGGAACAGTGGCTTCAGGTGCAGATACTTTATCAACACCTGCACATAGGCACCCTCCAACAAACATAAATTCCACCCATCTCTTAAATATTAACACGGTTGTACTGCTTTTCTAACTGGCCCTAGTACAATCACCTCATCGTTCTGTCTATCCCATTTCCTTTCTGATAGATCCAAGTGTGTCTCAGAATTATTTTTACAAAACAAGATTAAATGTAGTTTCCTCAAAATATATTAGTAAAGAACAAAATGTAACATTAATAATTTTCTCTTCATGTCCTTTACCAAATTTATAGAAATATTTTATTATAAAATTTAGAGATGAAACAGAAATTAAATTATCATCTATATATTTTACAAATCTAAAGGCAGAGTTATTGTTAAACCATTTTCTGAGAATCAAACATAAATTACAGGCAGAAATATCTAAAACTCAAAACTTGTAACATCTATTTCAATTATTACACTAATTTCTTTTATAACCCTTGCATATCATTTCTATTACATTCCAAAATTTCTTCATTCATGACTCATCCCCATTCAATGTTGATACTCACAAATCTTCTTAGATAATATCGTTATTTTGCACATCTATGGTACCAGACTTAGTATAGCATAAGATTAAATAAAAACTGAGCAATTAATTTATTTAAAACATTTTTGAAGAGCAGTAATAGGTCATTATTTAAAAATTTAATGGATAGAATGACTATATGAAAAATCTCTCTAATATTTTATTTTTCTTTCTCTCCTCCTAAAGTCATTAAAAAGTAACAGCAAAGTTATAAGATTCTGTTTTCTTTCCTTCTCTACACATATTGACTTTTGTGTTTGACTCTTGTTTTAGCCTCTGTGAACTCACATATATTCCATAAATAAGGAAATAGTTATTTAAAACTTATGAAGATTATAAACTTTTTATTCATTTATTAATTATCTATTTATTTTTCTGGTACTGGGGATAGATTCTAGGGCCTCATTTAGAATAGATAAGTGATCAAACACTAACCTATATCCCCAACCCTTTTTGTACTTTTTGTTTTGAGACAGGGTCTTGTTAAGATGTCAAGACTGGCCTTGAACTTGCTCTGTAACTCAGGCAGGGCTTCAAGTTGCAATCCTTTTGCCTCAACCTCCTGAGTGTCTGGGATTACAGGCCTGTGCCAACAGACCTGGCTGCAATTCTAAACTTTAGAATTGAATATCTTGTCTTTTTAGCCTTGGTTATATTCACTTGACAGTTGAGGAAATTAAGGTTGCAGTTACAGATTAAAACAGTGGTCTCCTTTGGTATAATCCTACCTACAATGGAATCATTCTAGTTTTAGAATTAGGTATTGAGAAATAGAACTGGAGTTATGGCCAGTGTCAGTTTTATGGCCATCTCAGTTTTTCATTTTCCAGTGTTTAAAAAATATCTTCTAAATCTTACTTCCATCTCTTGTCTCCCAGTACTTGTTACCATGATAAACAAAATTTTTAACTGTACTCACAAAAATTGACATGTTTATCCTACCTTCAGTTGTAACTGGTAAAGAAATCTCCATGCAAGCAGCTGACTGTGCCTTTCTAAATGGTGGTCTTCCAGGACCCCAGCGATTTACTTTTGAAACATCAGCACTGGAAAGACGTTTTCCAGAACTGCAACTCTGAGAAGTTGGACTTGTGCAGTGTCCATTTACATGGTCTGTACCAAGAGGAAGAAGGCAGAATGAACATCATAATTAAATCGTCAGATGAGTTAATCCAAAAGTGTAGGTTAAAAAAGGAAGAGGAGCAAGAATTCCTCCTTTTCAAATCCATTTGGATATGACTTGACAGTCCTTGCTATTTAGAGATTAGGTTACCATTTCAGAGTTAGAAAAAATAAATCAAGATATCATGTATAGGACATATTTTCATAATTTGACTGATTAACATTGCTGTTATGTGCTGTATGTTCCTACTATGTAGTTAATGTATCATTTAATGGCAATATTAAATACATTTTAGCATAAACTTTTTGTTGCATAATTTAACCAGATACCAACTTATGTAAGCTTTGAAAGTACTTTCCCTATTTGGAGTTTAAAATGTAGAATGAGAATATCATACTATGCACTTCAGAATGGTATCTAAGGATATTGATTGTGGAGCCCAAAATGTCTGGGTACAAATTCCAGTTGTGCTAGCAAATAGTCCTGCCCTACTGAAACCTTCACACTTTAGTTTCTTCTGTAAATATGAACTATTATTACCTAGATCATGGAGTTATGTAATTGTTTTGTCTAATAATACATGTTATACGTGGTGGCCTACAATAGACACTGCATAAAAATTTGTAACTGTCACTCTTTTTCAGGGTATAATACTGCTCATGTCTAAAATGTTCACTTAACAATTATGAATTAAACCCTGGATATAACTCTGAAAAGTTGGGGGTAGGGATGTACCTTAGTGGTAGAAACTTCTTTAGTACCCATGAGGCCCTAGGTTTCATCCACAAAAATATTTTTTTTATTTCTCTTAAAGTTAACAAAATATATTTGAAATACCACTCAAAGTTCTACAATATAAAAAATGCATTATGAAGTATTGATTTGGTCATTCCTGGGATAGAGTTCCATGGAAATGCTTACTGTCTATGTTGAATATGTAGAACTGAAAATCAATATGTAACCTTTCTGTGTTGCAGAGTTAGAAAGCATAAAATTGTGTGTTTCCTGGATTCCTTTGCAACTACTCCAGGATGAGAATTAGTTCTCACCATTTTAATTTGTTTCAAGTTTTACTATTTTTTAAAAATAAGAGTTAACATCAAATATTTAAATAGTGGATATTTTATATATATATTATCTAATTTAGCCTTCCATTAATCCTACAATTAGGTCTATTTATTATTATTGTGGTACTGCAGATAGGGAAAAATGAAGCTCAGAAAGAAAAGGTTGAGAACATTTTCCTATCACCTACAAGACACTATGCAGGAAAAATCCTAACACTGCTTTTTTCTTTGATGTATATATACCAAAACACTGGATTACAGAGTCAGCTAAACTATTTGGAAAGGGTAATAATTTTGAAAACTTATTTAGCAGTATTTGAGAATCTGATGAAATGCGTTGAAATCTAGTCACAGAAAATCAGTCATCTTTCATTTTGATACAGAATTTCAGAAAGCCCAGATGGAAAATCAGAAGTATCTTATGAAAAAACAGACACGGGGAAGTTAAAGTTAACAGCAATATCCTTCTTTCTCTGTCATAAAAAAGAAAAATAATGAGTGCCATGGCTGGTACTAACAACTTAGTGAGAATTAGAAGATGACAATTACTTTAGGGGTACAATTTGTAACGACACTCCCATCCTAGGTAAATTGTTTACAAAATACTGCCTTCTTCACAGACATGACACCTTGCTCTAGGGCCATAGCTTGTCCAGAGGAATGGGGCATAGATTTCAGCCCTATTTATAACATCCCATCTAGGTACAAAGAGTGTGGTGGAACCCTCAGAACAGTGAAATTTGTTCACTTACCCAGAATTCTTGGGATCTTGTTAAACCAATGCCACCTCTGTCTAGCTGTTACTATATTTTTGATGACTAGTTCATATAACAGTTTTATTCCATCTCAAAACATATTGCTATCAATTAATAATTTGGCATGCTTGCTTTTCTACTGTCCCTACCTGTTGTGAAGGCCAAGTTTTCCCTTGCTTTTCATGTTTGACTCATGAGGTTCAGCTGATATTCTTACAGATAGCCACTCTGGAATTCTGGCCATATCCTACTCACAAAGGGCTCATCAACTTGAAGGAAACTTTTTTGTAGTTTTTAAAAAATATATGGAAATGAAATATCTAAGTACTTATTTTAAGGTTATTTTATTTTTGAGACAAGGTCTCACTATGTATATGAATATGGCTACATAGTGAATTTCTGGTTGGTCTTGAACTCACAGAGATTCACTTGCCTCTGACACTCATGTATTGGGAGTAAAAGGGCGTGCAACCATGCCCAGAAATGCTTTGTTTTTACCATGCTAAATATTCAAAGTAGATAGGAATTACTATAAAATAGGAAAAAATTAGCCATAACTTAGTCAACCTAGAAATTTATGATAATGAATCAACTCTAAACCAAAAGGAGAACAAGAGTAGTTATTGTACAGTCACTGTAGCATTACTTACTATAGTTACTAATAGAAATCCGTATCCTTTATAACTAAACAGAAAGTTTAAGATAAACTGTGGCATACATTACGTAATTAAGTAATGCATAAAATATTTTGAAAACACTTCTGAGGTGTGTATAGAAACAAATATCTGATATTATGTTTTGGTTATTACATGCTACATTAAAAACAAATAGAAAATTTTGTATAAAGTAACAATCATTTTATTGTGTTCACAAATTCTGTGGGCCAAGACTTTAACTAGTGCAAAGTAGGGGTCTTTATCTTCATGATATCTAGGGCATTAGTTGAGAGCTTGACAGCTAGGGTTTTAGAATTCTTGGGTTACTTCTTTACTTACACAACTAGGCTATAGTGATGTAAAGATTAACATCAGTTGAGGTCACTGGTGGCAGTTTTAGCAGGATTGGGTTTCAGAAGCCTTGGGCATGGTAGCTTCAGAGTAGTTAACCTTTTCAGGATTTCAAAGAATACAGCAAAGAATTTTGAAATGGAGAAGTCATTTGTCTGCTTCTTTGTTGCAACATTTTACTTGGTTTAGAAAGCAACTTTTTGGAGTTAGTTCCTGACTTTTTGTGTGGAGAGGCAGTTGTGGTAGATTCCTGATTTTACTTACATTGTTCTTGATTCTTAAGTAAGAATGAATTTTTCTTGAGTGGTCTTTTGATTCTTGGTTTCTACCTGTAGCAACAGTGTCTGCTTCATGGATGTGTGTTTAGTTGTCTTACTAAAGATAATGAAAATCATCTTGTAGGCTAACCTCAGAGCTTATTCTAATTTTTCAATAATTTGTTAGTACCAAGAAACCTTACCAGTCATTTTCAATATAACATTGTTACAATGGTTTCTAGTTACTACACCTGATCCTGATTACACAGGTCCCATAACCCAGGGCTGTATAGGAAGTAGAGAAAACTAACATTCTAAAAAATTCAATTTAAAACAATAAAGTGAAAAGTGGTTGCTCTTTATTTTGGTACAAAGATCACCAAATTTGATAAAGTATAAGTTTAAACAAATGTATTTATTGTTTTGAAAGAGGTATAACAATGATTTACTAAAATTGCCATATTCCTTCTAATTGAAGTTATTTTAAAAAATATTTTATGTCAGGCATAGTGGCACATGCCTTTAAACTCAACACTTGGGAGGCTGAGACAGGTGGATCTCTGTGGATTTAAGGCCAGCCTGGTCTACATAATGAGTTCCAGGCCAGCTGGGGCTATAGGGAGACTCTGTCTCAAAATTTATTATTTTTACTTTTTTATGTGTATGATGGTATATTGCCTGCATGTTTATAAGTGCACCCATATTGCATAATTCCTACAGAGACCAGAAGAGGGTGCCCAATCCCCTGGAACTGGCATAGCACATGGTTGTTAGTCATCAAGTGGATGCTGGGAAGCAAACCCAGATCATTAATCACTGAGTCATCTCTCTAGCCCCTGTAGCTATCATTAAAGATTAAAGATTAATTAATTAATTGTTTGTATGTGTTTGCAAGTGTGTGCAAGTGCTACTGGAGGCCAGAAGAGAGCATCAGATTCTCTGGAGCTGGAGTGATTGTGAGCTACCTGAACTGGGTGCTAGGAACTGAAGTTAGGTTCTCTGCAAAAGCAGTAAGCACTCTTAAACACTGAGTCATCTCGCCAGTCATTGAAGTTATTTTTAAAATGTTCACTTAACAAGATATTTTTAAAGAAGAACATAAATGAAGATCAGATTTAATACTTAGTAAACTTGTCTTGTTAAAGAAACCTTTTGATATACATATAATTCCCAGAATATAAAAATTATTATTATGTCTATATCATAGGGAACTATTTTATGATGAGATAAATGTTGGGCATAATACTAAGTTAAAATGAGCACTGGTTTTTAAAAAGGATGAAACTAAAATGTGAATAATTTGTATTTAACCATATTAATTACATCTAATAGCAAATAATTAGATATAATTTTTAAAACACATATTACTTTACCTTTATCTCCATTATTTAAAATTAATTATGAAATCCTATAGAGGAGACAAGTTGCTTTGTCAAATAATTTAATGTTTGTTGTTTGCTTATTGAAGTTTAAACAGGAAAGAATATAAACAGATATTAACTCAAAATCTTAGGGATAACTTCAGAGATATATTCAGAAGCTTTGCAGCCTAAGCATGCCAAACTAGAGTGGAGTTCATAGGACTATACATAGAGCAATGATATATTTATATTTGCTTTTGTTTGGCTTCTTTCACTCAACATAATTAGTCTGAGGTTCTTCCATGTTTTATATATCAGTCATTTATTTTCATTGTTCAGAAGTATTCAGTTGTCTGGATATGTCACAACTTGTTTAATTATTTATGCTTTGATTGATACTTTGGAACTTATCCAGCCATCAATTATCTTTTCTTTTAAAGAGATTTCAAAATTAAGCACATATTTTGCACTTATCAAATATTTACCATTTCTAGTGTTCTTCATTTTTTCTGTGTATATTTAGATTTTCCTCAGTATTATTTTCCTTTTTTCTGATTTCTGGACCTTTGGAGCTGTATTCTTCTGTGTGTATGTGTGCGTGTTGTCATTTTTTGAGACAGGGTCTCACTATATAGTTCAGGTTGATCTCAAACTCTTTTGTTTTTCTTTCAAGCAGTGGGAGTATTACAGAAAAGTGTCGCCATGCATAGCTTTAGCTTTTGTATATCCAAGAAAGTTATAGAATTTTACATTGATGAGTTCTCTTAATTTAAAAAAAAATAGTTTCCTACTCACTTTCAGCTTGCATTATGTGGAAATATCTACTTTATTTTTATTTTCATTCCTTAACATTTTTCCCTTTGGTTAATTGGCTTTTTATGAATTTCAATTATGATGTACTTCATCTAATTTTCTTCATTTTTCACATGCTTGAAGTTCATTAAGCTTCTTGGAACTCTGGACTTTTAGCATTTATCAAATTAGGAAAATGTTCAGCATTATTTGTCAGACATTATTTCTGTCCCTTCTGTTCTTCCCTGTCCTCTGGTATTCTTACAGGGTGTGTATTAGGTAACATGCTGGATGTAAGGTTACAATGAAGAAAGTGCAAGGCATTTGTGTGAGAGCACAGTTCCAGGAGAAATCTGAAGTAACAGGTTCTCAGAATAGTTTGGCCCCACTCTTGGTTTAAGTGGACACTAAGTCAGGCTGTCTTTGTTTAGGTACCATTGGAATGTGGCATCTCATTACCACTGACATAACATTTCATTTTGAATCGTAAGTCTCTCGTTCAGTTTTGCTTTTCTTCTGTAGTGTCAGTTCTTCTAATTCCATTCAATGCATTTATCATCTCAAACACAATGTTTTTTTAATATCTTAAAGTTTGATTTAGGTCTTTTCTATAATTTTGTATTTGTTAAAATACCTGTACTTTTCTCTAGCTCCTTGAGTGTCTACATTATATTTAAATGGCAGCTTAAGGCCCTCATCTATTAATTCTATCTCTGTTGGGGGTCCCAGCACTCAGGACCAGCCAGAGGGGGACCGAAGGCGCTCCACCGCAGGGGAGCGGGTGAGTAGGTGTGGAATCAAGACACCAACTCCAGGAGTTGAACAGAAAGCCAGCAGTGGTGGTCTGCTGCAAAATCATTTATTCAAGAAAGAGCAGAATGTCTTAAAAAGTCTTGTTAGCCAATAGCCTTATGGGGTGGGGTCCTGACTACAGCCAATTGCAGTTTGTTCCCAGATGGATTAAGTTCTCTCCGGGTGCTGGGGAGAAACTGGCTTCACAACCAACTGGTGTGGAGCACCACACCCATGAAAGCCATTCCTCCATTCCTCCTGGCAGGTGGCCTAGCTAGGCCCACCCTACATTACGCCCAACATATCTCCTATGTAATTTCTATATCAGTGTCTTCGGATTGATATTTTCTCTTCTTTATGGGCTCTGTATCAGTGGATGCAACTTTGTTACATGTTACTTTCCCCCTTGTTATTTCTGAAATATACTTAAGTCTTTTTCCAGGGCACAATAGCAGTTTTTAGAAGAATATTTTCCTTTTTATTTTAAAATAATTATATAATCCACATTAACTTGTCTAAAAATGTTCAGGATAGCATGAAAGAGGCTATCTCCTTGAGGGTGGGAGACAGAATTGAGTCCAGGCCTTAGAGCTGAATCCTAGTACTAGGTCTGCAATGGAGAAACCTAGTACTGAGCAAAGCCCCAACAATACCACCAGGTCAAATTTGTACACTGAGCAGTTAAAACTGCATTAGAAAAAGTGGCCTTTTTCTCTCCTCTTCCAACTTCCATTGCAGAGTGGAAAGTAAGAATTAATCCATGGAATGCAGTACACAAAAGTTAGTACAAGGTACAAAAGCTAGCATTTACAGCTTTGTTTTAGAGCCAGTGCCAGGCTCATTGCTATGAGATTTAGTAACTGGCAAAAATAATCAAAGACCTGTAAACAGAATAGAGTTCAAAAATCAAGCAGGGCATTTTCATCTTCTTCCTGAAACTTTGCAGGCCCATGTAGATGGAACATGCACAAAGTGTCTTAGAATCAGCTTTGGTAGTCAGGGACTGTTTTCACTATTTCAAATCTTGGACAACACAGCAATTGCTAGGCCAGTGCTCACAGATGAGACTCTACAATTGCTCTGGCATGAGGCAGAGGTCCATGCTATATTAGGACAGACTCAAATTTTACTTTAATCACTGACAAGACATGGTCTTTCTGGATCGCTGGCTCAGCATCAGCTAGGTAGCCAAAGGATTCCCTTCACAAACTATCTTAACCTTGGGCAGCATTATATGGTAGAAGACTATGTAGTCTGGTGGGATTGGGGAGTTGGTAGGATAAGGTAATAGGGCTAAGGTTTTGCCCTGGAAGTTAGTGCTGTTCTGGTGAAACCCAATTCCTGGAATATTCTAATAGCTTCAATCCCCAATCCTATCTATAGACAGAAACTCTGAAATAGTTTCAGTGCTAGGGGAAAACAGGCTGCTATAATATGTAAAATTTCTCTTCCCATTAGCAGCATCTGTGATTGGTTGCAGAGTTCTTGAGCCACAAGTTCATTTCAACAATAGTCAGACTACAGCAGTGTGTGCCTTGATCTTAACTTAATGTGCTGGTCATGGCAGGCTGTGGGATTAGGGTATGACAGCATTGGTAGTCATGGGTGTGACATAGAAACCTTGAGTTGATCTATCCAAGGCAACTGCCCATAGCCAGCAGTATCCTTCTATGCCTGACCTTAGGCCAGTAACTATGCCCAAAACATCTGGACCTGTCATGACACCATGGAGACACTTGGGATAGACTGCTTTTTCTAATTCTGTCCCTATTCTTTTATCACACTCTGTAATAACATAACAGTGCAGTTGGGGACAAATTTGGGGTTGTATTGGCCTATAAAAGTAAAACAAGGACAACACATAAAGACCAGACTCTTGTCACATCTGGGCCTAGGTACCATCCTGTCCTGAAATAAGGCAAGTGATTATAGGTCTAGAAAAAATAAGCAGCCTGCTTAGAATTTCTAGAAAGGAACAAGCAAAGCCAGAATAAGAAGACTGAAATAACTAATCCTTCAATGCCCAGATAAACAAGCACCAAGAGTTTCCAGATCCTTGAATTCAGTGAGTAAGGTCCCAGAAACAGATCAGATAGCAAACCTTATGTGAGACCTTAAAGAAGTAAAAACAGCTGTTTTAATGTGAATGAGTGAGCCTAAAGGAAACATAAGATGTTTCAATACTCTAACAGAAAAACTTAAGAAAGGAATGGAAGCAAATAAAAAATTAGAGAGCTTTGAACTGAATATATTCAGCAAAATAAAGTGCTCTAGGAGCAGGAGGAACTAAACAGAAGAAAGAATGAGTTTGAAGACAGGTTATTTAAAAATACATAGTTAAAGGGGAAAAAGAAAGACAAGGAAGGACAGAAACCTATGGGAACTTTGGAACAACAAAAAAGAAAATATTCAAGTAGTTGAGGTTTGAAAAATAAGTTGAGAATGCCAAAGGGTTAGAAAGCATATACAAAGAAAAAAAGAACAGGGAATTTCCTAAATCTAAAGAATGATATAAATATCCAGGTACAGGATGTTCAAGGCTAACTTTAAGTCAACCAACTCTAAGACATCTTATAAACAAGCTCTCACAGGCAAGAAAAAGCTGGCCATGGTGGCTTATACCAGCAACCCCAGCACTTAGAGGCAGGAGTACAATACATTCAGATCTAGTATATGAAGATACTGTCTCAAAACAAAAATAAATGCACAATGTAAAAAGAAGACATTCAAGACTTAAACAAAGAACACATGGTGGTGTTCCAATTCACTTGACCGCAAACTTCTCAGCAGAAACCTTACAGGTCAGCAAAAAGTGCTATGGTATTTTCACAGTATTGAAGGGTTAACAAAAACAACAGCTCTGCTGAATTAGAATATTGCTATCAGCAAGCTCCCCTTTAGAAATGAAGAAGAGAAAGACATTCCCAGAAAAACAAATACTGAGAGAATATATCTCTATTATACATATTCTTTAAGAAATAAGGAAGTTCTTCAAATTGAAAGAGATATTATACAGATAAATTCAGAGTGCTTTAACATGGTAAGTATGATATGTATGTATAAACCACTCCTATTTTTAGTATGAAGATGAAACAATTACTTTAATATGTTAAGTAATAAAGAATATAGAAAGACATAAAATCCAAATTGGGGAAAGGAATGCAGTATACGGGTAGAGTGTTCTTAGTATTTTTCATATTATTTTGTGCGTTTGCTTCTGTTTTTATATTATGTTATTATAATTTCAAAATAGCTTTTTATAATCAAAAGATATTTTAATAAGTTTTTAGGTAACTAAAAATGGAAATCAATGCTAGACAAAGTTAATATAATAAGCAATAAAGCAAAATATACTATTTGGATTAAGCAATTTATCAACAAAGGAAGATTATAAGAGGGAAAGAAAGGAATTACAACAAATTCAGGAAACAGGTTATGCCGGTGATTGTAGTGGGACCTTACCTGCCAATAACTACCTTAACTATAGATGAATTAAACTCACCAATTTACAGACAGAGAGACTGAATAGATTAAATTAAAAAATAAATCCAAACTGAGCTGGGCATGGTGGCACATGCCTTTAAATTCAGAACTCGAGAGGCAAAGGCAGGTGGATCTCTGTGAGATCAAGGCCAGACTGGTCTACATAGCAAGTTCCAGGTCAGCTGGAGCTACAAGGATATCCTGCCTCAAAAGACAAAAAAGAAAAAAAAGAGATATACTAGAAAATATAAAATTTAAGTCGAAATCAATAAAACTACAAGAAAATTGCTGGGCATGATGGAACATACCTGTATTCCCAGCTATTTTTAAAATTTACATAACACCCAAAGCAATTTACAGGTTAATACCATATCTATTAACAATTCTAATGAGGTCTTTACAAAACTAGAAGTATTTCAATAAATTTATATTGAATCACAAAATAGTCCCTAGTAATCAAGCTGCCTTGAATTGAAAGAACAAAGAAGGTATTACACTATCTGACTTTGGTGGCTTGAATGAGAAATATCTCCCTACGCTCAAGTATTTAAATGGTGGAAGATTTGGGGAAGATCATGGAATCCTTAGAAGCCTTGTGGGAGGAAATGTGTCACTGGCTACACGCTTAGAATTCATAGCTTTGTCCCACTTCTGGTTTCCCCCATCCCTGCTTCATGTTTATAGTTCAAGATTTGAGCTCTCACTTAACAGTACAACTCAAGACTTTGGAAAGGCAAGAACAATCCAACCCCAAACCAAGATGAGAAGAAATATCAAACATCAGATCAGAACTTAGTGAAATAGAAACAAAGAAAACAACATAAAAACTCAGTGAATCTAAGAGCTGTTTCTTTGAAAGGTTAAACAAGATAGGTAGACCATTAGCCCAGTTAACCAAAAGAAAGAAAGAGCAAATCCAAATCAACAAAATCATAGACAAAAGGGGAAATAGCCCAAGAGACACCCCCCAAAATCAAGAACACTGTAAGGGAATACTTTAAAAATCTATACCCCATTGAATTTGAAAATTTAAAAGAAATGGATCAATAGCTAATGTCATGAACACCATCAAAGTTAAACCAAGATGAGATCAACAGCTTAAATAGCTCCATAACAAATAAGAAAATTGAAACAGTAATATAAAATCTCCTAACTAAAAAAAGCCAAGGCTCAGATGGAGTCACAGCAGAATTCTACAAGACATTCAAAGAATAACTACAACCAATATTGCTTAAGTCATTCAAAAAGATAGAAACAGAGGGAAAACTCCCAAGCTCCTACTATGAAGCCAGTATCACTCAAATATCAAAACCAGGGAAAGATACAACAAAAAAGAAAACTATAGATCCATATCCTTAATGAACATAGACGCAAAGATACTCAGCAAAATACTTACAAACCACATACAGACACACATCACAAAGATCACCCACCATGATCAAGTTGGTTTTATTCCAGAGATGCAGGGATGATTCAATATACCTAAGTCAATTCATGTAATAAAACATATAAATGGACATAAAGACAAAAACCACATGGTCTTCTCAGAAAATTCCTCTGACAAAATCCAATATTCATTCATGTTAAAAGTCCTGGAAGGAACTGGTCAGGAGAAAACATACCTCAACATAAGTAAAGTTATATACAACAAACCCATAGCCAATATCATTCTACATCAAGAAAAACTGGAAGCACTCCTATTAAAATCAGAAACCAGACCGAGTTGCTCACTATCTCAACTCCTTTTCAATATAGTGCTCAAAATTCTTGAAAGAACGTTAAGACAAGAGAAGGAAATTAAAAGGCCACTAATTGGAAAAGAAGAGGTCAAGCTCTCTCTATTTGCAGACAATATAATATTATACATAAGAAGTCTCAAAAAATCCATCAGAAAACTGTTAGAAATGATTAATACTTTCAGTAAAGTGGCATATTACAAAATCAACTTATAAAAATCAGTAGTCTTAACAAGCAATCAGAAAAAGCATTCAAGGAAACCCATTCACAAGAACATCAAAAGTATATATTTAGTAATAAACCCAATTAAAGATATTAAAAATCTCTACAATGAAAATTTAAAATGTTTAAAGAAATAGAGGAAGACACTAGGAGATGGAAAGACCTACCATGCTCATGGATTGGTAAAATCAATATTGTGAAAATGACCATCTTACTAAAAGCAATCTATAGATTCAAACACAATGCCAATCAAAATGCTCATGACATTCTTCACAGAGATAGAATAATAATCCTAAAATTCATATTGAATCACAAAAGACTCAAGTTAGCCAAAGCAATCTTGGGCAAAAAGAACAACATTGGGCGAATCAGCATATTAGGTCTCAGATTATGTTACAGAGTTCTAGTTATAAAAACAGCATGGTACTGGCACAAAAACAGACACATAGATCAACAGAACACAACAGAAGACCCTAACGTCAATGCATGCAATTTCATTCACTTGATATTTGACAAAGGTGTCAAGATCCACAGTGGAGGAAAGACAGCATTTTCAAGAAATGATGCTGGCAAAATTGAATCTCCATATGTAGCAGAATGAAAGTGGACAACTATCTTTCACCCTGCATAAAAGTCAAATGGATCAAAGACCTCAATGTAAAACCTGAAACTCTGAAATTGCTAGAAGAAAACATGGGCAGTACATTCAGGATACAGGCATAGGAAATGACTTTCTAAATCAGACATCAGCTGCTCAGGCATTAAGGTAAACAATCAATAAGTGGGACCTCATTAAGCTACAAAGCTTCTGTACAGCTAAAGAAACAACCAAGGAAGGGAAGGGGAAACCCACTGAGTGGGAGAAGATCTTTACCAGCTATACATCCAACAGAGGATTACTATCCAGAATATACAAGAACTCAAAAACAAAGAAACAAGAAAATAAATGACAAAATAAAAAAGATGGGCCAAACAGAGTGGTTCTCAAAGGAAGAAATAAAAATGGCTAAGAAACACCTTCAAAAGAGTTCAACATCCTTAGCAAT
Organism: Eospalax fontanierii; assembly: GCA_035773235.1. Taxonomy (NCBI): domain Eukaryota; kingdom Metazoa; phylum Chordata; class Mammalia; order Rodentia; family Spalacidae; genus Eospalax; species Eospalax fontanierii. The sequence continues at coordinate 61,410,110 of CM069534.1, read as the reverse complement.
TAGAGAAATGCAGGTAACAACCACTTTAAGATTGCATCTTATCCCAATCAGATTAAGATCAAGAAAATGAAAGACACCAAATGCTGGCAAGGATGTGGAGAAAGGGGAACACTCATTCACTGCTGGTGGGAATGAAAACTCTTGCAACAACTATGGAAAGCAGTGTGGAGAACTCTCAGAAAATTAAAAATGAATCTACCATATGATCCAGTTATATCATACAAGACATACTTTAGATATAGGACTGAAAGCCTTCTACCTAAAGTTGAGCTTCCATAAAGCTAGGAGGAAACTGCAAAGGGAGAAAAATCAATCAATGGTCCAATTCACCCTAAAGCCCAATAACCTTAATAATTGGCACAGCACACCACCTTGGTTCACTAGTGGCACTGTCATCTGGGGGTGGGGGGGGACCAACAGTTATCTAATTGGACTTAAGGTGTGAATTAATGGGTGGCACTGTAAACTCAGTCAAATACATATGGTTGGAGAGTACATAGATCCTAGAGAAAACCTTATCTCTGTGATATCTCTAGACAAATGAAATTTCTTACTATCTGGTAAATATGGATCCTTTTTACAGACAAGCATACAATAAACCACTATCAAAGGAACTTCCTTTTTACAACAGATGGAGGCTTAGTAGAATTCCAAAACTGGTCAGATACAGAGAATATATGTCTGAGAGATGGGAAAATCCTAGGTGAAATATCTACAGTTGAACCTCTAGACCTAAGGCTCATGGAATATAGTAGAACGAGGCATAAAGAGAAAACTAATGCATCCCTTAACTCTCATCAATGAAGTTTTCTTGTATATACAACAGAGTGTGATGCACACAGAAGGTCACAACTGACCAAATTTTAAAGAATAAGAGACTGCAGAGTGTGTATCCCTGGATAGGACTACTATATTAAACCTTCCCCACCCACGACTCAGGTAGCATTGCTGAAGAGGGTGGTGGAAAGATTGTTAAGAGTCAGGGCTGGTTTATGAATACAGGGAATCAGAGGCTTTCAGGACTCTGAAAACTTGCCTTTGTGAACTTGTGGCAATGGTGGCAGCAAGCACAGGACACAGGCCAACTCAATTAGATGAGGGCCCAGAGTGGAGTGACAGAAATTGGTGGCGGACTAGCCCTAGACTGAGAACTATTGGAGACTGATTACTACTTGGAGAGGGAGAGTATGTCTTACTTATGATCTCTAGAAGGGCTGACCAGACTTCAGTGAATGAATTTAAACTAAAAGACACCTGGATACATATGCTTGACTGGATAGGACTTAACGTGTATGGGGGAATACATGTGGTCTGGTGAAGGGTTAGGGGACATGGATGGGGGAGGGGAGTCTAAGTCTGATGAAGAACTGTTGCATGAAATGTATAAAAACTTGCATTATCCCTTGTCCCATATCCTGTTCCCCTTCTAGCCTTGGTCACAGGCCCACTTTTGCTCTTAATCCCCCAGATCTCTGGACTAGCCTCTTAGCTCTATCTGATTGTGAGCTCTCCAAATCGCACTGTGCCCATCCCCTACATTGGTACCAATTTCAGCCCTTCCCATTGCTGTAGGACTCTTTAGAAGGGGCCCAGACATCAGTAGACTGCCTGAGAATGCCTCAATTCAGCTTCTGCCTAGCAGTCTTCCCAAACTGTGCTGTTCCTGCTGGCTTTCTTATGGTCCCGGATCTTAAGAAAGAGTTGGAGAGGATCTGATTTCTCCTGACTTGTGCCTACAAGGGAACTCCTGAGCAGCTGGATCAGAGCCAATCAGTCCTTCCAATATAAAACCAAAAGCCTTGATCAACCAGCTTTTGTATGCAATAAGAAAGTGACATCAAGTATGCAAACAGAATCAGACTTAAACTCAACAATGGAAGGGTTGAGTCTCACAAAAGATTCACACACAACAGAAGAAATCTACATGCCAAGATCACAATGAAAAAATAATAATATGAAAAACCCAAATAATATGTTCCCACTAAACATCACTAGTCCTATAGAAAAATTTATGAAGAGAACCTCATAGAGACAACCCAGGACACAGAGTTTAAAAGAACAACCATAAACATGCCCAAAGAATTCAATGATTTAAAGAACACACAAACAAATCAAAGAACTAAAAGAATATAGGGATAAACTTCTGACTGTTAGAAGAAAACATTGGAAGTAACCTACAAGATATAGGATTCAAAAAGGACTTTCTAAATCAGACATCATTTGCTCAGGTATTAAGGTCAACAATCGACAAGTGGGACCTCATTAAACTATAAAGCTTCTTGTACAGCAAAAGAAATAACCAAAGTGAAGAGAAAACCTGCATAGTAGGAGAAAATCTTCACCAGTTACACATCTGACAGAGGTTTAACATCCAGAATATATAAAAAAACTCAAAAAACAAATAATCAAGAAGACAAGTGGCCCTATTAAAAGATGGACTAAGGATCTGAACAGAGAGTTCTCCAAAGAAGAAATAAAGATGACTAAGAAACATCTTAAAAAGTGTTCAACATCATTAGTAATTAGGGAAATGTAAATTAAAACCTCTTTAAGATTTCATCTTACCCCTATCATACTGGTTAAGATCAAGAGAACTAATGATACCAAATGATGGAAAAGGATGTGGGGAATAGGGAATGCTCACTCACTGCTGTTGAATAGTAAACTTGTATAACTCCTATGGAAAGCAGTGTGGAGAACTCTTAAAAAACTAAAATTTAATCTACCATTTGACCCAGTTATACCTCTCCTTGGCATATACCCTAAGGATCCATTCTATCGCAGAGATCCTTGTACATTCATGTTTGTTACTGCTCTTTTCACAATAGTGAAGGAATGGAAGCAACCCAATTGTGGATAATGAAAATGTGGTACATTTACACAATGGAGTTCTACTCTGCAGTAAAGAAAGACGAAACCATGAAATTTGCAGGTAAATGGATGGAACTAGAAACTGTTATGCTAAGTGAAGTGACACAGACTCAGAAAAACAAATGAAAGATCCTAGCACCAAATCCTTATATGTGAGTATGTATCCTGATATAACTGCAGAAACTAGGAAAATGGGAAGGAACCAAGGAAGTAAACAGAAAGAAGGAACCTGAGAGAAGAACAGTAGGAGACATGTGTTACTAAGGGAGAAACAGATAAAAGGGGGACATTTAAATGGGAGGGGGAGGAAGGGTTATACAAAGAACTATGGGGATAAAGGGAAAGAAGGAGTTCAAGAGAGGTGGGGCCATAGGAGAGTGGTATTATCAAGGGAGAAATGAAGAAAATGGGGACACTTTGAATGGGGAAGGCCTTGAGGGAGGGTTAGATAAGGAGGAAGGGAGGGAGGGAGGGAGGGAGGGAGAGAGGGAGGGAGGGAGAGAGGGAGGGAGGGAGAAAGAGATAATGCCTAGCTAGTACAAAACACTAGAGGGAATCATATTAGTCTAACAACCTAATGACAAATTCCACATACAATATCTCTACTTGAATCCATGTGCACAGCTGAAGGCTACATAGCAAGAACCAGTGCCAGACAGGAGAAACCTTCCTTTGAATTGTTGGTTGGGGGTCGGAGGGTTGTCCAAGAGACTACTAAAAGTATACAAGGTATTGCCACAGCCCTTGACTGTCTTCCAGAACTTGAAGGTAAGATCCTATTGCTGAAGACAGTACATACATTGGATACAGGATTTGGAGCAATGGAACTGGAAGTGATCTTGGAAACCACTTCCCCTGAAGTCTAGCTCTCATAGCTCTAGAGAGCACTATGCAAGTAGTCAAGGGAGAACATCAATCGATGGCCCAACATCAGCTTCTTGACCAAATTATCAAATCAATTCCTGGCATAGTATTCAACACTGCAGCAGTAATGGCACTTTTATCTTGAGGCTTATCAATGGCTACCTAATTAGGTCTTAGAGCCCACTCAATGGGAAGAAACACACATCTAGTACCATAATCATAGCCAAAAACACATGGCTGAAGAGGTCATAGATCTTAGCGAGATCCCTAGGGCTGTCACATTGCTAGGCTAATATAACTTCTTACTAAGTCAAAATATGATTCGTTATATTTACAGTCAAGTATCCCAGTCACCACTCATCAAAAAAGCTTCTTTTGTACCAGGCAGAGACTACTATATAGTACCACAACTGGTCACACACAGATATTATCTGTGAATTGCTGAAGCCTAAGCAGCACATCTACAATGCAACATCTACACCTAAGCCTCATGCAACATAGAGGGGCATAGAGGACACTAATGAACCTCTCAATTCGTACTAATGAAGCTCTCTCATGCAACAGAGGGCCAGAAACACAAAAGGTCACAAATGCCTAAAGTATGGAGATTAGGAATCTGCCTTCACTCACCCAAGGCTTAGGGGCTGTTGTAGAACAGGTCCCTAAGGGGAAAGATTGTAAGAGTCATGGAGGAGGTAATGACCATATGGAAATAGAATCCTAGAAGATCCTGGGACCCTGCTCATGAACCCACAGCAATAGTGTTGGCATGCTCAAGGCCCATGCACACTCCAGCAGACAAAAATAGCATGGAACTGGAGAAATGGGCAGCAGATCACAATCTTTGCTGAAGAAAGTTTGGCAGTTGATTACTGTTGGTTTAGGAAGAACTAATTTTAAAGCGAGTGACTCTGGATAGGATGACTAGATCTCAGTTGATAAATTTGCACCAAGGAACATCTGGGGACATTAAATTGACACAGTAAACCTTAACAGAGATGACAGAATGCATGGATTCCAGTTGGGGGGCTATGAGGGGCTGCCAGTGTGGAAGGGGGTATAAAGATGATTAAGATAGATTGAGATTTTCTGTTTGAAGTATCCAAAATAATTATGGGCCTCCATAATAATCAATAATTCAATAAATAAAAAAAGAAATGTAAAATCGTAATAAAATTTTATGAAAAATTTGTGCTCTCAGCTTTCTGCCTCTGACTGCCTGTTGTAATGTCTCCCTTGACAGTATTGTCCTCTGGAACTGTAAGCCAAAAGAAACCTTTTCTTACATAAGTCAATTCTTCTCAGGGTGTTTTATCACAGCAACAGAAAAGTAACTAATAACTGCCTTTAATACCTATTACGATGCTATAGTAGTCTATAGCATGGTACTGATAGAACAACAGACCAATAGAAGAAAATAGAGAGCCTACAAGTAAAATCATGCATTTACGAGCAGCTGATTTTTGACAGAGATGCTAAGAACATACATTGAAGAAAGAGTATCCTATTCAATAAATGGTGCAGGGCAATCTGGCAAAGGGAAGAATAACGGATAAAATAACTTAAAACATATCAAAGATCAAGCTGTAAGACTTGGGACAATGAAACTCCTAGTAGAAACAGAATAAATGCATTGGGCATAATAAACAAAAGCAAAAGCAATTGGAGACAAAGGAGATTAAAACCTTTTGCAAAGCACAGGAAAGAATCAATGAAGTGTAGAGATAACATATAGAATGGTTGAAAACCCTTGCAAAGTATATATCTCACAAAGGATTGATATACAGAATATATAATGAATCCCAAATATTTAATATCAAAACCTAAATTAACATGATTTAAAAATGGGAAATAGACCTAAAAATACATTTTTCAAAAGAAGATAGACAAATGGCCAGAAGGCACATGGAAAAAAATCTGAATATCATTAATCATCAGCAAAATGCAAATCAAAATAACAATGAGATATTATTCCATCCTGATAAGGATAGCAATTATTAAAAGGGTGACAAACATCTGGAGGTGCAACCTTGTCAAATTTCTCCCATCCACGTAGGCCAGGCAACTGGTGTTGTCATTATGCAGGTCTTGTTTAGGGAACCATATTGCTGAGAGTATATGGATACAATTTATTTATCATATCTAGAAGACACTATCTAGCAACAGACCTCCTTCTCTGGATTTTACAGTCTTTCTCCTCCATCTTTTATGATGTTCCCTAAGCTAAGGTGTTGCATTTTAGATTTATCAATTGGGGCTGGACACCCCATAGTCATGTATTCTCTGTAATTTGATCAGTTGTGTGTCTCCATAATCATTTCCATCTGTTACAAAAAGAAGCTTCTTTGATAAGGGGTGGGAGCTACACTATTTATGAGTATAATAATAAGTATTTAGTTGAGTGGAGAGATGGCTCAGTAGTTAAGAGCACTGGCTGCTCTTGCAGAGGACCCAGGTTTAGTTTCCAACACTTTCATGGTGGCTAACAGTTATTCATAACTCCAATGCCAAGGGACCTAACGCATGCACACTGCATGAATGGGTGCAATTAAACACATGCAAGCAAAACATTCAAACACATAAAAAATTTAAAGACAAGTATTTAGAATTAACAGAAAAATTGTGTTGGTTTAGGGAAATGGAAGTATTAGGCTCTCCTCTAGGATCTATGACATCTCTCGCCAAGAGGATTTGACTAGATTTAGAGTACCAGGCATTAATCTCCTCCCACTGAGATAGTCTTAAGTCTAATTAGACACTTATCTGTTATCACCAAGATAAAAGCGTCACTATTACAACATTTAGGGATATCTTGCTGGGATAGTCATTGTGATTTGTAGATTTTGCAGGTGGGTAGGATTGTTGATTGCTTTTCTCCCTTGGCAGGTTGCATATCACCTTCAAAAACCATGAGAGCTAGTCCTCAAGGAGGAGGCTTCCAGGTGAGTTCCATATGATTTCTCCAAGTCCTAAAGTTTGTGGTATCTTCAGAAGTCTTACCTTTAATATCTGGGAGGCTACCAAGGCAATGGCAATAGACTATATTGTTTTAGGAGTGCCTTTGATTCCCCTGACAAACAACTTGAAGGAGATTTCCCATGACTGACATTGGGTTTTTTTGCTGGATAGTCTATGGGTCTTGGTGGGAGCAGTATCACCCTGTGTGGTTTAATTCCATTTGACATATATATATACATACATATATATGTATAATTACTAGATATACTTATAAAATAATATTTTCCTAGGTTTTTATAAGACATCCTTGATATTATTTATATCTCCTTACTTAAAGGATGCTGAGAAAGAGAGAATCAGTTTTTTACAGGAATGATCTCCTTGATAAACCAGGGCTATTCAATTCCAAGAGGTCAGACCTAAATACATTTATATACCACGCCACTAAATGGACTCTTCAGCGCGTGTGTGTGTATGTGTGTGTGTGTAATAATGAAAATTAAAAAAGACTTCAGGAAATTGAAAGGGAGTAGGATGAATGTGGAGGTGTTGAAGGACAGAGAGGGAAGAAGAGGAATGATGTAAATTCAGTGCTTATGTATGAAATTCTCAGAACAATATACAAATTTATATTAAAAAGAAAAAAATATTTAAAAATAGTCTTTTAACAACCAAACATGATTTGGGATGAAGGAAGATGGAGATGATTAAACAAAGCAGTAGGGGGATAGTCCGCTTATTTGTACATTTCAGAATCTGGATAGTGAGAACAAAACAATCTTAAAGGGGACTGACTCAAGGTAAAAGTTGTAAGAAACCAATAATAACTCAATAATCATTGTGAGATACCTATGAGGAACTTTTTGCAGTGCAACTGATCTTATTTTCTGTTCTAGATTACTTGATTCATTTCCCAATAAAAGAACATTTAATGTAAAAAAATGATGAAAAACAGCCAGTGCTGATGAATATATGGAGGTAAGGGAAACCCTGAATGCCGTTGGTGGAAATGTAAATTAGTAAATCTATTTTATATCTTTTTATCACAGTAAAAACTTTAAAAAATAAACCAAATTGTAGATCTGAAGAATACAGTGGCTGGCTTGAAATGTGGAATTGATAATGGATTTTTATCAGAAGAAAGAGTAAGGAAACCCTGAATAAAAAACTTGAAATTAATGAGAAAAAAACAAGGATAGAGAGTGTAGAACTATTATGGCATTTTTGGAATACCGTCAAGAGTACCAATATATGTACTTAGAGATTTCCAGAATGAAAAGAGATAGGGTGGGAAGGTCAAAGACATAGTGTTATTTGGTCTCAGCCTGTTTTAGGCACCCTAGTTTTTATGAGTGTATGTTTCAGGTTTCCAGCTTTTGTGAGCTGTCACCCACGTTGGGGCTGGCTTTTGGTGATGTAGTTATCTTTCAGTTATTTCTGCTCCTTTAAGCCCTTATCCACACTCCTGTAAATAAAAACTCATTGGTTCACTAAACATTTACCAAATCTGGAAAGGAAATGTACATCCAGATCTATGAACTACAAAGAACTCAAAGCTGATTAACTTAGGAAAGTACTGGGGCTGGAGAGTTGGCTTGGTAGTTAAAAGTGCTTGCTGCTCTTGAGAGGACCTGGGTTCAGGTCTCAGCACTCATATGGAGACTCACAACCCATTCAACTCTAGGAAATCTGAGGCCCTTTTCTGGCCTCAGATTTCTGGCACAGGTATATTTCTATACATGTACAAAAAACACTCATACATATTAAAATAAAAATAAATAAAACATTATTTACCAAATAAAAATTATAACTTAACTGTCAAGAGTTTTGACAGAATTTTGAGAGTGATTTATGACTCAAACAACGCATCATCACAGGACTAGCAGAGTCTTTTTCACAAGACTTTGCAGACAACAGAATTAGATGATATATTAAAACAATGAATTAAACAATCACTAATCTCAGACAACCAAGATGATCATTCAGAATTAGAGAGTTTCCCAGATGAGTTTCCCAGACAAATAAAAACTGAAGGAATTCATCTCTACTAAACTCATTTCAGAAAAAATGATAAAGGCAAGAGAATTCTTCAGTTTGAAAGATAAAGATATCAATTAGCATTCTGAAATATAGGAAAGGATAGAACTCACTGGTAAAGATCAGTACACAGTTAAATTTAGAATATTCTAATAGTGTAATCATGGTGTATCAGTTACTTTAAATTATAGTAGAAAAAGTTAAAGACAAAAGCAGTAAAATAATTATAGCTATAGGAATTTAATGGGTCTGAAAATGTAAAAGTTGTAAATTTTGTCGTCAATAAGATAAAATAAATGTGTGGAATTAAAATTGTAATATTTTTCCAAGCAAGTACTCTACCACTGAGCTATCTCTTCAACATAGTTGTATTTTCTATATGTAATCAATGTTTAGTTTTTATCGGTTTAAATAATACTTTTAACTATCATATATTTATATCAGTCTCACAGTAATCTAATAAAAGAGGCCTATAGCATACACATTAACAATGAAGAAAAAAGATATGAAGGTAAAACACTAACAGTAATGACTGAATCACAAAACCAAACATCAAAAACACAACACAGGAGCAAGGTACTTTAAAGCAAGGAAGGATAAGCAAAATATCAACAGCAAATTATTGCTCATCAATAACTGCCTTAAATAAATTCTCCAATCAAAAGACACAGGAAAGGTTCAGAGAAGGTATTATAGGGAAAAGATAATCAAAATAGAGTAGGGGTGACTGTCATGAGGCTAGGCTATTATATAAGAACAAATTAGTTAATTCATAAGTGGATATAATAATTGTTACCTAGCTATGAATCCTTGAACTACAATAACTGGCCTGGCAAGAGATGACCACTAATGCAATAGTGGCACATATGTAATAAGAGCAACCAACCTCTCTTTAATTGGATTTAAGGCCTGCTTCATAGGATGGAGCCTATACCTGACACTGACTTCAGACTTTGGAGTCTGAGGCTAAACAAGTTACAGGATATATAGGACAACCTAATACTAGTTTTCTACTAAATAGTCTTGAACACACAGCAATGGTGACAGCATGTACAAATCTCATGCTAGCTCAAACCAGAAAAATTACTAGCATAAACATGAGGATGTGGTTAAGAAGTATCAACCCACCTAAGGAAACTTTGTTAACAGATGATTGCTGTGAGGGGCAGAGACAGTTTCTTTCAAGCATGGTACTGTTGGTAGATTAACCAGGCTCTAGTAGATGGACTCACACTGAAGGACATTTGGGAACACAAATTAGACTCTATAGGTTTATTAGATATATTCTGTAATACATTAAATTGGGCAGGAGGAAATAAGAATAGGAATGGGGAGGGGATCTAAATTATACTGTATGAGAACTGTAAAAATTCAATAGAAACAATTATAAATGTGTATGTATCCATGAACCCAAAATGATCATAACCTAAATATTAATAAATATAGCAAATAGAAGTATACAAACTAATAGATTGAGTGAAACCCCTATCTAAATTCAATGACATTTTTTACAAAAATAGAAAAGTTTCATGTAGAACTAAAAAAAGCTCCATAATTTGGGTCAAGAAAAAAGGCTGGAGTTTTGTATTTCATGATTTCAAATTTTTATTAATTTACAAAGCTACAGTAATAAAAGCATTTGTGGTGCTGGCATAAAATATGCATAGACCATACATCAATAATAGAATAAACATGGAGAATCCAGAAATAAAATTGCATGTGTATGAACCACTAATTTGTAACTAGATATCAAGAATACAAAAAGGGGGCTAAAAATTTCTTTAACAAATGATGACAGAAAACCCGGATATCATTTTGTAAAAGAATGAAATTGGATCTTTATCTTGCACTATTCATAAATATTAACTTTAAATGGATTAAAGACTTCAGAATACAAGGATAAACTCTTTGAAGTTGGTGCTACCAATATGACAACAAAAGCACAGGAAGTAAAGCAAAACAAACTAGTGCGATTAATTAAGTGAAAAGATTTCTTTACAAAAAAGAACCAGTCCAAACAACAAACAATCAAACCAAATAAACAACAAAACCCAAAATGAAAAGGCAACCTATACAAAAGTAAAAGTATTTGAAAATGATATATAAGATAAAGAGTTAATATTAAATATACACATATTACTCAATAGGCAAAACAAAACCAAAGCAGATCAACAAGTAATTCAATTAAGAAATGGGCATTGATAGATATTTCTCTAAAGAAAACATACAGAGATGCAAACAAAAAGTTGCAGACCACTATTCATCAGTGAACTGCAAACTAAAACCACAATGAGATTTCATCCTACAGCTGTTAGCACAGGTACTGTTTTATTTATTTATTTTTTGACATAGGGTTTCAGGTAGACAAGGCTGGCCTGGAAATTACTATGTAGCCAAGGATAACCCTGAACTCCTGATCCTCTTGTATCTGTTTTTCAAATACTAGGACTACAGACATACAGCATCAGACCTAGCTTTAAGTGTGCCTATATTGTAGCCTAGGCTTTCCTTGAATTTGCCATTTTCCTGCTTTAGCCTTCCAATTGCCGGGATTACATGCTTGCACCACCAAGCCTGGATTACTATATAGTTTTGATGAAGTTCAATTTTATTTCTTTTGTTTTCTGTTGCTTGTGTTTTTAGTGTCCTTTATCAAAGACTCCATTGTGCAGTTCAAAGCCATGCAGATTTTTCCACCATATTTTCTTCAAAGAGTTTTATAGTGTTAGGTCTTAAATTTAACACACTGGTACAGTTCTGTATGTGGAATGACTTAATGATCCATCTCTGTTCTTTTGCTCATGTGTTTTCAGTTGTCTCAGTATCATTTGTTAGAGACACTATTTTTTTCCCTTTGAAATTTGTTGCAAGTCAGTGGGTAACATTCTACCTCATTAGCCTATATGCCTATCTTTATTCAACTACCACACTGTTTTAATTATGTAATAAGTTTTTGAATTTGAAACTTATGAATATCCAACTTTCTTATTTTTCATATTTTGGCTGTTTAGGGTCTGCTTCTTGCAAATCTACATGTATTTTATCAACCAGCTTTTCTATTTTTCCAAATAAGTCCACTGTTGTTTTGATAGTGATTTAGTTGATCCTATAAATTGGACCAAATCTGTACCTTTGAATGTATTAATATTTTAAGAATATTAAGCCTTCTAATCTACCCATTAGCAAAGACTGTTGTTTCATTTATTTAGATTGTCTTTTATTTATGTAAATAATGTTTAATGGTTTTGAGTAGTCTTTGACATATTGGTTAAACTTTATTATTATATTTTTAGGTACTTTATTGTTTTCTATGCCCTGGAAATAGAATTACTTCAAAAATTCTTTTAAAATTTTTCAATTATTAGAATATGGAAACAACTGACTTTTGTGGGATTCATTATCCTGCATCTTTATTTATTTGCTCTAGTAGTAATGCTGTGGATTCTTTAGCATTATAAATATAAATATATCTATAGCTAATCATGTGTAAATAGAGATAATTTTGCTTTTTTTCTGATTTGGATGCCTTTTTTTGACTGTTTATTCTAACAAGCAATGCAATATTGAATAGAAGATAAATGTATCTTGCCCTGGTCTTAAGAGTATTTTAAAAAATATTTTATATATTTAAAAAATTTTATGTGTATGAGTGTATTGCCTGCATGTGTGTTGTCCATTCATGTTATGCAATGCCTGCAGAGACCAGAAGAGGACATTGGATTCCCCTAGAAATGGAGTCACTGAGAGTTGCTAGTTGCCATGTGGGTTCTGGCTCCCTTGCAAGAGCAGCCAGTGCTCTTTATTCCTGAGCTATCTCTACAGCCCCCCAAATATTCTTTAAATCAGGTTGAGAATGCTTTCTTTTACCACTAGCTTTTAATTTTAAGTTTTAATATTTTATTTATTATTTCTATTTTAAATGTATAAGTGTATTGTCTGCATGTATTTATGTAAGTGCACCCATGGTGTGCAATGTACACAGAGCAGAATATGGTGTCAGATGCCCTGGAGATGGAATTACAGATGGTTACGAGTTTCCATGTAAGTGTTGGAAAATGAACCCAGGCTTTCTATAAGAGCAGCCAGTTCTCTTAACCACTGAGGCATTTCTCCAGCCCCTAGCTTTGAATTAAAAAAAAAAAAAAAAAAAAAACAACTCATGGACGTGTGTTCAAATTTGCCAAATATCTTTTCTGTATCAAGTGCAAAGATCATTGTTAGCTAATTTTACTAATTTAATTAAAATATTTATTATATTTATTTTATGTGTATGAATGTATTGCTTGCATGTATGCAAGTGTACCCATGTCATGCAACGTGCAGGGAGGTCAGAAGAGGGTGTCAGATACCCTAGAACTTGAGTTATGAATGGTTGTTAGCTCTCATGTGGGTGCTGGGAACCAAACCGTGGATCTCTGCAAGAGCACCCAGTGCTCTTATCTGCTGAGCCAGTTCTCTAGTGTCTATTAACTTCATTTAAAATATTTTATTTATTATTTTTATTTTATGTGTATGAATGTATTGCCTGCATGTATGTAAGTGTACCTGTGTTGTTTAGTGCCTGTGGAGGTCAGAAGGCATTAAATCTCCTGAAACTAGAGTTATGGATGGATGCTAGCTGCCATGTGGGTGCTGGGAACTTAACGTGGGTGTTGTGTAAGAGCAGCCAGTGCTTTTAACCACTGAGCCTATGCTCTTATTTTCTTCCATTCTGCTATTCTCTGTGTTTTAATTGGTAATTTTAACATATGTACCTTTAAAGTGATTAATATAAACATTTATTTCTGCAATTTTATTTTCTAAAATGCATTCAATTTGCTGTTGTTTCTGAATTGCACTACTAATGCCTTTTCCTCTTGCCGTGATTGATCTCTTCCTCAGATATGTTTTCTGATTGTTTTTTTTTCTGAATATTTTTCATGAAAAAATTTTATGTGCATGTGCCCATATGTGACTGTGTGGAGGCCAGAAATCAATTCGAAATCTCCTTCTCTGTTGCTCTCTACCTATGTTTTCAGAGAGCATTCCTTACTGATCCCAGAAGTCCTCTGAACCAGAAGTCCTTTGAAACTGCTGATGAATCTTATCTACCTTCAACACTACTCAGATGTCTCCAGAGAATGAAACAGTAGATCTCCCATAGCTGCATCTACTTCCTCATGCCCAAGCCACTATATGGTCACTAACCCTCCTCATACACAGTACAGTTGCTTCCATCCTGAGGGAAGGTGGCCATGGCTTGCTGCATTAGAATAAAATGTAGTCATGCCCCGTTGAAGGTATGGCATTGGTCTGTTTTCCTGACTCCACTTTCCTTCCCATTCTCTAAATTCTAATATAGTGATGCTGAAACCAAGAACCTGGGAGGGATTTATGGGGCCAACTCTTGTGAAGAACTCCTAATTGCCATGAGGCAGTGCAATCTCTGACAATAGTTGATTGTCTGGCAATTTAGCTGAGACCACCTAAGCCCACCTGACAGGTAGAACCACTTGTCAGATGCTCTCAAACCCTTTCTCTTTCCTTCATATCCCTTCCAGATCTTGGTAACTGACCTACCCAGAGCCTACTGCCTACTTTTAAACTCAGTGACCACCCATTGTGATTGGGGACCCCTGAGTTCCTTGTGGTTTTTGTCTATGTAGGGAGTGCAGGCCTCTTGTCTTGAAGTCTTATTGGTGTTCTGTGTAAACCCAGGTCCAACTTCTGGGAGTGGACCAGGATAGTCCTTTACTCTTTTTCTTTCCCTTCTTTGCTCTCCCTACCCTCAGACACTGCCACATCTCCAGACAAGAAGTCACTCTTCATTTGCCTTCGCTTTGCTGCTGTTGGGACAAGGTAATCCATTGACACCTCATTCAAAGGTGCTCCTGATAGACCTTGGGAACCCTAAGAGGTCTGTCAGTCTCTGGGCAGCCCATTGAAGTTTCAGGAGTCTCTCACTGGTCCATCTGGAGTCTTGGAGACAGAGGACACCCCCTTCTAGACACCAGGCCCAAACCCCAAGGAATACTTTGGGGGCTAAACCTGACTATTGCTCTGTTCTTGTCTTGCTCCAGATTCATCACAGGATCCAAATTGTCCATTCCAAAGGTCATGCTCTTGGACTGTGTATGGACTAATTTAAAAGAGCTCTATCTGGGGCATCTTGGACCAACCACATTTGCTAGGCTTTCGGTCCAACTCTGGCTACAATACAGATAATGGCCACTGCTGGCTTGAATTTAGAACTTTCAATTTTGATATTTTAATGAATTTTGGCAATTTCATAAGGCAAATTGGGAAGTGGTTTGAAATCCCCTATGTACAAGACTTTTTTGCTCTTCAGGCCCAACCGTCTCTCTGCACCTTTTGCTCTGCCTAGCAAATCCTTCCTATACCTTCAAACCCCAAATCCAAAACCACAAAAAACTAACCTCCTCAACCCACTGAGTTTGATCCAGAAGATGAACCTCCCCATTTAGCCCCCAGAAGCACCTAACCAATTCCTCCTCCTAACCCCTCTCCCTTCAGCTCTTCCAATATCCTCAACCCTTCAAATTCTGCCATCTCTACTCCATCCAACTTTTCACCTACTCTGTCACACCCTGATCCCTCTCTCCTGAAGTTTCTTTACCCTATTCTCATACTGGCTCAAGAACTACAACTTCCCTTTAAGGGAAGTGGCGGGGAGGGATGGTTGCTCTACCCAAGTCCATGTTCCTTTTTCAATAGCAGGAATGAATCATATTGAGGAAAAATTGGGGTCCTTTTCAGAAAACCCCCTTCATTTTAGAAAACAATTCATTAGACTATGACAAATTTACTCTCTGACATGGCATGATGTCTGTTACATACTTACCTCCAGGCTAACAGTAGACAAAAGGCCTGTATTTGGAGGGCAGTCCAAGAGTATGCTGCTAGACTGTACCTCTCTTCTCAGGGGGAGCAGAAGCTGTGACCTTGGCTGAGCCAAATTGGAACTACCAGGCTGATGGACAAGGTGCCCAAAGTCTCCAGTTAATGGTCACTTATCTAACTGAAGGCATTCAACAAAATACCCACTCTAGAGTTAATTTAGAAAAACTTAAAGGAGTGACCCAGGCCTATAATTAAACTGGGCTCTCTTCTTAAACTTATAGAGGTGGTCACCAAATTTACTAACATAGATTGAGAGTCACTGGAAGGCACTCTCCTCTTCCATGTTCATTTTATAGGATAAATCATGGACATTAGGCATAAGCTCCAGAGGTTGGAGAAGGGTCCTTTTATACCGAGACGAGCCTTCAAGGTCTTAAATAATAGAGATGAGGAAACAAAAAAGAAAAGAGTGAGAACAGAATGGAAAGGAGCAACAGGCTCACTTTCAATTTCTAGTCTTTGCCCTCCAGGATGGACCACCACCTCACTCCCATGACCCCACTCATTGGCACATCCAACTTTTTGGGGCCTTGCTTCAGGTGCAAACAAATGGGTCACTGGACTAGAAATTGCCCTAATCCTTGACCTCCTACCAGAGCATGCTCCAGCTACAGACAATGGGGACACTGGAAATGGGAATGCCTTTTGGAACCCTCTGGGGTCCCTTCTGGCACCTAAGCACCTCCCCGCCTGCCAATGGCACTGATACAATGAGGAGACCTGGGTTTAACAGCCGTAGCCAGGGTAACCACTGGCTCATTTGGACACAAGGTAGCAGGAACAGTGGTTGGTAGACAAATCTCTTTAGTCCTGGACTCAGGGCCTTCATTTTCCTTGCTAACAGAATGACTGGGTGACATGATCCCATCTCCCTTTACTATTACTGCGGTGTCAGCAGTCCCCATATGAATTAGGAGCACTCCCTCTCTTCCCTGCCAATTTGGTGACCTTGTTTTTACACATTCCTTCATAGCTATGTATAATTGTCCTTTTCCCTTTCTGGGATAAGACCTCTTCTCTAAATTAAAGGTCTCCTCCCCTGGAGACAAATTCTGTTTTTCTTTTAACTCTGGATTTGGGTGACGCTCCATTGCTCCCCCAAGCCTCAAACTTGCCACTAAAATCCAGTATTCCTGCACCTCACCCATTACTACCTCTTGTAAGCTCCTGGGCATGGGACATTACTAGTCCCTCCATTGCACAACACCACTTACCTATTCTCATCTCCTGAAGAAACCCTTCCTCCTATATCATACAAGAACAGAATCTCTTGCTCCCAACATATGAGAGGCCTGAAATTCCTCATTCACCACCTTCTTCAGGTAGGACTTCTGATCCCCACTTACTTCTCACACAATACTCCTATCCTGGGAGTTAAAAAGCCTAACAGTACCTTCAGCCTAGTTGAGGGCCTCCAAAAAATTAATGAGGCTATATTTTCCACCTTCCTCAATGTCCCTAACTCCTATACCCTCCTTTGTGCCATTCCCGCTAACAGCTTTTATTTTTCAGGTTTTGATTTAAATTAGGATGCCTTTACAACAACCTTACACCTCCTCTTCATCCTTCTTTATTTTCACCTGGGAGGACCCTAGTACCTTAAACTCTCAACAACTAACCTGAACAGTTCTACCCAATGGTAGACAGCCCTCAGGTCTTTGGCCAAGCTCTACCAAAGTCGTTAGCCTCCCTAGACCTCTCCCCTAGTTTCCTTCTCTAGTATGTGGACAACCTCCTTCTCTGCTGCCCAACTCACCAGGATAATCTATGTCAATCCACATGCCTCCCCAGTGCTATGGGATCTTGGGGCTATTGGGTGTCAAGGGTCAGGGCACAGGTCTGTTCTTCTACTGTTTCATACTTAAGCATCTAGATTTCCCCTAGGGGCCACTCTAACCCAGAGTCTAGAAATTCAGTAACTGCTCTCATATCCCTTACCCAAAACAAAAAGAGATCTTATGGCCTTACTAGGACTGTTTACACTTTTTCCGTATCTGGATTTCTAATTTCTCACATATAGCTCAACCCTTCTATGAGGTTACTAAGGGACATATAGAAGAGCCCATTCTTTCTCCCAACTCTGACCAAGGAGCCATAAATAGCTTATGTGTACCTTCTCCTAAGCCTCAACTCTGATGTTTCTTACCCTCTTAAGCCTTTTGCCCACTGTAAGATGTGACTGAAGGACCCTCCCTCCTCCCAGCAGATACCTTGGCAACTCCAGCCAAAGAACCAGAATTCACAATACCTGAAAAATGGGGACTGACTTTTACAACTTCTTGAATAGATAAGCTTCCCACCTACTGACCAGATAGGTGGGGCGAACAACTCACTCTCACAGGGAGTTAGCTGTACACACCCTCCCTGAGCAGTTTTCTCTCTCTCTCTCTCCCTCTCTCTTTTTCTCTCCTTCTCTCCACCCTCATCTGGAGCCAGGCATGCCAGCCTGGTTCGCCAGAGCCCTGGCTCCAGTCCCCAAGATAAGGGGACTAGACTCCCCCATCTCTTTGGGGAGGCTATCCCCTCAGGGGGATTTCTCCACTCCCAAGTGCAGAAAAGCTAGTCTCAGCTGGTCTTCTCTTAATAAACTGAGTCCTGTTAGCTCCCAGTGGAGTCTCTGCTCTCTCTTGTCTGCTGCGTTTCTCGAACCCAGACCCTTACATAATGGTGCTGTGACTCAGATGGAAGAGACCAGCAGCCCACGTGGGGACCGCCTTTCATGCAGGACCTTGCATGGTATGATCTGATCCGCTGGTCCGGCTGTGGGCTCCTCACCCACAACCCAGCACTTTACATCATGAGACATGGAAGTACTGGTTCCCTTCCTCCTCTATTGGTCTCCCAGCTTTCTCCCTCTCATTCTGCCATTTCTGAGTGGCCACTAGCACTTGCTTGCCCACTCAACACCCTTGTCTACTTCTTGCCCAGGCTCTTCCTCCCCTCTTTCATTGCCCACAGGACTCCTGCCAGGCCTTCAGAGAGGAGCAACCTAGCTAGAGCCTTCACTCCAGCCTCTGCTCACCAGCCCGCCCTGGGAGCTCCTCCTGTCTGCCCAGCCTTTCCCTGGGTCTCCCTTTGTGAGCACTAGCTTGAGTCTCTGCTCACCTGCCCAGAACTCCTCTGGTTTTCCTGGCCTCTTTCTCTGTCCCCTCTGTCCCACATCATGCTTGAGTACTAGGACGGTTCTCTACTGGCCTGCATTGGGAGCTGGTCCACCTGCCCTTTTCCTTTCCCTCCCTCTGCACCACTTCCATCTAGACTTAGCTCCTGTGGACGCCCCAGACCTGAGCCTAGTGCCCAAACTTGGTGCCTATGCGCGCCAGCCTTCAGCTCTGTCTCCACTCTGCATCTCTCCTTTGGGATCTTCTTAGTCACCCCCATCCCTCAGGCTCCCATCTCTGGCTGACCCCCTGCTTAGAATGGTCACCAGCCTCTTAAATTGTGTGTGTGTGTGAGTGTGTGTGTGTGTGTGTGTGTGTGTGTGTATCAGACTGAATCCCCTGGCACCCTTCCATGGACCCAGAAATGTGCTTACTGTATAGCACATTTCTCTTCTCTTTTCCTTTTCTATCATGGACAAAGCAGCTCCAGCAAGCTGCTTAGGCAGGTGAGGGAGTGAGCCTCCATTGCTATGCCTCAGGGCATGTTAAAGCTGTAAATACCTTACCTCTAAAGAAAAAAAAGGTTAAAAGGCAGTGAATTCTTTTGCTTTGCTCTCTTATCTGGGGCCTACATACCTGAGCATAATAACATTTAAATGGATGCTTTCAAAAAGTAAAGAGGAGTTTCTCTTCACATTTAATATGTGAGACACATGAATCCCACAGGGTTTGTGTTCTGGTGGGGAATGGAATCCATTTTATCCTGGGGCTCATTTTACCATGTGCTTAGTCACCATCATGGCTGGTGACCTTACCTAGAGAAGAGGAAACCATGTGACCTGGCCTCCATTGGGTGATGACAGCATCAATATGGTGACAGTCACATGAGTTGGCCACCATCTTGGACAAAGATTTTCAAAATGGCATTGACCTGCTTGACCTTGCTTCCATGTTAATCCAACCACATGGCATAATTCAAAATGGCCACACACAGGAATTTATTGGTTCTACAGAACTTTAGGAGATGATGATAATCTGGGAATTCCCTGGACCATAGCATTTAATCATATGTCCTAATTCTTTTGCAATTTATGTTTTTGCTTTGGTTTTCATTTTTAGATTAGCAGAGAATAGCAAGAGATTCTCACACAGTCTTTTGTAGCAAGGTTAATATATTTTTATGTCAAACTAGAAAGAAAATATTGGCATTTTAATATCATTTTAGTCTGTTTCTAATGACAGTTATTTTAAATTTTAACTTTTAGTCTGGTATTTACTGGGTTTTAAAATGACCATTTTTACATTGTCTTATACATTTACTGTTTTTTACAGGGACCTATTTTAGACTCTAATATATGTCTATATAACATCTTTATCTGTTTTTAAAGGAAATTATTTTGGATTTTAACATCTTTATATGGTACATTTACTGGTTTCTAAAAGTAACTATTTAAGGTCTCCCATTGTTTTAATAACGTATTTGTCATTTTCTAAAGGGAACTTTAAAAAGTTTTCTCAAGCCATAGGCCTCCAAGACTAGTTAGGTACAAAGTGAGCTGATGTTTTGTGATGTCTAAATCTAGGAAGCTCATATGAATTTTCAGTGCTCCAAAGCCAAATTTTACAAGAAACAAGCTACTACCAGGATATAACTACGACAATGAGAGGTAAAGAGGAATAGCATGCTTTGGTGGGAGATGTGAGATCCAGCCTTCACTGGTTTTAATTCCTGCCTTTTTGCCTTGTGATCCAAAGCATATTTTTTTCTGAAATACAGCATTTCTCTCTCCAATGCTTAGTTGCTCCAAGCTTGCTTTTGTTCCTGCCTCTTCATGTCCTGAGCATCTCTGCCTTTCACTTTCTATTTACAATGTCCTGAACAGACTAAAAGAGAAAAACATTTTCATGTTGACTCTTTTCAGGTTCCTTTAGGTATCATTGTTTTCTGTGTTCCTTATTCTTTAGATTATGGGTATTTAGTTCAAAATTATGTATGGTAAATTATAATATGGTTTTTCTGATTCTAATGGACATTGAATTGGACATTTGAATTCTTCTCTGTTCTGACTATTTTGTTTCATCTTCCAAGCACCAGTTAAAGACTTTCTCCCTACAACTAATAGTTATGCAATTCAGGGGGTCTTTTAGATAGACACGATGGTAATGGAAACAACAATAGAATTTGGCTAGGCAGTTTAGGGTAAATGACCCCCAAAACCAAAAGCTGACCTTGTGTCTTCTAATAGCCTACTCTATATCAAAGGCCAAATATGTCCAAAGTATTTGGGGGCTCTTATCTAATTCCTAAAAGATTTAGGGGAAGGCTGATTCCAACACAGATACAGAGGTACTGTTCCTTCCACATCATCTTTCTCCCTCGCTTCCTTTCTTTTTCCAGCTCCTTCCCAAGGCTCCTGAAACTCCTTCCTTGTCCTGCCTCTCCCTTCACTGGCTCGAATTTGGTCTCTCTCTCTCTCTCTCTCTCTCTCTCTCTCTTTCCCACTCTCCCTTCTCTGATTGCTACCTTACCTAAAACCTGTCAGGGGGAACTCTTACACCCTCCTCTTCCCCCATTTTTTTTTCTCTCTCTCTCTCTCTTCCTTACCCATTTCTGGGTGTCAGCCACCACACTCCTCATTTGGACCCCTGTAAACTCTAGCATCCCGTCTCAGATCCCCCTCAGATAGGGACACCTACCTGTTGTGAGGTTCCCACATATCTCGTCTAGTCTCAAAAGTTGTTCTGGACCTCCAGGGGTCCCAGGCTGAGCCTTAGGGCCCAACTCTAAACCTGGGAGGTGCGCCCAGGTTAGAGATCCCTCTTGTCTCGGATCCCCCACAGGTAGGGACGCCTACCTGTCATGGGGTTCCTATATATCCCTGGTGGCCGACCCCTTACTTTATATACATTCCCTTCATATTTTTTCCCTGTCTCCCTGTCTCTCTTTATGTCCTTTCTTCCTCTTCCCTGTCTCCTCACAATCTAGTCTCTCCTTACTTAAGCAGCACCTCTCATCCCTCTTCACATTCCACGTGTGCCCTCCTCCCCTTCTTGCCCCAGTCTCTTGCCTCTCTTAGGACACTGCACAACCCCCACTTCCCCCTTTGGGGCCCATGCACTAACTCGGGAAATCCTGCCTGTACTCTTTCAGTCTCTGGCTGCCAGGTTCCTGCCAGCTCCCTCTGGGTCCTAAGACCCAACCCACCTAGAGATCTCCTCTGGGATATCAGGCAGGTGAAAACTCTTATGGGCAGTGCCATCCCTACATAAGCACTCAAACTGTAGCTGACCCTTCTTTGTTCCTGCCTTTACTTATCTCTCCTTCTTTTATAGTCACTCTCCCCTGCTACCCTGGCACAAATGCTCTCTCTCCTTCTTATACACATGTATGCTGTCCTTGTAATGCCTCTTTATCTCCTATGCCTAGCCTATGGGCCTCACTCTGGTCCAGCACACCCACATAAAACCATCCATCTCATAACCCAACCTGTCCACTAACAAAGGCCCCAAAGGCCCCCACCCCCCCACCCCCCAGGGAGAGCTGCTGAAAAATGGCCTTTAAAATATTCCATAACCCAGAGGAACAGGAGAAGGCAAACTGAGTGTGCCACCCAAGATACAGAAGGCTCGACTACTGATGGTGGCATTTGGGGTTCCTCCCAAGAAGACCTCCAGTCAACTCAGCATCAGTGACACAACAGCTGCCAGACCCACGGTGACAACGAAGGATACTGGGCACAAGCCTGCCCCAACTCAGCAGCCACTGCCAAGGCCATGCCCACAATGGGGAAAATGGGGATGCCTGGAGGATGACTGCCCTTCTTTGCAGAATCGAGGTAGGCCAGTCATGTGGCCCCAGATACCCCCAATCCACCTCCAGATCCTCTTCACTGACAGAACTCATTTGGCTGACCATCAAGGATTGACCTTCTGCACCAATAGCAATGAAAGAACTTAGAGCCACTGCCACAGTAGACAAAAGGCCTGTTTGTAGTGGGAGACCAACATGGTCTGTCTTCCTCTTACTACTCGGCTAAGACACACCCTTAGCAGCTCTCCATGGTGGGAGTCAATGGGCCTCCCCACACCCCCAGGGCTGCTCTACCTCATCCCTGCATTCTCTAAGATATTCCTGACAGTCCTCACCCCTTGGGTCAGGCTTTGAAATGCATCCTTCACTGGTCTCAATTACTGCCTCTTTTTATGATCTAAAGTGTTTTCTCTGAAATAGAACATTTCCTTATCCCTTCATGCCCTGGGCACCCCTATATAGTTTTCCTAATTCAGACACATTATTATTATTATTACTCATATATTCCCTCAACACGTAAAGCATTGGGAGATATCGCTTTCTCTTTCTCTTTCAACTATAATTTTAGTGTTTTCTACAAGCGCACCTGGAAATTTATAAAGTGTAATGTATACACTGATAATATCAATTCATAACATTATATGTGTTCTTTTAGTAAGATGATACTACACAGTACTTTTCTGAGCCAAACTGCCATCTTCATGACTTCAGCTGTGTCCACTTATAGGTATGTTATGTGGGGTCATTGGACCCTCACCTGAGCATCCAATCACCCCTCTCAACCTTAATGGCATTAAGAAAGAAAATAAGAGGGAAAAGGAAAGGAAATATTTTATAAAGAAGGATTTATGTAAGGTTATGAGGGCTGGATATTTCTAGAATAGAAAAGAAAATAAGAAAGTCTATGCAAGTGATTGAAGGTCTGAATCTTGAAAGAGGAGTATCTAATCTTATGCAGAACATCTTAAATAACCATTGTTAATGACCACATCTGTGTCTGTGACTCTAAGTTTAACAGTTTCTCGTGGTCTTCAGGATTGGATATAATGTCAGGATGTGTCTCAATCAGGAACAAAGACAATGACTAAAATGTAAACATCTGCTTCTATGGATGGAAAATTTAGGTTGGATAATTTTTTTTAAGCTAAACTTTACACACCTCATTTGTCTGACCTCTGTCATGGGCCAATCTTTCTCGCATCTCAACCCCCTTAAATGTATGTTATATAATTTCTTAAATTTCAGGAAAATAGGAAGCAGTTCCAGTTTCATCTGAAGCAGCTTGGCTCTACACTTTCAGTGAATTTGAATGGCCAACCTCTTCTGAAACTTAATGGCCTCCTGCAGGGTCCTTCAACCTTAACCTGGCTTATGGCTTTTGCAGAATTGTCTTTGATCTCTATCTGGACCAGATCCTATAGTGCCAAATCTTCCATTTCATTAACACTTTCAGGTCTAAAACAGTGTTACCAGCAGCTAAAACCTCTGAACATTTATCCTGTCCTCTTATCCCACCAGGGGGCAGGAAGGGGAAGGACTGTCAAGTCTACCTCCTCACCTGGTCAGCAGTCTCTTATTCAGGAGAAACCATCTCAGCACCAGTCCCTCTGGTCACCTACATGGGAGGACTGCCACCAACTTTTGCCCTTCTACTATGCTTTGCTGGGACCTCGACACCACTCAAGCAGTAACCATATATCATGAGGGCAACCAGCCACCAAGTCATCTCTGCTCACCTTCCTACCATGAAATATGCATGGCTGCCTAACCATGATGAGGACTCGAACCCATTCCAGCCTTCTGTGTCATCCCCTATCACCCTGTCATCACCTAAAGAGTCAGCTTGAAGAAGTTAGAGGAGAACAGCACACTCTTTCCCTTATGACACAAAAGGCTGGAATGTAAGATGTGACTGAAGGACCTTCCCTCCTCCCAGCAGATACCTTGGCAACTCCAGCCAAACAACCAGAATTCACAATACCTGAAAAGAGGGGACTGACTTTTACAACTTCTTGAATAGATAAGCTTCCCACCTACCAGACAGGTGGGGAAAACAACTCACTCTCCCAGGGAGTTAGCTGTTCGCACCCTCCCAGCAGGTCTCTGTCTCTGTCTCTGTCTCTGTCTCTCCATCCCATTCTGGAGCCAGGCACACCAGCCAGTTTCCCTGGAACCCCGGCCCCAGCCCCCAAGATGAGGGGGCTAGTCTCCCCCATCTCCCCCAAGTATGGAGAAACTAGTCCCAGCTGGTCTTCTCTTAATAAACTGGGTCCTATTGGCTCCCAATGGAGTCTCTGCTCTCTCTTGTCTGCTGCATCTCTCAAACCCAGAACCTTACACCCACCCCTCTTTCTTCATTCTAACCAAAGGCAGATATTAGCAGTCCTCTGCCAAAAGGCAGGAGACACTCATTCTCCTGTAGCCTATCTGCCTAAACAGCTAGATATGCTATCCAAAGGCTGGCCCTTGTCTACAGTGGCCCTGCTAATACCTGAGGGTAACAAAATCTCACTCCACAGCCTGCTGCATGTCCTTTCCTGACATTCACTTCTAAGTCACAGTCTTCCTCTCCCTGCCCTCTTCCCAAGTACAAATCCTCCATGCTTTTCTTCTGGATCCTAATCTCATTTTCGAGTTCTTGCTTCCCTCAATCCTGCCACCCTCTTGACTAATACTTTTTCTCCTATGGACAAATATAGTCCAGTACACTCTTGCTCTGAAGTTTTAGATCATCCTAATTCCCTTTTCTCACAATCATCCTTTCACACAGAGAGTAGATTGGTTTATAGATAGTGGTTCCCAAGAGACACTCTCCCCTGATGTGGCAGGCTATGCCATTATCAATACCTTATTAGGGGACATTCCCATTCCCCCACTTCATACACTCTCATAGAGGCTAGACACCCTCCCTATGCCTCCCGCACACCTGGGGACCACTTCTCAGCAAGTGGAGCTCACAGAACTCATCTGAGTCCTTACTTTGGTCCAAGAAAAGCAGGTCAACATTTATACTGATTCAAAATATGCCTATAATATCCTACACTCCAATATTTTAGTATGGAGACAGAGAGGATTTTTAAACCAAAAGGGAACACTCATTACTAATATCATTCAAATCTTGGAACTCTTAGAAGCACTGCCAGGGACATCAGAACGACAAATAGTACATTTCCCTGGTCAATAATAAAGCTGACTGGTTGGCTAAGGAAGCAGCTCTCATATACCCTGACCACCTAGATATAAAAACAAGGGAGAGGATTGCTTCTCACAACTGACTGTCAGTTTAACTTCTCATACATGCCTCCAATAAAAAGACACAAATCTCTCTTAGTTCTGATGGATATTTTCTCAGATTGGGTAGAAGCCTTTTCTACCTCTAATGAGAGAGCCTCTACAGCGGCTTACCTCCTCCTTTCTCAAATTATCTACCCTTTGAACCTCCAATTTACATTTCAGTCCAACAAGGGCCCTGAATTGACTTCAGCTACCACCCAACACCTGGTCTCTTTCCTCACATTCCTTGGAGGTTCCACATTCCTTACCACCCACAGTCCTCTGAAAAGGTGGAAAGGATCAACCGCACCCTCAAAGACGCTCTACCAAACTCACCTTAGAACTTAAGATTGGATAAAGCTTCTTCTTTTAGCTCTTTAAAAAATTCATTCTCTCCCTAAAAAACTTATCTACCTCAGTCCCTTTGGAATTATGTACTGCAGGCCCATTCTTCCCAAGGGCATAAAACTCACAAACTCTCCATTGCCTCCTCAACTAGCATCTCAACTTCTCTCTTTTCTCAGGCATCAATTATGGGAAAGGACACATCTACTCTCCCTGGCTCCTAGTCCCAATACAGAGGAATCCAAATTGTAAAATATTTCTTCTTTTTCTTTCAGTCCTAACCCTAGCATCAGAATTCAATGAACTCCCAAGAAGTCTCACCCCAACTTTAAATCCCAATGGCATCTCACTCTGTTCGGAAATATCAATGATATAGCAAAAGAGATTGGGGATAGAATGGGGACTTGAATTTCTTCCTTGACAGAACCTCCTGTAACTTGGACCTCGAATGTTCCGTTTCCTTCAGATGGTGTTACTACCCTCATGACAAAGAATTTAAAAGTGGATTATTGATCTAAGAGATAAACACCCTTATGGCTACAATGCCATAACCAGGTCTAATTTTGTAATGTATGACAGGGTCCCAAAGGTGAGGAGGGGAAATTAGCTGTGGAGGTGCTTATCGGTCCTTTTAAAAAAGTTGGTCCTGTGTAAACATTGAAACCCCTGGGGCCTGGAGAGGATCCCCATCTTTCCATAAAATAACTGGCTAGATGCCCAAGGGATGAACTCCATGGTATAGTATGGAAAATAACTATTAAGGAACCTGCCCTCTGGGGAGAATGAATTTTTAGTTTTGAATGGCTAAAATGGGCTAGGTGAAACTGATAGAAGCGTAGCAACTCTCTGCATAATAACAGAGGTCTGAGAAGTTACCCCCAGAACCTTAAAAGTCATCTCCATAAACTCCTGGGGATGACCACCCCTCATCCCGTGTCCCCTTCTTCATGGCTCCCCACAGGTCCAAACAGGCCAACTCAGCATCTCTCCCTGGCAAAGGGACAGCCACAGTCCTTCCCTTAAAGAAGCCCAATACTACCTCTCTGTCACAACCCATTCACTCTACTT
The DNA here is from genome assembly GCA_035773235.1 of Eospalax fontanierii. Classification (NCBI taxonomy): domain Eukaryota; kingdom Metazoa; phylum Chordata; class Mammalia; order Rodentia; family Spalacidae; genus Eospalax; species Eospalax fontanierii. The sequence continues at coordinate 61,382,882 of CM069534.1, read as the reverse complement.
TGACCCTCTCCTCCACATCACTACCCAAGCACTCCTCTTCCTTTTACTTTTCCATCTTTTGATCCCAATGGTCCCATGATCAAATTGCTCACTCTCATTAGTGGCAGCCATGCTATACTTTCATAGATTCAACTTGACTTGGGACAAGCTGCTGGATCTGCTTGCAAGGTGGCCAAATGTCTTATTAGGGATTGGGTTTGACTAATGTCTCTCTGACTAACACTTCATCATCAGGAACTTACCTCCAGGGACTTCTGATGCAGACTTTGGGAGAAGAAGACTGTGTCAGCCCCAGTCCCCTGTGCACTTAACTAGCCACAGATGCAAGACCCCTGATGGCACCTACTTCTCTTGACCTTTGGGTATCTTCTCCTGTTACCCCCCAACCAGACCTCAATGTGACCTGGTGTACCTGGTACCTGATCTTGTAGTTATTCCAGGAAAAGAAATGTGAATTCAGCCCAACCCCCAGGTACTCCTCCTATTGGGAATGACAATGGTGGGATTCGTGGCCTTAGGGGAGATGGCCATTGGTCTCCAACAAATCCAACAGTCAACTTGCTCAACAGATGGCAGCAGACCTGGCCCAAGTACAGGATAGTGTTGACATGCTCCAAACTCAGCTAGACTTTTTGGTTGCCACGGTGTTGCAAAATAGAAAAGGATTAGACTGTATCATTGTGGAAAGTGATATCTGGAAAGTGGGGGGGTATCTGTGATATGCTGAGAGAGGAATGCTGCTTTTACACTAATCTACCATCATAAGGAAAAATGGGAGACAGTTATGAGAGAGAATAGAGTCCCTCAAGTCAGGACTTACTCCTAGGGATGGGCGGGCTTCTGTGGCTCCTGGGGGTCTTGGCTAGCACCCCTCATTGGCCTATCATTATGATTGCCCAAAACATAGTGATTCTGGCTTTTACATTTACCTGCATAGCTAATTTAATGATGTTCTTTATTTTTTGAATGGCCTCAAGTTAGTCAAGTCACTTTCATTTCAACAGGACTTGCTTTAATCTGTCTTGCACAAATGGCCTTCTCATGATGAACTCTTTCAGCTTTTGCTTACCTAGGGATGTTCTAGTTTCTCTTTTGATTTTGAAAGAAAAATCTGTCACGTACAGAATTCTTCACTGATAGCTCCCCTCCCCTTTTAGGGTTTTGTGTCTCTTCCCGTCTTTCCACCTCCATTCTGTTGCAAAGTTGGCTATTAATGTATTCCTTTATTTTATTTTATTTTAGTTTAAGATGGTGAAAAAATCTCTAGTTTCAGTAGCAAAATAAAGTACTGTGAAGGAGGATTCCTATAAAGAAAATGTGTCTGCAAGGTTGATTGACTGATTAAAACTTAAAGAATGTGGAGAGTTTAGAATGTTCTAAATTCAGAGGCAAATTATCCTGGGGGATATTATAGTCCCCTTAATAATTTACTGCCCTCTCATGTACATGACCTTACATCCTGTGTGACTTTCGGTATTCAGAATGTACAGGAAGCGCATAATTTTCCTTTGGGATGTACTAATTTAGGAGACTAGTATTTTCCACCAACCCAAAAGCTTAGGAGTGTCTTCGGATAGAGGCAGCATCTGAGGTCTATAGTTGTACTTCTCCACTCTGCTGTGTGAAAGAAGTTCAAAGAAAAAAAAAAATCTGTATCTTGAGCTGAACTTCCTGCAAAGCTGACCAACTGATTAACATTTCAATAACTGTAGAAGAGTTTGTAAAACTGCAGATTCAGAGTCTATTCACAAATTATCTGGGGACCTCTTTAGTTCTACAAATAGCCATTCCTTGCCCACCTTGGTTTCTGAATTAACATTTTGAGACTAATAGAACTTAACCAAAGAAACAGTTCTCACCAATCAAAAGGTTTAAGAATGCTAGCTGAAAGCATTTGAAGTATATAGCTGAGATTTCTCTCTTGCTGTATCTGCTTATTTACTATTTCCACTAATGGATTTGAAAAGTATCTTGATTTATGGCTTTTCCTTGTTCTGTTACTATTATAAACCTAAATGAAACCATTACCACATTGGAATATGGTATTTTTGGTAACTTGAATATGCATTCCTGAGCCATGATCACTCATATTTGACTACAGAATAAATTATCTCTTATCCCCTTTGAGGTGAGATTTGTGTTTTTGCATGTCCATAGTACAAAACATTGCAGAGAAGACTAGAGGGAGAAAGTCCAAAGTCCACTCTGAAGGAGTTAGCTCTGTTTGGGAAATAGGAAGAGAACTCATCTGAAGACTGCCATACCCACAGTTAGAGTAGCAAATACCCCAGAGGATTAACTGGGATAGCTATAAAATCTGTAGGTTATCGGTTGAAGGACCCACCTTTCCAATTTCACTGGTCAATCACCTGGTTATAGGACCACCCAAAGAAGGCAGGTTCACCCTAAGTCATGCTAAATAGATAGGCAGAATACCTAGTGTATTAATGAGATAGTGAACTTTTCCTGCTGGGAATCCCGTCCCTGGGCAATGCTTCTGGACCTGGTTACAGAGATGTAGGTCTCTGTGTCTGCCCACTTCCGAATTCTTCAAAAAAGTGTAATCTGTCCTTCTCTTCTTCACATCCCTTTTCTAAACATGCTTTCTCTAATGCCTTGGGTTGCCCTAGCATCTTGTGTTCCTTTTTCTCTAAAGCTTCCTTCTCCCCATCTTGAGGCTGCCACTCAGTCATGTGACTGATCTCAGAGCAGGGAGCTGGAATCTCAGCTTCTATTTATTTTTCCTCTATGTTTCTCTCTTATCCTTATACTAATTGTTAATCTACTCAGCTTATTTTCTTTCCACTCACACCCCCGGTAACTACTGCCTTAGAACATACATTATTAGCCATGTTCCTTTATTTACTAAAATTATTAATGTTAAGGGAGTGATTGTTTTTAAATTAACTATTCCTTTTTAATAAACTTTACTGTACTTCCACAGGGGCCTGTCCTTCAGGTGTGATTGCTTCAGGAGGTAGTATTCTCCCCTCAGAGTAGTATTGGGGATTGAGTCTGGTACTCTCAGCATGTTGGCTGAAGGTCTATTAAGCTATACCCCTAGTCTAACAGAAAAAAAAAAACTAACACTGCAATATTATTGCAACTCAGTCTCACTTGAACATTGCAAATAGTTCCAGTGAAGGGATATGAGACTATAAAACGAATTCAACCAATGACCTAATCCAAGATGTGCAAGTCTCTACACAAAAGTATAGGAAATATTTTATGAAATATGGTTCCTTTGAAAATTACTGAACCCACAGTAATGGACTCCACTGGGAGTGATTACATGAAATCCAAGACAAAGAATTCAAAATAATGATTATAAGTATGTTCAAAGAAATCAAGCAGGACATAAACATCTGAATGAATTCAAAGACAATGCAAGCCAACAAGCTGAATGAAATAAGAAAATATTGACTTTCAAATTAAATTGAATTCAATAAAAAGATAGAAATGCTGAATAAAATCAGACTGGAATTGAAAAGTTCAACAAGTCAAATAAACTCACTGGAAAATCTTCCCAGTAAAATGGACCAAATGGAAGATGGAATGTAGTGGCCTGCAGACAAACTAGAAGAATTAGAATATTCAGATGAAAGAGATAAATTAATAAGAAAAATATGACCAGAATATACGATATTTATGGGACACCATTAACAAACTAAATGTATGACAAATAAGTAAATAGTTTTCATAGCTTAGAAGGAAGGAATTTTACATTAAACGAATAGAAAGTATATTCAATAAAACAAAGCAGAAAAATTTACAAGTCCAAGACTCATTTCAGAATTATAAATTCATACATTAAAAAATATAAGAGAAATTCCCAATATATAATGATATACTACAGGGTTGTAGAAAATCATGAATAAGCCAAAGCCAAAGCAGTGGATAGAAAGGAGGAATAAAGATCAGGGCAAAAATTTATGAGGCAGAAATGAAAAGAACAATATAAAGAATTAATGAAATAGTTTGTTCTTCAAAAAAGATAAGATTGACAAATCCATAGGCAAATAATTCAAACTATAGAAAAGTCAGAGAGAAGATCTCAATTAATGAAATTAGAGATGAAAAGCAATGTAATTCATAGAATTATTAGGGAATGCTTTGAAAATATATATTCTAATAAACTGGATAAATTTCTAGACACATATGACTAACTGACCTTAAAACAGGATGATATAAACAACTCAAAAGACCTGTAACAAACAATAGGAGTTATAGAAGATAATTTAATACTCTACTTCCCTTTAAATAATAAACTTCCTACAGTGAAGCTTTGGTCTAGAAAAAATTAAACTGTACAAATAAGTAAATCAATTAAAATTTTAAAACAGATGGTTGCTTTTGTATGTATAACCTAACCCTTTCATTAATCACATTAAAATAAAATTTAAAAAACCACATAATGATATTTGTAAAATATATATTTTCAGTGTCTATAGCTGATTTGTCTCACTGTCATGCAAAGAATAAATTATAGTCAGCAGTAATTTTACAGTCTTTGAAGAACTTGTGCTTAAGACTAGAAATACTAACTTGTCATGGTTTCTTTGATTATCATAATGGAAAAAAGTAATAATTTTACTTGTCCACCTCATAAATAGGTACCTGAGTGATGCTATTCTGGTATATGATGTCCTAGGTTGCGGTCCCTTTGTAAATGTTATGGAATATATCCCATGGCTGACAGGTTATACTTGAAGCTCCATTTTGAATTCCTATTTTGGAAGTTCAGGTTAGGTGCCCACCATCATCTTAATTAAAGAACACTGGGTAACAGTCATGGCCAAGAGCCACAAAAATGCAATACTCTAAGACAGATGATACACTTGAGAGTGGCACACCTGAGCACTGTTTGAGCTATTAGGTATGGACATGGTATGCTTGCAGCTGGCTCAGAATAGAGAACTCATATTTGGCAAAGAGACTGAATCTGAGACTTAGTTTCTGGTGTCACTAAACTCTGAAATCAGCTATTCAAAAGCTATCTTGTACTCCCTGGCATACTGGTTGGTCTTTCATCAATGTATATATATGTGTGTATATATATATATATATATATATATATATATATATATATATATATATATGGTGTGTGTGTGTGTGTAGAAACACCCTGAATGGTAGTCCAAACTGAGGGACATAAAATGAATTGGCTTAATACCTACCAGTCATTTTCATGCTTGAAAAAAAACTACAAATAATTCATACTCCACTACTCACAGTAATCTTGTTCTTTCAGGAGGGCAATCACACAAGAGTATATGCACAATTAATTTTCAGCACCACTAAGGTTATCAAAGGTTAAATTGATATAATTTCACTTCTTTATACTTTGCTTTCTTGTTTTATTCATTTTTTGTGTATGAAGTATGTCTGTGTGTGTGCATGTGTTCATGAGTACAGATATACTGGTGCCATGGCATCTGTGTAAGAGTTAAAAAACAACCTTGGATATAGGTCTTCACCTTCTGCTTGTTTGGAGACAGGGTCTTTTGTTGTTCACCACTATGTATGCCAGGCTAGCCAGCACCTCAGGTTCTGGGGATTCTTCTGTTTCCAACTCCAATTTCTCTATTGGAACATTAGGATTACAGATATACGCTACTGTGCCCAGCACTAAGTGGGTTCTGGGAATTCAAACTCAGGTTCTCATGCTGGCACAACAAGCAATTTCTCACTGAGCCATCTCCCAACCTCTTTCACTTTGCTATCAGTTTACTAACTAACCACTAAGGTTTTGTTGAATTATTAGCCATTTAACTTCCTCTTTACCTTCCATATCTCAATTTTAAAACTTATATTATGTTTTTATGTTGTCATGGATATTAAACCCTCTACCTAGCAGCAGAAACCAACCTAAATTTCTGCTCTCACGGGGAAAAAAGATTGGGAACAATAACAACATTAAAGAGTTGCAAAGAAATATATGACATGAAGCACTTTCTTAACATCTGAAGAATATTATATTGACTATTGTATTTTGGTTCTTAACAATGACCTTAATTAGTAAGACTTAATGCTATAGTTTTGTGTTAGAGTAAAGGAAATGAAAATTCAAGTGATGTAAGAGAATTTCAAAAAGCAAAATCAAAAGCGCCACAGTTTTCATTTCCTGTAGTGGTCACCAACTTACACATTATGTTCCACACTGCAATAAGCTTTCTTAAATTGGTCTTTATAAAATTTTCTTTAAGAAATCTTACTTTCTTACATAAGCTTGTGACCATTACAAAAAATGTACAAGAATCTAATTTTTTATATAGCATTCCAAAGTAAAATCAGAGTCAGAACTCCATTCTCTTATGTATCATACTTTTTTGCTTAAACAGTTAATTCTAAATGACACTTATATATATAATAGGGAAAATAACTCTAGAAAATATGCTCAGATACAAGATTATAGTAATAAAAACTGTATATAAATGACAAATATTTTCATGATGAAAAGAAAATAACAAACATTAATAACTTGGTGTTTGATTACTTATAAAATATAATTTTTGTAAGATGATTATTAACAAACATAATGTTGAATGCTGCCAACAGAACTCTATGGTGATTTAAGAAAGCCTTTTTGGAAAGTTATTAAATACTGCCATCTAGGAAACTTGTGTTATTTATGGATTGGTTGGTAAAAAAATTCAGCCAAATGAATGATGAAAACTTAAATTGTTGGCTTTTGCCTACCGTACCAAGATCAGTCTTAAGATCTGTTGGCAGACTTAACTTTCTTGATCCTTTGACTGAAACAACAGAAAAAGGAAAAAGGCAGTTGTTAATTATATGAAATTAAAGAAGGCTGTGGGAGACAGTTTGCTTCATAGTATAATTAGTAGCATTCTGATGACAATTACACTCAGTATATATGGAAGCATTACACTCAGTATATATGGTAGTTGCCATTCAGTAGCAAATATTTAATATGTGAACAGAAACATGAGAGGCACACTTGTTCTTACAGTAAATAATTAACTGAATATTTACATAGTTTATACAGATGGTATAAGTAATTTCTTAGTAGGAAAGTAACAAAAATTAATTTCAGACATATCTTACAAGTATATATTACAACAAATGCATAAAGTTTACATTAAAAATAACAATGACAAAGGTAAAACCGATCAACACATTTTTTAAATAAAAAGAAAATTCTATTACTTATGATCATTGATTATGATACATAATCAATATACTGTTATGTTTATATCATATGTAGATGAAATAATGATATCAATATCAGAATACTATGATGTTGAGGTGGCATAATATTTAAAATGAACTAAATTATATTCCTATAAATTGTTAGCTATAAAAGCATGTTCTAAGTCAAGAAAATTAAAATTTATTAAAAGATTTCCTTCTTATTGTTAATGAAAATTTTACATTGGGTACTTCATTAAATATTAACTTCAATGTATGTTACCACAGAAAAGCATTAGGGGAAATCACATGTGAACTCTTTTCTGCCAATATTTTATTAAGATTGAAAGTGACTATCAGTTAACTTATACCTGGTAGTGAGTGATTTTCTTTACAAGTAGGTAAGCTACTTGAAAATAAAAATGCAGCATGGCATTACAGAAAGAACACTCCATTTAAAATTAGAGAACATATTTTACAAAGTTCTGAATTGTTATTGTGTAGTTAATACAACTTTGGCAAAAACATTCTTCATCTATAGTCTAATTTTCTTATATGTTAAGTACGTTTGATCTTATCTCTGGTATTTCAACTTGAATACGCTTTATAAGAGGTTGTATAAAGTTAAATATAAATATAAACTTAAATATACTTTTTTGTACATTTAGTGTGTTTGTGTGTGTGCGCATGTGAATGTATACACACACAAACACACAAACATACTTTCATGGTATGCATGTGGAGGTCAGAGGACAACTTGTAGGAGTCAGTTCTCTCTTTCCACCATGTGGGTGCTGGAGATCAAATTCAGTTCTCATTAGGCTTGTCAGTAAGAACCTTTACACATTAAGCCATCTCGCTTGCTCTTAAATATTCTTTTTTTGTGTTCCAAAATAAAACTATTTTTAATTTTACTTCAACTATTCAAAAATGTAAGGTTCATTTGTACTTCAGAAATTATATAAACATACCTCTGTGTTTGCAGTATTTGACACAGTTGCCATAGACTGCTGACTATAATTTGCTACACTATACTACATATAAAAACAAATATAAATATTATCACACTTATAAAGTAAAAGTAGCAGGCTTTCTGTCTCTATAAAAAGACATTTAAAATCATTCCATAAAGACTAAGAGGAAACCAAATCAGATTTTGATAATTTGGTATTATAATTACCACCAGTATAAACTGTTATTTATACTGAAACATGACAAACTAAAAGTGTTATAAGCACACTTTATAAGAGACTGTTAGCCAAGTGTATTTTGTAAATTGATTCCTAATTTAGATTGAAGAGGTAGTGTTCATTATTTAAAATAATTTACTTCACAGGTTAGTTTACTTTAATGCAAGAATTTCTTATTTTGTATTTAAAATTATTTCTATCTTGTTTTAAAATAGAATCCTCTATCTATCTATGTACCTATCTATGTATCTATCTATGTATCTATCATCTGTCTATCTATCTATCTATCAGCTATCTATTTGCAAAGATTCTTTCTAAAAAAGGCAAATAGCCCATTCTTGGCTTAAAAATCTCAGGTTCATTTAGCAGAACAAGACTACAGTGGCAGGCTCACATTCCCCACTATTTTTTCTTACTACATTTCATGTAGCTCAGACAGGCTTCAAACTCATTTTTAGCTTCAGATGACTCTGGATTTCTGATTCTACTGTTTCTACCACGTGAATGTTAGGATTGCAGAAGTAGAAAGTGCATTATCTACCATATTTGAGATGAAACCTAGAATTTCATGCTTGCTATAGACACACTCTACCAATTGGATTACAACCTGGCAAACAGTCTACCAAACTGGTCACTCAGTAGCCCCCCTTTCCCATTATTCTTTATGATGGACAATTAATCACATATTCTAGCATGTAACTTTAGGTTTCAAACGCTGCTCCAGTGTTTGGGATTCTCAGTGCCTACTCCAGCTACCACATACCTTTCTGGCTCTCTGTAGACTACTTCCTACCTGAAACCAAGGACTATTTTCACGAATCTTGTCCTCAGTTGTATAACTGAGGAAGTGAAAGAGTGACCAGAAGCTAGAATTAATGAAAGAATTTCCTTAATAACAAGTCTCCATTAATAACAGGCTTCTATTATTTATGCACACAATATTCTTCCTCCTCAGTTTTCCACTGAATAAACTACTATTTATCTGTTGAATTATCTTAAAAAATTGTGCTGAAGCTATAGCTCAGATTACTTTAAAGAAGGCTGAGCAGATTAGGTAAACATGTTTGAATGTCAGAAAATAAGGCAAGTAATATTAAGAAGTATATTTAATATACATATTAGTACTTAGTGCCTGGAAAGAGCAGTAAGTTCTTTTCAAGTGTTTTTAAATCTGGCATGAAACAGCAAAAATCAGTTACTCGTTATGACTCCATAGATATAAACTGTAACAAACTGGTAAATGGTAAAAGGAAACAGACTGAACTTAAATAAGAGGAAATTTATGCAATATGACCACAGTATTTCAGCCCTCCAACATTCTCCATTTTCACTGCATTCTAAGCTAAAATATACATGCCACTTTCATTCCATAAAGTTAGCTAAAGGATAGAAAATGGCGATAGAATTTTCTTACTACTCAGTGGATTAGCTATTTGCAAAAGGAAGAGAGCTGAAGAATCCTTGTTCAAAAGAGATGTAGGTCTACCTACGCCAATCTGCTCAACATCACAAGTGTTTCTCCTGTAGCACTTTTTCCACTTTACAAATTCTATGCTATTCACCTAGAATTGCTACAAAATTTCTTCGTCAGCTCTTAACTATTTAAAATAATTTATCAATAGTCTGAGTTTGGAACAACGAGGAGTCATTCCTTCTCTCACATGCCAGATTTTAAAACACCGAATCAGGTGCCATTTTCAGGTAATCTCAGGTCAGCAGAAAATTGTATTTTAAGATGAGTCACAAAAAAATACTGATGTCAGGAGCTAGAGAGATGGTTTAGAGGTTAAGAGCATTGGCTGCTCTTGCAGAGGACCTGCACCCACATGGTGGCTGACAACCATCTGTAACTCCAGTTCCAGGGAAATCTAACACCTAATCTCTCCTGATCTCCGTGGACACTGCATGACATGGGTGCTCTTACACACATGTGGGCAACACACTCATACACATAAAATAAAATAAAATACTTAAAAAATCATGATGTCCAAACTTTGGCAGATCACATTTTGAGAAAGAATGTTCTAAGCTTTCATGAATATCAACAAACCTACAGGTCTTTGCTCTGGAGAGAAGCACTGCCTGCAATGTATTTCAGCTTTTCTACATGAGTTATTAAATTAGTTATTAAATTAGCAACAGGTATGGATACATATAAAGATGTCATTTTTCTGGATCTTAAAGACTGATTAAGATTAGATTTTTTTTGAAGTTAATATTTTTGGCTCCTTTATTTTTTCTCTCATAATATTTGATCATCCACTTTTTAATGATCAAGCACTTACAGGGACAGTTGTGTCTCAATTATAAGAATATTTAGAAGTAAATAATTCTTTTTTTTTTTTTTTGTACTGCAAGATAGCATTTTCTAAGATACCACTGTCTTTTAAGAGTTACATCACACCCTTGACTCACAAAGATTTATTCTCTGTAAAAACCCACTGGCTTGTATTGCTTAATTGTACCTCCCATAGAACAGGTTCTTTATCCCATCACATATTTGAAAACTGCCTGTCTGACTTACAGAAAATCAATATAGCAAATAGTATGATAATTAATTTAGCTGGGGTCAAGGAATATTGTTTCAACAAGTATTACAACTTCACCCTTCTCCAACCCCTGTACCTAATCTCCCTTGTCCTAAATTCAGACCCAGGACCCAAAATACTAGGCAAAAGCTAGACCCCTGTTACTGCTGAGCCCCAACCGTATCTGATTTCTTATGACTCTAGTCCTGTTAAGACTTTGGGCAAATTATCAGGTATTTATCATTATTTTGAACACATTGTGGCATATTTTTTTGAACAAAACAAAATTTAAAACAAAGGAAAAAATGCACATAGAATTACATACTACAAATGTACATTTTATCTTATGTATATTTTACCACAATAAATCTGACACAAAAGAAACAATGTAAAGACAAGCATTCCCACATTTTTACCCAAGCCCTACTTACCTAAGTACACCTATCATCTAATGTTTTACTTCATTTTTCATTTTTATTATTTGACTTAGGGTCTCATGAAGCCCCTATTGACCTCAATAGCTGAGAATAATCATGATCTTCCTGTTACAATTCCCAAGTGCTAGGATAATAGGTTTGTACCTAGTCTATGCAAGTGCTGAGAATCAAACTCAGGGCTTTGGCTATACTATACAAGCAGTGTATCAGCTGAACAAACCCTCAGTCTGATTTGCCTAGAAATTTTTAAGTAGATGGCATGAGAGAGCAGAGATGATACAAATAAGTAAATGGATATGCTTATAGCAAAATGCATGTTAATATTTATCCATAAATTCAGGCTTAAAGATTATATGATAGCCAAATTTTACAACATCACCAGATTATAAACCTTTGTAAAACTACTCATTTCTATTACTATTCATGCTTCCTAAATTTATGGCTAATTATAGCAGTAAGACAAGGTAATTAATGTGGTGGCTTTATCATAGTTTATGCAAGAATGAAATCATATGCTAAGCCCTTAAATATGAACAGAATTTTAGGCACTAAAATGTGGTCTTGCTTAGGTGTGTGTGTTTTGTTTATACAATCTCTTTTATTCACTTGTAAATACCCTTTTTGCTAATATGAACTTTCATCAGAACGTTGTAGTGCCTTCAAATAAATTTCAGTCAAATTTTCCTTTCGATATCTGAACCAAAATCTTAGGCATATATTAAATCCTGAATCAAAGTGTTAATAGTACCATTGTTTTAAGGGTAAACACCATAAAGAGATAGCTTAGAGTTTTTAATTTCATGGCTGCTGATCAGATGGTTCTCAAATGGATTTACTTTTTGATTTCTAGTGAAAGATTTTGACTTTGCTATGGCTAAGCTATAGCTAATACCTGCAAGCCTAGAATGGTCAAGATGACTAGATTTATTCTTAGCTCATGGATGTCACCCATGTTTATAATAAATAACGATTATCATACACTGTGAAGTACCTATGTTATAAATACTAACAAATATTAGAGGGTAAGCTATTTTCTAATGTAGTGATAGAAAGTGCCTTGATCAATTTTCTGACTTCAGTCAAACCTTTTAAACTGAGCAGCACAATCTTCCTGACATAGAAAATACCACTTGTATAGTCTAGATACCTAGTAAATAAATAAAACATTAATTTACAATAAAAATTGTTTTAATGCAAATGTTTGTCAAGTTTATCTGTGTACTTACATACTTATTGATTAATTAATTGACTGTTGGAATATAGCAACTGAATTTCACTTGTTCCAGTTCTTTCTAACCCTCAAACTGAAAGAACAAAAATACACCAGATATGTACATAGGAAGAGTTAAAGAAAACAAACATTTTTTGGGTTACCATGCCATGGGAAAGCCTTGAAAGACCTATATGCCTCCGATTATGTTGCCGTATACATTTTTTTCTTGAAGTGGCTAAGATAGAGTACGTAGTTATCACCATTAGAATTTGCCTTGGAATAAAAATATTTCTTATCATGCCTATCTCTAATTTATGGTATGGATTATTTTTCTATTTAGACAATATTAATGAATCGATGACTATTAATTTCATATACTTGCTCATTAAGCATGAAACTCTTTGTTTTTAGTTTACTATTTATTTTGAATTATAAACTCCCAGAGATACTTCAGTTTTCAGTCCATTTTTCCATTTTCTAAATTATATAAAAAAAGGTCAACACTCTGCAATCACATAATCCTGGCCAAATAAAAATCTTGAAGTTGAAGATTGGGCTTCAACTAAGTCATTACTCACAATGTAACCTGGGATCACTTATAGACTTCTCTCCTCAACAACCTCACAGGGTTGTTGTAAAGAATGAGTAAGGTAATAAACATGAAAACATGCCATAAAAATGGCTGCAATTTTTAGCAAACAAGTTACTAATTCTATTAAGTATATGAACTACAAAAATAAAAACTGTTCTCAAAATTAGTTTTTCCTAGAGTTTAAGTGGTAAACTCTTTTTCTGATGTTTCATGGAAAGTATATTCATCAGGCTCTTTAAATTTTTTTTGTTTAAACAGTCTCTATTTACAACTCAGCTACCTCAAATTTTCTCATTGCTCAGAAGTCATATAATTTTAATAGTAATTTAAAAATAAATTTTATATTGTTTTTCTCAGTTAATGAATGAACAACAGGGAAAAAAAACTTAGGCTTTCCAATCAAATATAAATGACTTGGAATTTTACCGCTTTTCATTTAAATATTCTGGGATAAACCCAGGGGACATTGTACAGGAAGCTGTTTCAATAAAGAAGAAACTATTGTGTATAAAATTGTAACTACTACTGTTGTCTTTCTTGGATACTAATCCTCCTTGAGATCTATAATATTATCAATTCTTTAAAGTTATAAATCTGGCCATATCCATTTTCAATGAATGCCTACCTTAAAGAGAGTATACAGCCTTGCACTTGAATCTGTTTGGGTCCACTGAGCAGTGCTGGGTTTCAAGGCCTCTGTATAATGTTGAGATTATAAAACTTTCAAAGAGTAATTATTTAAAAAAGTCCTCATTATCATCATCGTTGTTGATATACTGTTGTTCTATAAGCATCATTAATTCTTACAGAAAGTAGTTCATTGAAGTATGAAGGATTACGGAGCTACTTGAGGACTCAAGTTTTCTTTGAATTCCCTGTTAACCCTGTCTTACTTTTTTACAAGCTTTATGAACCTATTCATGTTTATGGTAAAAAGAATAGTATAAAAATTCCACGAATATTTAAAGATCTTTCAAAAAGTCTTAGAAATTCCTACTTTATATAACCGAAAGTCAGTGTCTCTGGTTTGAACAAATGTTTCAGGTTTTATTTGCCATGAGAGACTTGTGTTTTCAGCATAACAAATAAGAATAAAGTCTTAGGATATATTGTGAAGAAAACTGGGAAGAAATGAGTATTTTGTTTGTCCATAGAAAAGATTTTCACCTTCACCTGGCAAGTGATGTACTTGATTCCTCTGTCTCACAGCTGGTATTTCATTCCTATAAAAGCCTGGTGCTGCCTCAGGAGTTCTGGTAGCAAGTCCTACAGGAAGGGAATACAAAACTATTGGCATATAATTTCTTAGCCCAAGTGAACCAAGAATTCATCTTCATCTTAAAGGTGAACTTCCTAATAGATACACAAAAAGCCACTGTTTTCTTTTCTCTCTCCCTCTCTCTCTCCCTGTGTCTCTGTCTCTGTCTCTGTCTCTCTCTTTCTGTGCCTTGTCATATTATGTGGAGGCCAGAAGTTGACATGGAGTATCTTCCTTGATTACTTTCTACCTTATGTATCGAGATATGATGTTTCACTTGAGTCCAGAGTTTGCTGATTCATCCCCTTCAGCTACTCAGCTTGTTTGCATGGAATTTCTTACCTCTGTCTCCAAAATCCTGTGATTACATGCAATCTGCAGCACCCACCTGGCATTTTGGAGGGGGTTGGGACTTTTAACTCCAGTCCTCATAATTGTGTGGCAATGACTTGACTCACTGAACCGTCTCCCCAGTCCTCTTTGGGCTCACTGGATTCTTATAGCTCCCAATCTCTATTCTGTTCTCTTTCAGTACCTCAAGGAAATATTTAATAATCTGAATCTTGATGTCTGTCACTTGTTTGTTAGGGAGTTTGAGAACCACAAAGAAAATCAAAGTTAGAAAATCACTGATTATTGGCTTCCGGCTCCCCTAAGTAATAGCTTAGATTATCCAGCTATATTTGCATTGAATGTTTTCATCTGATTTTAGCAGATTTAAAGGAGGAGAGGTCTAATATCTCCCAAAGAAATTATTAGTGAAAGCTAACTAGTAAAAAAAATATATTTAAAGCTTTTTACATGTTATATTTACACATTTAAAAAGATACATTCAATTGCCATTATTAACACTGAAGTAATAAATTAATCTTAACACAGTACATCAGTTTTTCACCAAGTAACAAAGTATAGAAGTAGTCAAAGCTTGTCTTGATTTGAAGCAATCTATGTGACTGTATGCAAAGCCCCTTGAGGCTGCCTTGAGAAGTGTGATGGTGTTTCCACTATAGGAAGAGAAATAAGCAGGATATATGTCAAAAATTTTTAGTAGTTATCATAGCTATGGAAATTTAAAGGCTTTATCCCAGAGATTGAAAATAAGGAAAAGATGTTGCTGACACCAAATGTATTCAGTTTATCATGGAGGACTTAGACAACATCTTTCTTTAGAAGGAAGAAATAAAACTTATTTTCACTGGGAATATAATTAAAAATGTAGATAATTCAAAAGATTTTAAAATATATTAAAATTTGTAAACTTAAGTTTTCTGAGCTGGGTTTGGTGGCACATGTCTTTAATTCCAGCACTCAGAGGCAGAGGCAGGCAGATCTCTGTAAGACTGAGGCCAGCCTGGTCTACATAGTGGTTCTAGGCCACCTGGTGCTAAGGCAGACCCTGTCTCAAAAAGACCAAAATAACTTTTTGGATGAAAATTATAATGTGTAAAAATTGCATTTTTACATTCTTGTCACAACTAAAAAGTTAAATAATATTAATAATAATTAAAAAATCAAATGCAATGGAATAAATCTAGTGAAAAGATAAACAAGACTTTTATAATGAAAACTAAAGCCATTAATATATGCAAAGAGAAAATTCATTATTAAATTATTCCAAATTGAGCCATATACCAGTGAAAATGTAATAAAGATATAAACATGTTTTTATGTGAATGAATAAATTCTTCTAAAAGTTATAAAAATTTAGAATATATAAAACAATCTTGAAAAAGGACAAAAATTGGAGGCATTACACTCTCAGCAAAATTTATAAAGTTATATCAGTGAAATAGTGTGGTCTGAGTAAGAGGTAAACATGTAAATGGAATATGAATATAGCATAAAGTCTATATATGTACACAAACACACAGTCATGCCCCACATTGTAAAGTCTACTAATTTATAGTAAAAGCTCTACCTCAGTGCAGTGCAGGAAAAGATACTTTACAAAAAAATTCCCAACTTGATATCTAAATAGCTCCTTCTTCACATTAGACATGAAAACAGATTCCAAATGTAAATTTAAATGTGAAATATAAAACAATAAGCTTCCATATGATAGTATTCAAAATTGCTTCATGATCGTGGAGTGGGGGAAGATTTTCATTAAACAAAACACACAAAGCACCACAATAAAAGAAATATTTTTAAGTTGGATTACAATAATATTAGCATTGGTTTTAAGAGAATGAAAGGTGTAGAACAAGGTATTTTGTTCCATATGTGTGTGTATATATATATATATATATATATATATATATATATATATATAACAAAAAACCTTTTATCCACTGTGCTCTAGTGTGCATGCACACACACACACACACACACACACACACACACACTTCCTACAAATAAGAAATTAATAAAAATGATAAGAAAAAGTGGGCAACCCAGTAACAAGGAAAATAATTAAATGCCTTATAAAAGAGAAGATTAATGGTAAGTATATTTAAAAAACTTAAAATCATCAGAAATTAGAGGTACACAATCTAATTTAATCCTAAAAATAAATAATAGTATATACACTTCAAAATGACTATAATCTTTTAAAATAAATAACCTAGTTTCAGGAAGTAAATGAAACAGACCTCTTGAACATTTTAAGTTGAAGTAAATTGGTACAACTACTCTAGAAAACTCATTGGTAGAGTATTTGCTAAATCTGCATGTCTGCATACTCTGCACCCACCAATTCAACTTCTAAACATGTATGGAATATAAATGAATCTACATTTGCATTAACAATTTCAAGATTGTTACATTGGCCTAATTTTTAATAGCCCCAAACCAAAACAACTATACTGTTCCACAACATTAAACAGAGTTATATTCATATAAAGGAATAATATTACACAGTTCTAAAAATCATGCTGCAACATAGATAGGATAGATAGATATATGGAGAGATATATAAACAAAAAACAAATAAATTAATAGCTGTATGATTTCATTTATATATAAGTACTACAATACTAGTTTATAGTAATAGAACCCATAAAAGTACTAATATATGGCAGAAAAGGAATACCATGTATCTTTCTGGAGGTCAGTGGCTAACAGGTGCCGGGGGAAGGGTCTAGGTATTACAGACATTTCTCTGTCTTGAAATGAGTGTTTTTTACATCTTATACTTATTTGTAAAATTAATCTAGCTGAGCTCTTAAGATACATGGACTTCGAACTTTGTGTATTATATCCCAGAAAAGCTTAACCATAAGAGTTAGGGTTAAGGTATTCCAAAATATTCCAAATTAGAAAAACATTGTGGTATTGATAATACAGGTGAAATTCAGGTAAAGAACATAAAATATGAAATGAAAAATGATAAGGAATGGCAAAAGATGTACTTTAAATGAGGATATGCTTTCTGAATATGTGCATGCAAAAAGGCATAATACATAAATACCCTGAGAAATAAAAACACACAGTAATTAGAAAAGCAACAAGCACATTGTCATACAGTATTTTAATTTACCTACTCTCAGTTCTTGACAGGTTAAGTATGCAGAATGTAAATACAGACACAAGAAGTAAAGTAATACTATTACCCAGTGTTATATACTCACATTATACAACTCTTTGGTCAAAGAAATAGCAAAAAAAATCTACTTTGTGAAAACGATTCTAATAAAAAAATCAAAATTTATGAAAAATGTTTGGTACATTTAAGGTAGAATTCAAAGGGAAGTTAAACACTTATTACATATACCAACATGTAAGAAATAATAAACATATACCACAAAAAGCTGAAAAAGAAAAAAAGATAAATCAAAGAAAGCAGAAATAATGATATACAGGAGTAGCCACTGACATATAAATGCCATTTTCCTGAGCTTAGACTCCTCTACTTGCCTAAGATCATCACAGCTGGGCTTGTTGACTGTTCACTCCCAGCATGGAAGGAAGGATGGGGAGAGTCACTGGACCCTCATCTGGAAGTCCACCCTTACCTTCCAACCCCTAATGAATAATTCAGCCCTAATTCCATGGGGTTTGGAGAAAGGGAGGGGCTAGAGTACATAGGCTGGGGAAGACTGGGAGAGGGGCCCCCCTGCCATCATCCATGCTTGGATGGCCTTAGGTGGGGAACACCCACACTCCTGTAAGTAAACACTCATCCACTGCTTTATGGGTTAACCCAATAAACTCATTGGTTTCCCAGAGGACAATTTGGTGAAATGGTACCTTGGTTTGTCATTGGGATTATGGGAGGAGCAGGAGTTTACATTCTCCCAGTCCCTGAAGGAATTTTAGCAAAAAATGAATAAAGATAAAAGTAGAAATTAAATGTTAAAAAGCAGTAAAAGGCTAAATAAAAATTAAATAGATTAATAGTTAACCAATTAAAGAAAACTTCTGATGCTTACAAAATTTCCCTAATGAATATATTTTTCTTTAAAAAGAAAGGAAAAATATACAAAGTAAAGAATACAGAAAGTAATTTATCTATTTTTATTTTACCTGTGAGGATTTCGATTGCATGTATGTAAGGGCACCTCATGTGTGCAATGCCCGTGGAGGCATTGAAGAGGGCAATGGATCCCCTGGAACTGTTATAGATGGTTGTTAGTTACAATCTGGGTTCTGGGAGTTAAACTCAGGTCGTCTGTAAGAGCAGCCAGTGATCTTAACACCTCAGCTCTTTCTCCAGTCCTACAGAGTAATTGTTTTAATAGAGAAATGTTACCCCAAGTTTACATTTATTTATTTAATGTGTATGAGTGTTATGCCTGTGTATATATAACCTGTGTTATGCAGTGCCTGGGGAGGCTAGAAGAGGGGCTTGGATCTTTGGATCCAACAGTTGTTAGCTGCCATGGGGGTGCTGGGATTCGAACCCAGATTTTCTGCAAGAGTAGCCATTGAATCATCTCTCCAGCCCCGTGGAGCAACTATTTTAAAAGAGAAATGTTACACAAACTTTAAAGCATATGTAATCTCAAATAATTACTTAAACACTTGTGTAATAAGAAGGAAGGAGGGATTGGGGAGATGGAAGAAAAGTGCTTAGTGCACAACCATGAAGAACTGAATTGGATTCATGTAAAAAGTTGAGCATCCTGATGTGTGCTGATAATATCAGGGCTGGGGAAGCAGATGCTAGCAGATACCTTGGGCTCACTGGCTAGCCAGCCAATCCTAAGGTGATTGATAGCTGGGCCTCAGTGAGAGACTCTGTCTCAAAGAATAAGATGCACAGCTCATTAAGAATGATACTTGAGACTGGCCTGTGGCTTCAACATGCAAGCACACATATATGCATCTGCACAAACTTGAATACACACATACTCACAGAAACAAAATAAGAAAGGATAGAAAGAAAGGAAGGAAGAAAAGGAAGGAAGGAGAAAAAGGAAGAAAGGAAAGAAAGATTGGCTTTAAAGCAGCAATGTCTTGTTACAAAAAGAAAAAAACAAAAACTGCCCAAGGGAAGAGAGAGCACAAAGTTTAAGATTAAATTTTAAAAGTATTTGGATCTCATGTCATAGAGTACATATTAATTTATGAAAAAGTGCTAGAAAATGGCTGAATTACTGCAGAAATAGTACATAGGAAAAATAAAAAGAGCCTTAAAAAAGATGTTGAATGTCAGTATAGTATATAAGATGTAAATTATAACAATGACATATCTTTTTAACCCATTAATGTTTCATAAATTAAGAAAATTGATAACCAATATTTGAATGTTATTTAGGAGAGAAATCTTACAAGCTTTAAGGTCAAAAACTTGGAAGTATCTATAAAAATTAATCATATAATCTTTGACCACAAAGCTCTAATTTTAGACAATTACATCATAGATATATTTATAGAAATTTATAAAATGAGGCATGTTTTTATAGTAGCAGAGGACTCGATGTGCTTGATAGTTGAACTGATTAAATAAATTATTGGATAGGCATTCAACTAAATTTTATACAGCTATAAAAGAATAAAGAAATGGTTAATGTAGTGAAACTGGAACAGAAGCTATACTGTAAGTTGACACAAGAATGATTATGGCAAACTACATAAAGCAGGGAGTTAAAATGAGTATGTCTGTTTGATTTATTGTCTAGGAAGATGAATAAGAAAACAATAACATTTAGTTTACAGGAGGGAGGAAACAATGTATGAGTACTCGAAGGAAAGGAGAGCTCCATTCAATTTCTTTTTCATGTTCTAACCCTATAAGTGTTTATTATTCAACTTCAGATTGTGAATGGGGATTTAAGGTTAGGTTGTTAATATAAATTTGATATAGGATATTGAATTATACGAAGGGTCACTAACAATGAAAAAATATGACCAAACTAAGATTTTAAGGAAGTTAATTCTTCAACATGGCACACAGAATAAATTGTAAAAGGGAGTTTAAAAAGCAAAGATATTTTACTGTTTGAAGAAAACAAACAGCAAAAATATCTGCCAGAAAATTTTTCTGTTACTCTAGGTATGAGGTAATAATTTCTTAAATTAGGATAATTCCGATGAGAATGTAAAAAGGAGAACAAGTTAGTCATAAAATAAAAGTACTACTACAGTACCTCTACAGGATGGAGAGATGGCTCAGTGCTTAAGAGTGCTTGCTACTCTTGCAGAGTACTAGAGTTCAGTTCTCACCACCCACACAGTATCTCACAACCATGTGTAACCCTTGGTACAGGGGATCTGGCACCCTCTTCTGGTCTCTGCATATGCATTGTGTAATATACTGCCACAGGCTCATATACATACACAGTAAAGGTTTTTTTTTTCTTTAAGTTATAAAAAGATGAAAGATTTAGTCTAAAGAGAAACCAGATATACCAGGCCTACGAACCTGTGGCTAGACAGGTCACGGGCCATAAAGAAGAACGTACTACTGTTATTCTGTTAAAGGGGATAGTATGAAACTACTCCTAATGATTTATTGTTATACCCATAGATCAATGCATCTCTCAACTCCTACCAGAGAACTTCTTCTTGCAACATATGGTGATTAAAACAGATTTACAGCTATTCAATGTGTAGAGCACAAGAGACTGCAGAGTGCTTAGGCCTGAATAGGACACTGATATCAAATCCTTGCCTCCCAAAGCTCAGGGATCATTGCAGAAGAGACTACTAGAAAGATCATAAGAGCCAGAGGTGGTAAATCACCACAAGGGACAATATTTTCATAAAGCAGGGCAGTTACTCATATTCACAGCAACTGTGACAGCATGCACAAGACCTACAAAAACTTAAGCCAAACAAATTCTGAAAAATTTAAAAAGCAATAAAATAAAATTGAAAGATATGATAAAAAAGAAAAATTCTTTTTATAGGTAGGTTCTATAGTGCTTAGATTCTTGAAGAGCAAGAATTAAGGATTAACAAGCTACATTTTGCAACAGATGGACACTACTACAGAGTTCCAGAACTGGTCAAACACAGAGAAAAAGTGCTTGTGAGACACTTAACCCTAAGAGACACATCTTCAATATAAGCTTTACACATAGGATGGATGCATCTCTCAACTCTCACCAGAGAAGTTTTCTTATGCAGCAGATAGTGATTAACATAGAAACCCACAATTGGCCAATTGTGCCAATGTGCAGAGAACAAGCAGTCACAACATACTATCTCTGAACAGGACCCCTATTTCAAACCTCTGCCTCCCATGGCTCAGGGATCATTATGGAAGAGAATGTGGAGAGATTTCAAGAACCAGAGGAAGGAGTGGATGACCACATGGAAAAGAGTCTTCCTGACTGCTGGTCAGTTACTCACATGAACTCACAGCAATGGTGACTGCATGCACAAGTTCTATGCAAGCTCAAAACAGACAAAATTTCAGCATAGACATGGAAAAGTAGGTAAGAAATCTCAATCCAATCTAAGGATCTTTTATCAATTTTTGGTTGCTGGGAGGGGGAAAGTCAATGTGTTACAGAGGTGGGACTCTTGTTGGGCCCAGTGGATGGACCCACACTGAAGGACATTTCATTTGGGGACACAAATCAGTCTATCTCCCTCTCTCCATATATATATATATATATATATATATATATATATATATACCCATGTATATATGTATATTATATATAAAATACATACACATACATATATATTAAATTGGGTGGGGACAGTAGCAGAGGTGGTCATAAGAGAGGGGATCTAAATACCATCAAACTATATCATATAAAAATCTAAAAAATTCAATAAAAAATAAAATAAGAGAAAGATTTAACAATGTAACACTTTTAAAGAGTGGAGTAAATTGAAGAAATGTGCCACATACATATATATTAAATTGGGTGGGGACAGTAGCAGAGGTGGTCATAAGAGAGGGGATCTAAATACCATCAAACTATATCATATAAAAATCTAAAAAATTCAATAAAAAATAAAATAAGAGAAAGATTTAACAATGTAACACTTTTAAAGAGTGGAGTAAATTGAAGAAATGTGCAATTCTATAATCTAAATACATGCTTTACAAAGGCATTAAAAATTTTAAAAACACGTAAAAGTTTGATTAAAAATAATATATAAAGAGTAAAGAGTAAGTTAATCTTTTATTACTTGGTGAATTTTATTTTACAGTCTAGGACTTAAACTGAGGGCTGTGTATTTTGTAGCAAATGCCCTACCACTTAGCTATATCCCAATCACTTCTGAAATTTGATAAAAACAGATGTACTATTAATTATCAAAGTTATACATGATAATTTGGTATCAAAATTTTATATACTGACACATACTAATTATAGAAAAATCAGTATAAATAGATAAAGTTTTTAAAATAAATCACTCAGAATCCTACCTTCCAAAGATATTCACTAATTTTTTATTTATACACTTTAAACATTTATCCCGAGGAATCTTTTTTCTTATATTTTTATATGTTAATTTAATGGGGCCACATTTTTATCTTGATGATATTTTATTTCATTCCATATTAGATTTCATTTTAATTTCTTTGTCAATAAATAAACACACTTTGAAACAATGGTCCAGGGACATGTCATAATTTTCTTCCTGCACCCAAAGTTTATTTTCTCACAAATGTTGCTGGAGTCATGTCAAATATTTTTATACTATGATCCACTTTTATTTGACACTTATTGGACATTCTTACTGTATCTGCAAAATGATCTGTTTTTAAAGCATCTTCAAAAGCAGCACACTCATACTTCTGGTCTTAATTTTGGGATAAAATAATTTGAAAGACATACATTTGTATTTATTTTAGTAAAAGTTGTTTATGATTCAAATTCAGACAATTATAACTACTAAAGTCATGCATTTTAGAATAAATATGAAAATAAATCAGTAGATCATTAGAGTGAATTATCAGAAGCTTGAAAAGTACCACTTATGTTTACCTGACGTGGGAGACTTGCAGCGCTCAAGTTCCAGGGGAACTGGACTATCATTCAGCTCAGTTAAGCCTGAAAATATAACAGAAAGAGAGGAGAGAGAGGAAGGGAGAGAGAGAGAAAGAGGAGAAACAGAGGCATATGGGGGGAGGATGGGAAAGAGGAGAGAGAGAGAGAAGAGAGAAGAGAGAAGAGAGATAAATTTTGCTGACACTTCATAGGTAATTCTTATTTTTTTAACTGCTTTGAGCCCCTTTATCTGTGAAAAGTACTTTATCATACCCATGTAACATAAATTATTTTGAAAACTTAAATAATGGACAATAACAGATTGACATAGAGAGGGTAATTAAACATAGATGATGGAAAGATATAAAAATTTCTTTTTAATATCTTCACATGAATTAACTACTTTAATAAATGACCCAATTTCATCAGCAAATAAACCAAGAATAATAGGAAATCAAGTTTTAAAAAGACACAATAAAATCTTCTACTTCAGAAGGAAAGCCTTAAAAAGATCTTTCAAGGAATACTACAGATTTAAATCTTTCTACTTGTTTTTGTATTATATTGTAAATGATTTGTATAATGGCATTAAGTTCAGCAATTGCAACAAAAGTTGCTGCTACTGGAGTCCAAGGTGGATGATGGGTCATCACAAGTTGATAGCAGAACTTGGTAGTGTCATCCATGTAGGACTGGTTTTGGAGGCATAAAAGATATAAGATTGAAGGTTTCATGGATTCAGAGAACCACTGAGGTTAGCAGTGTGTGGTAGGGTTGTAGTTCCTGCAATGAGGCCTCAAGAGGCATTATGTGAAGCTATAAAGGTAAAGTCTGGGTTATGATGGAAACCTCAAGATGCTAGAGATGCCAGAACCAAGGGATGCCTGCTAAGCAAGGCTACATGTGGATAGTAGAACTGGCCCAAGAGAGAAGTGTGCTGTAGGCAATGGAGCTCCTTAAGCCTTTTGAAACAGAAGCCCCAAATACTGACCATGGGGCTACTACAGGAGTTGATATTTTCTCTGCTAGGTTTTGATCTTCCGTGGGTCCAGTCTTTTCTTATTATGCCCCCATGACCCCCTTTTGGAATGGTAATGCATACTCTGTTACTTTATTCTATTGTTATTTAGGAAGCATGAAATTTGTTTTTTATTTTACAGTAGGTCATAGTTAAGACCTTGAGTCTCAGAGTAACTTTTGATCAGTGTTGTGACTATTGAAGACTCAAGATTTTTGACGTTGGATTGAATGTATTTTACATCATAGGATGGCCATGAGTATATGGGGGCAGGGGTAGAACTGTTGTGGCTAGAATATGAAATGTCCCTCATAGGTTCATGTACTCAAACACCTGGTTCCAACTGATGATGCTGTTTGAGAAAGTTATGGAACTTTTAGGAGGTGGACCCTTCCTGAGAGAAGTATGTCACCGGGTTGGAACTTTGAGTTTTTATAGCCTGCTCCCACCTCCTGTTCTCTCTTTTCTTCTTGACTGCTGGGCAGCCTCAGGCTCTCACTGCCATGTCTTCCCTGCCATAATGGACTGCATCCCCTCTTGAACTATAAGCCAAAATAAACCCTGTCTTTATAAAGTTGATTTGGACAGGGTATTACATCAATGAAAAGAAACTAATATAAGTCCAGGAAAAAAAAACTCACAGAAATTGAGAACTGAAAATGCTCATTGTGAAAATGTGCTTAACCCTTATATAAGTTTCATAGATGAGAAACTGTAAGTTTAAATAGTTGAAGCTATTTGAATAAAAAAAAATCACAGAACTAAATCAATGATGGATTAAACCGAACCTTGTTTCAGAATATAGTTATGTAACCCTTAATGATGGGAGAAGTATATCACCTGATGATTCATTTCATATAGTATACTCACACAAATCTAGATGGAATAGACTTTGAAAGAGAAAGGCTATATGGGCTGTTTCTCCTAGGCTACACACTTATACAGTATATACACTATACTGTTGACAATGTAACAGAGTTGCAAGTCTTTGTGTTTCTAAACATATAAAAGACATCATAAAAATGCAGGGTGACAGGAATTTTTCAGCTCCATCATAATAATCTGTGACCACCACTGTATATATGGGCTGTCATTGACTGAAACATGTAGCATAGTTTGTACAGATAGTCACAGACAATATTGTTATCTTTTTAGAACTTTGAGTATGAACTTCAATTAGGTTATTCTCCGTATTTCATACTTAATGAAAAATTTCAAGATTTTTAACTTAATAAGCTCATTTAATGTTTAGATTTCTATTTTTAGTCATGATATAGTTATAACATTATTGATATAAATATTATTAATCTGAAAGTAAACATTCATTAACTTAAACTATCTTGAGCACTTATTTTTATTCTACAGATAAAAACTGGATATAAAATATTTATAACTGAATAAGCTATAAATACTAATGTACAGAGGCACCATAGCACTATTTTAGACATTCCTTAAAAGTTTACTGATTTACATAGGCTTTGCTATATAACAACCAATTAGAAAGAGCAGGTTACAAAAAGGAAAAAAAAAACTACTTGAACTAGAAACACTAATGAAAGTAACTTGGATCAACAGGCGAGAAGTAGTGAGAAAAGATAATGACTAGTGAGTGATGTAGGTGGCTGGTAAAACGCAATAAATTTTAGAAAGAATTTGAAAACTTTATTGAACAAATTTGAGCCAATCAAAATTATTGAGTGCTTAATGTCCACAGGTTCACTACAACTAATATTATTTTGTACCTAATATTCTCTAAGTGATTTATGTAAGTTATCTCTTTCACTCTGAACAATACCATGAGAGAAGTTATATTATTACATATTGTGCAATAAGAAAAAAGGCAGAGGCCATTATTTTCCCAAGGCTATATAGTTAGTAGGAGTTAGGAGGGATCCTATTGGGTCATTACAATATATCAATAGGCAAGAAAGTACCAAGTGTATGCTAGAATATTTCATAAGAAATAAGAGTAAAAACGTGAGGGTTAAAAAACTAATCTTCAGGGCTGGAAGTGCTTGCCATGCAAGCATGAGGACCTGAGTCCTCAGAACCAACATAAAAAGCCAGGTGTGGTGGCACATGCATGGAATCCTGCTGGAGATGCAGACAGAAGGACCCTTGCCATATCACTAGTTAGTTGGTGCATTCCAGGCCAATGAGAGACACTGACTACCTCAAAAAACAAGTAGATGACCATGAAGAATGGCACCATATGTTCACATACACACACAGACATGTTACTGTGCACCTCCCACAGGCATGTACTCACGCTCACAGCTATACACACACACACACACACACGCACGCACACACACAGAATTATTATTATGATATAACAGTTTTAATATGACACTCTGATGTTGTATAATGCAATCCAGACACATGTGCTGATTCCCATCCATTCTCACCTTCCTATGTATTTTATTCCTGCCATTATACCCACTGTGTCTTACCACAGATCTCTTTCTGGATTTATTATTTCATATCCACATAACTTAATGACATGATTTTCTCTCTAAAATGAGAAAGAAATATTCCTTCTTTTAATACCTTATTCTAAACTAAGTACTGCTCCATTCTTCTACACCCTTTATGACCAAACACTTTGAAAGAGGTGTTAGTCTCTCACTTGTTTTTCTCCAGTCTGATATTTATTTTGGTTTCCATCCCACCATTTTTCTAAAACTAGAGTAATAGTTTTTCTATTTACTAGCATTTTCTGAACTTACCCTATCCAATGTGCAGCATTTGATGTAGTTCACCAAATTCTGGAATACTCCCTCTTTTAGCTTCTGTGACAGTTTTATTTTTCTCTGCTTCTTTTTGAACTTGAATGTTGAACTTTCTGATACTGCATTCCATCATATCAACCCCACTTTCTCCTCATCTAGGTAATTTCATGGCCTTGGACTTTTATATGTATATTTAGGTTTGTTAACTTCTCCATTTGGATACGTGACAGACTGCAAAATTCACTACTTCTAAATTTGAACTCTTGATTTCTTAACAGCACATGCCTGTCCCTACTTTAAGCTTCTTTATCTTTGTAAATATGATCATGACACAGTGAATCAAGCCAAAATCAGGAAATAATCTTTGACTCCATTCTTTTATCTCCCACACTGAATCATAAATAGTAGCTTTGTAAGCATTCTAATTCTTATAAACATCCCTTCTCTTCCACTGCATCGGTATCACTCTAGTCAAGACCACTTTAATTTCCTGATTGATGTGTAATGCTGGCCTTTTACCTGGTATAAGGGCTTGCTTTCCTTTTTTTGGCCCCACAATATTTTCTTCACATAGCAGTGTAGATTTTTTAGAACATATTTATTTAGAACATAAATCAAGCATATTATTCTCCTTCTTAAACATAACAGGATGTTTGACAGTTGCTTCCAAAGCTTGCATGATCTTTTCATTGGTCCTCACTAGAACAAGTTCTCAACCTCTCCTTTCATACACTCTATTACTAACTTCTCTGGGTGCATTTCTGTATCTAGATGATGAGTTAAATCCTTGCCACATTAGGATCTTCTTATAAGTTATTCTTTTGCCTGAAATGTGGCATTCTACTCTTTCTTTTCTATGTAACTATTTTATTTTTCTAAATTTTCTTAAGCTTAAGTTTTAACTGAAATTTAATTGATATATTTATGAAATATAGTGAGAATATTTTGACATATGAATATGATCTCACTAATCAATAGAATAAACATCCTCACCATGTCTAAAGGTTTTCTGTGCTCTTTTGTAACCCACCCTTGGCCAGGATGTATGCTTTCTCATTCCTAAACAATGGCCGATCCACTTTCTGTCTACATATTAGTTTACATTTCCTTGAATTTTATTTGAATGGATAAATATCTCATTTTTTTGTTTTAAACTCAGTATAATTATTTGACATTTGTTTATGCTATAGCATTTATCAACAGTTCATTGACGTTAATTGCTGGGTTGACAGACCAGTTTGTCCATTACAAATTTGAATTTGTTTCCATTTTTTATCATTATAGATAAAGCTACTATGAATTTATTCATATGTATACATACTTTCACAGGAGGAAACTGGCTAGATCATAATGTAAGTGTATGCTCAATTCTTTAATGATCTGACAAATAACAATCTCTAAAATCATAATTAAAAGTAATCAGTGGTAGTTTGGAAGAATTTTAGTATCCTTCACATTTTTGCCAACACTTGGTATCATCAGTATTTTCAATTAGTATATATCTTTTATAGTTTTGGTTTGCATTTTTAAATGATAAATATTGTTGAATATATTTTATTTGCTTATTCATCATCTGTATGTGTGCCTTCTTCCATGAACTGATATTAAATTATCTTCCCTTTTTATTTGGTTATTTTATTACTGGATTTCAATAATGTCTTCATAAATGATTACTATGCTGGAAGTTATTGAACCTATCTGTTATTAGGTTGCATCATACATAATATTAATAAAAAATATAATAGTTACAGACATTCCTTTGCAAAATTAACATAGAAGAATTCTGTAAATATATAAGGTAGAGACCATGATTTTTACTTTATTTTATATATTAGAAGAAAACTTAGTTATTAAACGTCTTGTTTAATATTATAAATATAGTGACATAATTTCAAAGTTAAACACACAACAGAATTAAACAAAATATAAAATAGTATATTTTAGAGATATAGTGAACCTCTAGGGAGTACTTTATATCTCTTCATTTTAAATATGTGAAAAACAAATTCAATTGTTTCATTTTGAATATGTTATTTTATTGATAATGGGTAAAACAGAGGGGGTAACTTTTGATTGTAGAATAATGGACTTGGTTTCCAATGTGCTCAAAACTTTGAGGCACTAAAGAATCTGAGTCATAATGGTGGAAAGCATATGGAATCTCTTTAGTGTCATATAGGTGCAAGTTTGTCTCTCACTCATTCTTCATGGTTTTAAGAGACTAAGGTCACCATTTTCAGTGTTAATTTTCTCATATGTATCAATCTGTCACTCAATGAATCTCAATTTCCTCAAAGATTTATAATGGTCATTAAATATTAAATAAATTTCCTACTACAAACAGAAGACGAAAGACTCTCCAAGGAAATGGGTTCTTTCTCCCAAAAGAGGGACAATAAGGACATGTATTTCTGAAAGCTATGAAGTAATTCATGAAAAACTGCACAGTCTCTATTACAGTAATGTGGGATTTTACAAATACAACCAGATTATAGTAGCCCATAATGTAAACTTAACCCAAATTTTCATAAAATTTCTTCCTAATAAATTTATTTGAAACATTAAAGAATCAGTCCTTTTATTTCATAACATACAATGCTTATCCTCAAAAGAGGACTTTAGGAGATCTGATTTCTACAGCCTATATAAGCCTCCATGAAGACTACTGGTAGGGACATTATTATGAAGGAAATATAAGAGTATTCTGCAATTTTCAAAACTTATTTAAACTTTCTGCCATGGCTGATACTGTAGAATTCTAATGAACTTAGAGCTGGCATTTGCTCTTAATCCTTAGTCTGCACTTTCTCTGCTCACCATGAAGCACTATATTATTATTATAGAAAAATCAGGAAATAAAGCTACAAAAAAAACAGGTAAAATTGAATCTTATATTTTTTTAATATTTGGGGGAAGCTAAATGGTATTCAGATATTCTGGAAACTATAGGAAAGGTTTGGGCTGTAAGGGTTCTATGTGATTGTACAGAATGTGTGTGAAAGAATGGAGCAGGGGTCATCAAACCTTTAAAAAATGTAAACAGAAAATAGTAACTATTTGAGGCCTAATGGGCCATATGAGTTTTTACAGCTACCCAGTTCTACAATTGTATCATAAAATCAGTCAATGAAAACATGCAAGTGAATGAGTACAGCTATGTTCCAATAAAAATTTATTATGGAAATCGAATTTTGTATCATTTTGATATGTCAAAAATATCCTAGTATCTAATATGTTTCTGTTTCATGAGTTGCAGAAACCAAGACAGATGTCAATGCTCTTACACAGTCACCTGTAGCAGAGATCCCAAAAAGGGTGTACAGGCAGAGTAGAAAACTAGAGAGCATAAGCAAAAATAAGTCACACTTTGGGTATTCCTGGAAAAATTGTAACAATTTCATAGGAACTGACTTCCTGTTAGAGACATAAACTTGTAAAGCTTTAGATTTTATATAGATATGATTCTACTAAAAGAAGAATGACTGAATAAATTCAGGTTACAAGCAATATACATATGTAAACACATGTATGTTTATAATTTTACACAAATATCATGAAATACTGTGTATCATCAGATGAATGTGTTTGGCTGCTTTCTATTTTAATACAAGGCATCATAAATTAGGAATATTTAATTATCTCTAAGAAATATAAAAGAATACTGTCATACTAGTTAGACATAGGTTATAAAATGGTCAAAAGCACAACATTCACAAAATAAAAAAGCATTAAATTATTATTGATATAGTACAGCAGGTTCATTATTTCTGCCTTAAGAACAAAAGACAATGACTACTAGACTAACAGGACAAGGTCTGCAAGATTTGAAATAAATGAACATTGAAACAAAGGGTATGAGTGAGTGGGTACATGACAATAATGATTTGAAATCTTCAAATGAAAATGTTATTAAAATTAAAATTATTAAAATATCAGATATCATTTCCATAACCAAACAAAAATTTGCATGCATGTTGAATGTGTTTTACAAAAACACATTACTTAGCACTCATGAATGGATTTAACTCAAGCATTATAACTTAAGAAAGCTATTTGCCTAACCTTAATAGAACTTACTCTGATAGGAAGTACGGATCCGTTTCGTTAAATCAGGATAAAAGTTAGACAGCCCACGCATGCAAAAGTTGTCTTTGGAACATGCCAGAGCACCAGCATCAGCAGCAGGCAAAGGAAAGAGAGAAAAATAGTCTAAAGTGAAAGGAAGTGATATCATACCAGCCAAGATGAAGAAATTGCAGCAAGATTAGGTAATCAAATTAGAGAGAAGATATTTAAAAAAAGAAATCAATTAGAAAGGTGATAGATGAATGATGAGGATGCTGCAGCAATTTTATTTAATCAATATCTTATAAAATGGGTGGCATATTCTTCTTATATATTTTATCACTATGGACTTACTTAGCTTGTAATACTCTATAAAATTACTTGGTTAGTACCAAATTATTATATTTAATCTTTGGTTAATTAAAAAGAAAGCTTAGGTGCTTTATTATCTAATTTACTTTTATAGTATAAAATATATAGTCATTTTAGTTTTCTTATATACTAAAATAAAAACTGAGCTTGCAAATTTATTGATTTTTCCCTACATTAAAATCATTTCAAGTTCTAAGCTGTAATCATTATTGTTGAGGCACAAGCTTGATTTAAATCAGTGCTATTTTTTCAAAATGTTCACTCTTCCATCCCATAATGGATATCCAGCAAATAACAGATGCTGACAGAGGATCCACAGCATTTATGACCAACAGATGCTTGCAGCATTGCAATAGTTTCTTTTCACCTGCCCCCTAACATCTTTTTATCATAGGTGATAGATGTTCTGAACTTTCACAAATCTATCTTATCTTTCCCAAACATGAGTGAATCCATGGTATACATATACTTAATATTTCTTTCTCTTATTTTCTTTCAAAACCTAGTAGTGGTACAGGCAGAACATACTGAATTTAAAATTTCTAGGACCCCTAAGATATTGTTAGAAGATGTCCCTACCAAAAAACCTGGCAGGTTCTGAAGGACAAATAGTATGCATCTGAAAAACGTCTAGAATAACAATCATTCAAAGTTATAAGACAAAAGTTAACAAGGAATTTCAATTTATTAAACATCATTAGTCCAAAAGGGAAATTCATTATTATCACATTTTACTTTTAAATTTGACACATCTGCTATTTGGAAAATAACACTACCATGTGAGTTTTTAATTTTTTATAATAAGATTTTCTTTTTATGAGTGTATTTAGTAAATTCAACATTAAGCTGACTATTTAAAAAAATAGCAAATGGGAAAAATAAAAGAATTATTTAAAATAATACATAACATTAAAAAAGCAAACCTTTTTTTTGTTGTTGTTCTTTTTGAGACTGGGTCTCCCTGTAGCTCCAGCTGTCCTGGTACTTGCTATGTAGACCATGCTGGGCTTGAGCTCAGAGAGATCCACCTGCCTTTTCAAGTGCTGGGATTAAAAGTGTGCACCACCACACCTGGGTAGAAGCAAATCTTTTTGCTTATTTTTACAACTACACTATCCTAGTTGATACAAAAATTTACAAAACTTATTAAGCTAACTACGTGGATTTAAAATTCCAGTAAAATTTTGGGCAATTCGGACATCAAAGTTTGACATTATATCCTAATAAATCTTAAGTGTCTTTTCTTTTAAAGTTACATAAACTAATTTGCTTAACATGCTAGGAAAAGCATCATCTTTCATAGCATTTAAAATGTGAGAATGAATAATATTTATTATGTTTATGAAAATACTTCTGATTTAGTCGTTATTAGTGAAAAAAGAGGTCAGCTACAACATAGTTATTTTAAAAATTAAAAGTAATTAATGATCTTAAATTATATTTTTAAAAGTGCCAATATATTACACAAAAGTTAATCTATTTAGTACAAAAGTTTTAAGCGATTTTCATAGCATTTTATATCCAATATCTTCTGTTTTCTGTTTTGTCTTAGGACCTAAGAAATCTGAGATGCTTTCTAACTTAAATAGTAAAATGAACTTTAAATATCACTCATGCCTGTTCAGAGATTTTTGCTGATTTTCCCAATTTGTTTTATTTGCATATTGAGTCAATATTACCATGCATCTGAATAGTGTCACACAAGAAAAACAATCTGAAAGTAAGAAGAAGAAATCAAACTCATAACCCATCTTGTTTTCTTCCTACCTGCAATGAACTGCTTGTTTTTTCGAGGAGATCGCGGTTGTCGCTGGTACAGGTCACTTGATCTGTAGAGGTCAATGGTGCCCATGCTTAACAGTACTGTCTTCTGTATAAAATCCACAACAACCAACCCATTACAGTTTCCAAATGCAACTCTGAGAGGGGAGAAAAAAAACAAGGATGTAGCACAAACATGATTTTTTAATCATTCAGTTAAATATATGATGACTGGAAAGTAATCTAAGATTGGGGACATTAATCGGTGATTGGCATTGTGAAGTAATGAAACAAATCTTACATAATATAGATTGAATTAGTATAATAAAAAAGGAATGACTTGCAATCATACTTCATTAGCAATTTAATTATATAAGTTGTGGTTAGTAATATACTCTTTAACTTGACCTTATATTTTCACACATATATTTTCACAGAAGAAAGGCACAAAATCCTTTTTCCTATGCAAGGGAGATATAGGTCAAGAAATGGGCATATTTAGCAGATACTAGTGCCAAGTATATATTTAAATGTGTCTTGCAAATAAGTTTTGATTATTATATTCCAAATTAGTTCTTTTCTTTTTCATTTTTACCTTTTTCCTTTCCATTTTTTCCCAGATGGGGATTCACTATGTAGCTCAGGCTGTCCTGAACTTGCAATATTCTTGCATTCATCTCTCAAATGCTGTGACTGTAGTCATGCACTACCATGTCTGGTATATATCAAAGGTTTGACACCACAGTAGATCTAAGAAGCCGTAACTTGATTTACAAAAGTTTAACTTTGTGATCATTTGTTCTTTATTTTCTCCCATGTATTAAAAGAAAAAAATATCATTTGATTTATTTACTAACTGATTAATTAAAATAGCTTTCCTAAGCAGGTATTTTGGTCACTTGAACAATTAAGTATATATTAACTTTCATATCTGTCCATAAAACCCCTTCTCACTGTATCTAAAAGACAAAATTATGTCTTAGAGGAGCTTGATTCAAACTGAGATGTTGATCATAGATTTTGTACAAATATATATATTTTACTAATATATAAAAAGTATTTTACTAATATAGAGGTAAAATGTAGCTATTTAAAGTGGTAACTGAACAATTTCAAACATTTGTCAGCTAGCTACATTATTGGCTTTAAAATATTTTCATGGTTGTTTCCCATTCAACTTTAAAATATTGTTCTAGTGTTCTTGTAAAGTGCTGTCCTTTGGGCATGACATGACATGACTCCTTACATATTTTTTTTTAATGTGTATGAGTGTGTTGCCTGCATGTACATAAGTGTACCCATGTTGTGCAATGCCTACAGAGGTCAGAAAAGGGCGTCGGATCCCTTGGAACTGGAGTTACAAATGGTTATTACCCACCATGTGGGTGCTGGGAACCAAACTCAGGTTATCTTCAAGGGCAGCCAGTGCTCTTAACCACTGAGTCATCTCTCCAGCCCTGACTACGCCAAATAATATTCCTCTTTGGCCCAGTAAGTGGTACAGAAGACCACTAGTGAGTTGTCTCAAGCAAGAAGAAAAAATCCAAATATCCATCAATTTGTGAATGAAAAATCCAAATGGAATAAAACACTATTTATCAATAAACAGGAATAAAGGATTGGAACATACTACGAAGTAGATAAACCTCAAAACATGCAGAGATTCACATGCCTCTACCTCCCAAATCCTAGAATTAAAGGCTTGTGCCACCATGCCCAGTGTGATGGAATCTTTCAAAGGCAGAGTGTGAAGGGAGGTCTCTGGTTCCCTGGGAGGGATTAGTGGGAACCAAATCTTTTCCTTTCCTGATTATGGTGTGACTTTGCTCTGTTATTATTCCCACAATAATGTGTGGGCAGAAATCCAATGAAACAGGGCCAACTGTTTATGGACTAAAATCTCTAAAAGTATGATACCAATTGAATTTTCCTTCTGTTAAAGCTGATTTTTCTAAGGCATTATAAGAATGAAAGCTGACAAAGTTGGTCTCGAGAAATGGGGTCTTAACCTTTACTATATCTGAGATGATGAGAAGGCTCTAGAACTGGCTATAGGAAAAAATTGGGAAAGGTTGAGCATGCATACTAGAAATAAACAGAACTTAATGGATGCTTCTCTTAAGTCCTAAAAAATTGAGAATGCCAGTGGATGGCCCCATACCCATGCCTGTATAGACAGCACTAATTGGACTTAGTTGGTTATCAAAAAAAATAATAATAGACATCAGGTTAGGAGGGGAATATGTTGGGGGACAATGTGGAACCATTGGGGGTAATAGGATAGATGTGATATTTTAGAATATTTTCAATTTTGACAAAAATGTAGCTCATTTAAAGATGAGTTAAGGAGAGTTGACTTGCTAAAGAGATTACAGTCATTAAAAGGAGCCAAGTGTTTGCCACCAGAACAGTAAGAAAATACTTTGAAGGCATCACATGAATTGTCAAGACCCCATTTGGTATAGTCTCAAAGGTATAAAAGTATAAATTAGTTTTAAAGATTTTATAAGGCAGAATCTTTTGAGAACAAAAAGACAGATAACCATTTTTAACCTATGAACATTGGAGAAAATGTTGCTAACAAAGTGTGCAGAGCCTGTGGCACATGTGTCTGAAGTGGGCCCAGATAAAGTTCAGTGATGGCAGATCTTGTTATATACATGGTGCTAGACCCTCTGTTCTGGATCAGGCTGCCCCTGGCTCTGTAAGGGGGTGGGAAAAGAACAGTAGAACTGTCCAAGAGTGAAACATGGTGCTCTTGAGGACAGTTAAAGGTAGAAACTATTTCCAGCAGAAATTACTATATTTATTCCATGGTATAAAAATGCTTGCAGTGGGAACAGGAATCCAGAAGCTTATCCAGGGAGAGAAAATTCAATATGGAACTCCAGTTGACTGCTTCTGCTTCCCTGATTGATTTCTGCTTGGTGTTTGTAAGCCTTCAATTCGACAAAGCTACCTTTGTTTGAACTCTTAATTGGGCTACTTCAATAGTTTCTGCTGGATGTTATAAACTACTAACTTTTTGATATTTTTCTATCCCTCTGCAGATTCTATCTCTTTACTTGCTGTTTTCTTCTTTTATATATAATTAATAAACTCACTCATTCAAAACAGAAAACACAGCTGTCAGGATCATTCTCTGGACCATATAATACATTGTTCAATATTGATGACTGATGTTCAGATCTCCACATAAAAGCTGGATGGGTGTGGTGGTCTATCTGTAATTTCAGCACTCTAGAGGTAGAGACAGGAGAGAGCACCAGGAAGCTAGCTAAGCTAAATCAATTATATTGACCAACTCTATGTTCTGTGAGAGACTCTGCCTCAGTATATGAAGTGAATTATGAGTGAGGAAGACACCCAGACGTCAACCTCTGGCCTCCACACATATGTGCACATGTGCACTCATACATATGAACATATACAGACATATGTATGTATATCATACACATACACCAAAGAAATTGAGAAAGATTCACAAAAGTACAAAGACCCCCTAGGTTCTTAGAGCAGAAGAATTAACATTATTTCAATGCCTATGTTAGCTTTAGTAATGTAGATTCAATATGATCACCATCAAAATATCAGTGATACTTTATATAAAATCAGAAAAAAATCCCTACATATCAATAGTCAACTTACATGCAACAAAGCCATCCAAAACATATATTGGAGAAAAAAGCAGCCTTTTAATAAGTAGGACTTAGAAAATTTGATATCTGTAAGCAGCAGACTGCTATCTTTCAGCTTGTTTTAAAAAAATTCAAAACGAATGAGAGAATTAAATATAAGACCTGAAATTCTGAAACTACTGGAAGATAAAAGAAACACTTCATGACCTTGGTACAGACAATTATTTTCTAGACAGGGCCTCAAAAGAATAAGAGGCAAAAGTAAAATCTGACTAAAAACTAAACTAAAAAGCTACTGTAGAACACAGTAGAGTATACTTTACAATAACATCATATATATGGATGGAATGGAAGAGGCTCTTTAAGGCTCCAAATAAAGAAATATGGACATATAAATGTTAATTACTTTGATTTAACTAGTATACATTTTATACAGTTAATGAAATATTACACTATTACCATACACATGCACAATTAATATGTATTAATTAAAAATTATTAAAATCTGAAAATGAAGAATAGGAATGATATATTCTAAAGCACCTTGTGGTATGTTTTAAAGTTATTAAAGATGATTTTAAAAATAGAATTTTATAGTAAAATGTGAAAAATAGATAAGAAAAGAAATTATAACCACAAGGTAAGCAAAAGCTAAGTGCTGTCCAACAAGATAATACAGTGACCCAAAGACACTTTGGAGATCAGCGGGCCTCAATGACCATCATAGTCTTAGAGTGTGAAAGCTTACCAGACAGAACTATTTAACAAGAAGGAAACTAGAAAATCAAGGAACCTTGGTGAATTTCTGTAAAATAACTATGTCCAAATGGATCAAAGACAACATTTATTTCCTTAAAATTTGGTGGAATTTGCTTTGGTAGTGACTTGAGTTGGGATTTTTTTTAAAAAATTCTTGATATTCTATACGCAGGAATCCAAGCTGCCTTTTTTTGTAGAAGTTTATGTTCTTCTTTGGAGTTCCCATACATGGAAAATGTGTTTCTTAATGACCTATTCCAATTACTTTTAGTGCCTAAACTAAGTGACATATATCCATAGCCTCTTTTAAAAAATTTCTTCAAACATTTGTCGGAAGTATTTTTAAACTTTTTGTTGAATCATTTATGAATTTCATACAGAACACCTCAATCAATCTTTACCATCTTTACACCTCCTTCTCCACTGGTACTTTCCCATAGACCCCTCAGCTGGAATCCTTACATTCTTTCATCTGTTTTAAGGTCTATTATATCAAGTCAGTGTCCCCAAATGTTCCTCGGTGCAAGTTCTTCCACTGAGGTCTAGTCAACCTATCCAGAGTCCCTTGCTTTAAGAAGATTAGTAATCAGCTACCAATATTTCTTCAGTCAAGATTGGGATGTGCTACCAATTTCCTCAGTTCCATGCTGGGTTTTTGTCTGTGTGAGTTTGCATGGGTCTTGAGCATGCCAACACCATTGTTGTAGGTTCATATGAGCAAGGTCCCAGGAGCTTGTAGGATCTGTTTCTATCCATATGGTCACAACCTCCTCAATGGCTCTTGCGATCTTTCTGCCCCATCTTCCACAATGGTCACTGAGCCCTGGACGAGTGAAGCTTCATATAGGAGTCCTGCCCAGGGGACTCACACTCTGCAGACTCCTAATCTCCATACTTTGTCCATTTGTGACCTTTTGTGTTACTGGCCTTCTGCTGCATGAGGGAGCTTCATTAATTAGAGTTAATAGTTGCATTAATGTCCTCTTTACTTCTTGTTCTATGTTGCATGAACCTTAGGTGTAGAGGTTGCTGTATATCCATAGCCTCTTAATTCTCATGTTCTCCCAACAAATCTTTTTTAATTTTTTCAGGCTAATGTTTTAAAAGGGGAACCTTGAAACTGGTTGAGG
The DNA here is from genome assembly GCA_035773235.1 of Eospalax fontanierii. NCBI lineage: Eukaryota > Metazoa > Chordata > Mammalia > Rodentia > Spalacidae > Eospalax > Eospalax fontanierii. The sequence continues at coordinate 61,343,699 of CM069534.1, read as the reverse complement.
TCAGTCATCTTCAAGGAAACTATCAGGAGTAGAGAATAATATATTTTCTTGCCTTATTAACTAATGAGCATTGTAGATTATAGAGTTCAAGTAAATTACAGTTGACAAGTTTGATGAAACTTTTACAGGACTTGGTCTTCCTCAGAAATTTTCATGGAAAAGGGTGTGGAAGGATTATAACAGCCAAAAGGAAATATACTACAAGGAAACAGTATCTTCCAGTTTTCCAGACAGCAAGGCAATTATACATATGAACTAACAACAATTGTGATAGCATTCAGAAGACCTGCTTAAGCTCAAGACAAAATCCCACCATAGAAAAGGGAGGTGGGCATGAAGTCTCATACTAATGAAGGTGATACTGACATGATAGCTTCTGGAAGAGGAAGAGTCAGTTTTCTTCTCTTTAAAAATAATTTTTTAATTGTTGAGAATTTCATACATGAGTATTATCTTTACATTATTTCCATCCCTCTCACTATTCCACCAACTCCTGCCATGTCCCTTAACTCCCTTTCAGTTTATTGTCCTTTTCTTTATTATTAAATATACATAATTTATACATACATATATTTATAAATATACATATGTGTAATGTACTACATCCATTTAGTGGTGCTCATGTGTACCTATGTTTAGGACAGTCAATTTGGGATTAGATAACCTCTTAGGGGGCTAATTTCTGGGGAAAACTGATTCTCCATTCCTCGACAGTAGTTCTTGATCTTGAGGTGGAACCCAATGAAATTTCTCCCATCTACCATGGTATGCCAACTGGTTTAATCAATGTGCAGATCTCATTAGACTATCATACTGTAGTGAAGCCTCCCTATCATAGCTAGAATGTATTAACTAGCATCAGGTATCTTGCCTCTCTGGCTGTTCTCATTTTTATATTTCTTCTTTACTGTGTTTGGATTTGATTTGGTCATGCTTTTTCTGATTCTTGAGTTGTATCATTAAGTCATTTATTTTGTGCTCTTTCTGATTTTTTTTAATGTAGGCACTTAAGGCTATAACTTTTCCTTTTAGGACTGCTTTTAATGTGTCTCAAAGGTTTAGTTGTGTTGTATTTTCATTTTCATTTTGGTTCCAGGAATATTTTTAATTCTTGATTTCTTCTTTGACCAAACCATCATTCAATAGTGTGTTGTTTAATCTCCATGAGTTTGTGTAATTACTGGGGCTTCTTTTGCTGTTGATTTTAAGCTTTATTGTGTTTTGATCTGATAGTATACATGTAATTACTTCAATTTTTTTTGTATTTTTAAAGTTTGTTTTATTTCCCAATACATGGTCTAGGTTAGAGGAACTTTCACGGACCACAGAGTAGAATGTGTATTCTTAGGTGCTTGGGTAGAGTATTTTGTAGATGTCTGTTAGTTCTATTTGATATATGATATCACTTAGTTCAGATGTTTCTCTGTTTATTCTTTGTCTGGTTGAGCTGTCAGTTGGAGAAAGTGGAGTATTGAAGTGATCTACTAATACTGAGTTGAGGTTAATCTGTGTTTTAAAGTCCAGTAGTATTCTTTTTATGGAATTGGGTGCACCAGAGTCTGGTGCATATATGTTCATGTCCGTAATATCTTTTTGGTCAATTATTCCCTTGATTAAAATGAAGTGTCCTTATTTATCTCTTCCAGACTTTAAATTGAAGTCCCTTTGTCTGATATTATGATAATAATGCCTTCTTATTTCTTTGTGCTATTTAAAAATATTTTATTATTTTTTATTTTATGTGTATGAGTACATTGCCTGCATGTAATTGTACATGCACCCATGTCATGTAATACCTGTGGAGGTCAGAAGAGGACATCAGATCCCCTAGAACAACTGGAGTTACAGATGGTTGTTAGTCACCATGGGGGTGCTGGCAGTCAAACCTGGGTCCTCTGTAAGAACAGCTGTGCTCTTAATCACTGAGCAATCTCTCCAGCCCCCATGCTATATTTTTTTAAGGAAAAATTTTCCCATCCTTTCTCTCTAAGGTGGTTCATGTTTTTGAATATAAGATGACCTTCTTTCAGACAACAAATACATGATTTTCTTAAACTTAATCAATTCAACTAGCCTGTGTCTTTTGATTGGAGAATTGAGGCCACGAATCTTTAAAGTTGTTATTGAAGACGTGTATTTGTTACTTTCACTTTATTTTTGGTTTGTGTTCATAGTTCTATAATGTTTTTCCATAATCATGGCTTCATTTTTTTTTCATAGCCTCTTAGGTATGGTTATTCTTTTTGTCAGAACTTCGTTTTGCTTGAGTATTCTTTACAGGGCTACTTTGGTGGACTTGAATTCTTTGTACCACAGAAGATTTTTCTTTCTCCTTCAATTATGATAATTTTGCTGTGGAAAAAGTCTGGGTTGGCATCTGTTGTCATTTAGAACTTTAAATCCATTGTTGCTGACACTTGAGTTTTTAAAGTTTGCATTGAAATGTCAGCTATTGTTCTGATGGGTTTTCCTTTAGATGTTATTTGTTTTTCTCTTGAAGTTAGTTCTGTTTGTTCTGTATATCTAGTGTTTTTGCTATGGTATGTTATGGGGAGTTTCTTTTCTAGTCCTGTCTATTTGGTGTTCTGTGTGCTTCTTGTGTCTATATGGGTATGTCTTTCCTTAATTTAAGGATGTTTTCTTCTATAATCTTGCTGAAGATCTGAGATTCTCTTCTTCCTCTATGAACATAGTTCATGGATTTGGTCTTTACATGGCGTCCTATAGCTCCTGAATAGTCCATTCTTGTGCTTTAATTTTTTTCAGCAAATTTATGCAGTCCAATTCTCCAACTTCATCATCAAGTTCTGATTTCCTGTTTTCCATTTGATACATTCTGTTAAAACTCTCTCCTGTCTTTTCTAATTGGCTTATTTGTTTTTCAGTTTCATCTTCATCTCTGCATGAGTTATCATCAATATTTTTCTCTTTCATGAATTTACTTTTCAAATCCTGAACTCCATGTGTCATTTCATTTAGTAGTATATTTGTATTTTCTTAGATTTACATCAGGAGTTTATTCCTATCCTTTTGAGTTGTTTTCTATTCATTGAGTTGCTTGTATATTCTTTAAAGACCACTTCTATAGGACTGTTGGGATTTGGAGTGAACAGATTATCTTGGTTTTTATATTACTTGTGTTTCTGTGTTGTGATCTGGGCATATGGGCTTTGTGAGGGGAGGTCATGTGTCTGATATCAAATTCTTTGTTGAGTAGAAGTTTGGTTCTTTTTTTTTTTTTTTTTTTTTTTTTTTTTTGATGTTGTAGCTTGGTTAATTTCTGATCAGGTTTGACTATAGAGTTGGTATGTGCTTCAGGTTCCCACTTTTGATTTTTTTTATTGTCGGGCCAAGATGGCTCCCAGAGGAAGTCAGAAGGGCATGGTTTGGGTATGACCTAAGTTGTTTTTGAAAAATCTTGATTGGCTATTAGTACTTTCCCGCCATGAACAGCACGAGATCTGCCCATGCTTGCCATATATCTCTGTAGAGTATCTACTACCTGCAGCCTGCGGGCAAACTTGACTTTTAAGATGATTGGCTGCCTGCTTCCCGCTTTGGAAAGCCCCTTGTGGTTTCTGCCTTTATAAGACGTGATGTAACCAGCAATAAATGAGTTCCTGCTTGACTAGACTCCCTATTGCATCTGATTGTCTCTGGGACAGGAGGTTGGGGAGCAGGTGGACAGCATACTCACCTTTCCTTGGCCCCCCTTCCTTTTTTGTAGGGAACACCCGAGAGACCAACCAGCTGACTGCTTGGTCGTGGAAGAGGAACCCCCACACAATACAAATTGAACTCAATGGGAAAATGAAAAAGAACACAAAGGTGGGTGGGTAGGGAGGTAGGAGTAGATCTAAGAGAGTCAGATCTCTTAGATGGGAATATTATCAAGAAACATATGAAGCTCAAAAAACTGATTTTTTTTAAATTGGAAAAATCCTGAAACCTAGAAACTCTTAGAAGAGAATGTAGGGAACACTCTTTAGGATACTGGGGTATACAAAAACTTCATGACATCAATAGCACATGAATTAGCCCCAAGTATCAACAGTTGGGACTATATGAAATTAAAAAGTTCCTGCACAGCAAAGAAAACTATCAGCAATGGCACCCAGACATCCCACTGAATAGGAGAAAATCTTCATTAGCTATACATCAGATAAAATGCTGTATGTCTCTAGAATATTCAAATAACTGCAAAAATTAAATATCAAGGAAATAAAATTGCAATAAGAAATTGAATAGACAGGTTTTAGAAAAAGAAATACAAATGAAATGGCCAAGAACTGTTCTTAAAAGTGTTCAACATTCTCAGTCAGGGAAATGTAAATTAAAACTACTTTGATATACCATGTTACCCACGTAATAATGAACTTAATCAAGAAATTCAACAACAAATGTTGGAGAGGTTATGGAGAAAGAGTAATCCCTATTTACTGTTGGTGGGAGTGCAAATTAACATAGTCATTATGGAAATCAGTCTGGAGATTCCTCAAAAAATTAGCACTACATCTACCATATAACCTAACTATATATGTGTATTTATGAATATTATTTGGCTCTAAAGAAAAAGGACATCACAAAATTCACAGGAAAATGGATGGATCTAGAATGTATACTATTAAGTGAGGTCACCCAGTCAGAAAATAAAAACCCACATGATGTCCCTCATATGCAGAGCCTAGTCTATTTGTATATATGTGTACTTGTAAACAAATACATTGCGGGTGTACTGTAATATTTAGAATGGAGAATAAGAAAGAGTAGTTTTTTCTATTAAAATATTTATTCACTGAGAATTTAATACAACATATTTTGATCATATTCACTTTCTATTGCTCCCCTCAACTCCTCCCAGATCTATCCCTCACCTCTTTATGCCCCAACTTCATGTCTTATGTTTTATTTTTTTAATAATTCATTGGCTCTTAATTTATGTGGCTCATATACTCCTGGATGTGGGGTCATCCAATGGAGTGTGTAAAAATAGAAAGAGCAATTTTAAAATATTTTATATATTTATTTCATTTATTTATTTTTATTTTTATATGTATGAGTGTATTGCCTGCATGTGTCTAAGTGCACCCATGTTGTGTAATGCCCACAGAGGTCAGAAGAGAGAGTTGGAAGCCCTGAAACTGGAGGTAAGATGGTTGTTAGTCACCATGTGGGTTCTGGGAATTGAACTTGTGTCCTCTGCAAGAACAATCAGTACTCTTAACTGTTGAGCTATCTCTCCAGCCCAAGGGTAATTTTTTATAGCACAGATTTTTTTTTTTCACCATGGATATGTGGATTCAACTTTCTGGGTATTGAAGTGACAAGAATCATCCCTGCATTCCATAAAAATCTATGTTATCCCTTCAAGGCAGTCACTGCAAAAGTTTGACATTTTAAAAATTCCATTGACCATGAGTGCAATAGCAATTAGACATGACTAGCCACTTAATATATCTGTCATATTGACCTACTTAGAAAAAGTCTTTTATTGTTGTTTGTCATGTAATCTTAAATTTCTCCCTTTTCTTTTGTTTAAAGCTATATCAAATAAATCTATTATAGTGTTATTTAATATGTAGATTATATTGATGTATAAAGAATAAATATGATTTTTCAATTTTGTAATAAATGGATAATGAAAATCTGATATATAATGGAATATTATTTGGCTCTATATTTTATTAACTATAACATATATTTCATTTAAAAATATTTTAGAAAAGAGTCTTCATAAGTGATCTAAAATTTGGTTGATTTTTACAAGTGTAACAGAAACAGAATGACATGGGTAATCCAAATAGACAATGTGAACTCTAAAAGAGGTCCAAAGAGAATATCCAAAGCAAAGCACAAGGAGAAAGGGGCAGAAAATAAAAAATCAATCCAAAATATACAAGTGTAATGACCTTTTATTTTTAAAAATATTTTTATTTTAAAATATTTTATTTTTATTGTTTTAATTTTATTTTATGTGTATGAGTGTATTGCCTGCAAAGCATGTAAGTGCACCCAAGTCATGAAATTCCCATGGAGGTCAGAAGAGAGCATTGGATCCCTCGAACTGGAGTTACAACACCTGTTAGCCTCCGCATGGACGCTGAGAACCGAACCTGGGTCTTTTGCCTTTGCAGTCAGTCTTCTTAATTGCTGAGCCATCTCTCTGGCCCCAAGTATAATGACATTTTAGCAACCTCCTAATAAAATCTAAAGTAGGAAGATTATCTTTCATTTACATCAAGAAAAAGAAAATAATCATAGTATCACCTTAATTAATCTTTTCCTCATACTATGTTCAATCTAATGTAAATTCAGATAAGGACTACTTAATATTTTAAAAAAATACTTAAAATATTTTAAAGTAAGTTAGCTAATACAAATTAGAAAAGAAGTTTAATTACTTACATTCCATATGCTGAGCTTATAGCAAGACTGGTAATCTGTTGAGGAGGCTCACCGTCTACCCACACCAACTGAATAACAAGATCTGCTTGATATCCTGGAGGCATTCGCACTGGTCGTGTTTTAACACTGGAAGAAAGAAAAAAAAAATCATGTAAAGTTTAGGCATGCTCATGCATCTGGAGAATTTACATATAATTATACTTCCAAAATAAATATGAGGCAGTGGAAAGCATACAGGTGGGCAATGTTTGTCACGCTTTTAAAATATACTGGGCTACTTACTCATAATATTCTAATATAATTGGGCACCTATATCAAACTTCTGCCTTCCAAGGCTCTGGGATAATTGCAGAAGAGGGGATGGAAAGATTGTAAGAGCCAGAGGCAGTGGATGATCACAAGGAAACAGAGTCTTCCACATAGCTGGTCAGTTACTTATATAAGCTCACAGCAATGGTGACAGCACGGACAAATCCCATGCAAGCTCAAACCAGAAAAAAAATCCCATCATATACATGAGGAAGTGGGTAAGAAGCTCCAACCCCACCTAAAGAAACTGTCAACAGATGGATGCTGAGTAGGGCAGAGATATAGAATCTTTTAAGCATGGGACTCTTGGTAGATTAACCAGGCTCCTTGGATGGATCCACACTGAAGGAGAAAAGCTCATCAAGAGAGATCATAACTATATATCTTATATCAGGATAAAATCTGGATGTACTAAAACATTAGGTATCAAATTAGAAAAACATAAAAATAAATGAATATATGTCAAATTTCTGATTAGGGACAGATTTTTTTATGAAATCCCTTTTTGTTGCTTGAGAATTTCATACTTGTGTGCAGTGAACACACTCACCTCCCATTTTCACCCTTCCAGTTCTTTCCCTATCCCTTCCTACTTTTCACTCTCAACTTCATGTTGAGAAAAAAAACCTTCTGAATCTACTTAGTGTGTATGGGTGGAGGACCATCAACTGGAGCCTTGGTAACCTCTAAAGGGCTGCATCCATGAAGAAAACTGACTCTCTCTCCCCCAGCATCCATCAGTTGCCAATACCACCTTAGCTAAGGGTAAGATTTGTGAGCCCTTTCCTCAACCATGCTGGGATTTTGGATGGCTGATCTTGTACAGGTCTTGTTCATATAGTTACAAGCACTGTGAATGCATGTGTGAAATGGCTCTGTTGTGTATTTCCTAGAATAAAGCCAAATAAACAAATGAAAGAAGGAAAAAAACATACCAAGCTACTCATAATTGTCAGTTTCAGTCAGTTTTACAATTTTAAATGGTTAAACATTTTCTTTTTGTATTTTGAGGAGAGCACTTTTAATTTTATGATGTGTTATATGCAAATATAATTATAAGGCAAAACAAGAAAAAGAGTTCACCTAAGGATTCAACATATCCAACATCAGAATTCTCTTCCTCTAAATCTATTCTACTTGTAACTTCCTTCCATTCTAAAGACAGGTCTTCTTTACTTCTAGCCATTCATAAAAACCTGAGTCATCCTTTACTAATACTCTTTTATATTTCATATTAGTCAGTCATTAAATCCTATCAACTTTACCTTGAAAATATATCTAGAAACTAAGAAATCTTTACTTTTCTACAGATAACATCTTAATTATAGTTACCAAATAAAAATAGGATGCACACTTAAATATCAAGTGAACAGTAAATAGCTTTTTAAAAGTATGCCCACTGCAATATTAGTGATTATGTAATAAAATATTGTTTATCTTCAATTCAAAATTAAATGGGTATCTGATGTATTTGAAAAAAAAATAAATCAGTCCTTTAATCTCTAATTAGTCTATTTTAATAGTCTCATAACCTACTATGATGATTCTCCATTTCCCAGTTGGAATGAACGACAAGGCTTTTATAATGTCCTACAACTGGGCTTCTGTAATGCATGTTACTTCATTTCTACTACCAGGATCCATTCCTTAGCTGTAGCTGCATTGTCCTAATTACTTTTACTAAATATGCCAAACACTTCAAGGCCTTTGCTGTAGCTATTATTTTTGTCTAGATCATTCTTCCCTTCAGATAGTCTTTAGTTAGCTCTCTTACTTTCTGAAATTTTTTCTTAAAATTTCATCCTCTTAATGAGAACTATGATGAACATTCATTAGGCACACAAAGACGTAAATGAAAAAATCAAATAACTGCACATTTATATATTGATAAGAATTGTCATATTGCTAAATAAGAGAATTAGCTAGTTGAAATGCTATTTTTAAACAACTTTAAGCTAATGTATATAGAAGAGTTTAACTTCAGAAAAGTAAAGTTACTTAGTGACAGATGCTAACATAAAATTTAGCAAATCATGAATTATATTAAACTGAAGAACCATTCATCAAATAGTATTACTTAGATAATTTTCTTGTATTTGATTCCCTTGGCACAAGCCAAATAACATAGAATTATGCTTATTTTTCCCTTTGGTTCTTAATCTTGATGATTGCCTTTAGCATTCTCAAGTGAATCCTATTACATACACTTCAACAAATTTTAATGCTAACTTCATTTCCATTACCAGATCATTGTTTATTTCACTGGTTTTTCTCTAACATCCCTATCTTAAATTCTTTTACATTTTATAAATATCTAAGTATTTAGAAGATTTATAGTTTAATGATAGATCTTCTTGGTTAACAAACAAGCAGATCTACAGTGCTTCCTTAGATTGTACATTTTTTTCCTATTTTCATTTTATTTGAACTCAATTAAATGAAATAAAGTGACATGAAGGGAAATTAACATATATAAATCCAGGCTGGTGTGTTAGTTCAGCAAGTAAAGGTGTTTGTCACCAAGCTTGAAGACATGATTTGTATCCCTGATATCTGCATGGTGAAAGAAGAGAACCAACTCCTGCAAGTTGTCTTCTGACTGTGGGGCATGCTGTGGGGCATGCATGCATGTGTGTGTATGTGCATACACAGACAAATAAATGTGAATATGTTTATATATAGTTATAACATAATTTATGTAAACATAAAATTTTTATCTAAAAATTTTTTTAGATATTTTACCTATTTGTAGATTTGTTCCCTCCTATTAATTCATGCTTATATTTCCTTTTTAAAAATCACAAAAAATATTTAGGGAGGAAATGTATGGATTACTGCTAACTGTACAGTTTTGTTGCTGAAATCTTATCTCTAAAATTTCCAAATATATTTGCATAAGAAATAAGAAAACAGGCTGCCTAGGGTTCTCTAAGTAGCAACTACAACTTTTTCCATATGGTACTTAGGGAAAATCCTTTCTTAGGCTTAATTCTCCAAGTAGTTAACACTAAAAACATTTGTTTAACAATGTAAAATATTAATTTAAAAACTTTATCATGAAAATCAAAAAGTAAGATAAATTTTACCATGAGCTTTACTAACATTATGTTTTATTTGATTATGATGTCAAGGTATTTTTTAGCTATATTGAGGAGCAAGTGCTCTTAACCACTAAGCCATCTCTCCAGTTCCAAGAATAATAATTTTATTTGTTACAATGTGCAAGAATTATATGATTAACATGTAAAACTACTCTGGTATTTCGTAGCAACTCTTACTTGAGGCATGGGATACTGTCCTTTGTTACTCCTTCACTAGACACAGTATTAGTGCTTCCGGAAAGACTCCTTGAAGAAGGAAGTTGAGATGAGAGATCTGGAAACGGAGGACTTGTTTCTGGCTCAGGGGTAATAATATCTTCAACATCACACTGAAGTCGTACCTCTAATGACTTAAAAAAATCAAGTTTTAATTTAATCTAAGTAATGATAATAATAACCACATCAATATATCTGATAAGTTTTTAGTAATTATTCATAACTTTTAGTTCATTAAACTCAATTTAAACTTATACTAAAGTTGAGAAGTACCTCAAGCTGAATTATGTAGGGAATTAAATGGACTATTCAATGAAAATCACAAAACATAAAATTTTAATTCTTCAGAACTATTTTGAAAAGCCTATAAACGAGGATAAATTCTTATATAATGAATATTCGCTAAGATAAATTATAACTTTGGTACATGTTAAAAGAAAAGGAAATATTGGCCATAGTTATTTAATGAAAGAAATTGAAATGAATGTGTGTATATATTCGTATTATCCATACAAAGTCTTTTAGTCCAAAAGGATTTTCTTCATTTTGACTTTTTACTGATTTGGTAAAATTTTTCCAAAATATATATTTGCCAAGTGTGGTGTTGTATGCCTTAAGTCAATTATAGCACTCCAGAGACTGAAGCAAGATTGTGAGTAGAGGCCTTCCTGGGTTATAAAACAAGACCCAGTCTCAAAAAATTAAAATAACAAATGAACAAAACAAGCAACACAAAAGTTTTCGTTACTTGTTTTATAACCTTAGCTTTTATTCTTACTTAATTTTGTTAACTTGGTAAGAATTACTTAAGGAATAATAATACTATTGTGATAAATTATATAGGAATAAAAATAATTCTAAAGGTTTTTTTACAACTAAAATTATTTTAAAGTATTAGCTTGTGATTATATTAAATGCTTTAATTAAAACTAACTTAAAATATTTGCTTTACAATGCAAAGAGAACAGTTTTATGTTGAAAATGGATTATAACAATGTCCATATGGTCTTAACATAGTAACATTAACCGAAATGACTGTAATAATTAACTGTAAACTACTAAAAGCCTTCTGGTAGCGACAATACAGTTATCAGTTACTGACTACTTACTAAGACCTTGTGCTAATGTAATGTCTCTATAAATCTGTTATTAAAACCTTATGAAATTAATACTAGTATTTCTGCTTTATTTTTACTTTCTACTTGCCATTTTATTTACAAAGGAAATAAATAAAGGAAATTTCACAGATAGTGAAATTCAAATATACCTAGACTCTATTACTGCCTGTTAATTGCTCAGAGCCATAAAGATATTCAATGGCAAAGGTAGAGTTAAAACCTAGGAATATTTGATTTCAAAGCCTGGACTTTCAATAAACTATAAAAGAACGACATTAATTTTAGGTGAGGCAAAACAAACATTAACCTATATGAAATAATCTATCTTCTGGTAAAAAAAGGTTAAACTATACAGAGTGAATATGGAAATTATAGGTATTTTAATTTAGATTTAGTAGCATCATTATTTTGTATAATCAGAATTCTGTATAATCAGTTTAAAGTTATTTAGAAACAGTGTCATAATTATTTTTTCAGTATATAAATGTTGCTACACAGAAAACCATTAAAAGTAACATCACTATAGGTGAGAAATAGTTATTTACGATATTTGGCAAGAAAATATAAATCAGTTAAATTAAAAAATAGAACAAAGCCTGTACTAATTTGACATTTCTACATAAAAAAAACTATATACAACTTAATGATTATATTAGGCATATGCTATACCACAAATATTTTAAAATGTTATATACTATATTTTTCAGAAGTTTTCCTTATAAATAATAAGGAAATTAATCATTAGGAGTAATTGACTCACTTTGGTGAGGTATATGCAACATCAAAGAGATACAACAACAAAAAAATTTAAGTCCAGAGAAAAATAAGATGTTCTATTTGTGGCAAAATTAATTAAAAATAGAAAGTTCAGTTTGACATTGTAGTTTTGTTAGAGAACTGAGAATTTTAAAACAAACTACTTTTTAATATATTAAGAAACTAATAATTTTAAATTCTACGAGTTACATTAGTGGCTATATACTGTACTATTGTTCGCTTAATATCATAGGAACTAGTAGTTCAAACATATAACTGCTGTCTTTTCATAATTATAAATCAAAAAGTTAAATTTTAAATAACTTACCACTATTTCTGTTGTAATTTCATGTCTGCTGAATTTATAAATTATGACATATGCAGAGACTCCTGATACACAAAATATTCTGCTCTCTGGGCACCAGTAAATCATTTGGACAGCAAATGGATCTTCCTCTACAATTTCACATGTTTGTTTGCCATCTCCTATCTTCTGCTTTTCAAAAACTTTTGAAGTTTTTAGCTTGTACAGCATCTGGAGAGTCACTATAAAATATTAAAATATCTTCTAATGTGAATTTAACTCTTAGATGCTGTTAAATTTTTTTTTTCAATTTATTTGTTAGATCATAAAAGTAAAACCAAAGTAGGGAAAATTACATTTACATAGTAACCACTCAGTGTCATGCCCTCATCTCAGGACTATCAAAAGGGAAACTACAGAGAGAAAGAAAAAAATGAAAAGCACTGGAATCAAGAATAGAAATAAGAACGGAAATGAAATGTAAGGCCTCTTAGGGCAGATTGCTCCATGGCTTTTTCACACAACAACCCCTTTGACTGTTTTATAAGGGGTTGATACTATCCTCTAAAAATATTTTTTAGACATGAATTTTATAATTATGTTAGTAAAGAGGCCATCTGAGTGCTTCTAGTCAGGACAGAGATAGATATAATCTTACAAAAATCTGTGATTGTGAATTGTTTTAAATGATATTTATTTGAGGGACAATGATTTTCTACTTAAGGTCATAATAAAAATACAATTTCCTTTAAATAAAAAAGACTCATGTTCTACAAATTGGTCTTCAAGAAAGTTTCAAAAGTCAGGAGTTTCTACTTAAAGTGTATAGTCTGAACTTAACCTAAATCTACAAAGCAATTGGCCTGAACTTCTAAAAAATGTCAATTCCATGAAGTAGTCAAGATTGCTCCAGATTTATAAAAACTTAAAAGATGACTAAATAGAAAAAACGATCTTAGATTTTTTGTTATAAAAGATATTATTAAGATAAATGGCAAAAGCTGAAATACAGTAGGAGATTAGACATCTTTATGTAATATTAATCCATGTTTTTGATAACTAGAGTTATATAAAAATATGTCCATTGTTTGTAGGAAATACCTGATGAAATAGTAGATATAAGAACATTGTATCTACAAACTTACTTTCAAATGGTTACAAAAGGCTAAATGTATATGTGTATATTGTGAGAAGGGAAAAGTAGAAAGATGGAGTGAGGGATGAGATAGGGATGAAGGGAAAATAGAGGGCAGGCAGGAAGTGGGGGAGGTACAGAGGGAGGGAGAGAGGGAAGGAAGGAGAGCAAGAGAGGAGGGAGGGAGAGAGGGATTGGAAGAGAGAGAGAGAATGAATAGTGGTTGAAAGATATGCTATGTTTCATAGCCGTCACAGTTTTCTTCTTCTTCTTTTTTTTTTTTTTTTGAGTTTGTAAAAGGCTGAAATAATGCAAACTAAGTTTTTAAATCAGCAGAGCATTGCATCATTATGTCCTAGTATCCTGTTGAGGGGCGTCAGATGGGATCACTTCTACGATTATTTTATGCTATATAACAGTGACAAAAGGAGATTTCAGACATAATTAAGGTCTTTAATTAGTTAATTTTGAGTTATTCAATAGAGAGATTATCATTAATGGGTTTCACTTGAGTGAGTTGCTGGTCATGATGCAGCAAGCTATCATGGGTTGTAAAGACATAAGAAAATTAAGTCTTCTGGTAACCATATGAACTTAATAAAGGACTCCAAACTTCACATGACTCTGTAGTCTTAAGGACTCAGTTAAGGTATAATTAGGTATCTATCAGAGACACTGAGGTAATAATTGGATATTTTTCAAAACTGATAAATTGTTGTAATGTAATACTTAGCAAGTGAAAATCAATATACACAATATATTCAATTATTCAAATTTACCATGTTCTTTGACAAATTTACCATGAGAGTTTTTCACAAAATTAGCAAAAGTGATATTTCTTTAGTGACAGTAAGTTGAAGATAGCCCTTAAAATCGATAACAGAAAAAAATACTGAATATGGTATAATCCTTTCCAATTTATGTTCTGAATGTGATAAAATAATATTTCATTTACAAATTCACATATTAAAATGTGATTATGCTTATTAAGGAATTTTATACATTCTAATAATTAGAACATTAGAGTTTTCTAACATTTTAGAGACTAAGAAGTGATTTTGAAGTGGTATGGAACTATGCATTAATTTTTTTCCAGAAACAAAGATTTCATAGAAAGAGTCATCAGAAGAAAGGCTAGTCCCCTTTTGAGTTTCTCCTTAGACTCTTACTCTTTAGTGTGAGGATGTCAAAAAGAGGTCTCAAAATATATGACTTTCAATATTTTCATCTTTCTCTCAGGTTGATTCTTAAGATCCTGCCTTGTAGGAAAAGAATATCAAGAGTAAATATTGGTTTGCTTTTCTGTTTATTATAGACTTTCTAAGAAGGTTCAAATATTAGGTTTGCAATGATTCTTCATTCATGCCCACTACAGATTATTATTCTTATCTTCTAGATAGTATTAATTGGCTTTGCTGCTTCCACTCAGTTCTATTTCTTATTTTCAATGTAATTAGCTATATCCTTCTAGTTTCATCCAGAAACTTAAAAGAAGTAATTGTTAACTTGCTCTAACTTCCTATTCTAACTGTCAAAGCTTTAGTTAACAAAATTCATATTAACTGTTACCTCCATTAAAATATCCTTTCTACCTGGGATGACGATGAACAGCTCTAATCCTAGAACATGGGAGGCTGAAGCATGAGGATCTCAAGCTAAGGGGTCAGTCTAGGCTACCTAAGAAAACTCTTGTCTCATAAATAAATACATACATAACTAACCAAATAACCAATCTTTCTTGAATCCACTTCATCCAAATAAATCTCTACCATCTCTGATAAAAAAACCAGCATTCTGGTTATACTATGTTTAGAATTTTTATATTGTTTGATTTGTAGTTACACAAATGAATTTCTTTGTTTTCTTCTGATAATGTTTTGTGAAGGACAAATGAAGATTTAGGCAAACCCTTCAACATTGCCCAATATACTTTATTCCTTAAATTATCTAATTCTAAAATATTTGAAAAACTTTTTATGTTATCAAATAAATAATTTCTTTTGATCAACATAGATAAACAGAAAGGAAAGTTTAGAACAGAGTGATGAGAGCCCCAGTTAGTACCCACACAGGTAAAAGGCAAAGGAACTTCAGTAACACCTAATGTGACATAATTTTGTATTTTTTCTGATGCAACTTGCTTCTTTAGATAGGAATACTGAAAAGGTGACTTAGTCTTGTTTGTACAATAGTACAGAATATAAGGAGAAGAAATACTTTAAGCTGATTAAAATATAGGAAATAGTTTTTTGTAGCAAAGCAATATAGTTATGTTAAAATATTTCTAAAAAGTCAATTACCCAATTTAAAAAGTGGTAGATGGCTGTGAGTAAATATTAACAAACTGTTTTCTGTTTTATGGGGACAAACTTGAAACTTACTTGCAGAAGCATCCCAAAATTTTATTGATCCATCTGCATGACTAGATAAAAAATAAATTGCATTAATTAAACACCAAATAAAAAGTTAGTCTAACTATATAAAACTACAAGTTACTATTTTTTAAATTTTGATTTAAAAATATCATTGCATGAATACTAATGTATGAGAAACCATTTCTAAGCTCAAAACAATTGTTTGTGGTTAAACAATACAATAAAATCTAAAAGATTAGAAAACGAACAATCTTTAGATTTTATTCCTGTAAGATTTCACATGTAATAGTAGTAAAAATGTCCTGTGAAAATGAACACTATTTAACAAATAAAATTGCTAACATCCAATGAAAAAGATAACTTTTATCTTCAAAGTATAAAAGCAACTCTCTAAACTAAACTAAAATTGTCAACTCTATAAAAAGTCATCTAAAAAACAGAAGAGGCTGCAATACCTCTTAACACATTTTGGTGAAGTCACAAAATCTCACACCAAACCAATTAAAAAATACAGGAAAAGAAAATTCAACAATATCGCTCTAAACTAAGACCTAAAAATAAGCAAGAGAATACGAGTCAGTAAAATGCAAGCAACATGCAGAAATTCATCATAACTAAGTGGAATTTATTGTAGAAATGCAAAGCCACTTAAACATTGTTATGAAAATCAGTCACCAAATTGTAATTATCTAGGCTGAAATTTTTAAGAAGAAAAGCCATGTGGTACTTTTGTAATGATGCAGAAATGGCATTAGATAAAAATTCATCATCCATTTATTAAAAAACACATTTAAGAAACAGAAGAAAAGGCTTCAGTTTGATAAAGGGCATCTATAAATAATGCCAGACATACATGACTGCAAAAGACCAAACATTTTTCCTCTTCAATGAGGAACAAAGCAAAAAAAAAAAAATTACTGTCACCATTTCATTCCAGGTTATGGGAAATGTATTAAATATTGCAGTGAAGCAAGAAAAACAAAAACATACAAACCAAGAAAGAAATAGAATTGCTTTTACCTGCAGTTCTCATAACTGATATTCAGAATAGATTCTATGAAAGTGATATTTAAACTTAAATGAATTCAGCACAATTGTAAGATGAGAGCCTATGTACAAAAATCAGTTTCTTCCACTGAAGAGATGACTCAGCAGTTCAGAGCACTGGCTTCTCTTGCAGAGGACCCGGGTTTGGATCCCAGTACCCACACGCAGCTAACAAGCATATGTAACTCCAGTTCTTGTGCCCTCTTCTGTCTTATATGGGCATTGTGTACACATGGTACACTTATATACAAGCAGGCAAAAAATCCATACACATAAATAAATAAATAAGAATAAAAACAAAAAATCAATAGTGTTTCTGTATAATAGAAAAAGCACTTTGAAAATGAGAGTATAAACTGCCATTTACAATAGTAATAAACTTAGATATAAGTCCATATAATTTATGCTAGAACCATATGATAAAAATAAAGATGCTAATCAAAAAAAGAGAAGAAGGTATTTAAAATTTTTAATTTTATGCGTATGAGTATATTGCCCACATGGATGTAAGTGCACCCCTGTTGTACAGTGCTTGCGGAGGTCAGAAGAGGGTATAGAATTCCCTGAAACCAGAGATATAAATGGTTATTAACTGCCATGTGGGTGCCAGGTCTTCTGCAAAAGCAGCCAGTGGTCTTAACTGTTGAGCTATCTCTTCAGCCCCCAGAAAAGAAGGGATTAATAAGAGATATATTTCTGATGACCATATTTTATATTGGTTCTCCTCAAATAATAAGTAGATTGTGTGTAATCTCCATTAAAGCATGTCAAAATTTCTTCGTAGATATATACTGATTCTATAATTTATACGTAAAAGTAAAGGAACTAGAACAATCAGAAACAAAGTTAGAGGACTCAAACTTACAGTTAAGTCTCAGTTTAAAGATACAGTGAAACTGAGCAAGTATCAGCCACCTGATACTTGATAAAGTTGCCATGAACACGTACTGGAGGAAAGACATCTTCCTCCAGTAGATGGAGGTGCTTGGAAAGCTGGATCTCCATGTGTAGAAGAATGAAATTAGACCCTGATCTATCATCTTGCAAATAAGTCAACTCCAAATGGATCAAAGACCTCAGTATAAAGCCTGAAATGCTGAAACTATTACAAGAAACACAGGCAGTAACATACAAGATATAGGTACAGGAAAGGAATTAACAATTGACAAATGAGACCTCATTAAACTACAAAGGTTCTGCACAGTAAAGTAAGAAATCAGTCAGGTGAAATGGAAGTTCAGAGTGTGGGAGAAATCCTTCACCAATCAGCTACACACCTGATAGAGGATTAATGTCCAGAATATGCAAAGCACTCAAACAACAAAAAATCAAGAACACAAATGACCCAATTAAAAATGGGCTATGGATCTGAATAGAGACCTCTTAGAAGAAGAAATAAAAATGACTAAGAAATACCTTTTAAAGTGTCTAACATCTTTCTTAATTACAGAAATACAAAATAAAACTACTTTAAGATTTCATCCTACCCCAGTCAGAATGCCTTAGATAAAGAGAATAAATGAGGGGCTGGAGAGATGGCTCAGCAGTTAAGAGCACTTTAAAAACACCTCAGTACTGTTTATTGGGTACTTCTCTATAAACTGTTGGTCAGGGAAGCTCCAAAGACTCCCAAAACATCATAGGCTATTGCCAGTGTTCTTAACTGCCCACCAGAACTAGATCATAAGATCCTATTATTAAAGACACCATATACTTAGTTTGAAGGATACTGAAACATCAATATGGATCTGAGCTGGAAGTTTCCTTCCTGCTAGCTAGCTTTCATAGTATAGAAGGTACTATGCAAGCTGCTATGAGAGAAATGTCATCAATGGTCCTATCTAGTTGTGGGCCCTATTAGCTACAATAATGTCAAGATATGCCTACTGAAACAACAGTAGATTGATGATAATGGGGTAACCAAAAAATTTATAATTAGATTTGATGCCTGCTTCACAGGAGGAAATGCTTGCCTGGCACTGTAAATCTAGTCAAGAGACCTTGGCTGGGGAAGTGATAGGCCATAGAAGGAGAACCTATTACTGTTATTCTGCTAAATGGACATGTCATACTGCCTTATAAATATTTATGTTTATACCCATAGATAAAGGCTATTCTGAATCTTCATCAGATAAGTTTCTTTTTGCAGTGGGCAGCATTAATATAGAGATTCACAATAGGTCAAAAGGTACAGAATAAGGAACTGGGAGTGTTCAGCACTAAATTTGACCTTTATATTGCCCACTCTGACTCAGGGAGCAATGAGGAAGTAATAATAGAAAAATGAAAGAGTCAGAGGTTGGGGATGAGTACTGTAAAACTGTATTCTGGACATGACATAGACAATGGACTCATGAATTGCATCGATGATTACCTGTACAAGATTAGAACAATTACCCATTTCATCATACAAAAGGGAGGGGCTTATGAAGCTCTGTGGTATCAACAGACCATTTATAGCTGTGATAAATTTCATTTTCTTCAGTGGTGTAGGCACTGGTAAGTTGCCTATTTTATTTGCAGTAAATAACTCCCCACTCATGTGTGTACAAGCAATCATACTTAAACTTAGTGAGGGAAAGGACATCAAAGTAGGAATGGACTTGTTTGGAAGAGAAAAGTTTCAGAGGAAGAATGGGGATTAGAAATAGTAATGAGGGGTGAAATGCCCCAAATTCAATATGTAAATATATGAAATTGTCAAAGAATAAAAATAAAATGTAGAAAAGGCATCTGGATTAACAGAGATCCTGCCCTCTGTGTTGTTCCATGACCCTGTGGAGTTAGACCACTGCCCTCAGGTAAGGACAGCCCTAAACCCAGTCTACCCACCATCTATGTGAGTCTAACCCAGAATGGCAGGTAGGACTCTCCAGATGCAGTCTGCCAGCCATGTAACTTAGCAGGGACCCCACCCTTCACACTGCTGTGGCACTGTGTGGAGTAAGACTCAGAACCCCAGAGTCCAAATCCACCTGCTCACAGCCACTCAACCCACAGTTCATCTCATTGTATGAATATGACCCCAGGTAGAGACCTCTAGAGCCATCCTATCACCCCATTCACCCAGACCCTTACAAACCAAATGATGTCCTGCCCCTAAATCCCATTTAAGAACCCCTATCCACTTCCAACTATATACTCTGTGGTTACTTGTACCCCAGCCCCATGAAGAACTGCTCACTACAACCAGTACATCCTGGCCCTGCCATCCAATAACTACCTGAAGAAACTAGAAGCCCTCCACTGACTATAAAATAGGACCCAGAATCTTCTAAACCTACAGAAGGTTGGCTATTAGTTTCAGAAGTTTCACCTATTCCCAGCTGAACTGAGACCACTTTTTATACCCAAATGGCACATCAATATAGAGTGGCCCCAAGGCTGAACTCCAAGCATTACTAAGCTGGGCTACAATTAGACAAGTTTGGATAGCAGCAAACAAACATCCAAACACCTCATAAAAAGAGATCAGGCACCCATACCAAGAAATAGCATCAATGGTATAACTCTCAAGATGTCTAGGTCCCATCACAAAAAACAAACAATATGAATAACCAAGAAAATATATTTCCTTCAGAAATTAGCAGCCCATAATTTTAGCTGATACACAACATGATGATTTCAAAATAGTAATTTTAAGTATGTTCAAGGAGCACAAAGAAGATTTTATTTGAAGGAAGACCAGGAAAACACACACTGCTCCCCAACCCAAGAATCATTTGAGTGTAATAAGGGAAATATTTCAAGATATGAAATTAGAATTCAATAAAGATAGACTCTTTGAAGAAAAGCCAAACTGAAATAAACTTAAAATGAAAAACTCAGGAAGCAAACAAAAACTCAGAGGAAAGTCTCAGCCATAGATTGAATCAAGTTTAAGAGTGCATTTTAGATCTCAAGAACAAGGTTGAGGAGATAGATTACTCAGTCAAAGAAAATGTTAAATTTAAAACATCCCAGGAAAAGAAAATGCAGATCCTCTGGGACATTATAAAAGACCACATCAGCAAATAATAGGCACAGAAGAGGGAGAAAAACCCCAAGAGAAAGGCACAGAAAATACTTTCAACAAAATCATAGAAGTAAACCTAAAGAGATATTTATCAAGATGCTAGAGTTGTACAGATATCAAATTGATAGGACCAGAAAAGAAATTCCTGATGACATGCAATAATTAATATACTAAATGTACTGAACAAAGAAATGGTAATTAAAGCAGGAAAGGAGGAAGACCAAATCACATACAAAGCTAAACCCATTTGAATAACAGAATTTTTTTTTTAGTAGAGGCTATGAAAACCAGAACAGCTTGAGCCAATATCCTACAAATCATCAAAGAATACAGATGCCACTCTAGCCTATTATATCCAGCAAAAGTATCAATTTTAAGATAAGTAGAAGAAAAGTTTTCCATGATAAAACAGATTTAAAGAACCAATGTTCACTAAGCCGGCACTACAGAAGCTACTAGAAGGAATACTGTGATATGAAGAGAAGATTAAATACATCCAAGAGGACACAAGGGATAAGCAATTACAGAAGTTAATAAAAGAGTCTAAGAAAACAATACCATCACAACAAAATAACAGGGTTTAACAAGCATTGATCAATAATACCTCTCAATATTAACAGTTTCAATTCTCCAATAAAATGGCACAGAATAACCAAATGGATTAGAAACAGGATTCATATTTTCACTGTCTCAAAGAAATAAAACTCATCATTAATGATAGAGACCAGTTGAGGGTAGAATAAAGGAAAAAGGTATTCAAAGCAAATGGAACTAAGAAACAATATGTATTCCTTAGTGTATGGATAGAACAAATTTTATAAATGTCTTAGATCTATTTCATTTATGACACCATTTAACTCCAGGGTTTCTGTATTTAGTTTTGTTTGGATGATTTGTCTATTGGTGAGAGTGGAGTATTGAAGGCACCTGCTATCATTGTGTTGGAGATAACTTGATATAGTTCTACTAGTATCTCTTTTATGAAATTTGGTGCCCTTCTATTTGGTACAAATTTTTTAGGAATGTCTCTTGGTGGATTTTTCATTTAATGCTTTTGAAATGTCCTTCTCTATCTCTTTTGACTAATTTTGGTTTGCTATTTTGTCAGATATTAGAATATTGTTTTCAGCATCCCACAAAAAATTCTCCAAAATTGATCACATATTAGGATACATAACAAGTATCAACAAATTTGGAAAATTTAAATATCAGTCTGTAATCTATATGACAATATAGCTGGATATCAACAACATAAGAAACAAAAGAAAGTACACAAACTAATGGAAACTAAATAATACATTACTGAATGAAAACTGAGTCAAGGGAGAAATTAAGAAGGAAATTAAAAATTCTTAGAATTTGTGTGCAGAAAACCAGCCCTTCATAGAATATTTAAAGCAATACAAAGGGCTAAAGAAATGAACAATTATAGCCAAGGGGCAACAGAAAGAAACTAAATGAAGGTATAATCGGGGAACCACAAAGTTAGACCAAATATGCAAATGGAATTTAAAAATGACAGAAATCAATACACATTTTCAATATAACTTTAAACATCAATGGACTGAACTCCTCAAGTCAAAAGACACAGGCTAGTTGAATCAAGAAACAAAATTCATCCTTTTGTTGCCTGCAAGAAACCTGTCTCACCTTCAATGACAGGTATTACCTTAAGGTGTAAGATGGAAAAAATATTCCAAGCAAATGGCATGAAGAATCAAGCAGGAGTTGCATTTCAAATATCTGACACAACAGAATTCAAACTAAAACTAATCAGAAGAGATAAAGAGGGTCACTTCATTCAGATCAAAGGAACAATTAACCAAGAAGATATTACAAGCAACAAACTCTGGTGCACCTAACTTCATAAAAACAGTACTATATGACTTTAAGACATAGATTAATCCAAACTCACTAAGAATAAAGGAGTTCAATACCTTATTGTCTCAATTAGACAAGTCAAATGGACCCAGAATAAATAGAGAAATATCTGAATTAAATAATACCATACATCAAATGGACCTAACAGACATCTATTGAATATTCTACCCAAGCACCAAAGAATACACATTATATTCAGCACTTTCTCCAAAACTGACCACATACTGGGGCACAAAACAAACCTCAACAAATACAAAAAAACGGAAATAATTCCAAACATTCTATCAAACAAGGCTGTTTACTATCTCCACTCCTTTTTAATATAGTTCTTGAAACTCTTGCTAGAGTAATAAGAGAAGGAAGTTAAAGGGGTACTTACTGGAAAAGAAGAGATCAATTTATCTATTTATACAGATGACATGATATTAAACCAAAGAGATGGCAAAAAATCTTCCAGAAAACTAGAAATGATTAACATTTTTAGTAAAGTGGCAGGTTACAAAATTAATCTACAAAAATCAGTAGCCTTTCGATTTACCAATAACAAGCAATTGCAGAAAGACTACAAGGAAAACATCTCATTTACAATGGCATCAAAAAATATAAAATATCTGTCTAACCTGACATTAAAGATTTCTATATGAAAATTTTATATCTTTAAAGAAAGAGATTGATGAGGACATTATAACATGGAAGGACTTTCCATCCTCATGGATTGGAAGAATTAATATTGTGAAAATGACCATCCTATTAAAAGCAATATATAGATTCAATGCATTCCCAATCAAAATACCCATAACATTCTCCACAGCATTAGAAAAAAACCATCCTAAAATTCATATGGAAGCACAAAAGACCTTGGATAGCCAAAGCAATCCTGAGCACAAAGAGCAATGCAGCGGGGATTACTTTACAAGATTTCAAACTATATTACAGATATAAAAACAGCATGGTGCTGGAACAAAAACAGACCCATAGACCAATGGTATATAACTGAAGACTCAAACATGATTACATACAATTTCATCCACTTGATATTTGACAAAGGGGCCAAGAACACTCACTAGAGGAAACATAGCATCTTCAGCAAATGGTGCTGGCAAAACTGGATCTCCACCTGTAGAAGAATGAAACTAGATCCTTATCTTTCACTTTGTACAAAAGTCAACTCCAAACGGATCAAAGACCTCAATGTCACAAATGACCAAATCATGGCAGTTAGGAAGCTGCAGAATGTGGGTTCCTGAACAGGACTCATATTAAGTCTTGCTCACCCAGGCTTAGAGACCATTGTGAAGAAGGAGTGGAAAGACTGTAAGAGCCAATGAGGAAGTTGTGACCATATGGATGGAAACAGAATCCAAGAAACTTCTGGAAACCCTGTACATGAACCTACAGCAATCCTTTCAACATGCTCAATATCCATGTAAACTCAAGCACTCAAAAACCCAGCATGGCACTGGGGAAATGGGTAGCAGTTCACAACTTTTGCTTAAGAAATATTGGCAACTGATTACTGTTGGGTGAGGATGGGTAGTCTCCCTAAAACAAGGGACTCTGGACAGGCTGACTAGACCTCAGTGGATGAACCTGCACTGAGGTCACTTGGGAACACTAACTTGACCCAACAGACATTAACACAAATCAAAGTACGTATGGATTTCAGTTGGAGGTCTATTGGGGAAAGGGGGATATAAAGATAATTAAGGTTGATTGAAATGTTCTGTATGAAATACACAATGATTCAATAACTAAAAGAAAAAAGGGACATGGAAATAAGCAGAGAGTTCTCAAAAGATAAAACATTTTAAAATGTGCAACATCCTTAGACATCAGGGAAATGGAAATTAAAAGTACTTGGTGTTTCATTTTGCCCTAGTCAGTATAACCAAGAGAAGATAAATGACAATAAACGATAGCATGGATGTGGAAAAGGGGAACAGTTATTCACTGTTTGTGGGAGTACAAACTGGTGCAGCCACTATGGAGATCAATGTGGAGGTTCCTCAAAAAGCTTGAAATAGATGTATTAAATGATTCAACTGTAGCACACTTGGCTATATGCCCAAAAGACTCTATATTCTACCACAGAGATACTTGCTCGTCCATATTCATTGCTGCTCTATTCATAATAGCCAGGAAATGGAAACACCCTAGATGTCTGTCATTGATAATTCCATTAGAAAAATGTGGTACATTTACACAATGAAATTTTATTTACCTATTAAGAAAAATAAAATTATGAAAATTTCAGAAAAGTAGATGGGAGTGGAAACAGTTATTATGAGTGAGGTAACACTGACCCAGAAAGACAAACATCATGTTTCCTCTCATATGTGAATATTGACTTTGGATGTTTAAATGTGTGTGTTTCATTGAGAATACCAATAGAAATTAGGAATCTAGTAAGAGGCTATGTTTCAGGGGAGTTCTTTCAATGGAAGGGAGATAGGATAGAGCAACATAAAGGTGGTAAGGTTAATAATGGAATAGGAAACATTAAATTGAGTGGGGGATGGACAGAGAAGGTAGAAGAAAGTGTGAGAAGGGTTAGCTAACAGTAACACCTTTTAGAAAAACCCATATGGAAACCTACTGTAAAAAAATCTAAAATATATACAATAGATATACATATATAAAGAGTTTAAAGAGAGTTATCCTATAACAGAGGGATAATACCCCAGGTAGACACCTCATCCAAGGAAACAAAAACACAAGTATCAGGAATGGGTTACCTCTTTTGATAAGATCAAAACAGGTACCTCTCGAAATTGCAGAACCTGGATATATGGACTATTCCTTTTATCCTTCCTAAATAAAAGGTACAGATTACACTGTTCCTTTTGATTATGAGCTGCAGCAACTTATAAAGAAGATTGACATAGACGAAATGAAATAACTTCTTTTTTCCCCACCCTTTTCAGTTTGCCTGAGATACTAGATCTTACAGACTGTGTTCCTGCATTCTCATAGAATCTTTTTTAGTCTATATAATAAAGTCTCACTAAATCCTTTTAGACTATTACAAAGTCAGTATCTCTTAGAACAGTAAAGTCTGAAGCTTCTTATTCCAGTTCCTTACTGACACTACTTTCCACTGATTACTTTTATTGTGTCTTTTCCATTTTTTATTCCAATATGAGATAGATGATGACCTCCAAGCTAACAAAGGAAATATGATGATATTAAATCCTCAACTCAAAACTTGTTATTCATTTAAAAATATGATCTGTTTTCCCAGGCCTCTACTTTCTCCAATAAACTTGTCGTAGCCCACAGCCACTCATTACAATTAATATCGGTGCTCTCCTGCTCCCTCACTCTGCTAGTCATTAATTGCCCCCCGAATTCAGGTGCATCAATAAAGCTAGGATGATTCAGTCTTCGTAAACTAAATGAGAGGATGAGATTGTTAAGGATCCCATGATAAGTAAACTGGTTCATCTTTATTTGACAGATTAAAAGTGTGTTTGCATGTTTTCTGTCATCCTCTCTAAAGGAGTATGTTTAACTGCTGTAGCAGCCCAGTTTTATCACAAAGCCAGGGTGTTAATACAGAATGGGATGCCACTGGAAGAAATACAGTCATTCTTGAGATAAACCAATTGCCTATTCTGCAAGGGCGAAGCTATATATACAAGAAAGGAAATGTATTTTAAAACCATATCCCAAACCAACAGAACCCAACTCCCCCTGGACTTTGGTTGACTCACATGTGCTGATAGTACACATGAAATAAAAACACCCTCTCCTTTGGATGAGGATGAGGATTCAGAATGTCTCTCAACTAGTTCTGCTCCTATATCCTATCTTCCATTGTCACATTTAACTTGTCTTGTAATATACAAATTTTCTCTGGTTAAATTTCATTCTCATTGTCATTGAGTCAGTTTCTGTATTGTTTTATTTAAAACTATACCCCAAATAAGTATGACTCTCCTCCAGCAGCCATAAACTACCAATAGCTTTTCAGTGGGGCCACGTGAGCCCCTCCATTATCCATGGTGGAATTTTGACTGGCTTCATGGTGTGCAGGTCTTGTGCAAGTGGCCCATACTCCAGTGGATAGCCACACATTCATCTGCATATGGGCAGTACTAACTGCACTTAGTGGGATATTTGCAAAAATTAAAAAGAAGAAAAATGAAATTGGGAGGGTGACCTGTTGAGATGCTGGGGAGATGGAGGGAACCTGGGAGATGGGGATGGGGCTGAATATGATCAAAATACATTATATATGTGGAATTCTGAAAGAATAAATAAAAATGTCACATAAAAATCAAATAAAGCCTGTACATGGTAGGCAGTATACAGTTGGGTCATGATTTTTTTAAAGTTTTAATTGTGTGTGTGTGTGTGTGTGTGTGTGGTGTTTGTTGCAGGGTACATGTATGCACACTGGGGTGTCCCTTCTGGACCTGAAGTAACAGGTTGTAAAGTTTTAAGACACCTAACATGAGTCCTGGGAACTGAACTCAAGTGTACTGCAAGAGCTCTATGTACTCTTACCTCCTCAGTCATCTCTCCAGCCATGAACCATGATTTTAATCTCAACCAATTTGCAACATGTTTAAATGGATGTACTTAGAACCTTTTATATTTAAACATTTTATATGTTAGGACTTGGGTCTTTTACTTTGATTTTCTTTAAATTTCTCAATTTTCTATTCTTTTGTTTTCTCTTTAATTTTTTATGTTCCTACTGATTACTTGAATTATATTACCACTCTACCTTAAGGTGATCAATGATGCTTTCAAGTCTGTATCTCTTTGGTTGAGTATATATCTAATGGTTGATTTATATTTATATTTTATATTTATAACACCACAGTGTAGAATATCATCTTATTACAAGCTCAAAGGAAATATAAGAGCTTTATGTCCTCACATCTTTTAAATCTTTGTCATTTATTACTGGGTTAAATATTTCCTCTATGTACATTCAGACCATCAGGCAATATTACTATAATATGTGCTTTAGTCATCAAATAAACTTTTAAAAACTCAACAGAAAGGTCTACTTTATTTATATATAATTTTGCTTAATGTGTGTTTTTCTTCCTTCTTGGTATACTCAGGTTCCTTCTTCATTCATTTCCATCTGTAGAAAAAATGTCCTTTAGTTGTCCTGTTTAGGATAGTATTGATACTGATAAATACCTATATCTGAATAGGTCTTAATTTCTCTTTTTCCTGGCAGAAATTTTTGCTGGGTATAGAACTATTGCTTAACAGTTGTTTTTAGCCCTTGAAAAATACTTAGGTTTTCTTCTAGTCCCTAGGTTTTCTGATACAAAATCTTCTGTCATTCAGTATACTAGTTTCTGGTTTGGGTCTACAGGTGAGAAGCTTTCTCTCTTTTGTGGTTTTAAAATCATTTTTTTACTGTTCAGAAATTTGCTACCTTATATCTTGGTGTGGATTTCTTTTGGTTTGTTCCAACTTCTGAAATCTTGTTTCTTTTTGCTAAATTTGGTGAATCTTCAGCCATTATTTTATTTATTTGAAGTCTTTTCCAGTACTACTCTCATTCTCTTCTCTTGCCTCCCATGACTTCCACTGACATAAGGCATAGGGAATGGTGGCACTCATTACTGATGGGGAGTGCTGGGAATCCAGGCTTCTATGTGGTCTCTACTGATATCACAGGAGAGAGGTTTTACTCAGAGGAGTTGAAAACCTCAGGTCTCTGCTCTCTCTGAAGCGAAGTTGGAAAACTTCTTTAAAGCCCGATGACAATGAAAGCCTCAAGTTTGAACTTGAACTTGACCTTTCCTAGAATGGGTTAGGGTCATAGTTCATATGTGTATGTGTGCGTGTATGTGTGTATGTGTGTGTATATGTGTGTGTGTTATTTAACTTAGATAAAGACATTACTTGGAAATGATTCGTGTCTTAGTTGGATATTCTTTGGCTAAAGAGAGATAGCTTTTGTTGTTTGTTTTCTTTGTTTGTATTCATACACAATTTCAGATTGCTTCTGCAGTTTAAATTCTGGGATAGATGAAATAGAAAATCCTAGGAACTTACTAACATGCCATTCTTTGGATCTTGGGGTCCCTAGACAATCTGGTTTCTCTCCACATTTCCTAGTTTTCTTTTCTAAAATAAAATAGTCAGGTTTCAGAGTTGTAATTGGTGCAAAAATTAGGGCACTTTTTACTATATCATCTCATTAATAGAATGTTTTTTTTAGATTTTGTTTATATTTAGCTATATCTCTCTTTTCATTTCTAATGTTAAAATATGAAATGAGTTTGTCTACAAATCAGTGATATTTCTGATGCTTTAATTTTCAAGCATATTTGTTTCGTCATTGGTATAAAATATTGGAAGTAAACATCATAAGACAAGAAATGTTGATTTTGTTCACGGTTTCAGAGTTTCAGTTCTTTATGGTGGGCAAGAGGTGGCAAAGCAGAATGGCTCACATCATGGCAGAAGGAATGTGTAGCAAATTATTCATCTTAAAGTGGATGGGAAGAAAACAAAGAAAAAAGAAGAGACCAGGCACCAGGTATAACCTTCCAAAGTATGTACCCAGTGGCCTTCTTCTTCTGTCTGGCACCAAACTCTTTTTATTTCTTTTTGAGACAAAGTCTCCCGGTAGCCCCAGCTGGCCTGGAGCTTGCTAAGGAGACCAGGCTGGGATTGAAGCCATGCACCACCATACCCAGCCTAGCTCCAACTCTTAAGAGTTTCTCCCACCTCCCAAGACAACACTGTTAACACATGAACCTATGGGAGATATTACACATTCAACCCATAACAATGGGGGTACAAAATGAATATTCTATGACTTCCAGATAAAGTATTCCCTGACAAAACTCTTCCATAATTTTCTTTCTATGACTTTCGTCTGCTAATATACTCTAAATATAATTAGTTTGTTATATTGTTATAATTCTATGTTTCTGGTAGTTTGATTATATCTTTCATTAAAGTTAACTATGGATTAGAGCTATTTTTATATTCTTACTTTTACTTAAATGATTAATGTATATAAAGTACTATTACATAGAAGTGTCAATATTCAACAAATATATTTATTGTTGATAAATTTGTAACTTATAAAACATTTTACTTACCCAGTAATAATAATTTCTGGATAAGTTTGTGCTCCAAGATTCCAAGCTCCTCCACTGACTGGCCATTCCTAAATAGATTATCAAGCAGAATACATGTTTTACTTTTTTAGTTTTAATGATTATAAATTTAGAATAAAAATGCCCCAGAAATAACTAAAGGATGATTTAATATTGAATAGTTATAAAACAACCAAAGATAAAATATATAGTCATCTTCATTTTTAATTAAACTAATACCTCTCTAAATGCAGAATACCAATTCCTTTAAAAGTAGATTTTAACCAATATTAACATTTTCATAAACCAATTAAAGAAGTATTTTAATTCTCTCTATATATATATATATAGTCTGTGTTGCCACCAAACTGTTTGGTGCTACTTAACCTAGAATATTATGTAAATGGTGCCTCTTTAATTTATACACCTCACCTACTCCAGGAAAATAACAGAAACCATAATGAATGGTCTGTGATAACTGCAAATATTTGAATCTTATAGTAAACATTTTAAAGAAAAATTTCATTATGTCAGTAACAAATATTATAATAATTGTGTCTTTTAAATGATAAATTAGGAAGACTGATTCTTGAATTTCTTAATCATGATCCAAGCAAAATAATTAAAGGCTATGTGTGTTATGATTCTGATAATTTACACACACAGTATACAAATGAGCATAATTGATAGTGATTCTTAATATTATATACTGTATATTCATGAACTTAATGTATAGGAAATTATAAATCTTATATACAAAGAACTATGTATATAGATTAGAATTTCATCTAACTTTGATAGATATAACATTAAGACTTCAAAAAACTTTCATTCAAATCCTATTATGTGGAAAGTAAGAAAATAAAATGAGAAGAAAAAGCATGGCCATACATATGAAATAAGAAAAACTTTACCTTAGTACTATATCCTTGTTTTTTATGCTTCACTCCTATAGAATAGAGTACTAGAATCAAATCTGGAGGGCAATCGGCAAAATATGCTGTACATGTAACTGGTGATTCATGAATGTCCATGGGATACGGATTTTCAAAGATTGGAAAACTAACAGATAAAGACAACATATTAGTGTTGTGTCATTTTATAAAGACAAAAACATGAAGTAATTTTCATAGATAAATCCCTAAAAATGTTTTTAAACATTATAAACTTAACATTTTTTTCAGCACCAGAAAAAGAATTATGTGATTTGAATATTCATTTTAATATAATTATCTATAAAACAAAATGCTAATAATGATAGAAATTATTTTCTTTCCAGATTTCCAATATCCTGTAATGACATGGCTTTGTTAATATGATACAATTATTTATATTAAATTAAATATTATGCAATGAGTTAAATGTATTAAAATATATAAACTAGGCATTATATTTAAATATATAATGTAGCTCAAATGTTAGGATATCAGTAAAGTTTGATATTTTTCAAAGAAGAAAATATAGGCAATTGTTAAACTTTTTGTGGTATCAGCTGAATGATATATGTACATGCAAGAATGTGCATATGAGGGGTGATTGTATATGACTTAATGGTGATTTTGTATATAATGTGACAGATAATTTCAGAAAAAAGTTGTGTCTACAAAGGCTGATTGAATGATTAGAACTTCAGTGATGTGGACATGTTAGAATGTTGTAAGTCCATTGCCAAATTATCTTGGAGTATCTTTAGTCCCCTTAATTACCATATATTGCCCCCCTCTGCACATTGCCTAACATCTTTGTGACTATTAGGTACATTCTTTGGAATGTATGAACACATCACTAATTTCCACCTACCAGAAGTCTAAAAATGTTGTCAGATAGCATCAAAAGCCTATAGCAGAGTTTCTCCATTCTCATAATTTTTGTCAGTCTGACACAAACCTAGACATACCTTGGAAGAGGGAATCTCAACTGAGGAATTTCTTCTATCCTATTGACCTATGGGCCTGCCTATGGGG
Source organism: Eospalax fontanierii (assembly GCA_035773235.1). NCBI lineage: Eukaryota > Metazoa > Chordata > Mammalia > Rodentia > Spalacidae > Eospalax > Eospalax fontanierii. The sequence continues at coordinate 61,311,988 of CM069534.1, read as the reverse complement.
CATTTTCTTCATTGCTTATTGATATAGGAGGGCACATCCCACTGCGAGTGGTGCCATACCTGGACAGGTGAGCCTAGGCTGTATAATAAATGTAGCTGAGCAAACTAGTGAAAGTAAGCCAGTAAGCAATGTTCCTCCATGGTTTCTGCTTCATTTCCTCACTTGGGCTCCTGTCCTGGCTTCCCTCCATGATGAATTTTAAGCTGTAGGATGACATAAGCCTTTTCCTCTACCAAGTTGCTTTTGGTCATGGTGTTGGTCATACCAATAGAAAGCAAACTAGAACACCCAGTGTGCCTTACCTGTCTTCCAGATATACTCACTAATATATCTGAAAAATATGTCATTTTATGACTATTTTTGTTTTGTTACTATAAAAAGTCCATGATATGTTGACCTCATTGGAACACGATACTTAAGGAAACCTAAATCTGTGGTCTAGGCCATAGTCACTCATATTTGGTTTCAGAAGAAACCACCTTTTATTTCTTTGAGATGAGAGGTCTTTCTTTCATAGACAGTAAATTAAAGAACACAGACTAAAGGCTTGAGAATGCAATAAATGTCCTCAAATCTGCCACAACTTAAAATTATAAAACCAAAAAAAAAAAAAAACCCCACAATATACTGAGTACTTTTCATACCAAGTACCATACAAGAAAGGAACATCCTTCTATGCCATCTTTTCACAGGTCTGTAAAGTGACATTACTTCTGATTAGTTGTTTTAATTGAAGAAGAAGAAATCATTAAAAATAACATTTTAGGGGAATGAGAGATGGCTCAGCAGTTAAGAACACTGGCTGCTCTTGCAGAAGACTCCAGCACCTACATGGTGGCAAACAACTGTCTGTAACTCCAGTTATAGGGGAGGAATCAGGTATCCTCTTCTTACTTCCATGAGCACTTCACAACATGGGTGCACTTACATACATGCAAGCAATGCAGTCATACACATTAAAATATTTTTAAAAAATGAAATTTTAATGGTATTATTAGGAACTTCGGAATTTAGTCCAATCTATGAAAGACTGGTATGTGTGAGAGAGAAGGTGCTGGTGAGAGCCACCTTTACTTTTCCCTTTCATTTTTAATCATTTTACCTTTCATTCATGTGTGTGTGTGTGTGTGTGTGTGTGTGTGTGTGTGTGTTTGTGTGTACACACACATGTGTGTGGAAACCAAGGAACAACTTGCAGGTATTTTCTCCTTTCACTATGTGGGTCCCAGGGATTGAACTCAGGTTGTCAGGCTTTCCAGCTGGTGCCTTTACCTGCTAAACCATCTTACCAGTCTCAAGAGTTTTCTTTCACCAATCTGACATGCTACAGAGAATACGGTATTTCAGATAAGTACAGAAGTATATGCAAAGTCAAGTAAGTGGGAGAAAACCATATTCAGTAAATGAGAAGTAGAGCAAACTTAATGAATCATAAATTCTCTATAAATTGTTAATCTTTACATATTATATGTATATAATATAATATAATATATAATTGTTAATAATCAAATAATCCTTAATTTTTGCTTGTCTACTTTATTTATTTATTTATTTTGAGGCAGGGTCTTCCCAGAGCTCCATCTGACCTGGAACTTGCTATGTAGACTAGGTTGGCCTAGATCTCACAGAGAGAGATCTGCCTCCTGAGTTCTGAGATTAAAGATATACACCATCACATCCAGCTGTATCCTTAATTTTTAAGGTTGAATAGGTACAAGAAAACAATGAATGAATCACCTCAAAAACCACAACTACATTTGAATTCTGAGAACATCAATAGATAACAATGACAAACTCCTAAAATAGTCAACAATATCGTGAAAAGGCTTAAGAAAAACTATTTTAGTCTAAAGGCATAAAACAGGCATAAATATATGGAAGAAAGACATAATTTAAAATTTTTTCCATAGGTAATTTAATCTCTTTTTCAGTACTAGGACCTGAACCAAGGGCTTTTTACATGCTAAGCAAGGGCTCCACCACTAAAGCACAGCCTCATCTATACCTTAGGTATTTAGTATAAACTTTTGCTATGGAATGAAGTAAAGAATCCAAGAACCGGGAACAAAATATTGTACATCACTAGGCTTGACTTCATGTTGAAGAGTAAGAGAATGAGAGATGGTGAGAGAGTTAAGAAGTACTCTAAAGCTACAGCTTTATGATATGATTAAGAAGCAACTATTTGGAGATAAATAGAATATATTCAGCTTTGATATTTAAATTAAACTGTAGTATTAAAGTAAATATTAGAAAAAAGCTTACTTACATACTTAATGTAAGATAATAAGTTTAATTTCTCCTTGTTTGTTTTACAATTCATGTGTGTAATGTGTCAACAATATGATCTTAGCGTCAAATTCTGGTGAGTAACCAAGAGCAAGTCAATGGCTAGTATTACTCTGAGGGTCCATGTGACTGCTGGTCAACAGATTCAAAGGAGGAAGTCCATTGTTGGCATTGGATTTCTTTCCTAGCCTATGGTGTCTAGTCGGAACACTTTCCCCTGGGTAACTCCTTTTAATATCTTTTTTGCACTGTACATGTATATATTTTAAGAATATATTATTTTAAGAACATTATGGAAATGTTATGATTGGATTTTCATAAGATGGGAGTCAATACCTGACACTGATACAGACCTAGGATACTGTTGTTTGACAAATCACAGGCCATAGAAGACAGCCTACTTACTATTATTCTGCTAAAGGGATCTAGTATTAAACCAAGTCCAAATGAATTACTGCTATACCCATAGATTCATACTCTCTACTGTCACCATAGAAGCTTCTTCATGCAGTAGATGGTGATTATCACAGATCCACAACTGGTAAATGTGTAGAGAATAAGAGACTGTAGAGTGCTTATTTCTGAATAGGACACCTATGTCAAACCTCTGTCTCCTAAGTCTCAGGGATCATTGATGAAGAAGGGTTGGAATGATTATAAGAGGCAGAGGTGGTGGATGATCACAAGAAAAGAGTTTTCCAATCATCTGGGCAGTTGCTTATATGAATCACACCATTGGTGTCAGCATGTACAAGACCCACATAAGCTCAAGCCAGATAGAATCCCAGCATGGAAATACAGATGTGGATAGTAGGCCCCAATCCTAGCTGAGGGACTACTGGCAACTGGGAGAGGGAGAGACAGTTTCTTTAAGGGTGTGGTGCTGGATGGGTTGGCCAGGCTCCAGTGGAGAGACCCACAGCAAAGGGAATTTGAGGACACAGGTTTTACTTCATAGGCCTTTATACATGTATTCACACACATGCACACACACACATATGTAACAGAGTACAGAAAATTAGGTAAGAGGTAAGAGGTTTAAATTTGATCAAAGCGCACTGTATGAAATTCATAAAAATTCAACAACAAAATGAAAAAAGAAAAATATAAGAGGATTTTTTAAAAAAGATAATGAGAAGTAAAAGTGTTGGTGAGATGATTCAGTAGATAAGAGCAATTGTTCTGAAAGCATGAGGATCTAAGTTCAAATTCCTAGCACCTCTATAAAAATATAGGCATGACTGCACATATCTTCAACCCCAGAATTGTGGGTAGAGACAGGTGAATCCCAGGAGTTTGCTATACCAACAGCTTATCAGAAACAGGAAAATTTCATTTCGGTGAAAGACCCGGTCTCAAGGCAATTAAGCAGAAGAGTGAGAGAAGAAGACACTTGGTATCCTTCTCTGGACTCTGCATTCATACATGTGTCACTACAGACATGCACACTTACGTTCCTACACCACATACATATATACCACACTTGCACACACAGAAGGAAACATAGGAATAAATATAAAATAAAAATTTATATTAAACATATTTTACCAATAAAAAGTTTAATGACTGTATAAATGTATATGCTAAAGAAACTGTAAGAGGTAAATTATAGTAGTCACTGGAGGTCATCAGACAGATAAGCTGTGAGGAACCAACATATTTGACATAGTTTAATACCAATCATGCTGGAAAAGTTCCCTGAGGGGCCTTAAGAAATAATGAGGAAAAGGGAGCAAAATGAATGTAAGGTTTAGATAATGGAGAGAAGAGCTATGAAATTCTGTCTTCTAGGCATGGGTAATAGGGGAAGATAAGATGCAGAGGGGAGAGTTAACCAAAACTAAGAATGTATGAAAAAGTCACATGCAAACCTAGTACTTACTTTAGAAGCTAATTAAAATTATAATTAAAAAGACTTTGAATGGAGGTACCATGCATGGTGAATAATAATGATCCCAGAAGCCATGGATTATTAAATGAAAATGCCTGTGCTAGGACTGGGACATGTCCCTAGGAGTTATTGGCCAAAAAGGCCCTAGAGACCCCTGAAATTACACAGGTTATGGCTGTTGCCACCAGTTGCCAACTGGAACTGGATGATAAGACCCTATTGCTGAAAACACTAAATACCTGCATTGTACAACACAAGGAAACCACATTGGAAGCATCCTCCTTTCTGGTTAGTCTTCGTAATACTGGAAATTGCAAAGCAGCAGCTGGGGGAGAAAAGTTAGCAACAATCTTCCCCAACTTTAGACCTTGTATGTTGCAATACCAATCTGTCAAGCAAGATGTGCTTACTTGTGCAGTAGTGGCATGGCAGTTAAGGGGAGGGAAGTCAACAAATGATTTGATTGGATATGAAGCCCACTACATAGGGGTGAATTTATGTTTAGTAATGTGAACTTGGTCAAAGGCCCATGACTATGAAGATCAATGCACTTCAGGTGAACCTATTACTGTTGTTTTGCTAAATGGGCATGTTGCCAAATTGCCTCTTTAATATTTATACAATAGATTAATGCTGCATTCAGTCTTGATAAAGAAGTTCCTTTTTGTAGTCAATGGTAATTAATCTAGAGACTCATGGCTGGTCAAGGTTCTGAGAACAAGTGGCTTGATTACTCAACATTAAACAGGATACCCACATCACTCCCTCCAAGGCTCAAGAAGCATTGCAGAAGAGGCTGTAAAAATAAGTTAAGAACCAAATGAAAGGGAGGAAGGTAGTGAAACACTGTCTTATGGGCATGGTATGATTGTGGTATTCATGAACTGACAATAATTGGGGTTGTTGGCATAGGCCCTGCATAAGACTAAACCAGTAAATATTCACTCATCTATGGGGAGGCACTCATCAGGCCCAATCCTTCTTAGGAATGCTTATATCCAGTCAAGAGCTGATGATGGAGAGCAAGTAATTATCTGCAGTGATATATCTGCTGGTAAGTTATTCATGTCTCAGTAGACAGCTTCACAAACCTGTTTATGATAGTGGCCCTCCCGTAATTCAGTGGGTCACAAAAGAAACTAAAAACAAAACAAATGAAAGTGGAGCCAATTCTGCTGCCATTTACCCACTCCCAGGATAGACTAGACATGCTTATTCGTGACCCTGAGCAACATGATAAGTTAGTTAGTATATTGTCCACCTTGTACCATCTGCACACTCTCTGGAATAGCCTGGGTCACACTTAGCGATGATTGTACTAGCCTAGTGAGTTAACCAGAAACCTGCTCACCCTAATGCCATCTCCACATTCACAGTCCTAACTATGACTGCAAACCTCTCACAGCAGATCAGCTTGGAATAACCCTTGTACCTCCCTCCAAGAACAAAATCAACAATGAAAACCTGAAGGATTAATCAACTAGCTCTTCATACCTGAACTGAAATCAATTAAGCTAGGACAACAACAAAAAGAGAACCGAACTACCACTCAATAAAGGTAGATTAGAATTTCATATCAGACATACAAAAAATGAAGGAAGTTCATCTGCCCACATCATGTTACAAAAACATGAACAATATGAAAAACCAAAATAATATGTCTTCACTTAAATCCAGGAGAAAATATAGAAACTTTCTACAATGAGAACTACCCAGAGGAACCCCAGGGCATGGAACTTGACATTACAATCACAAGTATGATCAAAGAATTCAAGGAGTGTAAAGAACACGCCAACACCTCAATGAAATCAAAGAGGGTAGGAATAAATTCTTGAGGGAAGCTCTAGAAAAATATAAATATATGGTTGAATGAAATGATAAGGACAATTTAGGATTTGAAAAGTGAATTCGCAAAAGAGATAAGTATTGAAAAAAATCCAAACTGAAATTAAGATGGAATTGAAAAATTCAATAACCCAATTAAAAAATTCATGGGAAATTTTTTGCACGAATGGATCAAGTAGAAAACAGAGTATCAGCCTTGAAAATAAAATAGAGGAACTGGCCAAGCATGGTGACACATGCCTTCAATGCTAGCACTCAGGAAGCAGAGGCAGAGAGACCTGTGAGTTGAAAATTAGTCTGGTCTACATAACAAGTTCTAGGTCAGCCAGTCCTATAAAGTAAGAACCTGTCTCAAAAAAACAAAACAAACAACCCCCCCAAACAAACAAATAAACAAAGGTAGAGGAATTGTACAGCTCAAGCAATGAACATAAAAAATTTAATTTATACAAACACAGAAAAGTTATATACAGGAGCTATGGGACATCATGAAAAGACCAAATATATATATATATATATATATATATATATATATATATATATATATAATAGGCATAAAAGAAGGAGACAAAACCCAGACTAGTGGCATAGACCAGATTTTTCAACAGGATTACAGAAGAAAACTTTCCTAAATTAAGGAAATACATACCCATATGAATAAAAGAAACACACAAAATATCAAATAAACAAGACCAGAAAAGAAATTCACCACAGTATATTAAACATTAAACACAAAGGGTATTGAAAGCTGCAAGAGAAAAACTATAAGTTACACACAAAGGAAAACCAATCAGATAACAATTGTCTTTTCAGTGCAAACTTTACAAAGGCAGAAGAACCTGAAGCAATAAACTCCAAGTTCTAAATGAGCACAAAAATCAACCCAGACTACTTTACTCCACGAAACTAACTGCCATAGTTTAAGGAAAATGAAAAACTGCATGCTAGAAAAAGGCTGAAAGAATGGATGTCCACACTGCCAGACCTACAGAGGATACCGGAAGTGATACTAAAAATTGAAGAGAGGGATAAGAGTCAAGAGGCTTAAGGAAGAAAACACATTAACTTAAAATATGCAAAACCAAAACAGGACTAAGATCACAACCAGAAAAAGTGACACACTAACCAACACACATCTTTCAATAACAACTGTATATATTAGTGGTCTCAACTCCCCAATTAAAAAATACAGATTAGTTGAACGGATAAAAAAAAATCCATCTTTTTGTTCCCTACAAGAAACTCATCTGCAAGGACAGTCACCACCTTAAAGTGAAAGACTGGACAAAAGGACTCAAGCAAATGGTATCTAAAAGAAGCAGATATTGCTATCTTAATATCAGATAAAACAGACTTCAAACTAAAATTTATCATAAAACATAAAGACATAGAATTAACTAAGAAGATATTACAATCATAATCATATATCACCAAATTCTGGTACACCTAATTTTTTAAAGAGAACACTACTGGGCTTTAAAACAAAGATTAATTCCAACTGAGTAATAGTAGGTTATTTCAATATATCACTATCTCCAATAGACAGGTCTTCTGAAGAAAGAATAAACAGAGAAACATCAAAATTAAGTGATATCATACATCAAATAGATCTAAAAGACATTTATAGACTATTCCACACAAACACCAAAGAGTACACGTAATAATCAGAAGCCCATGGGAGTTTCTCTAAAACAGACCACATATGGGGGCACAAAACAAACCTCAACAAATATTTAAAAACTGCAGTAACTCCTTGTATCATATATGACCACAATGTAATAAAACTTAAATCAATAGCAAAATAATCGCTAGTAATTACTTGAACTGATAGAAATTAAACAATACACTAATAAAGATGAATGAGTCAAAGAAAAAATCAAGAAAGAAATAAAAATATACTTGGAATTAAAGTAAAATATTAACAACACAGAAAACCACCAGCACACATTAAAAGAAATCCTAATCAGGAAATTTATAGCTTTAAGAGTATATATTGAGAAAGCAGCAAGGGTACAAATAAATGACTTAATAATACAACTCAAGAATCTGGAAAAATAAGAACAAACCAAACTCACATCTACTACTTAAGAAGAAATAATAAAAATAATAACAGAAGCAAATGATATAGAAAGAAATATAAAGAATCAGCAAATCTAAGGGTAGACTCTTTGAAAAACAAAGCAAAAAAAAAATTAAAAAACAAGATCAACTGACCCCATAGCCCAATTAACCAAGAGAGAGAGAAGACCCAAATCAACAAAATCAGAGATGAACAGAAAAACATTACAAAAGACACCAAAGAAATCCAGAACATAACATTTTAAAAACCTATAGTCCATTAACTTAAAAGACCTAAAAGATCTTCATGAATTTCTAGGTTTAACCAAACCATCAAAGTGAAGCCAAGAAGAAATCAATAGTTTAAAAATACCCATAACAAGTAAGGATATTGAAACAATAATAAAAAGTCCTCTAAGTAAAAAAAAAAAAAACAAAAAAAAACAAAAAAAAAGTATAAGTCCAGATGGATTCACAGCAGAATTCTATCAGACTTTCAAAGAACTACAACCAAAACTGCTAAAATTATTCAAAAAGATAGAAACAGAGGGAACACTTCCAAACTCCTTCTACTAGGCCAGTATTACTCTAAAACTAAAACCATGTAAAGATACAACAAAGAAAGAATTTACAGGCCAGTATCCCTGATGAACATAGATGAAAAGTTGGGAAAAAATAGTTGCAAGCTCTCTCCCCGTCTAATCTTAGGCCCAAACCCACTCGTACTCTTTCCACCACAGATCTCACAACTACACTTAGTCCAGACATACCCACTGTGTCCTGACCCCCTGCACTCAGACCAGCTCAATTCTCTAACCTTGTAAAACACTCCACACGCTGTCCTCACCCCCACCTTGTTCCTGGACTCCTGATCTACCTGACACAGACTCACCTACTACCCTGGTAAGTTAGATCCACTGCCCACTGTATCTTGATTCCCCTGCAGCCTGAGCAGCTCCATTCTCTCCCCAAACTTCGCCTCCTTTCTAGCCTTGGGACCTGGCCTACTCCTGCTCTTTCTGCCCCAGATCTCTGGACTAGTTTCTTAACTCAGACTAGCTTAATCCTCTAGGTTAGTTTGTTAGACCCTCCTCAGGCTGTCCCAATCCCCACCTTGTCCTTGGCCTCCTGATCTGCCTGCCTCAGACCTGCCTACTACCCTGTGAGAACCTGACAACTAACATACTAACAACTAACTGACATAACAACTAACTTTTCATACCCAAGCAAATAATATTACATCAATAATGTAAACAGAACCAAACCACCTAAACAAAGGCAGAATAGAATTTCCTATCAGACACACAATCAACAAAAGACATTTACATGCACAAATGACAATATAAAACACAAACAATGTGAAAAACCAAGAGACTATATCTTCCAACAAAACTCTTCAGTCCTATAGAAGTGTACTACAATGAAAATTACCCTTAGGAACCCTACAATACAAAATTTAAAAGAACAATCATAAGCATGATCAAAGAATTTAAACAACTCAAAGAGCTCAGAGAGGATGGGAATAAACTTATGATAGAAGCTCAAGAAAATACAAATATGTGGCTGAATGAAATAACAAAAACAATACTGGATTTGAAAAGTGAGTTCACAAAAGAGATAGAAATATCGAAGAAAACCCAAGCTGAAATGAAAATAGACTTGAAAAACTAAGTAAGTCAATTTGAAATGACAGGAGAAAGTCTCACAAACAGAATAAAATGGAAAACAGCATATCAAGACTGGGTGATAAAGTTGAAGAACTAGACTTCTGAAGCAAAAACTATAAAAAATTTAAAAACAAACAGAAATGGAATACACAGAAAATGTGGGATAACATCAAAAGATCAAATCTATGCATCATAGGCATACAGGAAAGGGAAGACTCTCAGGGCAGTGGCATAGACCAGCTCTTCAACAGGATTATAAAAGAAAACTTCCCTAAATTACAGAAGGACATATCTATACAGATTCAAGTAGGATATAGACTATCAATTAGACAGGACCAGAACAGAAACTCCCTCTGGTATATCATAGTAAAAACAGTAAATGAACAGAACAAAGTGGGTAGTGAAAGCTGCTAGAAAAAAACAATGTTATGTATAAAGGAAAACTCATCAAAATTAGAGCTAACATTTCAATACGAACTATGAAAGCCAGAAGAGCTTCAACCAAAGTATTCCCAGTTCTAAATGATCATGGATGCTAACCCAAAATACTTTACCAAACAAAACTATCTATCATAGTCAAAAAGGAAAGGACAATTTTCCATGACACAAATAGGCTGAAAGAATTCATGTTCACCAAATCAGTCCTAAAGAGAATACTCAAAGCAATTCAAAGGAACAAAGATAGGAATTAATGTACTCAAGAGGTTACAGAAAAAAACAAAGGAAGGTGTAATTACAGAAACACAAAATAGAGTCAAGAACAGAAACAAATTAAAATGACAGTAACTACTATACACCTTTCAATAATAACTCTAAATATCAATGACCTCAACTCCTACTTAAAAGACACAGGCTAGTAGAATGGATTAAGAAACAAAATCCATCTTTTTGTTGTCTTTAAGAAACTCATCTCACCTTCAAGGAGAAGCACTATCTGAACATGAAAGGAGGAAAAATAATATTCCAAGAAAATGGCACTAAGAAGCAAGCAGGTGTTATAATTTTAACATCTGACAAAACAGATTTCAAATTAAAACTAATCAGAAGAGACAAAGAGGGTCACTTTATTGTAATCAAAGGAACAATAGACCAAGAAGATATTACAACCATAAACATATATGTGCCAAACTCTGGAGCACCCAATTTCATAAAAACAGTTCTACAGGACTATAAAGCAAAGATTAACCCCAACTCAGTAACAGTAGGCAATTTCAGTATCCCACTATGTCCAATACACAGATCAACTGGGCAAGGAATAAACAGAGAGACATCTGAATTAAATGATATTTAACATCAAATGGACCTAACATTTACAGAATATTCCACCCAAGGACCAAAGAACACACTTTCTGCTCAGCAGCCTATGCAAGTTTCTCTAAAACTGATCATGTACTGGTACACAAAACAAACTTCAACAAATACAAGAAATGAAATAATTTCATTTTTCTCTCAGTCCACAATGCAATAAAACTCACAATCAACAGCAAAAGAAGCTCTAGTGACTATATGAACTCACAGAGGTTAAACAACATACTCTTGAATGATGAATGGGTCAAAGAAGAAATCAAGAGAGAAATAAAAGTGTACTAGAACTAAATGAAAATGATAATACAACACAACAAAACCCCTGGGGCACATTAAAAGCAGTCCTAAGGGGGAAGTTTATAGCTCTAAGTGCTTACATTAAAAAAAATCAGAAAGCACACATAAATGACTTAACAGTACAACTCAAGACTCTGTGAAGGCAAAAACAAACAAAACCCAAACCTAGCAGAGGAGAAGAAATAACAAAAAACAGAACAGAAATTAATGAAATAGAAGCAAAGAAAAGAATCAATGAATCTAAATACTGGTTTTTTCAAAAGTTAAACAAGACAGATAAGTCTTAGCCCAAAAGAAAGAAAGAGCAAATACAAATTAACAAAATCAGAGATGAAAGAGCAAACATCACAAAAGACACCAAAAACAGTCAGAATATTATAAATGAATATTTTAAAAACCTATATTGTATTATATTTGAAGATTAAAAGAAATTAATTTCTAAATTCATGGAAAGCAACAAAGTTAAACTAAGAAGAGATTAACAGCTTAAACAGACCCATAACAAATAAGGAACGTGAAATCCTCCCAACTAAAAAGACCCAGGTCCAGTTGGATTCACAGTAGATTCCCACTAGACATTAAAAGATCTACAACCAATACTTCTTAAATTATTCAAAAGATAAAAAGTGAGAACTCCAAAACTCCTTATATGAAAACAGTATCACTCTGATATCAAGATAAAGATACAATGACAAAAAAGAAAAGCATAGGCCCATATCCTTAATGAAAATAGACACAAAGACTCTGAACAAAATACTCAAACTGCATACAGATACAAATCAAAAAGATCATCCACCATGATCAAGCTAGCTTTATTCCAGAGATGCAGAGATGGTTTAATACATGTAAGTCAAATATAATAAATCTTGTAAATGGACTTAAAGACAAAAATCACAAGATCACCTCAAAAGATTAAGAAAAGGAATTTGATAAAATCCAACATGCATTCATGTTAAAAGTCCTAGAGGAAATTGAACTGATGGGAACACACCTCAACATAATTAAGGCTATGCACAATAAACCCATGACCAACATCATTCTACATGGAGAAAAAAACTGGAAGCATTCTCATTAAAATCAGAAACCAGACAAGGCTCTCCAGCCTTGCTAGAAACTTTTGCTAGAGTAATAAGACAAGAGATGGAAATTAAAGGAGTACTAACTGGATAAGAAAAGATCAAGTTATCACTCTTTGCAGATAATATGATATTATATATTAGAGATCCCAAAAATTGCCCCAGAAAATTGCTAGAAATGATCCATACTTTCATCAAAGTAGCATATTACAAAATCATCTACAAAAATCAGTAGCCTTTTTACATACCAACAACAAGTAATTGGGAGAAAGAATTCATGAAAAACCCTCTAATTCTCAATAGCCTCAAAAAAGTATCTAAGAATAAACCTAACCAAAGACAATAAAGATCTCTGCAATGAAAAATTTAAATCTTCAAAGAAAGAGATACAGGAAGTCACCAGGATATGGAAGGATCTACTACTGTGGTTATGAACTGGTAGAATTAGTATTGTGAAAATGATAATCCTACCTAAAGCAATCTATAGATTCAATGCAATGCCAATCAAAATCCCCACAGCATTCTTATAGAACCAGAAAAAAATCCTAAAATTAATACGGATAGCCAAAACAATCTTGAACACAGAGAGTAATGCTGGGGGGATTACCAAACCAGATCTCAAACAACATTACAAGCTATAACTTTTTTGCTTGTTACTGGCACACAACAGAAGACTGAAACATGAGTGCACTCATTTCATAAATGTAAGGATGCTTCAACAAACATAATTCAATACATGTAATGCATCAGTTATTGGACTCAAGGGCAGAAATCACAAGATCATCTCAATTGTTACAGAAAAGGCTTCTGACACACCCAACATTCATTAATGATAAAAGGCCTGAATACATTAGGAATAGTAGGAACAGTTAGCAACATTATAAAGTTTATACATGACAAATCTATAGCCAATATTATCAAGTTGCGGGAAAACTCAAAGCATTTCCACTAAAATCAAGAACAAGACAAAGGTATACCCTTTCCCTCTCTTACTCAATACAGTGCATGAAGTCTTATCAGAACAAAAATAGAAGTGAAAAAAATTGAAAATAAAGAAGCCAAAGTATCTTAATTGCAAATAATATAATTCAATACATAACAGACCATAAAGACTCTATCAGAAAAGTATAGATCTGATAAATACTCTAAGCAAAGTGGTAGGATACAAAATTAACATGCAAAAATAACAAAGATGGTCTGTGAAAGAACTTAGGAAAACAGACTTATTCACAATTATTTCAAAAAACACCTTGGACCTTCCTCTGCCCTCGACCCATCATCTTTGTACTCTTTCTTAGAGCTGCCAGCCTAATGTGCCACCAAGTAGGTTCCTCTTCTTCCTCATTCCTAGGTCACTCAACTCCCTGCCCACCTCTCCTGGGAACTTGTGTGTCTCTCCAGTGAACTTGCATTGATTGTACTGCCAGATTGGTGCCTCTCCTTCCTCGCTAGGCATCACAAATCATCTCCCTGTCAGCCTCTCCACAAGATCTAATGTTGGGTAGGTTCCCTCTCTTTTCTCCTCCCTAGGCTTCTTAACTCTTCTAACTACTTTCCTGGGACTTTGAGCAGAGCCTCTAAGTAGGCCATTCCCCTCACTCTTTCCTACACTGCCAAACACTCTACCTTAGTTTCCTGGGACTTCACACTGACTATGCTCAAAGGTATGGCCCGTCCTTCCTCTTCTCTAGGCTAGCCAAAACCATCCAGCCTTTCCTGGGTCTCCATTCCAAAGCTGCCAGTGGGTAAGGGCCTCTCCTTCCTCAGATGTAGGTCACCTAAAATTCTGCCTGCCTTTCTCAGGAACCTATACAAACCATGCCACCAGGTAGTTAAAAGCAATCCTAAGATGAACGTTTATAGCTCTAAGTCTACATTAAAAATGGGAAAAAAGGCAAATAATTGATTTGACTTTGCAACTCAAGAATCTTGAAAGCCAACAACAAATGAAACCCAAACCCAGTAGACAAGAACAAATAACAAACATCAGAGCTAAAATTAATGAAATGGATCAAAAAATACAAAGAATCAATGGATCTAAGAGCTGGTTCTTTGAAAAGATAAACAAGATAGATAGACCCTTGGCCCAGTTAACCAAAAGAATGAAAGAGCAACTCCAAATCAACAAAATCAGAGATGAAAGGGAAAATATAACAAAAGAAAATAAAAAAAGATTGGTAACATTGTAAGGGAATATACACTATTAACTTTGAAAGTCTTAAAGAAATGGATGCCTAATTAAAATCATGGGAATCACTAAAGCTAAACCAAGAAGTGATCAACACCTCCAACAGATCCATAAGACAGAAGGAAATTGAAACAGTAATACAAATCCTCCTGACCAAAAAAGCCCAGGCCCAGATGGATTCACAGCAGAATTCTACCAGACATTCAGTGAAGATCTACATTCAATACTACCTAAATTATTCAAAAAGATAGGAACAGAGGGAAAATTCCCAAATTCCTTCTATGAAGCCAGCATCATTCTAATACCAAAACCAGGTAAAGATACAACCAAAAAGGAAACTATAGACCCAAATTTTAATGAATATAGATGCAAAAATTCTTAACAAAATATGTGTAAACCACAAACAGACATACATCAAAAAATCATTCAACATGATCAAATCAGCTTTATCCCAGAGATTTAGGTGTGGTTGAATATGTATAAGTCAATAAATGTCATAAGGCACATCAATGGATTCAAAGACAGAAATCTGATGGCCATCTCAATAGATATAAAAAAGGCCTTTGAAAAAATTCAGCATGTATTTATGTTAAAAGTCCTAGAAGGAATTGAACAGGAGTGAATATACCTCAATATAATTAAAGCCATATACAAAACATGCAGAACCAACATTATTCTAAATAGAGAAAACTGGAAGCAGTCCACTAAAATCAAGAACAACAAGACTGTCCACTATCTCCATCCTTTTTTAATATAATGCTTGAAACTCTTGCTAGATAAAAAGACAAGAGAAGAAAATTAAAGGAATAGTCATTAGAAAAGAAGAAGTCAAATTATCCCATCTGGAAGATGACATGATATTATATCTAAGAGAGGCCAAAAACTGCACAAGGAAACTCCTAGAAATGATTAGCACTTTCTATAAAGTGGCAGGTTACAAAATTAATCTAAAAAATCAGTAGCATATACCAATAACAAACAATTTCAGAAAGAATATGTGGAAACCTTCCCATTCACAGTAGACTCAAAAACTAAAACATCTCAGAACAAATCTGACCAAAGAAATTAAAGAAAAAATTCATCCTCCTCATGAAAATTTTAGAACTTTAAAGAAAGAGATTGATGAATACCAGATGATGGAAGGATCTCCCACTCTCATGAATTAGAAGAATTAATATTGTGAAAATGACTATCCTACCAAAAGCAATATAAAAATTCAATGCAATTCCAATCAAAATCTCCATGACATTCTTTACATCATTAGAAAAATATCCTAAAATTCATATGAAAGACCCCAGATAGCCAAAGCAACCCAGAGCACAAAGAAAAAGGCTGGGGATTACAATACCAAATTTCAAACTATATTATAGAGCTGTAGTCATAGAAACAGGATGGTACTGACACAAAAAGAGACCTGTAGACCAATAGAATATAATTGAAGACTCAAACATGAGTTCATGCAATTGTATCCACGTGATATTTGACAAATGGGCCAAGAACACTCACTGGAGGAAAGATAGCATCTTCTGCAAATGGTATTGGCAAAACTGAATCTCTGCCTATAGAAGAATAAAACTAGACCTTTATATTTCACCTTGTACAAAAGGTACAAAAGTCAACTCCAAATGAATCAAAGGCTGCAATTTGAAACGTGAAACTATGAAACTGTTAAAGAAAATGTTGGAAGGACCCTACAAGATATAGATATAGGAAAGGACTTTCTAAATCAAACAGCAGTTGCTCAGGAATTAAGGTCAATAATCAACAAGTGGGACCTCATTAACCTAAAAAGTTTCTGCACAGCAATAGAAACAATCAAGGAAGTTAAGGGAAAATCCAAAAAAAAAAGGGAGAAAATCTTTACCAGTGACACATCTGACAGAGGTTTAACAACAAGAATATATAAAGAACTCAAAAAAAAACGAAGAACCAAAAAATAAGTGACCCAATTAAAAGATGGGCTAAGGATCTGAGCAGGGAGTTCTCAAAAGAAGAAATAAAAATAGCCGAGAAACATCTTAAAAAGTGTGCGACATTGGGAATAATTAGGGAAATGCAAATTAAAACCATTTAATATTTCATCTTTAAGATTTCATATTACCCAGTAAGATTGGCTAAGATCAAGAGAAAATAGGACACCAAATGCATGAGAGGCTATGGGGAAAGAGGAATGCTCATTCACTGCTGATGGGACTGTAAACTCGTACAACCTCTATGAAAAGCAGGTGGAGATCTCTTAAAAAATGAAAAATGACCCTACCATTAGACCTGGTTATACCACTCCTTGGCATATACCCAAAGTATCCATCCTATTGCAGAGATACTTGTACATTCATATTTGTTGCTGTTCTTTTCACAATAGTCAAGGGATGGAAGCAACCTAATTGTCCTTCATCTGACAAATGGATAATGAAAATGTGGTACATTTACACAATGGAGTTCTACTCCATGGTAAAGAAAGACAAAATCATTATTTGCAGGTAAATGGATGAACTAGAAACTGTTATGCTAAGTGAAGTAACACAGAATCTGAAAAACAAATGATGGATGTTCTTTCTCATTTGTGGATCCGAGCAACGAATCCTTTATGTGAGTGTGTATGCTGATGAAACTGCAGGAAAATTCCAGGAAAGTGGAAATGAACCAGGGAGTCAAAGGGAAAGAATGAACCTAAGAGAAAAGAATAATAGGAGACAGGTGCTACTAAGGAAGATTTAAATAAAATGGCAGTAAGTAAATAGAAGAGGGGAGAGAGGGTTATACAAGGAACTATGGGGATAAAGGGAAAGAAAGAGCTCAAGAGAGGAGGGACCATAGGAGACTGGTATTATCAAGGGAGAAACAGAGAGAATAGGGATAATTTAAATGGGTAAGGCATGGAGGGAAGGTTAGACAGGGAGAGAGATAAAGAAAGGGACAGAGAAAAAGAAAGAGGAGAGAGAAGGAGAGAGATGAGAGAGATAAAAATGCCCAGCTCATGTAAAACACCAGAGGGAATCATATTAGTCTCACAACCTAAGGATATATTCCATATACAATATCTCCATGAGCCTATGTGCATAGCTGAAGGCTACATAAAGAGAAACAGTGACAGACAGGAAAAACCTTCCTTTGAGTTAGTTGACAGGGTTGTCCAAGGGACTCCCCAAATTACTCATCTATTGCCACAGTCCTTGATTGCCTACCAGAACTTGAAGGTAAGACTGTATTGCTGAAGACAGCACGTATTTCAGAGGCTGGATTTGGTGCAAGGAGACCTGCCCTGGAAGCCACTTCCCTTGAAGAGTAGCACCCATAGCTCTGGAGAACACTATGTAAGTACCTAAGAGAGAACATCAATCAAAGGCCCAACACATCGATGACTGGCACAACATTCGTCACTGGTACAGTAGAGCCATTTTCTTTTCTTGGGGACAATCAATGGCTACCTTATTGGTCTTAGAGCACACTCAATGGGAAGAAAACCATGTGTGGTACTACAATCATAGTCAAATACCTAGTGTAGTTTGCTGGAGAGGACTCTTATTTTAAGTCTCATCTACCCAGTGCTTAATAACCATTGGGGAAGAGGGACCAGAAATATTCTAAGCACCAGTGAGTAGGGGCATGACCATCTGAAATCTTATAAACTCCTGAGACCCTGCTCACAGGGACCTACAGCAATCATTTTGCCATGCTCAAGATCTATGCAAACTTAATCAGACAAAAACCCAGCATGACACTTGGGAAATGGGTAACAGAACCCACTTTTACTTAAAAATATTGGCAACTGTTTACTGTTGGATGAGGGTAAGCTACTCTCCCTAAAGCGAGGAACTTTTGGTAGACTGACTAGACCTCAGTGGATGAACCTGCATTGAGTTCACTTGGGGATACTAACCTGACGGAATAGACCTTAACACAGATGAAAGAAGGTATGGATTCTAGTTAGGGTGTCAGTAGGAATGAATATAAAGGTGATTAAGACTGACATGCTCTGTATGAAACACACCATGATTAAATAAACATATTTTTAAAAAAGAAATATGAAATCATGATATTTGCAAAAAAAAAAGGTTGTATCTGAAAATCAGTGTATTAAAGCAATACCAGGCTCAGACATACAAATTTTGAATGCTTTTTCTCAGATACAGATGCTATATTTGAATATATATGTGTGTATGCATGTGTGTATCTATGTGTGTGTGTGTGTGTCTGTCTGCCTGTGTATGTAGGTCATGAACTAAAAATGGATCATGACGGGAGAGGAAAAGATTGTCAAGCAGGGAATAGAGAATATAACAGAGTATATGTGACATGAAAACAAAGGGTACAGTTGCTACAGTGATTCTTTGTGGTCTTTTACATTGACTGTAAATGTGAATATGAAATTGATGGACACATACATTTTTATGTGCCTTATTGATGTAACAAAATTTCCCTTATTTTATTATATATTTACTTTGTTTTCTTAAAATAGAAGGTTGGGACCTCTGTCCCTAAAAATTATGGTGTCCTGTATTGTCTGCTGGAGTAACCCTAAAATATTTTTATCACATGTTATTTTCCATCTTCTGATGTACTTCAGTCAATAGACTAGCAGAAGACTGGCTGTTACACTAAATAAGTTTTTGTAACAATTGCTTTTGTTTAAGGAAAAGGCAAAAGTATGATTCATTTGTGTTAAAATTCCAAAGGTTCTGCCCAAACATTCATGCTGCTTTTAATACAACTTACAATTTTCTTATTGCTGTCCAAACTCTCTTGATTTAGTTTTTATCATTTAACCAAACTGCATTTTTTTAACTTCAGCAAGATGATTTCACATAAGGAAAAAGTACCATCTAAAGCATAGAAATAACCAATTATCTAATATATGCTCCTGCATTTTATTATGCTGTATTGAATTTAAAATAGTTGGTGTTAATCCATACACAGATAACTTACTTGGTTTGTGTCAGATCAACTACAATGAGATCTTTCTCTAGAAGTACAGCAACAGCATAGGGCTCTTGAAATTCTACAATAAAAAGAAAAAATTGAAAATTTCCTTACTACATATAAAACCACCAAAACTCATTTCCATTATCTCATACAGAAATATTATTTAAATTATGAAAACATCAAATTGAGTCAAAGTGACAAATACTTTAATATATATTTTATTTCACAAACTTAATGTTAGGATCTCTACAGAGAACTGCAAAAATTGAGCATACACATGGTATAGAGTTAAATAAGTCAAAAATCATGGTGTGATGATAATAATGGATTAGAGGGGGTGACACTGCAGTCTTATCATTTAGCATACTTATGTATAGATCTGCTTCATACCTACTAGGAGACACACTGAGGATGTACTAATTCTGCTTCTCTGGAATATGATACATAATCACTTTCCTCTGATGGTAATACCACTTATAGTAAAAGGTGTACTTTCAGTTCAGTATGGTTTAGCATACACTTATAGATGCACCTTATGTGCAGGAGTACCTGCCTTCAAAAAGCAAACAGTGTGAGGATATTCAATAAGTTTCAGGTTTCTAAAAATCTAACCTGTCTTCCCTCTTTCTTTTCTTCTCTCTTACTCTTCTTCCAGGATATTCCAGAAATTGTATTACGTACAAAGGGTATATGGGGAATAAGACTGGCAAAAAGTTTTTCTCTATCCCTATTCTAGGAATATTTACAAGCTGAGAATAAGTAATGAAATAATTTAAGGAGTAATACAAGCTATTAACAAAGTAACAAGGGTAATGACATAAAATATAATTTGTACTTAGAGGAGAAGGAACAGTAATTTAGTTAACATCCAAAGAAAGCATAGCTTTCTGTTTACAATAAAGGACTTATTAGGGAAAGCTATAGTGAAAAGACTTGTTCTCGGTTTAAGATATAAGAAAACATTTTGTATATATGATATTTAATTCTCAGTAGCTAGAGAAGGTATTATTTTTCCATTTTACTGAGAAAAGATGCCGAAAGAGGTTCACAAATTGATATAAGTTTATCAACCAGTGATTAAGTTGAAATTTTAACCTACGATGTTAGATTCCAGCTTCTATCTTATTTTCAGTATACCAGCTATTAGTTTCAGTATAGCATACTGATTAGTTTGAAAACAGATTAATCACTTTCTACTGGTTAGTGTGGAAAGTATTCCTAAACCGAACAGTTGACAGTTTTCTACAGAGGATTCAAGTTGTGGATAGCAATTTTAAAAAACAGTTTTATTTACGAATTCTCGACAATAACAACTCTAATAAAAAGCACTCAAGTACAGGGTATAGAATTGCAGAAAACATTAACAACAACAAAAATCACTTTTCCAAGAGGTCAATGAGAAACATTCATTAGGTGTTGGATGGCAAATTTAAATACTGGAAGATACAGCTTTCAGAGTCCTTCCAGACCCAAGAAGCTATAGCACCTACTCAGGTTTACAACCCATAGTCATATGAGAGAAAAAGAGAAGAGCAAACACAAACAAATGAAATGAGAAAGAGTTGGAAACTATTGGTGTTTGAATAATGATTTGTATGACAACAGGTGGCTTGCTATGGTATGATTTCCAAACTATTGCAATATTGAGACTTTCCCATTTTCTCACATCTGTAGAGTTGTTATAGTTTGGTTTTTTAGTTGAAGAACAGCAGGGTTCCACATGGCTACTTATTTTCTCTTTGTCATCTTTCCTTAGAAACACCATTGGTTATTTTCGTAGCAAGCATATAAATAGCTGAAACACTAGTATATGTGAACTAAAGTCATGAATAGATAAATTAAAATTCTAGGTGGCTACATATGTCATGAGTTATTGTTTCTGTACAAGTAACAAAAAACTGGCAATAAATGTTTCATCTTTGTAAAAGTACTTTATGTATTGTGATAAGTGGCAAAGAATTTCTTAGGATCAATGTTAGATTCAATTCTTTGTCTATTTTTTACTAAAAGTTTGATCTTGGGCACATTAGTTAACTTCTTTGACTTCAATTCTTTTACCCATTGAAATGGCACAATTATAACCACCTCAAATTGTTATGCAAATTAGATGAAATAACATATATGAAGATGTTTATATGTAAGAGATAACAACTGTATTACTTTATTAGGTTGGCATATTTTGTCTTTAATACCACCCCATGCCTTCAAAAGGTGAAAATCTCTATCATAATTACTATTTCTTTATAGAGATATTGGTAGGCTTAGAGAAGACTGGTCAGTTAAATTCAGAGGTGAACTAGCAAGTTCTGATAATAGTTACTATTCTAGACAATGACTGTATTAACAATATTATAGCATTTGAGGTTTGCAAGAATGAGTTAAATTGTCAGGTATCATAAAACAATCAGTATTAAAAGTATTGATAATTTTGTTTAGTCTTTGAATGACATAATTATGTATCTGCAAAGTAGACTGAAATTCCCTATTAGCTAATATGAAGTAATTAAAATATATTAAGTAAAAAAGATTATGTAAGACAACAAATACAGTATGCTGTCAGTTGTATAAAAGAAGATAATATGTACATAAACATATGAGTATTTATAAAGAATAATAAGAAGGCAAGCAACATTAGTTGTCTCTGCAATGGTGGTGAAAAAAAAATTCATTATATACTACCATGCATTGAAAGCTCTGGTATTTTGATGTACTAAATGTTTTAATAATTAAAACACATTTAGGCAGTTAATAAAATTCATTTATATTCCATAAGTGTAGTTAATAAGTATACTTCTCCTAAGCTCTGACAAATAAAAAGTTCAGTCCTTATCAGTTTTCTGAAAGACGGCCTTATTAATTCATTTGTAGAGGTGAACAGGCACGGTTCACCA
This sequence comes from Eospalax fontanierii, assembly GCA_035773235.1. Classification (NCBI taxonomy): domain Eukaryota; kingdom Metazoa; phylum Chordata; class Mammalia; order Rodentia; family Spalacidae; genus Eospalax; species Eospalax fontanierii. The sequence goes on along the minus strand of CM069534.1, from coordinate 61,289,558 downwards.
GGCTTAGAGTTTATTAAAAATTATAACAAATTGTTCTTGCATTTCTACTGATGTTAATAAGACTGTACATAGAGGTAGAATTTTTGGTCTTTGCAACAACAAATTCTTAGTTTCTATTGTTTCTGACACATTTTCTTCCTCAATGCTCTTGATAGGAGGGATTTTCCTAACTAGCTTTTGGTCCTGTATTCTCAGTTTTCTTTCTTTTTTCCTATTTCCCTCACATTTCCACTCAGGTAGCTCTCATCTTTGTGCCTTTATTCCTTCATCTTTCATCCTCTTAACTCCAAAGAGCATTTTTATTGTGGTAAATCATGAATAAACAATGTAAAACTTTTCTCTTTCTGTTTTCTAATGACTCTACACAATCTTATCAGTCTCTTTTTTCAAAAACTGATACTGTGTATGAAAACATGTAGTGTTTTGTCATTGTTTTGAGACAAGGTCTCAGTGTAGCTCAAACTGGACCAAAGGTCACCACATAGTTAAGACTGGCCTTTAACTCATGACTATCCTCCTGCCTCAGCTTCCTAAATGCTGAAATTATACGAAAGAGATGCCATGCCTAGTTATTTTAAATATATATTATTTACAAATGCCTCAGGTAGAATCTGAAATTTGATAATGCCTTTTGAAACTTACATACTGCTAGACAAACCTTACTAAAATTAGTGCTTCTTTCATCTTAGCATTTTCTCAAAATTTGCTCTATATTTTCAAACATATCCAAAAAGTACATAAGTTTTCTTCTAAATTGATCTTCTAAAACCCTACAGTTTCTAATATCTTATTCAATATCCCCAATAAGGTCTATCTAAATCCTGTTTCCCCATGAAGTTTTTCATGAATATTTCAGTTATTGACTATTTAACTATCTATAAGTAATAGTTATACTGTGAATCATGTAACTCAGCATTTAAATTCATGTATTACTTTCATTCAACAATTCATAGTTACTTCACTGATCTGATCAATCTTATGCAATCTATATGATAGATTAGTTTCATACTTCAACTGTAAGCTCAAACACATCTTTGCAGTATTGTGGCCTTAGAAACACAATTCAGGTAATTTGTCTCTAGTAACTCTGGAAATAATATGCTAGGTTGTTATTTATTCCATGTTTTAAATATGAAGATAATAAAGAAATTATTATATTCAATATCAAAACTAACATATATATTTCCATGGTTAGCAAAATATGTTTGCTTGACTTTCTACTAATTATGTTGGGCAGTTATTTTTCCCTTTCAATAAATCATAACTAAAGCTAATAAATAAAATAGAGCTAAGAAGTGGCAGAGTGAAATCATAAATAAAGATATTCTGTCTCCAGGGCCAGTGTTTTTCTCCAATATCTACATGTTCTCTACTGGAAATGTAGTAATGTGTACTCATAGCATAGTGATGTGTATTCATGGCGAAGTGATGTGTACTCATAGTGTAGTGATGTGTACTCACAGTATAGTGATATATACTCATAGCATATTAATGTGTACCTATGGTGAAGTGATGTGTACTCAAAGTGTAGTGATGCATACTCATAGTATAGTATATTCATAGTGTAGTGATGTGTACTCATAGCATAGGGATGTATACTCATAGTGTAGTGATGTGTACTCACAGTGTAATGATGTGTAGTCAGTGTAGTGATGTGTACTCATAGTGTATTGATGTGTACTCATAGCGTAGTGATGCGTATTCATAATGTAGTGATGTGTACTCATATTGTTTTGATCACAATTCATATTTCTGCTTTCTGTTTTACTCCTTTTCATTTTTTAGATTTCTTTAAATTTTTTTACCATCATTAGATTTTATTATAGTTGCATGAATTTAGACTAGTTTTTATGTTTACAACAGGTTTTGATCTACATTAAGAATGATAAAAATTCATGTATCTCTCTTTATGAGTGTCTTTTTATTCTCCAAGCTGACATAAATCACTAACCACACATCAGCAATCCTAGAGTAATCAGATGTGCTGCAGTTGCATCTGAATCAAAGGCAGATGTGAAATAGATGCAGCACCACCAGAGTTACAGATCACTGATATCAGGTAAGTGCTTTAACTTTGATTGGCATTGGGATGGAATGGGTGGAGCTGGTCTAGGAGAGACTATTAGGAGACCTCAGTTTCCCCAAGTGATTTCACCCTGGACCCCTATCGGACCCTCCCAGCTCAGCTTCCACCATCCTTATCAAAGTTTAAAGCACTTACCTGATATTAGAACCTGAAACGCCAGCACTGCTGCACTACATCTGTCTTACTTCCAGTTTGCCCAGTAGGTACAATTGCAGAACCTGCTCCAGCACCTGTAGCTCACAGTGTTGTACCACAGTGGATATCTGCTGCCAAAACTGAAAATATTTAGCCTTAATTTCATTAGGAACTGGTCATTTCAAAAACGATTTTTTCAACATTAATAGTCTCATTTTAGTTACTTACCATTTGGATAGGGTGTTTCACATAAAGTTAGAAATTCAACAATAGGATGATCCATTTCAAGTACTGTAATTGCTTTTCCATGCATGATGGTTAAACTTGGTCTTCTGCAAGCTTTGTCATAGGATAGCCCACCAGAGAATATTATGAATGGCTCACTACATAGGGAAAAAAGTGTAATGAGACTATATCCTTTAAGAAGATACAAAGTCAAAAGATAAACCTTTGAAGAATAGATTCAAAATAGATGATCTACAATGCAAATGGCTTTTATGACCTCCATTTTTCACCTAGCAATTTACTATTTTATCATTTCCCAAGTTCTAGAATAGCTAATGGATAAGTATAAGTCTTTGGGTGGGGGTTTGGAAAGACAATGAAGCTGGAGGAAACTGGAGGTACTCACTGACACACAAAACGACATCTTTGCACAAATCATTTGGCTACCAAATTCTGTAGCACTGTCATTAGAATATTAGTTTATGTTTGAATATTCAGTTAACTACTTGGTATATGGGGCCCCAAATCCTTCAGAGAAAAACAGAGACAAATTTTAATATGAAATGAAATGTCACAGTGGAAAGTTCAAAATGATAGAGGAGAACATGAAAATTCTAAATAATGAAGTTTCTGTAGGAAAAGGTTTATGATAAGATAGAGAAAGTAATATGTAGATGAACAATAATTCACCAAATATATGATCTCCTTATATATGTCCAGTCAGCTCTTTCTGGTTCAAGTAATATACAACTTTTTAGTTTATTATTTTCTAAGATATAACTAAATAGTAAAGTGAGTGTCACTCATTTCTCAACCTGATTGGATTAGACTGCTCTATTGGATTAAAAGTGCACATTTCTTGGTGTCTGTTAGGGAATTCCCAAGGGCAACAGGTATATAGAACAGCAACTAAAAGCAGTGGGGGAAGCTCTACATTGAATTTAGCAGTACTGTCCATCACGTTTGGAGTCCAGGAAATAACAAAAGGAGAAGGAAGGTTGCTAGCATAGGCTTCCTTACTCGCCTTCTTCTTGACCGACAATGCGAGTTGCTTTCCTCTGCCATGTCTTTCTGCCATGATGATTTTACTTTGCCTTGTCACAAGACTGAAAACAATGGAGTGTGCCAAATAGGTCTGAATCTTCTGAAACCTAAACCCAAATAAACCTCTCTACTTTAAGATATTTATTATAGTATTTTGTTACAATGACAGAAAGTACTAATTCAATGAAGTTTCTTTCAATGATATAAATATTATAGCTGCCTAAAAATAATGAAAAATCTTAATTTTTCTTTTTTCATATAAATATCTCTTTACCTATCATCTATCATCTATCTACTAAAGAAAAATGTTGATAAAGAAGTATTTACAAGTAAATACCAAATTGAAAATACTCTCTTCTAACAATTTTTATTTTTATTATATCAAATTCCTTTGAAAATTTATTTCTCTTAACAATTCAGCTTCACTCTATCAGGTAAATGTAAAACATATCTTTCTCTAAAAATTAAATCTTATTTTTTCCATTTTTTATGGGGACAAACAATTCCTAATTCTATGCTTCCTATAGAACAACAGCAACAACAATAAAATTTGTAAAGTTCCTATCATATTTACATATAAAATACCTCTTCTAATTGTATTTAAAATTTCTGTCTTAATAGTTTTCCATAAGTATTTGAATTGTAAGCAAACAAGCATAAAGTTCTTATGTTCCCTGAGTCTTCCACCGAGGATGACTAGTGTCAATGGCCTTGAATGAGTGATCTGACACAGTAAGTGGCTGAACCATTAATACTGGTATTAAGAACTATATTTCCAGGCTGGAAAGATGGTTTAGCTATTAAGAGCAGTGACTGCTCTTGCTGAAGACCAGGGTTCAATTCCCAGCACCCACATGGCAGATAACAACTATCCATAATTCCAGTTTCAGGGGATCCCACACTCTCTTCTGGCTTCTGTGGGCATTGCATGGAATGGGTAAACTTACATGCACACAGATAATACACTCATCCACAAAAAATAAAAAAATAAAAACAAAAGAAGCATATTTCCAATTCTTTGAAGTATACTTATATGTACCTTATAACATCATACTTTAAACCTTAAATATATACAATAAAACTTATTTTTAAGTATATGTAGGTACATAATGAGTTGTTTATACTTAGTTTTCAACTACATCCCAATTGTCAAAGAACTTATAATCATTTTTATTCTAAGGTTCATTATGATTCCTTTTAATTTCTATATTTATGTTCTACATTTATATCATCTTTATTTCTTAATGCATTGTTTAACATTTGTATAGTCTTCAGTAATATAAAGGATTTTTATTGTTTCTATGTTGTTCAAGTTATAATACAAAGAATTTGAATTTGAAGTATATAACAATGCAATATAATAAAATGTGAACCGTGTTTTGATATAACTGTGGTCTATTTTGACATAACATCTTTTATTATTTCTAACTTTATCTCTGATTTTTTTATCCTTTGTGTTTACACTTGCAAAGGTGACTTTCATAATAAAATAGCAATCACAAAAATATATAGTGTTCACAAGTAAGTGGAATGACAGCAATTATATTCAATAATATCATTATTTTACATTTAAATCTGAAGAATTCACATGGATTACCACTTACTAAAACAGATCTTTCAGAGTAATTGAATTCCTTTAAGAATATAGAATTCTATATTTTTTAATAATAATAAAAACAACAATCTTGATTTATTAAGAAATTCACTATGTGACCACTTAGGATAGTATATATCTTATATATATATATATTTTTCTAATCCTCATGAGCATCACAGCAAGACTGGTATTGTTAGTGATGAAACTAAGTTTACAGTTAATTAAAATTTTCAAACAGCTGTCTTACTACGAAGTAATGATATTAATCATGATTTTACATGGTCTTAATTTGAGGTCCTTATCTACACCTCTCCCCATTGCCTCCCACCTAACTTAATTTAAGATACTCTCATATATGGTTTTTACAGTCTGATTTATGCCCCCAAATGTCCTTCAGTGTGGGTCCGTACACTGGGCCCACCAAGAGTCTCATCCCTGTAAGACACTGTCTGTCTCCCTCCCAGCAGCCATCAATTGCCAAACCTCTGCCTCCCAAGGATCAGGGATCATTATGGAAGAAAATGTGAAAAGGATCTAAGAGCCAGAGTGGGTGGATAACACAAAGAAACAGTCTTCCAGATAGCTGGTCAGTTATTCATATGAACTCACAGCAATGGTGATAACATGCACAAGTCCTATGCAAGTTCAAACCAGACAAAATCTCAGCATAGACCTGGGTAAGTGGGTAAGAAAATTCAATTCAACCATCCCAGATATTTTCTTCCCCCAAAGAATTTTTTCTCTCTCCTCCCTCTGTCTCTGCCTTTCTCTCCATCTCTCTGTCTCTTCCTCTGTCTCTCTGTAATGGCACTTCTTGCCACTGTTCTCAAGTCTGGGTTAAATGTCTTTTTTCTTTTTTTTCTTTTTTTCTTTCCTTGAATTCCTATTCACAATAGTAGGCTTCATTATGACATTTTCAGACAGGTAGGTAGATAGGGAAGTAGATATAGGAAGATAAATAACTTTGACAATCTTTACTACTCAATTATACTCTTGTCCTTTTTCTAAGCTCCTGGCACAAAATTATTTCCACTACTTTATGGATTGATCTCTGTTACTAGAGTTTAACAACTTCAAACACAGGCAGAAATTTCATTTTGGTACACCAATCAAATTATACAATGTGCAGTATATAGTAAAAACTAAATAAATGCTTCTAATTGAAATAAACTGAATATTGTTGAGCATTTCATGGAAGTATATTTTTAAAAAGACACCTTTGCAACAAAACTGATGTAGTAAAGTCTGTAGATCAAAAACTTCATCAAGGGAAAAAAAATCTCTCAGAGCTTCACATGGAATTATTTATTTTCATTTTGCAGTTTGGATTTCAAGATTCATTCTCTATATAAATTAAAATACTGAGCATTAAGAATTAATACATTGGAAATTATAAAAAGTCCTTAGGCTATCCAAATACTGAAGAAGAGAGAAAACTTTTAAAAACATATACACAAGTGAGAAGAAAAAAACAAAACTATAAGCTGCTTTTAAATGGTTGCTATAAATTCCTGTGGCACAATAACCTTTGATAAGTTTACATTGTATAACTGGTGATAAAATAGTACTGAACACAGAGGTTCAAGCAAAGTTTTGGTTCTACTGTTTTAAGAAGAATATAATTAACATTTTCTATTTTCATCTATGATGATTAAATTTGGACTATTTAATATTTTGGGTTATACTATATTTAACTGATCATTTTTAGTAGTTATGAGAGATTAATGTAGACTTAAACTACTTAAAATCACTATAATTTTATATTATTAAAACTTGAGAAGAGGAGCTATAAAGAATTATGAAATACATCTGTGATCCTAAGGAAACATGCTAGTGTGGGCAGAGAACTAATATAAAGTAGAATTATTCAATTTATAGTTGAGATAATATTCAGGGGCTGGCAAGATGACTCAGCAAGAAAGTGACTTATTCTGCAAGCCTGGCAACCTGAGTTTGATCCCCTGGAACTCCCTATTAAGGTGGAAGGAGAGAGCTGATGCCACAAAAAAGTCCTTTGATTGCACATTGCTGTGCATGCCTCCTCCTGACATGCACATTTCATGCACACACACACACACACACACACACACACACACACAAAATAAAAGTAAAAATAAAATAATGTTCAGCCAATGTTTATTTTGTTCATTCTGGATGAAAAAACTGCTAATAATTATTGTAAGTAAAATAAACATTGCAGAAGTATTGGATATTGTGTCTATAAATTTAAGATAAAATTTTATTAAATGTTATTTTAGCCTTCTATATCTTAAGTTATTTTCCATTGTGTCAATAAACGTAATTTTATCATTCCAACTACATGTAATCTTTCTAATTTCAGAATATAAGATCCTGAAGTTCAGGAAAACCTGATTATATACTTAAAATATCATAAGCAATATTACTCAATGCACAGATCTAGCTTAATAAATATTGCTACCAGTAGTGTATATGGTTAAAAATTTCTTGGCTACTAAAATTAATATATGTGGTGCTAATATAAAAATAAGAATCAAAAAAATATTTGTGCATGCTATTACCATTGCTGTAAGTTCAAATGAGTAACTACCCAGCTGTCTGGGGAAACTGTTTTTCCTTGTGGTCACCACCACTACCTTTGGTTCTTACAATCTTTCTTCTTCTGCAATAGTCCCCGAGCTTTGGGTGGCAGAAGTTTTGTATTGGTATCCTATTTATGGATACGCACTCCCATCTCTTACTCTGTGACCTCTGTACAAAATTTTCTTTGAGTGCTACGGATCCAACCCAGATCCTCATACTTGTGTGGCAGGCACATTACTGACTGATTACTTCTAATTTCTCAAAAAACCTCTTTTACCATGCATATATATATCTATATAATGTTAAGTGGTGTTAATATTAACAAAAATTAGTAATGTCAAATGGAGCCCTATTTTAAAGTGTATATATCATTTATATGTTATTGTAGAAAAATGTATCTATAGAATCTAAAGCTTATCTTAGTAAGTTCATAAATAATGAAATTTGAAATATTTAATCTGAATATTTATAGTGCAAATATTATGAAAAACTGAAATATTTTTCAATGCCAAATGTAGATTGATAAATACAAAGAAGTTGGTCAATTAAAAAAATAATTATTTGTTATTTTCAATGCTCATGATGATCAACAGAAAAGTAGGGTAGATAATTAAGTGATAATTTATAATTATATACCTTTAAGTAACATATTAATATTAAAAATTTGCTTTTCTTTATTCCCTACATAAATTCACATATTCCCCAAAGTAAAACTGCATACCTGTTTCTGCAGGTTTTGTATTCCACTTTAAGAATTGGTTTACAAGACTCTGATTTTCTTCCTTCTCTTTGACTTTTTCCTGACAAGAGAAAAAAATTAAACTTTGGCTTAAATTAAATTCATCCCTGAGAATTTTTTAAATTTCAGTAAAGAATCATAAAAATGGAATAACAATGTAACAAAACAAAACCAACAAGCTGCTAGGAAGTGTTCACATATAGTTTACTGAAGCTGGACAATCCTTGAAGAGTTTACACTGTATATAACAGGTGAGAAATACCACTGAGCCTGAAGGCTCAAAGTTTTACATGTACTGTTTTAAGAAGAGTATAATGAAACATTTTATATTTCCATTCACAATGACTACATTTTAATAATTTTATTACTTTAGTCATTATTAAACTAGTCACTTATGCCAGTTAATGCACAGTGACGTTAGGTTGAAGTTGAAGAGATATTAACTTATAAAATCAAAATTTACATGTTTGACAAAAATTGGCCTATGCAATCCAAAATTTTTATTGAACTCATAACTGACTTTTGGAATAATGATAATTGACTATTATAAAATATATGAAGTTTTTTATAAATTTATCCAATTTTTATTTTTTTACATTCTCTAAATATGAATATACTTTCTTATAAAATTATAAAATATTATAAAGTTAATTATACTTATAAATGTAGAGGTGAACGTATATACACATGCATAATGAAATATATCATTGCAAAAATCTATTGTTCATTGTTGTACAGACCTGTAATCCCAATACTCAGGAGGCTGAGGCAGGGAAGTTCAGACAGCAAATCTAGCCTAAGGTACATAATGAGACTATGTACCCCATCTTAACCACCCCCATATAAAAGAAAAAAAGGAAGAGATAAAGAATAAAAGAATAAAATCCTTATCATGCTCAGTATTTTTTAGTTTGTATTTGATTTTTTATTTTTTAAATTATGTGTATATGTGTATGCTCCAGTATATATGCACATAAGTGCAATGATCTCAAGGGACAGAAGAGGGTAACAGATCCTGTGGAATTGGAAGTACAGGCAATTGTGAGCCATCCTGTGTGGGTACTGAAAACTGAACTCAGGTCCTCTGTGAGAGCTGCACATGTTCTTTGCCACTGGGCCATCTCTACAGCCCCCAAATATATTCACACTTTCATATTGCAGAAAGACATGTTGTGTAAAGCATATGATAGACTTAAATACAAAACCATTCCATTTCTTCAAAAAATTTATTACATTCATTTATTCATATTTATTTATTTAGTGCATGTGCAATGGTGTACATATGGAGATCAGGGGAAAATTTGTGGGCATCGGTTCTCTTTCTCCACCATGTGGGTCCCGGGGATTGAACTCAGGTTGTGAAGCCCAATTAATGTTTTATTTCAATCTCTAGCTCCAACAATTTATTTTGGGGTAACAGTTTCTTATTTTGATTATATTCATTGACTGTCAGTAATTAAAACATGGCTTAATGCCATTCTGTGCAAAATAACAGTACCAACAAGTGCAATACTTACTATTCCTTATGTTTATAGTAATGTACATTAAGCAATGGGGCATAAAGAAATAACTAAGAATCCTAAATTTTAGAATTCAGTAGACTGAATAATATAGGCATAAAAATTACAGTATGATATACCAGATGCAAATTAGTGACAGGCATAAAGTTTTATAGAAGTTGGAATTAAAACAGAGGTTTGATGACTCAGAGGTCAATTTGACTACATAAAAATATAAATGTAAGGAATAGGGGAAATAATTCTCAGGTACCAAACAGCCAATTAACAAGGCTGTACCACTGATTTCCACTACAGACAACACACAGATTTTGAAATGGGTAGTGAAATGAATAAATCAACATTTCAGAACATTAATATGTATTAATTTTACAGAAATATTTTGAAAAATATAAGAGACAGATGCTGGAAATACAAGGAAAGTGTTGCAACAACAATAACCAAACAAACAAAAAACAAGATAAAATATGAAGAAGGAAAGTGAACAATCTCAAAAATGCAGAATACCATTCATCATACTACCATGTGTATGATGCTAGTACTGAGAGGTGAGGAAAGAATTGCTGGGTCAAAAAATTCCCAAATTTCATGAAAAATATTACTCATACATTTAAGAAGCCAAACAAGGGAATTCTACACCCACACAATCCCCTAAAACATTGAAAGTCAAAAAGAAAATCTTAAAATGCAAGAAAAAATGACTTATTTTAAAAAAGAACCCCAAATAAGATTAAAAACTAACTTTCAGAAACAACAGAGGAAAACAAGCAGAGAATAACATATTTAAAATATTAGAAGAAAAAAAGCCTGTCACCTAAGAATCTTACATTGGGCAAAAATAATATTTCAAAAATAAATCCAAGTAAATATGCTTCCACATAAACACAACTGAGAGAATGTGCAACTATCAGAACTATCTTACCAAAAATAAAATAAATAATAAAAGATGTTTTTGAAAATAAAAGTAAGTGATCACAGACAGGCACTTGAATTTATCAAAATAAATGCACATAATTTTTATTATTTTTAAATTATTTAATTTATGTTCTCAATTCTATATATAGAATTGCACAAATAAGAATTTGAGGTTTTTTTGATCACTGAATTTCAAACATATTTCTCCCATGTAATTTATTTTGTGTTTTTGTTTTTCTGTATTAATTTAGGTAAAGATAGTCTTTTTCTTTGATTATTTTAATAATGTCAGCATTTTAAAATTGTTTATTTATTTTTAATTTTGAAATTTACATTTATTTACTTAATGTGTTTGGGTGTTTTATCTGTATGCATGTAAGTGCACCTATATTACACATTGCCTGCAGAGACCAGAAGACAGTGTCTCATTCCTTAGAACTAGAGTTTCATATGGTTGTTAGCTGCCATGTGGATGCTGGGAACCAAACCTGGATCCTCTGGAAGAGGAGCCAGTGTTCTTAACTGCTAAACCATCTCTCTAGCCCCCTTCATTTATTTGTTACTTTATATATATATATATATATATATATATATATATATATATATATGTTTTTATTTGTTCTGTGGTTTTACTCATACCAACATTAATTTCTATGTTACTTGTTTGTCCTACTGCTTCCTTCCTATGTGTTTATTTTGTTCTTTTTAAGCTTTTGGATGGGAATTTACCTTTAGACTTCCATTTTTATGTAAATAAAATATTTGTTACAAAGTTTCCTCTAATCATCAACTTAAATGAATTTCTTAGAGTATTATATTTTTATGCTGTACTATTGGGTCCTAATTCCTTCTTAAAATGGTTTTGTTTTGCTTTTTTTTTCTTTAAAATTATTCTTATTTTCACTTTTTTATGTGAGTGTATTGCCTGCATGTATGTAAGTGCACCTGTGTTGTGCAATGCCCAAAGAAGACTAAGAGGGCATTGGATCCCCTGGAACTGGAGTTAATGACAGTTATTAGCCTCCATGTGGGTGCTGAGAATCAAACCCAGGTCCTCTGGAAGAGCAGTCAATGCTCTGAACTACTGAGCCATCTCTCCAGCCCCTAAATTGTTGTGCTTTAAAGTTTACAGATAATTCCTTGGAACATTTACTTTTTAACATTAACTACATTTTGCTTCAACATCAGTCAGAAATGCTGTACTACTCTTACTTTAGAGAACTTATAATTTTCTTTGTAATTTAATATATGACCATTAAAAATTCCAGACCTGGGCTGGAAAACTGATGCAGCCATTAAAGACTCAGGCTCACAATCAAAAATTTCCACATGTATTTGAAAAGATTTAGCATAATCTTTCCTTAACTGAAACTTGATTACCTGGCCAAATTTATCCACGAGAGAAGAGAGTCTTTAAGTAGTTAAGAAAGTAAATGCTAATATATATATATATATATATATATATATAACAATTTAAATATATGTATATTTATATATACATATATATTACAATTAGAAAAATAAAAACCTATAGCTGGGCATGGTGGCTCCCACCTATAATCTCAGCACTCAGGGGAGAAAGGCAAGATTCCAAGGTTCAGATCGGCTTGTCTCAGAAAAACAAAAGCAACCAACCAATCAACCAACCAGTCTTCCCCAAGCTGCATTTCCTTTTACCTCACAACTAGGTTCATCCATCAATCTAAGTTTCACAGTGTATCGTTTCAGGATAGAAAAATTTTATGTCTGGCAAACCAGTGAAATACTTCTAAATAGGGCTTACTAGTTTAGAAGATACAGTGACTAAGGAGGAATGAGAACAAGAAAATATATTCTAGAGCATACACAATATTATAAAATATCTGCATTAAGTAGATTCATATATATGTTTTGTAATGTTATTTCTAACAAATTTTTATACTGTATTTCTTGTTTAAAAAATAAAATGATAATAAATGTCCATATCTCTACATTATTTAGGATATGACCAAAATTATTAGATGTATGAAATAGCAGGAAGGTGTGAGTCATTATTGTGAATTAAAAGTTAAGGTAAAGCAGATGATGATATCAAAGAAATTTTTAAATAGTTATTATAACTAAGCTCAATGCTTAAAGGAAGGTGAAAAACTCATAATAAGAAAAAAGAAAATCTCAGAAGACAGAAAATATAAAGAACATCAAATGGAAAAATTATCTGAAATAAAGAATTTAAAAACTAGTAGAATGAAACTGTCAGAGGGAAAAAGACAAGCTAAACTGATGATGGATTAGTAGGAATTAATTTGAAATTTATAGTAAAAAGATTAACAAAAACAAATAATAGAGACTCAGAGACGTGTCACACCAGAAGTTTGAGCAGAGATGTCTCATCCCAGAATGAGACTCAAACATAAAAACATGTTTGAAGATAAGTGGCTAAACAGTTCAAAAATTCTGCAGAAGACATAAAATTAAGAAACCTGGCAGGAACCCTTAACAGAATAAATTTTAAAAAGGAAAAAAAAATGTTGAGGCATAACACAGTTAAATTACTGCAATAAAAGATAAAATTTGAAAACAACCAGAAAGAAAATAATAATATATATACTGTATAATACATAACTATAGTATAAATGATAGTGAAGATAGATAAATAGACCTCTATTTTTACAAGACAATGTTAGCTCTAACAGACTGAATAGTTAAGGAGGAATACTATAATTATTGCAGTGATTCCAAAATGAAGATAAAATGCCTATTAATAAATTACAATGTAATTTCAATTACAATATTCAAATAACCAGAATGAAGGTGAAAAGGAAGAAAAAAAGAACAAAATATTATAAAAAGAACAACAGAAAACAAATAATAAAGAGATGGGACTAAAAATCTTATCAGTAATTACATTTAATGTTTATGTACTAAATATTCTAACCCCAAGACTGGAAAAAACAGGCCCAAAATATGTTCCTCTATAGGAGAGCTAATAGATGCCTAATAACAGTACTTCAGCAAAAATTAAGCAAAAAATGGAAAGAATTAAAGTCATAAATAGGAAATTCTAGACTCTCCAGTGTTTAATTTTTTTGAAAGCGTGTATCTTACCATGTGGAATTGTGGTCTGGAAAGGGCGACTTGGACTTTTCAGGTTCCATAGAGTCAAACTACCATCTGAATGGCTACACATGAACTGTTTGCCTTCATGATGCCAATCAATTGAATGAATAGCCTAATAAAATAACAATTAGAAACAAGTACAAGGGTAGATATGTTACATCATATCTATTCCAAGAGAAAATATTCTGACAAAATTGTTATACTGATAACATGTTAAAAACATTTTTTTCTGACCAAGACTAGACTATCTTTGGCTTTAACCCTCTACAGACTTTTAAAACTCATCTTCTTACATAAAGAAAATTTCACAAAATGTATTAATATAATTAGATCCCAGAATGTAAATCCTTGCCTTTCTTATATTCTATCATGCTTATTTGAAAAAAATACTTACATATATGTAAAAGTAAGGTTATCAGAAGATAATTCCTTGTAAGATATAAGTCTATTCTCAGTTAAAGCTGATAACTAAAAAATAATTTTCGGACTAGCACCTAAAGACATTGGATGTGCCAGAACCCATGATATGCATTTTATATACATTACATCATTTAATCATATAAGATGTATCATTTTTCTTCATTCACACATGGTGAAATAGGCCTAGAGACGGAGATACTTAATTTTAAAAGTTACAGAACTCAAAGCAAAGTTCCCTACAAAACCCATATTTTAATTGTTGCAGGGAACTGCCTCAAGTGTATACTCTATTAAGTGATTTAAAGCAAGTAAGGTTTAAGTTTTTAAATTTTCAAGTCTACTTTGCAGTATTTCATATACAAAACCTCAATAAAAACATTTTAAAGTAGTTATTCTATTTATTTAGTTGTAGTCCAGTGCTAGTGTAGTTATGTTGTATAAAGTAGATTTTAAAGAAATATCTACCCAAATAAATAGGAATTACTAAAATATTGACCATATATTCTTTGTAAATCAGTAAGACACCAAAACTTGGATAATGGATTAAATACAATGGGAGAAGTCATGCACACATATATAACTGAGTTCTTTATATAATCAAATGTGAAAACTCCAGTCAATGCTTAATATTGGAGCTTCGCAGAGTTAACTGATGTCTAATCATTAAACATAAAGGAAATTAAGACCTGGATCACAAATTTTAAGTAAGATTTTATTGAATAAAAAAATAACATAAAATCCCAGATTTGTGTTTTTTAATTGTTGGTTGGTTTTGTTTTGAGTTGGGTTGGGATATTTTGTTATGTTTTGTTTTCCTTATACTGGCCCTCATTTCTCTGCAGAGGAGACTTCTGTTTTACCAGTATTCAGCAAGGCAGTTAGAGAGGACACATTCTTCACTGTCTTCTCTGTTTATATTTTCTCTTTTCTGTAGATAGTTCAGATGAAATGTCACTTCTTTTGTCTACTCTACATATTAACTTTGGTGAACCTCAGTCAATTTAAAATTCTCTATGACTAATTTGCCACCAAAACTGGAAGATGGAAAGCACCTTAGTCGAAAGTTTCATCCTATCCCTGTGCAATTTTACCCTCTGGAGGACAGATATGAAAATTACAGCTACTACTAGAAACCAAGTATAATTAAGTGACTAGAAGAGGAATGTAAAAATCACCTTGATTTTAGAGATGAGGATGTCCAATAGTATGGAACTTAGGATCTAGCAATTGAGTTGGCCGTGGATATTCCCATATATTTATTTAGTTACATCTCATTCTTTCCATTTAAAAAAAGGCTCAAATTGTTAGAAAGTAAACATCATATAACCAATTCAAGAAATAAATGTAAATAATAACAGAATTTGAGGATAGATACTAGTCATATTTGGTCAACTGTGATTTTTTTCTTCAAAATGAAAAGGACATTCTAAAAGCTATATAGCAGTCTGAGAGAGGAAACATATGGCTCTTTAAGGAATCAAAGTATTTACCTCATGCCAAACTCTTGAAAATTTTCTCGGAGATTACTGAAGAAATATCAATGTAATGAGATGAAAAAAATAACAGCTACAGTAGAAGTAATATTCTTTTCATGAATTTGCTTGTCATCCTTGCCTACGGGCCAAGCTAATTTCTGTAACATTCCAATTTTAGTATCTGTGCTGCCGAAGCGAGCACATTATTATTATTATTATTTTTAGAAACTCACTGTGTGTAGCCTGGTCTGTCTTTGCAATAGAAGCAGTCCTTTTGCCTTAGTTTCCCAAGTGCCGGGATCAGAGGCATAACCCACAACACCTAGCTGGAAGCAATTTTTCATGGCTATCTATTTCTCAATATAATGTTACATTTCCAAACAAAAAATCTCAATTCATCAGCAACTATTTATTAACAGGTGTTTAGACAATTCAAATAGCTTCTGGGTGCCTAAGGAATTCATAAGACTTTGATATACAGAAGAGACAAGAAGGGAGTTCACAATGAGAAATTAATAGGAACAAAATCTTGGAGGTAAAATGTAGATGATATGGATCGGATATAGTAACATTTATCAAATGTATGGATTGTTTAGCAAGGCGTGGTAAATTATACTTTAAAAAAGCACCACAACTCTAATTCTCACATAATGGAACATGAACTTTGTTAAAAGGGATGAGATGGTCAAAGGTTCTAATCTAGAGAACTGCACGACTATGTTATAAAAGGAAAATCTTCTTAGTGAAGGATATACTGAAAGGTAGACATTAGAGGAAAGATTAAAAGGCTCCTATAGACATTCAGGCAACTTAACTTAGGACATTAGTTGAAGAAATGAGACCAAAGAAGAGTGGTAATATAAGATAGCATTAAGAAGGCTATAAAAACTGATTGTATATGATACATGAAATGTCAAACAGCAAATATTACTCTGGGAAGTCTATAGTAATTGATTAATCCAAACTTTTCAAAGGAAAAAGAAACAGAAGGTAGTTCAAGTCTTTAAATATAAATTCAGTGCTGATTGGATATTTATTTGGACTTATGTTTTAGATAGATATTGAAATATAGAGCTTAAGAGAGATGTAATGGTTAGAAATGTTTAGTTACATTAAATTTATTAGTTGTACAGGTAATATCAGAAATGATGAGCTAGGATTCAAACATAAATATAAACTAGAGGATAGAAGAAAAGAAACACATAATACTCTAAAGAGTATATATATATACATATGCATATATTTTTGAGATGGGGAGGGTCTCATTATATTGTCCAGGATGGCCTCAAACTCCTGACATCAACTGGTACTTCTGTCTCAGTACAAGGATGAAGTAAATATAATTTAAAGGAATTAGAGATGGAGAAAGAGACACGATAAATGAGAAAGACACAAAAAACAAAGAAACTATTTTATAAAAAATAAGCTTGAAATAAAATTATAGGTTTAATGAGGAACTTAAAGACTAAGAAGGGACCTCTAGGTGTAGTATTGAGAAGAGTCTTGTTGACTTATGGGAAACCATCTTTGAGAATTAGAGAGAGTTTCTAGATATGACAGGTAAAATGCTAAAAAGAGTGTTAAAATATTTATAACTTATTAAAATGACAGCTCATTTAAATATGTCATATATAGTATACAAATGCATGACCTAATATATGTATATATAAGTCAATATTAATACAATTTCTATGAATAAATTACTCATGTAACATTATTCAGTAAGTGATCAATATTGCCAACCTTTATTAAGAAGTTCAAATTTAGAATTACTTTACTAATTTAGAATTATGAATTACTTTACTTTTAAAATATATTTTCATTGAATCATTGTGTGTTTCATACAGAACATCTCAATCAGCTTTAATCATCTTTATACCCCTTTTTCCATCATCAACCCCCATTGGACCCCAACTGGAATCCATATCTTCCTTCATCTGTATTAAGGTCTACTGTCCCCAAATCACCTCAGTGCAGGTCAATACACTGAGGTCTAGTAAGCCTATCCTGAGTCCCTTGTTTTAGGAAGAATAGCTCATCCTCACTCAACAGTAATCAATTGTTAATATTTAAGAAAAGGCTGAAATCTGCCCATTTACCCAGCTCCATGCTGATTTTTTGCATGTTTGAGTTTGCATGGGTTGTGAGCATGCTGAAACCATTGCTGTAGATTCAAGAGCTTGTAGGACTCTATTTCTATGTGGTCACTCACTGGATCTTAAAATCTTTCTACCCCCTCTTCTGCAATGGTCTCTGAGCCCTGGTTGAATGAAACAACATGAGTCCTGTCCAGGAACCCACAGTCTGCAGATTTCTAATCTCCATGATTTATCCATTTGTGATCTTTTGTATTACTGGCCCTTTGTTGCATGAGGGAGTTTCATTAATGAGAGTTGACAGATTCATTAATGATATCTTTAAGCCTTATTCTATATTGTAAGAGACCTGGATATAGAGGCTGCATTGTAAATATGCCACTTAGGCAAGGGCAATTCAGGAGACAATGTCTGTGTGTGACCAGCTCTGGTACTCTGTATTAGTCTCCATCTGGTGCAAAAGAAGCTTCTTTGATGAGTGGTGACTGGGATACTTGACTGTAAAGATAAGGATAAATATTTTGCATTTAGTGAGAAGTTATATTAGACTAGGAATGTGACAGCCTTGGGAATTTCCCTAAGACTGATGACCTCTTCAGCCATGTGCATTTGGCTATGATTACAATATTACACACACATTTCCTCCCACTGTGTGGGTTCTAAGATCAGTGAGGTAGTTGTTGATTGGCCCCAAGATAAAAGTGTCACTACTACACCAGTATCAAATGCTATGCCAGACACTGATGTGGTTATTTGGTCATAAAGGTGGTGTTCAGCCATCAAATGATGTTTTCCTTTGACTACTTGTATAGTACCCTCCGGAGCTATGAAAGGTAGCCTTCAGGGGAAATGGGTTCCAGGTCAGTTCCAGCTCCATTTCTCTAAATCCCGTGTCTGAAATATGACCTGTCTTCAGCAATAGGGTCTTACCTTCAAGTTTTGGGAGGCAATCAAGGGCCGTGGCAATAGCCTGTGCAATTTTGGGAGTCTCTTGGACCACCATGGCCACCAACTCAAGGGAAGATTTCTGTCTGGCACTGTTACTTGTTATGAAGCCTTTAGCTATGCACATGGACTCATGAAGAGGTACTGAATGTGGAATCTGTCATTAGGTTGTTAGACTAATATGATTCTGGTGTTTTATAGTAGCTAGGGATTATTCATCTCTCTCTCTTTCTCTCTCTTTCTTTCTCTTTCTCTCTCTAACATTCCCTCCATGCATTCCCCATTTAAAGTGTCCCCATTTCTCCCTTGATATTATTCCAACTCTCTTGAGCCCCTTCCTTCCCTTTCCCCCATAGTTCTTTGTATAACCTTCTGTCCCCTCTTTCATTTAAATGCCCCCTTTATGTATTTATCCTTTAGAAACACCTGTCTCTCTTAGGTTTCTTCTTTCCCTTTACCTCCCTGGTTCCTTTCCATTTTCCTGGTTCCTGCAGTTAAATCAAGATACATACTCACATATAAGGGTTAGGTGCTAGAATCCACAAATGAGAGAGAGAATACATCGCTTCTTTTTCTGATTCTGTGTTACTTCACTTAGCATAAGAGTTTCTAGCTCCATCCATTTATCTGTAAATGTCACGATTTTGACTTTCTTTACTGATGAGTAGAACTCCACTATATAAATGAACCACATTTTCATTATCCACTCATAAGCTGAGGACACTTAGGTTGCTTCCATCTCTTAGTTATTGTGAAAAGAGCAGCAACAGACATGGATGTACAAGTATCTCTGCAATAGGATGCATCTTTGGATATAGGCCAAGGAGTGGTATAACTGGGTAAAATGGTGGGTTCATTTTTATTTTTTTAAGAGTTCTTTATATTGATTTCCATAAAGGTTGCATGAGTTTATCGCCAGCAATAAATTGAGCATTCTTATTTCCCTACATCCTCTCCAGCATTTGCTATCATTTGTTTTCTTGATTGTATCCAGTCTGGCTGGGTTAAGATGAAATCTTAAAGTGGTTTTAATTTGCATTTCTCTAATTATTAACAATGTTGTGAACCTTTTAAGATGTTTTTCAGCCATCTTTGAGATGAACTTTGAGAGTTCTCTGCTCAGATCCTTAGCCTATCTTTTGAATAGATCACTTGTTTTCTTGATTCTTTGTTCTTTTTGAGTTCTTTTTATAATCTGGATGTTAAACTTCTATCAGATGTGTCACTGGTGTAGATTTTTCTCCCATTCTGTGGGTTTTCTCTTTTACTTCCCAATTAGTGGCGCTGTTTTGGGAGGTCTTAGAAGGTGTGGCCATGTTGGGGGAAGCACATCACTAGGGGTGGGCTTAGAAGAGTTCTTAAGTCTTGTTGGATCTCCAGTCTCTCTCTGCTTCCTGTGCCTGCTTGTAGATGTGATCAGTAAGTTTCTGGATCTACTTTAGCCAGCTCTGCCACTATGCCTCCCACCATAATGGGAACCTCCTTTGGAATCACAAGCTAAATAAACTCTTCTTTTATAAGTTCCCTTGGTCAGTGTTTCTATCACAGCAACAGAAATCAAACTAATAGAGTAATTGTTGTGTCAAGCTGATAAGGAGTCAATTGTGCTGGATCGTTTTGATGTCAACTTGACATACTTGAATTGAGGGAGCTTCAATTGGGGAATTTCCTCCATTAGACTGGCCTGTGGCCATGTCTGTGTGATATTTTCTTGATTGTTGAGTGATGTAGGAGGGCCCAGCCTACTGTGGGAGGTATCATTCCTGGGCAGGTTGTTGTCTATTGTATAAGAGATCAGGCTGAGACTGGGCCAGGGGAGCAAGTCAGTAAGTAGCATTCCTCCATGGCCTGTGCTCCAGCTCCTGCACTCAGGTTCCTACACTGAGTTCCTACCTTGGACTCCCTGATGAATTGTGTGACCCAGGAGATGTAAGAAAATAAACCCTTTCCTCCCCAAGTTGGTATGGGTCAGAGTATTTTGTCACCACAATGGAGAAGTAAACTAGAACATACTATTTAAATTTCTTTATATGCTATGGATCTGTTGGAGCTATTGATCTCTTCTTAGTTTAGCTTTGGTGATTCCCAAGATTTTAGATATACATTCACTTCTTTAAGTTTCTTTAATAGCATATAAGTTTTTTAAAGTATTCCCTCAAAATGTTCTGGATCTTTTTGTTATCTCTTGTGATGTATCCCCTTTCATATCTGATTTTTTTGATTTGGAGTTGCTCTTTATTTCTTTTGTTTAACTGGGCAGGGTTTGTCTATCTTGTTTATCTTTCAAAGAACCAGCTCTTGGATCCTTTGATTCTTTGCATTGTTTTCTTTGATCAATTTCATTAATTTCTGCTCTGATTTTTGTTATTTGTTCTTGTCTACTGGGTTTGGGTTTCATTTATTTTTGGCTTTCAAGAATCTTGAGTTGCAATGTTAAATCAATTATTTGTGCTCTCTCTGATGTTTTAATGTAGGTGCTTAGAGCTATAAATTTCCTACTTAGGACTGTTTTTAAAGTGCCCCAGAGGTTTTGTTGGGTTGTACTGTCCTTTTCATTGAATTCCAGGAATATTTTTATTTCTTGATTTCTCCTTTGACTTATTCATCATTCAGGAGTGTTCTATAAAATATATCTTTAGGCACCAAAACTTAAAAAAATTAATTGTAATGAATGAATGAGAGAGAAAATGCAAAGTATTCTAAGGCAACTTCTAAGTCTACCAGGTAACATCTTTTATTCCTCTAATTTAAGAAGAAGAAGGGTTCTAAAAGAAATGAGGGGGGAAGAATTCATTTTCTGTTTATTTCATTGCTTTAATAAATTATTTGGCACTCTACCCACATAGGAATGAATGCTACCTATATCTTAAAACTGTATTTCTCTTCTGTCTCTCTCTCCACTCACATTTCTTTTAATTTAAGGGTACAGATGGGTGCCTTTGTTTCCACAGCTACAAGAAAGAATTCACCTTTTCTTCTTCTATCTCAGTTTCACTATCTTCCTATTAGCTTCTTACGAGGTGGGAAATAATCAATGAAATCAAGCGCCCATCTGAAAAGGTCATCGGGGAAAACCTAATCAAGTTTCACTGTATACAATAAAATTTACCTCAAGATCCTTACTGTCACATATTACAAGGTCCTATTCACAAAATGTTTCCTTATTCTAAAAAGGTAAGTATTAAAAGAAAAGGTTGTTCAAATTAACTTAAATTTTTAGCCACAGAAAATACATTTTCTAAAAAAGCTTGAATAATCCCTTTAGAGACCTTAAGACCAAGGAGCAAGATTTGAGCATGAAACCTAGATGAAAGAAAAGTAGATGTGATAAGCTAAAGATATATCATACATGACAGAATATATACAATGTCAAAAATATATGGGTCATAAAATTTTGCAATCAAGGCAGAATTCCTACTCAGGAAAATAATCAACAGTCAAAAGTTTTGTAAATAACAAAAGAGTACGAGACACTGAATTAGGACAGGGCAGATTCCCAATAATTAAATTATTGGTGAAGTACAAAAGTTCAAAATAGAAAAGTGACACATAGTCCCCAATGTCTTTTTAAGTACCCCAGAAGAAATCACTTACCTCATCATAATAAACTCTCAGTTCTGCTCTTTTAGATTTCAAGTCCCAGAATACTACAGTACCATTTTCATAACCTATTAACAGCTGGAAAATATTAAAACAACCATTTTCTTAATCATGACCTTTTAACTGTGTTCAAATAAAAACAATGCTAATACAGCAAAGAAATATCATGCTATACCACAGCCTAATTTATAATGCAACTTTTCTATTACTTGAATGTTTCCCACTTTTGGAATTTTTCACTACAAATAAATATTCTATATGTAATAATTAAAAATAAATTAAAAGGCCAGTAACCTATGATTCAACAGAAATATTACCAGAGAACTCTCTTACATTCTAAAGAATTAAGGAAACATGTGAACATACATGATACAAAATTTAAAAAGTGAAAATTGAAAGAAAATGGGATAGAAAATGAAGAAAAAGATGAAGTGTTGTGTTTAATTGACTATTAATAGACCATTTAGTGCTATCTACTTGAAAGGTGTGGACAAAAAATTATCAAATCCATTTTCTTTGAGTAAATATTTTAAACTGATGGCTTATGAACCCTCAGATGTTCTATAAAGTTCGAGTTCTCAGACACCCTCTTAACAAGAGCTGATTCCATATTTGTATTGTCAACTTGACAGGATCTAAAACACCTTGGAGGCAAATCTCCGGGCATGTCTGTGAGGGCTTTCCTATATTAGATTCAGTAAAGTGAGTAGATCCACATCAAATGTAAGTAGGACCATGCATGGGTAGGGATTACAGCCTACTAAAAAGGAAAAAGTTGGCTGAGCACAAACATTCATCACTTTCGACTTCCTGACTGGGTATAATGTGACCAGCAGCCTCACACTCCTGTCTCCATGCTCCACCTCCCATGCTAGACCTCCCCTCAAGCTGTGAGCTGCAATAACTTTGCTTCCATAGTTGCTTTGAATAGGATTTTTGTTGCAAAAAGAAAGTAACTAACACATTGATATTTGTTTTTAATCAATATATAAAATGCTTGAAAGATAGTAGTCTTCCTTTAAAAGAGAAATGTATTTTAGACTTATTTTAAGCAATAGCATATAACTAAATGCTTAGTTATTAATCTACATGATATCTAAAATTGATTTGACAAAAAGTTGAGCTTTATGACATGTTAACTTAAAGCAAATCATTTGCTATATTTAAAATGTCAAAATTACACATAGTTCAACAATATGTCCTAAAATAAAATTCAAAGTCTTATGTATAATTTTAAACACAATTTTTTGCACATGTGAAAGATAATAATGAACAATAAGACAAATTTCTATTTAATGTGGGAGATTATGGTTTGTTAGTCTAAAAACTTGGGAAAACATCACTTAAAGAAGAAAATTAACATATTCCTTTCAAATTTCAGTCACAAATGTATTAAAGTCTCATTTACAAAATACTGTCATATTTTTAAAAATTTTATTGAAATTTTGTGTATTTCATACAGAACATCTTAATCGACTTTATATCCTCTTCTCTGGTACCCACCCATGGCCCCATTCCCCCTGTATTTCATGTACATTCTGTCATTTGTGTTAAGGCATACCATGTCAGGTTAGTGTCTTTAGACATCCCTCAGTCCAAGTTCATACACGGAGGTCTAGTCAGCCTATCTAGAATTCCTCCCTTTAAGAAGATCTGCTCTTCCTCACTCAGCAGTAATCAGCTGCCAATAGTTCTTCTGCTAAGATTGGGGCCTGCTATCCACATTTCCACAGTTCTGTGCTGAGGTTTTGTCTGTTTGAGTTTGCATGGGTCTTGTGCATGCTGACACAATTGCTGTAGGTTCATACGAGCAAGATCCCAGGAACCTATAAGAGTCTATTCCCTTATAGCCACACACCTCCTCCATGGTTCTTATTATCTTTTTGCCCTCTCTTCTGCAATGGTCCCTGAGCCATTGGGTGGATGGGTTTTAATATAGGAGTCCTTTCCAAGTACCCACCCTCTGCAGACTCTTATTCTTATGCTTTGGTCATCTGTGTCCTTTTGTGTTCATGGACCTCTGTTGCATGAAGGAGCTTCATTGCTGAGAATTGAGAGATGGATTACTATTCTCTTTACCCCTTGTTCTACAGTGTTCTGTGAGCCTTAGGTGTAGAGGTTCCATTGTATATGTGTAACCTAGGATTGGGCATTTCATATTTTTAAACTAAATATCTGAAAGATAAAAGTTGCTCTGTATAGAAAACAATATCAGTAATGGCTGTAATAAACCTTAAGATATGAAATACTGGATCAAAATGGGTTAAATTATTGAGATAACTACATAAGAATATAATGCAAAAAGTGTGATATTAGAATTATTTAGAGAATTAAGAGGAAAATATTTCTTAAAATCTAGAATACAGAAGACAAGCTCATACTAACTCTAAAAGAGCAAGACCAAAACCAAAATAAAACAAAACAAAAAACCCCACTGTATAGCCACAGGGGGAAAACAACTAAAAACATTAGCATTTACAATGCACAATTTACAAATCATCTATGAATAGGGTTGGAGAAATGGCTCAACAATTAAGAGCATTTGGTCTTCCAGATGACCCAAGTTCAGTTTCCAGCTACCAAGTTAGGAGGCTCGCAACTGCCTTAAATTCCAGGTTCTAGGGGATCTGCCTTAAATTCCAAGTTCTAGGGGATCTGACACCTCTGGCCTACATGGGCACCTGCAATAACGTGCACACACCCACCCCTAGACATACACATAAACACATGATTAAAATAAAAAATATTTTCTAAATTTTAAAATGGTCTATGTATGCTTTTAAGAAATATATCTCACAACTGAATGTAAGTATGATAAAGTGAAGGAACTAGGGTGACTTGTCATTATTCTATCATTCACTAAAACTATGTGAGAATAGTTATTTGAAAGGTAAATACTAAATTCCAAAGATTCAAAATTATTAATATCACATGAAGTAAAATCAAAAGTCAGTGAAAAATACTTTGGAAACAATAATATCTCTTTGTAAGTAATGCACAAAGAATAATATTTTTTAAGTTTGAAAGAAATAATACATAAAATGTAAGAAAGCTTATAGCACACAGATGAACTTTAACTGAAAATTATACTTTTAAAAATACACATTAAAAGAAGGGAAACTTAAAAATATTACATAATATAAGCATCTGACATAAAAAGTCAATATAAAGAGTAATCCTCGATTTAAAAAATGAGCTATCTAACTCAAAAGCAAATGGTCCTTTTCATTTATTCACTTACAATTCTACCTCTGTCAAGATGGGAAATTTTCTATCTATCAACTTTCTTAGTATTGTATGTATAATTTAAATTTTTTTCTAATTTACATAAGATCTTCTCTTGATTATCTTTTCTAAACGGCCAAGATTTCTAAAACTGCACTTTAGAATGAAACTTTGAATTTCTAGGATGAAAGGATGACGAAAATATTCCAAGCAAATGGCACTAAGAAATAAGGGTATACAATTCTAATATTTGACAAAATAGATTTCAAGCTAAAATTAACCCTAACAGATAAAGAAGGTCACTTAATTTTAATCAAAGAAACAATCGACTAAGAAAAAATTACAATCATAGACATATATGCACCAAAATCTGATGCACCTAATTTCATAAAAAGAGTATACAGAACTTTAAGACACATATTAACCTCAAATTCAGTAATAGCAGGTGACTTTTATAACCCACTGTCTCCAATAGACAGATCAACTGGACAAAAAATAAACATAGAATAAACAGAGAAACATATGAATTAAATGATATCATATATCAAATGAACCTAATACTACATCTGGTTTTTGTATTTTTGTGTTGTCTTGTGGAACTATTTTTCACTGACTCCCCATCTACCATTCTTTAATTTTCCTTTTAAAAATGGACTAATATCTAAAACAGAAAGGCCATAGGTAGAATGTCACCATTTAAGAATAGGAAGAACCAGGAGAAATCTTACTAAGCCAAGGATACCCAGTACTTCACCTGCGAACTCTCTCCTGTGTGCAGGGCAAGGAGGCAAATAAACATGGGGCACTTTGAGTCCCTTGTGCCTTGCATACAGAATCTCCATGTTACCATGACTGAGTTTTCTTTCGGTGTGCAGTTCCTTTCTCCCCACATCCCATCATTTAAAGAGGAAGTATTTGTTTGACATTGTTAGGCTTAGGTCCAAGTGCCATTTGCTGATGCCCTACTGTTTGCTTCTGATGTACGCTTTCTCACCCACCTCCCAACTATCACCGAGATTGGCAGTAACACATCAGAAGGATGCTCTCCAGAGCAGCCTCAGTGAGTGTGACTGAGAGGAGGGCAGTAGACCTGGGTCTTGGAAAGTCAGGAGTGGCAAGGGCAAGAGTTTAATAGAGTATAAGTTTTTAAAGGGTTCCCTTATAATGTTCTGGATCTGAAACTCTCCTGAAAGATGAATGAGTCAAAGAAGAAATCAAGAAGGAAATAAAAGTACAACAAAATCCCTGGGACTCATTAAAGCAGTCCTAAAAGGAAGTTTATAGCTCTTAGTGCCTACATTAAAAAAAATCAGAAAGAACACAGATAAATTACTTAATCATACAACTCAAGACTCCGGAAAGGAAAAAAAAATCTAAAACAAACCCAAACCCAGAAGATTAGAAGAAATAACAAAATCAGAGCAGAAAATAATGAAATAGAAACAAAGAAAACAATAAAAAAATCAATGAAGCTAAGAGCTGGTTCTTTGAAAATATAAACAAGATAGACAGATCCTTAGCCCAGTTATCCTAAAGAAAGAAAGAACAAATTCAAATCAACAAAATCAGAGACAAAAGGGGAAACATCATAACAAAACACCTAAAAGATCCAGAACATTATAAGGGAATACTT
Organism: Eospalax fontanierii; assembly: GCA_035773235.1. Lineage (NCBI taxonomy): Eukaryota > Metazoa > Chordata > Mammalia > Rodentia > Spalacidae > Eospalax > Eospalax fontanierii. The sequence goes on along the minus strand of CM069534.1, from coordinate 61,262,245 downwards.
TAAAAACTTATACTCTATTAAATTTAAAAATCTAAAGGAAATAGATGAATTTCTGATTTCATGGAAACCACCACAGTTAAATAAGAAATAGATCAACAGCTTAAACAGAACCATAATAAATAAGGAAATCAAAACAGTAATACATAGCCTCTTGACTAAAAATGTCCAAACCCATATGGATTCACAGCAGAATTCTATTAGACATTTAAAGAACTATAACCAATATTACTTAAATTATTAAAAAAGATAGAAACAAAGGGATAATTTCCAAACTCCTTCTATTATACCAGTTTTACTCTAATATTTAAACAAGAAAAAGAAACAGTAAAATTTTAATCTGATATTTTTATTCTTTGAGAATTTCACACATGGATACAATATATTTTTTTTATATATTCACCCTTCACCTCCAACTTCCAACTCATTTCTAAAGTTCTTTTATTTTTTATCTCTAGAAGTTCAATTAGATACTTTTACATTTTCTTTAGTGCACAGGTGAAGGTGCACTGGGTTATAAAAGAGTAATAGAAAAACTACGGAAAACCTCCTGGTGCCCGAGAATGTGAAAGGTCTAAGATAAGAGCCTAGGTGCCTAGGACAACTTGTGGAGTCAAGACCTTAACTATCCATCAAAACATGTGGGAAGTCCATTCCTGAGAATCATTCCTCCCAAGACTAGAAACTGCAAATGATAGAAACCTAACCTGTCCCCATCATAAGTCTGATACAAAGACAAAGCCACTGCCATGCACAATTTGGAACTTTGAGGGAAGGTGCTGTGAGGAACATAGCCATTCAGGAAAGGTTAAAATTGCTGCTTCCATTCTCCAATTTGTTCCACCATTAGCCCACCACCAGATGAAACCATGTACATCCATGTGAAACCATGTGAAACATGTGAAACCATAGTACAGGGTTGGGGCACAGCTCCAGGATCAGGGGATGGAATACTAACTTTTTAAGCATTCCAAGAATCTTACCATATAATTTAAGAGGCTGTTTTACCTCTTCTTTTCCTCTTTAAAAATACGTATAATGATTTATTGTGTTGCATTACTAAATTATCCTATGGTGTTAAAGATACTGATGCAGTGAACACCCTTGGCTTCAATAAATAAGACTGTAGATTCTGAATGTGAGGGAGGATGTGGTAGGAAGGGAGAAAGAGAAGTATGGACTGATTCATATTTAATATATTTCTTTTGTCAGGAATTAGTATTCAATTTTAAATACATCTTTACTGTGTGTTCACTATATTATGTGAAGTGAACATACCTATTAAATCATTACTTATATCAAATAAAATAGAAAGAAAAAAATCAAGAAAAATAACACAAGTCACTCAAACCCATTTCATACCTATACTGGGTCAATAAATTCGCTTTCTATACTAAAAGCACTATAGGTGACTGCTACTTGTTTTTTAGTTTTATGCAACTATTCATTGCACATTATTTTACTTCTATTTCTATTTTATTTGCTTCACTAGTTTATTAAATTTCAAAATTGAAACAGTATTACAATTTGGCTATGTCACTGGCACAATTAATGTATTCATTTTAAAATTAATGTAGTAATGTTTCCATGAACAAACATATACTTGGTGAATAAGTCTTTGCAGTTTTGTCTGTTATATACTAATCCACAGGCTATCAATATGATTAATTTTCATATATTCTAATAAGAAGTTTTTAATTTCCACAAACTAGAATTCCATTTCCTTTTCATATTCTCTAATTACTAATACTGTCAACACCTATACAATGTTAAAAAGAAGTGAGATCGTAGTAGTTATCTTTGTCTCACCTCTGATCATAGGGACAAATACAAATTCACCATTAAGGAGGATATTTTCATAGTTTTAGGTAATTTTCACAGTTTCAGGTTCATAAAGATTTTTTTTCTAGAGTACTAAAAAACGGTTTTTAAATCATGAAGAGAAGAGGAATGCTATCAAAGCTTATTTTGTACCTATTTGTCACATTTTTCTTTTTGTAAATTATATTTATTTTTAAAAGTTAAAACTATAATCTGAGAGTGAAGAAAAATTTGTTGTGATCTTTTGTGTCTTCTCATTCATAGTAACTGATTGAGTGATTGAGGTATTGTCTTGTCGCAGTGCCTACTGCCCATGCTGACATGAATCCCATGATCCTACTGACTCAGCCTCCTAAACGCAAAGATTAATATGGGATTAAATGAAGGCATAAACCAATGACTTGGCCTCATTTTTTATTTTATTTTTTACCTAAGAATGACCCTGAACTTCTGATTCTTTTGCCTCTACCTCTCCAGTGCAGGGATTAAAGGGTGCATGTTCCACCATATCTAATTTATCTTTTTTTAATTATGCAAACTAAGGGGGTTCATTATACTATTTCCATACATATAATGTTCTTTAATCATATTCCTTTTTCTTATCTCCACTTCCCTCTTCCTCTTATGCATCCCTAGTTGTCCTTCTTACATTCATGTTTTTTTTCCTTCCACCTAGCTTTCACATATGTGAAAATGTGATATGTAATTTTGTGAGATTATCATATTTTCACAAAATTGAGATCTCTACTTCCATCCATTTTCCTACAAATGATACAACTGCATTCTTTAAGCCTGAATAACACACAATTGCATATGTATACTGTTATTTTATAAATTCATTTCCTGATGGACACCTAAGCTGATTCTTCAATGTGTTTCTTGAAAACAGTGTAGCAACAAGATATGTCTATAATAAGCTGACTTTGCTTCTTTGGCATAATACTCACAAGATCTATAGCCGTGCCATATTAAGACTTTATTTTTAACTTTTTGAGGACTCCCCATACTGATCTCCATGGTGTCTGCATTCCCACCAGCAATGTGTAAGGGTTCTTTCCTTTGTCCCCCCAATATTATCACCAGCACTTATATTTTGTTTTCTTGATTACAGCTATTCTAACTGGGGTGAGATGCAATCTCAATGTCAGTTTGATTTGCATTTCCCTGTGGTGTAAGAATGCTAAAGTTTTGCATGTGTATTTATTTACCATTTGTTTTTCTTCATTTGAAAATTGTCTTTTCAGTTCCATTGTCTATTATTGGACTATATGCATTTTGTCATCAATTTATTGAGTTCTTTATATATTTTAGAAATTAATCTCATTGTGGATGAATAGCTGGCAAAGATTTTCTCACATTCTAGAAGCTGTCTGTTCATTTTATTGTTTCTTTTGCTATGAAGAAGCTTTTAATTTGATACAATCACATTCATAAACTCTTGTTATTACATCCTGAACTGACAGAATACTACTAAGAAATGCAGTACCTCTGCCTGTGTCTCAAAGTGTTTTGTCTTGTAGGAAATTTTAAATTTAAAATGTTAAATTTCAAATACAATAGGGTCATTGATCATTTTCAGTTAATTTCTTGTACAGTATAAGAGAAAACAGTCCTGTTTCATTCTTCTACACGTGAACACACAATTTTCTCACTTTAACAGTACTTGTTAAGGTATTTTTTTCCAGTCTCTACTTTGGAATCTGTGGTGGTTTGAATGAAAATGTCCCCCATAGGCTCTAAGCATTGGGACATTTTGTCCCCAATTGATGGCGCTGTTTTGGGAGGTCTTAGAAGGTGTGGCCATGTTGGAGGACGCACATCAATGGCGTGTGGATCTTAGAGAGTTCTTAAGCCTTGCAGGATCTCCAGTTCCTCTCTGCTTCCTGCGCCTGCTTGACGATGTGAGTGCTTAGCTTTGGTCTACTCTAGCCACCTCTGCCACAGTAGACTCCTGTCCCTTTGGAATAGTAAGCTAAGTAAACTCTTCCTTTTATAAGCTCCCTTGGTCAGTGTTTCTATCACAGCAACAGGAAAGCAAACTAATACATCATCTTATTAAAGAATCAGACATTATTGTCTACTCTTTTCCATTGATCTACATGTCTGTGTGAGTGCCATGTTACTTTTCTTATATGGCTATATACTATAATTTAAACTCATGTATAACGATACCTGATGCATTGTTCCTTTTTGCTAAGGATTGTTTGAACTGTTCAGGGACTTTTGTGTTTCCATATAATGATAACCTTTTTCTATTCTGTGAAGGATGTCATAGGACTATAGGACTGATGAGGAAGACTGCACTTGATCTGCAGATTACTTTCAGTAACAAGGCCATTTTTGTAACACTAATCTAGTGGATTCAAGAGCACAGGAAGTCATTTCGTCTTCTGTTGTCTTCCACAATTTCTACCTTTGGAGCTTTATATTTTTAGAGGTCTTCAATAACTTTGGATGAGTTTATGATTAAGTATTTTATTTTATTTATTTTGAGGCTATGATCAATAGGACTGGTATTCTAACTTCTTTTTCAGTGAATTGATTATTGATGTATAGAAAAGATATGAATGTCTATGTAGTTCTTTGTACTTTGATTTGCTGAAGATGTTTATCAGATTCAAGATTCTTCTGGTGTTTCTGGTCTTTTAAGAATTGGCTCATATCATCTGTGAAAAGAGATATTTTGGATTCTTTCATTCCCCTTTTATCTCTTTTATTTCAGTCTCTTGCGTTATTGCTCTAAGAATTCAAGCTCAGTACTGAAAGAGTGGCTAGTGTGGATATCTGGTTTTCTAATGAAATGCTTTCAGTTTTTCAACATTTATGAAAGTAGTCTATAGATCTGTCATATATATTTACTATGTTGAGATGGGATCATTCTATTCTTAGTTTCTTTGGGGATTTCCTCATAAATGGAGATTAGCTTTTGTCAAAGACATATTTTGCATGATTGAATTATGTGATTTTTGACCTTGATTTTATGAGCTGTACTAATTTCACTGATTTTACTTATGTTAAACATTCCTTGCAGTCTTTGTTCACTAACTTAATTGTGGTTAGTGGCCTCTTTGTTACTGAATTTGATTTAATTGAGTTTTTGCATCTATTTTCATCAAAGATATTTGTCTATAGTCTCTTTTGTTCTTTCTCTCTCTCTCCTTCCCTTCCCCTTCCCTCACCCAACTTTCTTAATTTTGTTTTTGTTGCTGTATGCTTATCTGGTTTTGGTATTAGGGTAATTCTGGTCCCATAGAATGAGTTAGGAACCACTGCTGCACTTTCTATTTTCTGAAATATTTTGGGTAGCATTGGTGTTTATTCTTCTTTAAAGGTCTGGTAGACTTCATCAGTGGATCGATCTATTCCTAGGCTTTTCTCTGTTGGTAGACTTATTGCTTTAATCTCATTGCTTGTTATTGATCAAGCAAGTATATATCTTCTTGATTCAATTTTTATGTCATATATATCTAAAAAACATCTATTTCACTCATGCTTTCCATTACTAGAGTGCATTTTTTAAAACTCTGTTTTCTATTTTATAGTGTCTCTCTTTCACCTCATACTTTGTTGCTTTTATTTTAATTCATTTATGTTTGTTATGAGTTTCTCATTAGTGTGTGACTTTTTTTAATTGGTCATTATTTGCTTGGTTTCCATTTAACTAAATTGACTCTGAAATTTTGGGTTTGACTTGCTTTTGATTTCCTAAGACCTTGAGGTATGTCATGTGGATTTTCATTTGAAATCTATCTGGTATTAAATACATATACTGACAGAAGGAAACATATCTTAGAAGAGCCTTAGGACTGTATTCCACAGATTCTGTTAAGTAATGCTTTCATTTTCATTTAAATCTAGGAAAATTTTAATTTTAATTTTCTCTTTCATTTCTACAACCATCCACTGATCAGTCAAAAATCTGCATTGTCTGATTTCTACAGGTTTTTGTGTTTTCTGTTGTTTTATTATATAATGCTATAAGATAAAAATATTATGTTAATATATTTTATTTCTAAAAACTTGGTTTATGGCCTAAAATTTGACTGTTTTGGAAAAAAATTCATGAGCTGATGAGAATATATTGTTAGTGTTGAATACAATATTCAACAGATACCTGTTAAATTCATTTGATCTACTGTATAGTTTAAATCTGAAGTGCTTTTTATTCATTTTTTGTCTGGATGGTAAATCTGTTGACAGCAGGGTATTGAAATCTCTCACCATTATTGTATCTGGATCTAAATATTGCTTTATATCCATTAGTATTTGTTTTATTGAAATGGATGCATCAACACTACACACACACACATAATTTTATCTTCCATTTTTTAGATATTAAAGAAATTTGTTTATTGCTTGACTGAACAGGTCAAGTGAATAAGTTCATTTTGTGTTTAAATGAAGGCCATAGACTCATCAATATGGAAAATTTTCAAACAATGAGTTTTAACTATCAATCAAAGAAGAAAACAGATGTGAATGAGTATGAATATCTCAAATGTTGTCAGAAGCATCTCACATGCTAAAGATATAAAAATGAAATTGTCTTTCCACACAATCAGATCATATTACCCACCAAAACTTAAGAAAAACTACTTCAAGCATACTCATTTTAAAAATGGGTGCCTATAGGTAAAGGAGCATAAGAAGACTAAGTTGTTGTATATGAAATACAAAAAATTCAATAAAAATATATTTTAAAAAAGAAGGTAAAATTTTTAGGATGTTATAGGCTTTTAAAATACTTTTTGGTCAAAGTGGAGTAATATTTTTATCAATTTATAATCAGTTATTACATATGTTAGTGTTAAAGATGAGCTCTTGAAAATAAAATAGGAAATTTTATAATCAAAATATATTTAAAACTATTATGCAATAGTTTTCCATATGTATGGGGTGTCACTATGTGACATCTAAATACGTGTACACAATCCATAATTACTAGAGGATGGTAACCGGCATTTATGTTACCTACAATTATGTAATTTTGTTGTCTTGTGAGCATTCAAATCCTTTAGTTACTCTTTTATGCAATAGAATTTCAGAGGTTATCTCTCCTATCTAACTAACAACATCATGTACTCATTAACCAGCCTCTCTCCATCTTCCATCTTTTACAACATCCCTAAGTTATGGTAACAACTATATTGTTCTCTAGTACGATAAACATTTTTTAACATAAATGGGAAAATGTGATTTGTATTTTTTGTAGTTGTCTTATTGCACTTAGCATAATGTCTGCCAGTTCTATGCATGTTGCTGAAATTAAAGAATGTCATTCTTTTTATGGGTAATAAATATTCCATGTGTGTAAAAAAATATCATTCATTGTAAGAGCCATGGAGAAATAAGGAAATAGAATCCAACAAGCTCCTGGGACCTTGCTCATATGAACCTAGAGCAATTTTGTTAGCCTGCAAAAGACCCATGAAAACTGAAGCAGACGAAACCCAGCACAGAACTGTAGAAATGGGAAGCAGGCCCCAATCTTAGCAGAAGAACTATTGGCAGCGAATTACTGTAGGGTAAGGAAGAGCTAGTCTTCCTAAAGCAAGGGATCTGGGTAGGTTGAGTAGACCTCCTTGGATGAACTTGCACTGAAGTCACTTGGAAATACTAACTTGTCTAATAGACCTTAAAACAAATGACAGAATGCATGAATTCTAGTGGGGAGGTATGGGAGGGTGCCAATGGGGAAGGAACTATAAAGATGATTAATATGTTCTGTATGAAATACACAAAAATCCAATTAAAATCTTACAAAAAAGAGAAAGTATTATGAAACACATCGTTGCTTTTCCAAACAGGTATTGTCTTTTGGGCTTTCACAGCTTAGTTTCCCTTTAGATTAGTCATGTTATCTTAAGAAATGATCATATAAAGAACTTCAGCCTATACCAAACTGGTGACCTGTGTTTGTTGTAGATCACCAAATAAAGAGCAGGGAATGAATCTAGTCAGCCTAATCAGAAAAAAAGATTAGAAATCACATCAGCCATTCAACTGCATGAAGGAAAATGAGAGATGAATGTTATTTTTTCCAATTTTGAAAATAATATGAACTAAGTACATCAAATGTGACAAAATTCATTTTCTATCTTTAGTGGTTATATTAAAAATAAATGGAGTAAATGTGATTGTCTCCTACTCTGCTCCTCTATATGATCTTCATAAATTTCAAAAGGAGTTTTCAATAACTTACTTTACTCCATAATAATGAAGTTTTATACTTCACAAGTAATAATCCTAGAGACATTAGAAATGAACCACTATTTCATGTCCTAAGCAGTTTTCTCTACCTTTTTAAAAATGAGCATCACCAGATTGACTAAAATGTATATTGATGTATATTAAAATGTATATTAAGTTGCTAAGAAAAGTGACACGGATGCAAACTGAGATTCAGAACAGGAGACTGAAGAAGTCAGGAGAAAAGGGGTAACCCTGCCTGGTGCTCTGACTCAATTCAGTTTGATTTTGTGATGTTTTCCATGTTTCTATCGTTTTATCTTGAATGTTTTTAAAAAGCCTTGGATTTAAGATGAGAAATAGAAGAGAGGAAATAAAGGAAAAAAAATCAGGCAATGCTCAGGTTTCAAGACTCCAAACTCACTTGCATAAATAAGTACTTCAGAATATGTCTCATTATGTCCTAAGAGATCCCAGAATAAAATAGTATTTCTTTCTTTTAGATCGGAAAATCTCACATTAAACACTGCCTTGCTGTTTAGAATAACAAGAGCATTATTATAATATATTCAACAGATTCAACTTCGGTTGCCTTCCTATGGAAACAGTTTTATCCCATTAAACTAAGAACTGGGGATGCATCGCAAACAATAACCAAAGCTGCAGCACTGAAGAAATCAGTTATTGTTTTTGCAACTGCAATGTGAATTTGTGTGATAAACTACTTATTCTTATTTAACAAAAATATATGAAAATTCTTCTATATTTAAAATGTTTTGCTACTGTCCTACTTTTTAATTTATGCTTCATGTTTGTGTTTAAAGTACTTTGTGAATTTATACAATATAAAAAAAATTTAAAAGAAAAAGGGGAAAATAAAATAGAAAAAAACTAATTTTTTAAAGGACAATTTTCTAGTTTTCTAAGAGAATACTTGTGTAAATAACAGTGAAAGATCTTGATCTGTGTTTACTAGTTTTTCTTCCTGTGATTACCTTAGCTATAAACACTACTTGGTGACAGTAGAGTATATGTGCTATTTGGCTTGCTCTTTTCTAATTCATGGTCCTCACCTAGCAACCAGAATATGCAGTTTGTGGACAGAGCCAGCTGTAATTACTTTCAGCTACCTTTCTTGAAAGGATGAGGCAGGGAAACAAGCTTTCCACTGGCTAGTCCCCATCTGCAGTGCCTTCAAGTGTCTGGTAGTGAAGTGGAAAGTCCTTATGAGGGAATGCTAGCATTCTCAACCTCCAGGTCTCAAACTTCAAAAATCAGATTGTTCATGATTCCATATTGTGTGAAACAATGGCTTACAGATAGTGCTTTTTCATGGAAGATTCAATTTTACAAGTAAATTTGGCTGGCTTTTGAATGCAAGTGCAAATGCAAAGGCAGGATGATTATAAACTATGGTGTGCACATATATACCACAACCTGTCTAGTACCATACAGATCAATAAATAACTTATTCTTAAAAGTAAAAAGGCACCACCCTAGAAATGTATCCAAGTAGATTGGTACCATATAAAATATGTGCATATTAAAATCCTATTTAGCATACCAGACATAGGACAGGTGTAACAGCCTCAAATGGACCCCATGAAGAGGACACCTAACGTGGTAGCAAGAGATCTCGCTAATATGTCATCTGACTACATGGTATGTGCTCATGGGACTGTCAGGTAGAGAATTCCTGATTGTCCCAAGGGCTTCACCTCAGCCGAGTCCCTACTATTGACACAGTCTATTTTTATTATGGTATGTATGTCTGTCTATCCATTTACCTGTCCATAAATGGTTTTATTTCTTACCTTTATGTCCTCTGTGATCTTACACCTCACTTCTGCAATGCAATGCAACCTAGAGGCTCAAGTTCCAACAGCTCTCCAGCTGGTTTACTTAATAGCTCATCTAACTCTTACAGTGAAGTGATTCTACATCTGCACCAACTCTTTTCCTCTGGCTCCAGTAAGATCTCCTTAACTTCCTTGATCTCTTTTGTGGTTCCTTTAACTCTTTTGTAGCTATACACAAACACACACACACACACACACACCGTGCACGTGCACACACACACAGTATGTAGATATTATTACTATGTGATGTGTGATGTGAGCTCTGAGAGTTAATATTAGCAATTAAAACTGGAAGAAAGAAACCAGTAGCTAGCCATCAAGGGAAACTGAGCTAACTTGGCTTAACTGGAGACGGTGAAACCAATATAGAGTATGAATTTATTGCTGATGTTTTAAAAGGTCCAAATCTGTCCATTGATGTTCACAAACATTTTTCTGGAACTTCCCACATAAAATCACTTGTTCCTCCAAATGTAACCATTTGTTCCTCCCTCTTCAACTTTTAGCTTCCCTAAACCGACTGCTCCAAAAGGGAAAGACTTCTATTCTGCTTTGTGACTGTAACTGGATTCCCACCATACTGAGGGTTCCTGCAGCTAGACTAATTTTCCAGGTCAGTACTCGTTTGATTGGTCACTTGTGTGACCAAAATTCAAGTGATTTTGTTATTATGTTATGACTCTCTCTCTCTCTTTCTCTTTCATGTGTGTATGAAGAAACTCTTTTCAGCATTTTTCATCTATCATTCTATTTATTCCAGGTTGCATTTTTGTTGAAAAAACCTAGATAATCTTATAAAAATACCCTTGTATGTAGCAAGTTGCTTTCCTTTTCCTGTTTCCAAAATTCTGTTTGACTTTTGACAACCTGTTTATGATGTGTCTCAAGGTAGATATCTTTGGGTTTATTTTGTTATCCATTGGACTTCCTAGATTTGAATGTCCAATTTTCCCCCTAGAAATTGGGGGAGAAGTTTTATCCATTATTTTACTGTTTTCTAGTAATCTATTTCTTCTCTTTCTGAAACTTTTACAATATACATATTAGGCCAATTAAGAGCATTCCATAAAGCTATAAGATTTTACTCACTCTTTTCCATTTGTGTTTATTTTGCTCCTCTGACTTATCTTTGAGTTTTCTGATACTATCTACTACTTTCATCAAGAATCTGTTGTTGACCCTCATGAGTTTTTCATTTTAGTTACTTTATTCAGTTTTTATGATTTCTACTTGGTACCTTTACATATTTCTTCTTTGTTAAAAGTCTCATTTTGTCCAGAGACTGTTCTCTTGACTCCAGTATATTCATAATTTGCTTTTAATTATTATCAAGCATATAAAAATTATTTCATTAGGTTTAGTCTCAGGGAAAATCTATTGTTTATTTTATGAGAATATCTTTACAAGGTTCTTTAATCTCTACTCTCTGTGTTATTGCCTGTGTACATCTCCTAGTCTTCCCTGAGAGCCTTATACATGGAAAATGCCCAACCAATCAGCTTGACCAGGTCACCTACACACTTTTTACATTCCTGTGAAGAAACAGGGAACTAAGTGTTTGTTTATTTGTTATTTTTATTATCATTCTCTGCTCATTCTGATAAGCCAGTTAAGGTAGCTATGATATCTATCAACTCAAACCATCACATTAGTTCTTTCTAAGAGCTAGATTGTGTCAGACATATCAGAGATTCAAGTCAGCTTTTTGTTTTATTTTGGTGTGGTGGTAGTGGTGGTGGTGGTGGTTATGTGTGTGTTTCAGTATCTCCAATGAAATCAGGACACTGAACATATCCTTCCATTTCAAAAGGCAAGCTGAGAGGTGGGATTTTTCAAATTTGCTCTCTCTGACTGAGCAGCAGTCTTTTACCATCCACATTGCTGCCTTTATGCTTCCCTGGACTGATAGAATGTCAGACCTGTCAACTTTCCAAAACTGGCAAGACAAAAGCCAGTATTCTGAGAATGCTTTTGTAAAAGTTGAGGTACTGATGTGAAGCTGGGCTGAAGCTGAGATAATGGGATCTCTTTCTAGTCATATTGCATTGCCTCATGGGCAGGGTCTTTCATGACCAGGTATACTCAATTGCCTTACTGACTTTGTTGAATCTGATTTCATATTCTTCTAAAAGTATAGAACTCTTTTAATTCCTCTCTTATTTTCCTTTTTTTTTAAATTCTATTTTATGTGTATGAGTGTACTGCCTACATGTATGTAACTGCACCCATGTTATGCAATGCCTGTAGAGGTCAGAAGAGGGCATCGGATTCCCTGGAACTGTAGTTACAGAAGGTTGTTAGCCATGTGGGTGCTAGGAATTGAATTAGAGTCTTCTGCAAGACCAACAAGTGCTCGTAACTGATGAGTCATCTTTTCAGTGCCCAGTCTCTTATTTTTCATAATGAGAATCTATACATGAATTATATCTGAAACAGTGTTTGTGGGGGGAAAAAAACCTAGGCTTCTTAATCTACCACCTTGCTGATGCCATTCCTTTTCTGTAGATACTAAATTTAATAAACACATAATATTCTTCTCATGTAACTTATCAGGCTGTGGCACTTATAACTGTTTCAGGGAAACAAACTGCAAATTATCTGTTTGTTGAAACTATACTCTGAAAAAAGATTGGTTTTCTTTCAGTAAATATTTAAGTATCAGATTGTATATAACAACAACTGGATTTGTCTCATGCTGCCACAGTTCAGTAATTCATGCTTTAGAGTAGTTTATGTAGCAATGAATTATCTAGCACTTGAAATTAAGCAAAATTTCCATGCAAAGCTACCTAGTTCTAGTGCTTTTGGATAGGAACAAGAATTTAATTACAGTATCATTTTCTTTTTTTTACTTTACAAGTGAAAATTTATTCTAAAAATGTTACGTGTAAATATTCTGCTCTTTAATATTTTTATTCAGTTTATTAATTGAATTTTTGTATATTTCATACAGAACATCTCAATTAATCTTAATCACTCTTTAGATGTCCTTCCTCATTGGCACCCTCTCATAGGGCCCCTCTCTTGGAATTCATATACTCTCTGATTTATGTTAAGGCCAAGTGTGTCAAGTTAGTGTTCTCAGACATTCCTCAGTGCAAGCAAGTTCATGCAAGAAGGCCTACTCAACCTCTCCAGAGTCCCTCGTTTTAACAAGATCAGCTCTTCCTCACCCAACAGTACTCAGTTGCCAATATTTCTTCAGCAAAGATTGAATTCTGCTGCCTATTTCCCCAGTTTTATGCTGGGTATTTGTCTGCTTGAGTTTTCATGGATCTTGTGCAGGCCAACACTATTGCCTTAGGTTCATGAGCACAGGGTCTCAGGAGCTTGTAGGATTCAATTTCCATATGGTCATGCACTGCCTCCCTGGCTCTTACAATCTTTCTTCCCACTCTTCCACAATGGTCCCTGAGCCATGGGTGAGTGAAACTTAATATAGGAGTCCTGTCCAGGGACCCATACTCAGAAGACTCCTAATCTCCATGCTTTAGCCATTTGTGACCTTTTGTGTTCCTCACCTTCTGCTGCATAATGACAGCTGAGAGATTCATTAATTTCCTCTTTACCCCTTGTTCTATGTTGTGTGAGACTTAGGTGTAGACATTGTATTGTAGATGTAACACTTAGGCTTGGGCAATTCAAAGACATGTCTGTGTGACCAGTTGTGGTACTCTGTAGTAGTCTGTGTCTGGTTCAAAAGAAGCTTTTTGATGAGTGGTGACAGGGATACTTGACTGTAAATATAAGGATACCTATTTTGCACTTAGTAAGAAATTACAATAGTCTAGGGATGTGAGACCCTTGGTGATTTCTCTAAGATCTGTGACCTTTCAGTCATGTGTATTTGGCTATGATTTCAGTGCCACACATGAATTTCTTTCCATTTCTTACCATTGAGTGGTATTTTAATCCAATTAGGTAGCAATTGATTGTCCCAAGAAAAAAGTGCCACTACTGCACTACTGCACCAGCGCTGTATGCTGTGCCAGTCATTGATGTGGTTATTTGGTCATGAAACTGGTGTTGGGCCATCAACTGACGTTCTCCCTTGGCAGTTTGCATAGTGCTCTGCAGAGCTGTGAAAGCTAGCTTTCATGGGAAGCGGCTTCCAGATCAGGTGCAGCTCCATTGCTTCAAATCCTGCGTCTGAAGTATGTCCTGTCTTCAGCAATGGGGTTTTATTTTCATGTTCTGGGAGGCTATCAAGGGCTGTGGGAATAGCCTGTGTAATTTTGGGAGCCTTGTGGACCACTCTGGCCAACAACTACAAGGAAGGTTTTTCCTTTCTGGCACTGTTTCTTGTGTAGCCTTCAGCTATGTACATAGACTCATGTTGAGATATTGTATGTGTAATTTAATATGAGATTATTAGACTAGTATGATTGCCTCTGGTGTTTTATACTAGCTAGGCATTATTTATCTCTTCTCTCTCTCTCTCTCTCTGTCTCCCTATCTAACCCTCCCTCCATGCCTTCCCCATTTAAAGTGTCCCCATTTTGCCCATTTCTCCCTTGATAATACCACTCTCCTATGGTCTCATCTCTCTTGAGCGCCTTTTTTATCCCCATAGTTTCTTTTATAACCCTCCCTCCTCACTCCCATTTAATGTCCCCCTTTTATCTATTTCTCCCATTAGTAATACCTGTCTCCTACTATTCTTCTCTCTTAGGTTCATTCTTTCCCTTTATCTCCCTGATTCCTTTCCATTTTCCTGATTACTGCAGTTACATCAGGATACATATTCGCATAAAAGGATTTGGTGCTAGGATCCACAAATGTGGGCAAACATACATTGCTTTTCTGAGATTCAAAAATCTCACTGTAGTGATTTTTCAGTGTTTGGTCAGGTTTATTCTGTGATACATTTTTTTGAGGCTCTTGTGAATGGGAAGGTTTCCATGTACTCCTGCTCCAGTTGCTTGTTATTGGCATATAGAAAGGTTACTGATTTTTGTAAATTAATTTTATAACCTTCCATTTTACTGAAGGTATTAGTCATTTCTAGGAATCTTCTGGTGGAATTTTTTTGGCATCTCTCAGATATAATATCATATTATCTGCAAAAAGGGGTAATTTGACCTCATCTTTTCTAGTTAATACTCCTTTAATTTCCTTCTCCTGCTTTGTTGCTCTAGCAAGAGTTTCAAGCACTTTATTAAAAAGGAGTACAGATATTGGACAGTCTTGTTGGGTTCCTCATTTTAAGGAAAAGCTTCCATTTTTCTCCTTTTAGGATAATGTTGGCTGTGGGCTTGTTATATATAGCTTTAATTATGTTGAGGTATGTTCTCTCCAGTCCAGTTCACTTTAGACTTTTAACATAAATGCATGTTGAATTTTATCAAAGGCATTTTCTGCATCTATTGAGATTACCATATGACTTTTGTCTTTGAGTTCATTCATATGATTTATGACATTTACTGACTTACCTATACTAAAGTATCCCTTCATCTTTGGAATAAAGTTGACTTGATCATGGTGGATGATCTTTTTGATGTGTACCTGCATGTGGTTTGCAAGTATTTCATTGAGAATTTTTGCATATATGTTCATTAAGGATATGGGTTCACATTTTTTTGGTTGTATTTTTACCTGGTTTGGGTATTTAAGTGATGCTGGCTTTATAGAAGAAATCTGAGAGTTCTCCCCCTGTTTATATCTTTTTGAGTAATTTAAATAATACTGGTTGTAGATCTTTAAATGTATGGTAGAATTCTGCTGTGAATCCATCTTCATCTGGGCCTCAGACTTTTTTTAGTGGTTGGTTCTGTATTACTGTTTCAACTTCCCTACTTGTTATGGGTCCATTTAAGCTGCTGATCTCTTTTTGGTTTAGCTTTGGTGATTCCTATGATTTTAGATATACATCCATTCTTTTAAGTTTTCAAATTTAATACAGTATAGTTTTAAAGTATTCTCTTATAATGTTCTGGATCTTTTTGTTGTCTTTTGTGATGTTTCCCCTTTCATCTCTAATTTTATTGGTTTGGAGATACTCTTTCTGTCCTTTGGTTAACTGGGATAAGGGTCAGTCTATCTTGTGTATCTTTTCAAGGAACCAGCTCTTGGATCAATTTATTTCTTGTATTATTTTCTTTGTTTCTATTCCATTAATTTTTGCTATGATTTTTTTTATTTATTCTTGTCTTCTGGTTTTAGGTTTCATTTATTTTGCCTTTTCATGATTCTCAAGTTGCAATTTTAAGTTATTTACATGTGCTCTTTCTGATTTTAATCTAGACACATAGAGATATAAACTTCCCTCTTAGGACTGCTTTGAAAGTATCCCAGAAGTTTTGTTGTATTGTATTGCATTGTCCTTTTGTTTAAGTCCAGGAATCCTTTATTTCTTTCTCAATTTCTCCTTTGACTCTTTCATCATTCAGGAGTATGTTGCTTAATCCATGAGTTCATGTAGTTACTATGCTTTCTTACAGTGTTGATTTTAAGCTTTATTGCATTGCAGTCTGCTAGAACACATGGAATTATTTCAGTTTTTTGTATTTGTTGAGGTTTGTTTTGTGCTCTAGCATGTGAGCAATTGTGGAGAAAGTTCCATGCTGTGCTGAATAAAATGTATATTCTGGTGCTTGGGTGGGATAATCTGTCGATGTTTGTTAAGGCCATTTGATGTATGGTATTGTTTATTTGTTTTATGTTGTATTCAAAGAAATGTATGTTGATTATAAGTCTACAATTAGAACTAACTCAAAGCCTATTTTTAATCTTTATATGTCTTGTCTGCTTCCTTTTGTTTTTTCCCTTTCCTAGTTTTGTTTGTTTCAGATCAGACTCATAGATTTTAATATATAATTTTATTGATGTGTTGTTATAATTTATTTATGATAATTATTTCAATTATTTTTATATATCTTCAAATGTAGTATCTCAATATTATTAAAGTTTGTTTAATGTTGAACTGTACTTTATATTTGCCCTGTTTTTCAATAGAGTTTTACATTTTTAAGTAGAGACTAATTTTTTTCTTCTGGATTTTTAATTATTGTGCTACTCTCCAATTAAAAACAAAATTACACTGCCTTTGGTTCTGTCAACTTTGGATATTTTGTTTTCTAGGGTCATTTAAGGTCTCTAAGTGAAGATATAAGTGAGGATATAATTGAGTAGTAGTGTGTGTTCAGCTAGTGCTGACTAACCATCTGACCTGTCTGTGAGCAGGCCTGAATTTTCTCCTCTTTCAGTTAGTTTTAACTCTCACTCATATCATGAGATTATATATATATATATATGTATATATATATATATATACATATATATATAATAACGAAATGCACTGCTGTAGCAGATGGAATTCTGGGATCTGTACGCATCTAATTTACTCATGTGGTTTTAAGAGCTCAAGACTAACCTCCTGAATTTATCATTTCTCCTGCCCAATTTTAGGGTTCAATGACTATAACATCAATTTTTGAAAGGCCAATTTGTTAAATGCTCAGCCCAAATGAAACATCTTTATTACTCTCTCCAACATTCACATAACATCATGGAGGAGGATAGAAAGACTATAATAGCCAGAGGGAAGAAGAGAGAAAATGCTGTCTTCCAGACATGATGTGGCCTTGCACTCACTAACAACAGTTGTAATGATCTGCATAAAATCTGCACATGATTAAGCCTCACCCACTGGTGAGGGTGCTCTTATGAGCTCATAAGGTGCCACCACTCCCTGAGGTCTATTGTCAGTTAAGGGTTGCTGGAGGAGCATACAAAATTTAAGAAGAGCTCATGAATGTGATAGGAAGTGGGGTGTGGGACAGGGGAAGAGTAGGAGTGGGGAGAGGGAGAGGTAGGAATGATGATGTAAATATAGTACTCGTGTGAAACTCTGAAAAAAAAGAGAAAATTTGAATTAAAAAAAGAAAAAAATAAATAAAACAAAAAGGCCCACCAGTGACACTTTCTTTAAAAGGAAAAATATGATAACTTATGATTTTAAGAAATCTCTGAATGCCTTAGGCTAAACTCTCAACATCATCATATATGGGGCAGCCTGGTCTTTGTGCAACTTTCTTTCCAACCTCTGACACACAAAAAATCTGAGAAATTACATAAATACTTGCCACTTCTCCTTACCAGATTCAATTTGTATTATACAGCTCATAAAGTGAATTGGTATGTTTTCTAAAGAATATCCAGATAATCAAGATTCCTAAGAAATATGATAGAGGGCTGAAATAATAGTTTTGAGGAAAAACTGCCAAGTTTTAACTCTGTCCATTATTATAAAAATAAATTGCTTTTGATCTCCTCTGCTGATACATATTGAGAGGTTTTCAACATAGCAATAACTGCATAATCAATCCATTAGTTGTGCTGTTCTGCACTAAGTTACCAATAGCAATGTCACTGTGATTGAAGCTATTACTTGCCTATTTTTACAATAATTTTTCTATTACTAACTTTAATCCATCTTTTTTTGCAGAATCTACACAATGGAATAAAATAGGGATATATTAGTGACTACTTCAATTTTATCTCTGTATTATTCAAGTCTAGCTATTCTCATCTTTGCAGCTCCTTCAAAGATGTATCGTTTTTCCTGATAACAATAGGAGATGGAGACAGTTTCTGGAGACAGTTACATTCTCTGAACCTTCTGTGCCTCTAAATATAATGCTGGGAAACTAATATGAGTATTAATCCAAATACTAAGAATATGTGTCCAAACTATACATTTAAAAACTAATTTTATTGTGTATAAATGGATCTACTGGGAGCCTCGTCTTGGGGCAAAACTTGATTTATCACCTGGTTTTAGTTCCATACAACTTACCACTAACTGGAGGACCACAATACTTTTTGGATTTACCATTATTATGCCTGCTCTTGCCCTAAAAAATAGCTAATTGCCCTAAAAATAGTTTCTTCTACAAGTTATTAATAATATTTCAATAATTACAACATGTACTTATGAGGGAATTTCAGAATCTTTCTTCAAGGGAAAATCAATCTTTGAACTGACATTATCTGGAAGCTTGATGAGATACTGTGATTTTTTTCATGTTGGTGGAAAGAGCTAAACTACTCTGAATTTTTTTCCGATTATGCAAATCAAACAAAATCCCAGTCAGGGGGTTTTTGTTCCTAGATACAGCATGATGAACTAGCTAGGACCAGCAATTCGAGCACTGCCACTCCAGACTTATTGCTTGTTACAGTCATTTATGTGCATACTGCCAGATGGTTCAATATTGCCACCTGGCCTCTCCCAATCTATGATATTTAATCATAGATATTATAGAGACTGGCTCTTTGCCATCATCTCCTACTACCAACAAAAGCCCAAGGAGAATGGCCACAACCCTGCTTTGCAAACATGCTACTTGCCTTTCCAGAGTATTCCTTACTAGGCTAAATAGAAACAGTATCCTTAAAGTCCCCTGAGGAGCAGTCAAGAAGCAACTTACTTGAACAGAGAATATATTCATTTTACTACTCTTAATACCCAAGTCTTCTGATTTTTTCTTTAATCCTGTACCAAAAGGTATGGTTATTATCTCTCATTACTGTAATACTATTTCCTAATAATGGCTCTGGTTAGCAGATGAGATGATGGAAGCAATGCAGTTGGTTTCCTTATAAACTGTTTTTGAGTCTAATTTTAGTATAATTGTATAACGTGTCCTGAGATGCACATATTAAGAGTTCCATTTTTTTAACAGACAGTATCTCATTATGAAACCTGGGCTGGCCTAGAACTCGCTATGTAGAACAGGCTGTCTTCAAACTCACAGAAATCTCTTGAGTGCTGCGATTAAAGGCATGTACCAGCACAGTGTCCTTAAGAGTTCCTTTAAATATATCTATTTTTAAAATTAACTTTTAAATTTGATTTTATGTGTCTGAATGTTTTGCTTGCATGTATATAAGTGCACTGATGTCATGCTGTGCCCATGGAGGCCAGAAGAGGGTATCACATCACCTGGAATGGGAGTTACGGATCATTGTTAGCCACCATGTGGGTGCTGGGAACCAAACCAAGGTCCTCTGAAAGAGTGACTAGCGTCACCAAAGGAAATAGCTTATACCTGCATCATTATAATTATCAGTATCCCATATCTACTAAGCAACACAAATACTTGATCTTTTACTGTCTTACCTTTCTATCAGTCCTTTATCCTAATTAGTCACAGGAAAATGTTCAACTAATTGTAATGTTATTATAAGACAGGGTTTAATACCATTCCAACTTGGTATCTTCAATAGGTTCTTTGATTTTGAAAAAGATAATCGAATTCTTTAAAAAAAATCCCATCCCCTTGTCTAAATCTAAGTCAGCAAACTTTTTATTTAAAGGGCCACATAGTAAATATTGTAGACATTGAAAACCATGCAGTTTGTTTTACAGATGCTTAGCTTTATTCTTTAGGCAAGAAACCACAGACATTGTGATTTGTTATTATTTGAACCTCTGTAAAAACAAGCCAGAGGCAAGGCTCACATGCTTAAGTTTCATGAAAAATATATTTTCTGGATTATAATACTAAGGAAAAGTGAAATAAAAGCAAGATGATTCAATATTATGCTAATCATTACTTCAGGGGGAGAACCAGAAAAGATATCCACAATAATTTAGCAGGTGTTTCATCAGTATGGACTTGTAGCATGTCTCTAAATTATGACTCAGAAGAACCCAGTCAAAGGGGGGTAGGGTGAAGAATTGATTTATTGTCTCTTATCTGACATTGGTTAAAAATTTCTCTATGGGAAGTTCACATCTTTTCACTATAGAGTTCTGTCATTTGACTCCTTTGGCAATTGTTTGGGAAACCATATGGTATACCTTATGTTGTGGCATACCTTCTGAATCCAGTTAATAAGAGTATTCAGAGATGCTGGATAAGGTTAGTAGTACTGTAAGAACTTGCCAAACCTGAACTGAAACAAACAGCAACACATCTGGGAGACAAATAAAGCTGGGAGAATCCAAAAAGATGCAATCATCACTATATCCTATACTGGAATCTCTCAATGCAAGAGTGCCCTTTTCTATTTGAGAAACTGATGGGCAGTATCCTTAGAAATAATACCTTGGAGGAAAGATGGTCTATTTTTTACTCTATGATACTATCTTGCTTTGGTAGAACCCTAATGTCACTACTTTTTAAAAATATATATTTTATTGAGTTTTCCTGTGTTTCATATAATAGATCTGAATCAAATTTAGACTTCCCTTCCCTCATCTGTGCTCCCCCAATGCCCACAACTGGACTCAGGGATTCTGTCATACATAGTAAGGCCTATTGGGTCAAGCTTTTGTACCCAGATGTCCCTCTGTGCAAGTTTAACTGGAGTCTAGTCAACCTATCTAGAGTCACTTTCTTAAAGAAGATCTACTCTCTCTCACCACATAGTAATCAGTTGCAAATAGTTCCTTGGATGAGGTTGGGTCCTGTTGCCCATTTCTCCAGTTTCATGCTGGGTTTTTGTCTGACTGAGTCACCATGAGTCTTGTGCATGCTGTCACCATTATTGCAAGTTCATATGAGCAACTTTTTACTTAGCAGTCTATGGTTCTCTAAAATTGACCTGGGGCACAATACAGACCTCAACAAATACAAAAAATTGAAATAATTCCACACAAAAAGAAGCCCTAGTAACTACATGAACTCATGGAAAGTAAACAACACATACCAGAATAATGAATGGATCAAAGAAGAAATTAAGAAAGAAATAAAAGTACTCCTGGAACTAAATGAAAAGGATAATACAACACAATAAAACATATGGGACACTTTAAAAGCAGTCCTAAGGGGGACGTTTACTATTCTAAGTTCCTACATTAAAAAATCAGAAAGAGCATATATAAATGACTTAACAGTATAACTCAAGGATCTGGCAAGGCAAGAACAACCAAACCCAAACCTAGTAGAAGAGAAGAAAATAGAAAATCAGAGCGGAAATTAATGAAATAGAAACAAAGAAACACTATATAAAGATGAATCTAAGAGCTGAGTCTTTGAAAAGTTAAACATCGCCCAGTTAACCAAAAGAAAGAAAGCAAATTCAAATGAACAAAATCAGAGATGAAAGGGGAAACATCACAACTGACACCAAAAACATCTTAACATTATAACGGAATATTTTAAAAACTGATACTGTATTAAATTTCAAAAATCTACGAGGAATGTATGAATTTCAAAATTAATGGAAACCACCAAAGTTAAAGCAAGAAGAGATCAACAGCTTAAACAGACCCATAACAAATAAGGAAATTGTATCACTCGAATACCAAACCAGGTAAAGATGCAAAAAAGAAAACTACAGGCCCATATCTTTAATGAACACAGATACAAAGAATACAAACAAAATATCTGCAAATGACATACAGACACACATCAAAAAGATCATCCACCATGGTCAAGTTTTATTCCAGAGATGCAGGAATGGTTCGATGTGTAAGTCAACAAATGTAAAAAGTCACATTAATGGACTTAAAGAAAATCACATGGTCATTTCAATAGATGTAGAATAGGCCTTTGGCCCTTTGACAAAATCCAGCATGTATTCATTTAAAAAGTCCTAGAGGGAATTGAACTGGAGGAAGCATGCCTCAGCTTAATTAAAGGTATATACAATAAATCCACATCCAGCATCATTCCTAATAGAGAAAAACTGGAGGCATTCCCAATAAATTCAGAACCAGACAAGGCTGTCCATTATCTCCACTACTTTTCTTTACAGTGCTTGAAAGTCTTGCAAGAGCAATAGGACAAGAGAAGGAAATTAAAGGAGTACTAAATTTGGAAAAGAAGAGGTCAAATTATCACTATTTTCAGGTAATATGATGGTATACATAAGAGATTCCAAAACCTCTGCTAGAAATGATCAATACTTTCAGCAAAGTATCAGGTTGCAATTGGAGAAAGTATTCATGGAAACTCCTCCCATTCACAATAGCCTCAAAAATATCCAGGAATAAACTTCTTTTCTTTTTTGACTTCATCATCAAGCCTTGAAGGGAGGTTTACCCTTCCAAGTTGCATTTATCATGAAAATGTAAAAATGTTTAAGAAAATCTATTAGAATTTTTCAGCAAAGTACCAAAGAATGCTTATTTTGATACATGTAGAAAGTCATTTAATGAAATTCATTATCATTTATATTTAATACTCTTGGAATATTAGAAACCCATGGAAATATTTTTGTTGCTTTTCTGTTACAAAATCTAAGGTCTCACCCTGTTAGGTAAATCCCCAAGCCCAGGAGGAAATCATTTCTAGTAAAAACTGTGCTAGTTCTTGGCCAACAAAAAATAAGAGACATATAATCATCAATACTGGAAAGGAAAAAAAAAACCAAAGTTATCTACATTTGTCATATTTTCATAAGTGGGATATAGCAGAGAATCTAAGCACATATTTTTTTAAAACAATGATGTACCTAGATTTGAAAAACATAACGGTATTTTATATGCTAAAAATCAACTATTATAAAGCTGATTTAGAAAAATGAAATGAGGGGCTAGCAAGATAGCTCAGCTGGGTAAAATCATTCGCTGTTGAGTCCAGTGACCTGAGTTTGATCCGAAGAACCCACATAGTGGAAGGAGAAAAACCAACTCCACAAAGTTTTCCTTCAACTTCTGCACACATCCACATGTCCACAACAGGTACATTTATACAGGCAGAGGCACAGGCACAGACACAGACACAGACATAAATTACACACACACACACACACACAAACACACTCTCTTTCTAAATAAATAAATGTTTAAAAAGATAGTTAAGTCATAACAGCCATAAATCTATAATATTTATAGACTTAAGCTACCAAAAGATATATAAGACTCATGAAAAATATTATAACATTATATAAAAACATATAGGAAAATAAAACAATACATCAAGCTCATAGATGAAACAAACAAACCTATGTTTAAATTTTCTTGAGATTATATAAACAGAATCCCTGGAAATTATATGAAATGTAAAAAGCTGATTCTAAACTTCAAATAGTAAAATAAAGGGTCAGAAATAGCTGAAGTGATTGAGAAGGGGATCAGCTTATCATTTGTTCAAACATCTTGAAAGTTGCTATAACTAATAAACATGCCTTACTACAATAATAAATAAACAACAGAGGAGAAATCTCAGACTTTCTCAAATATGGCAATTTGACACATGAGTGAAAAATCTTGCAAATCAGTGAGAAACTAGATCTAAAACGTGGATTAATTACATTTATAAAATAAAAATATATACCTATATCAAATTAACATAAAATAAATTATACATAAATTAAATTGCAACATGTAGATCTTTAAAATTAACAGAAAAAGTAGGGTTATATTTTTTATCAAAAAGGGAAAGACAGTTGGGCATGACACCTTTAATCTCAGCACTCTAGAGACAGAGGCAGGTGGATCTCTGCAAGATCAAGGCTAACCTGGCCTACATAGCAAGTTTCAGGCCAGTTGGAGCTACAGGGAGACCCTGTCTCAGAAGACAAAACAAAACAAAAGAACAAAGAAGGAAACAAAAAGAATCACATAAAATGACTGAAAACATTGAATATAGAAAAACCAAAACCTTATATATGTAACAAAAGATAGAAAAGCTGAAAAACTGGCCCATAAGAAGTTAAGAGATTTTTTCTGAGTTATAACCTAATTATAAAGCCACAATTCAAACAATTCAGAATGGCATTCTAGCATCAATGTTCATTTATTTTGCATTCCTTTTTATTTGTCAATACACAATTATCACACACTATTCTTTCATAAAATTTGGATAACAAACAAAACAGAAATAACTTTTACCAGTTTTCCCAATTCAATCTCTTGTTTCCTCTCCAGATTTGTATTATCTTTTTAGGCTGTTCTTCTTGGGCATGCAGTACATAATACTAATAGAAATGCACCATTCAAGTGCTTCTACACTTTATTGTTCTGCAAATGTCCTTTAGAAATGTGCCTTAAAGAACGTTCCACCATGAGTATATCGGTATTCATTTATTCAACCTTCTAGAAATTAATAGACATTTAAGCTGCTTTAATATTTTGTTCCTTATTTCACATAACTACTATAAATATCTGAAATAGATTATCTAGGTAATAATTAAAAACATGTGTTTTAAATGTCTATGATACTGTTTCCCATTGTGGTGTGTGTATATGTGTGTGTGTGTGCGTGTGTGTATTCTATTCCAATACTTTTACTGATATTTTAATTTTTAGTATTTTGCCAGTGATTGGAAAATGATACACTGCATTTTCCCAATTACCAGTAAGGATGTTTCTTCCTCATTTTCAAATCTGCTCTATAGAGTAAAATTATACCTTCAAACCTTCAATTCTTTTTTAAAAGATTTATTGATTGATTGATTTGAGTGTGTGCATGTGTGTTGCATGCACACACATGCAGATGCCTATGGAGGTCAGAAGAGGGTGTTGGTTCCCCTAGAGCTACAGTTACAAGCTGCTGTGAGCCCATCTGACATGGGCTCTGGGAACCAAACTCCAGTCCTCTGCAAGAGCAAAGAAAATGGTCTAACCATTGAGATATCTCTTCAACCCCCAAAGAGGATTTTATTGTTTTTTAAAGTATTTTTTAAGATTACATCTCTCATTCTTACTCATTTCCTTCATGTGCATGTTTGTGCATGCAAATACAGGGCATAAGACACATGAAGAGATCAGAAGACAAATGGGGACTCAGCACTGGTTCTATCTTTCCACAATGTGGATCCTGGGCATCTAACTCAGGTTGCTTTCACTTAGGTTCAGGTTCCTTTAATGTTGAGCCATCTCACATGCCTACCTTCATTCCTCATACCTTCTTTTCTACTATACTTAGAATCATATTTCTGTATACTTATTTATTTATATTGTTAATGTTTGTATTTCCTGATTTGTTAACTGGATGTTTTCTATTAATTTCAAAAGACTAGGATTTAATACAAGTTCTTTATATTCTGTACATTTATTATTTATTTGTTACAAATAGAAAATAATATCTCCAACTTTCTTACTTGTCTCTCTTGATATGGCATATTTCTTAGCTTTAGATTTTACGATATGTATGAGTGTATCTCTAACTCTATAGTAACAATCTATATACTGTAAGTTTCTCCAAATAATTAGCATTTTATTTATTCTTTATTTATTCTTGTTTTTCAAACTGGATAGTCAATTGTCCAATGCTATTTATGCAACAAGTTAATCATGTCCTAATGTATCTTCTCTAAAATATATAATATTTATCCAAATGCCTGAATATCTACCAAAATACCATTTGTCTTCTTCTTCTTTACACTTCTGCAAAATCATATTGTATATCTTTTTTAAAAATGTCTTGGCTATTCTTAAACATTTTTTCTGGGAAATTTTGACATAATCTTGTGCATTCTTCAATAATAAATAAATTCTGACAACTCCTGGCTGGAATTACATGAATTTATGGATCAATTTAGAGACGTCTAATGTTGCTTTATCAGGTGGACTTGCCTTCCAAATTCAGTTTTAGTTAGACAGTCTAGTAACTGAGTTCTTATCTATCAAGAGTAAATAAGAACCAAATCTACAAATGTATTATTTTTTCTGAATAGTAACTAGTAAAAGTATATATTTGACAAGAGATTAATAATATTTTAAAATATTTTCTCTATTATTATTATGTATGAATGCATTGCCTGCATGTGTGTAAGTGCATCTGTGTCATGCAATGCCTGTGGAGTTCAGAAGAGGGTGTCAGATTCCCTGGAGCTGGAGTTACGGATGGTGTTTAGGCACCATGTGAGTTCTGGGAATCGAGCCTGTGTCTTCTGCAAGAGTAATAGGTGCTCTTAATTGCTAAGCCATCTCTCCAGCCCCAAGATTCACAATAATAGTTTAAATATTGTCATGTTATCAACTGTTTCAAAAGCAAAAGCAAATTATGAAATAATCAAGATGAATAAGGAATATTTTTCTAATCTCATAATGTGTTAATTACTTTTACATAGCTGTGTCTAAAATATCTGGGAGACCAATTAATGGGAGAAAAGATTTATTATGGCTCAGTTTCAGAAGATTTAATCCATTATAGTCCAGGGAATAAGGCAGAAAAAAGCAGTGCATGTCATCGTGGGCCAGAAAGCACAAACAGTGCATATAGTAAAAGACTAGGGGAAAAATAGCACCAAGAACACCCCTCCTCCAGTGGTCTACTTCCTCTATCTAGGCTCAGTCATCCCTTTTCCACCTTCTAATAATGCCACCATATTAAGAGACTTCATGTCAGAGCCCTTACTACCTAAATGTCCCTAGAAATTCCATCACAGACACACCCAGAGATATGCTTCACTTATTTCTTAGGCATTTTTAAATACAATTAAGTTGATAAGTAAATTTAACCATCACAGAAATACTTTCTATCTTAGTACATATTTATAAAATCAATAATTTCTTATTTATGTCAAATATCGATCACTTATCAATACCAAAACTAAGTAACAGAGACATGATTAATAATGTAAGTAATCATAATATTAGATTCAATCATAGAATATTTCAAAATAAAAGTTGCTCTCTGTTACCTTCTCAGGATCCCAGAATTATCTAATTTAGCAATGAGGCAAAACTTAACCTTAGAGCATTCAGAGCATGAGTCCTTCATTTACTTGCTCCTTTATAATTTCAACAAATATTAGTTAGACACCACTGAATGCTACAAACTGAGCTAGATATTACATATCAAATAATAGTTTGAACTATCTTTTACTAAGAATAAGGAGAATAAGAGCAAGAATAGTGGCAGCCTACTCACCTTCCCTTCATCTCTTGGGCTATCACTTAAATGTACAACTGGACCTGGGTGAGTCTTGGTGGATCTGTTAAACCAATTATGAACAATAATTAAAATGTAAACATCAGAAAATGACAGAAATTAAGATTATACTGGAATAAACCCCCAATATTGTGGAGTTATACCTCAGATTCACTTGAAATTTTGATTATCTTTATAAACTAACTTTCTTAAGTAAATGTAACAGAGAAGTCTGATTTTAAAAAAATTGATGTATATGAAGTTTTTGATGTTTTAAAAATAAGATTTGATAACAAAGTTCTGCCAAAAAAGAGAACTTTGCATTATATATCTGGCTAGCTAGTGTAATCAATGATAAATAACTATGTATCTAACAGTATTCTATAAAAAGGACCTTGTCAATCTGACTTTAAATGTACTCTATTGATTATCTGGAATGTTTTCTTTATGATATCTAATTTAATTATTGAATTGAGTATATCATGGTTAAATACAATATCTTCTGACATGTCCAGAGAATTATTTCTAAATTTTCCACAGTCCTTTTCATGATATAGTTGTGCTTGGTTAATCCTACTGTGACTGAACTGATTGAGTTCTACTTCATCCTCACGCACACATGAAATCCATGAAGTTTCTGTACAAAACAATAAGGACTATTCAAGTCTTAGGAACTATTTCAAATAAGAGAAAAGTAATAATGAAGAAATTCTAGGCTCCCCTTATACTAACTTCCTGAGAGTGAAGAAAAGGAATATATATTATATGCCTGTGATATTGTTGGATCTTATGAATAGGTCCATCCCATTCATAGCTATACTTCCTCATCTAACACTGTCTCCATGGACCTTACAAATATCTATGAGGGTTAAAAATTTTATACATATAATAATTTAATGGCAAAACATAACACATATTCAATAGTATGCATTGTGATTGTTATGACAGGTAAAAATCAAAATTGTTATTTGTATTCTATAATACATTCATGAGGAAAAGAAACTAAACAGGGTTACAAAGGAAAATTTATAGGACTTTTGTAGTTCTTTATATGTTCATACCGTGTGTAACATAGTACTTATACAGAAGTGTAGTATTCTAAGGTATAAATGATTCTTAATTCCAAATTTTTCAAATTGGCTTAAAAGACCTTTCATATTATATGCCTTGATATCCACCCTAGCTTTATCTTTTTCTATCTTCTCCCCTAGCCATTCCAAACAGGAAAAAACTACTTACAGTTTCTAGGCATGAAAATTCTCTCACATCTCATCCTTTAAATAATGTTCCCTCTGCCTGAGTAGTGTTGCCTGCATCCTGATTCTTTATTCATCTAACTGAATTCATTCAGAGTTTGAATAGACATACTTCTCTGAGGCTCCATGTCTTTATTAGTTTCTTTCTTACAGATTATCACATTATATTTTCAATAATTCTCAGTTACTTTTTATGTAACTGTATCTTCTCAAATAATAGTGCTTGAGTGATAATTTGTTTGAATGATAGTTTAACAGAAACCTCAACCTATCACTTAATTCTGATTTTCATGACCAAATTTTAATCATATGTAGAAAGAAAATGTTGAACTTTTATAAATGCTAATACTGAAGTTGGAGGCAGTAGTGATGAGCACTTGATGTTCTTGCAGAGGACCCAAGTTTGGTTCTCAGCATCCACGTGGTGGTCACAACCATCCATAATTCCATTTTCAGAGGGTCTAATACCCTCTTCTGGCCTGAATAGGCACTGGGAAGTCACGTGATACACATACATATATGCAGACAAAGCACTCATACACATAAAATAAAAATAAATTCACTTGCTTTTTATAAAACAAAACATGCTGGATGTGATGGCACACACCTTTAAACCCAACACTTGGGAGGCAGAGACAGGTGTATTTCTATGAGATTGAGGCCAGTCTAGCTTGTTCAGAGCAGTTGGGGCTACAGGGCTACAGGGAGACCCTGTTTCAAAATGACCAAAAATAAATAAATAAATAAAAAGAAAGCATGCTAATGTTGCTATTTACATACTATATCCTAGAATAAATATTTCCCACATAAATAGTTTTAAATCTAATTTTATCAAAATCTCCTCCTTTCCATCAGTTTTTAACAGAGCCTCATTATGTAGTGTTGGAACTTGCTATGTACAACAGACTGACCTTGACCTTGCAGTGATTCTCCTGCCTCTGTCTCTCAAGTGCTGGAATTACAGATGTGTACCACCATACCTTGCCCATAAGTGTTTTTAATGGCAGTTTAATTCTATACTACTAGTTTACAGGGTGTTCTGCAAATATCATTGTTTCTATAGAAAAAAAGTGTTCCTGATGCCAAATAATCACAATATAATTCAATATATACCTTTTTGAAACACAAACTATTTACAGTTTGTGGAATTAATTACAATTACAATAAGGATAATTCACTGAAAATAGAAATGCACTTTAAAATGCTGAATGGGGACTGTAGTGATGGCTCAGTGGTTAAGAACACTGGCTGTTCTTTCAGGGTACCTGGATTCAATTCCCAGCACCCACATGTGGCAAATAACCATCTGAAACTCAAGTTCCAGGAGATTCAACAACCTTTTCTGGCCTCAGTGGACACAGCCCACCCATCGTACAGATACATACATGAAGGCAAAACACTCATAAACATAAAGTAAAGATAAAAGGTAATATTGAATAAAAATTATTTTATTAAAATAAAAAGATACCTTTTAGTTTGATTTTTTTTGAGACAAGCTCTTATTATGTATCTCAGGCTGGTCTGGAATTTGAGATTTCCTGCCTTCACTTATGTACTCTGGTTATAGGACTGTGTCACCATACTTGGGTTCAAATGTCTTTTTAAAAATATTTTATTTATTATTTTATGTGTAAGAGTGTACTGTCTGCATGAGTGTTAGTGTACCCATATGGTACAATGCTTGCAGAGGTCAGAAGAAAGCATTGAATCTTGGAACTGGAGTTATGAATGGTTGTTAGCCACTATGTGGGTGCTTGAAACCCAGGTACTGTGCAAGAGCAGTCAGTGCTTTTAACCACTGAGCTATCCCTCCAGTCCCTCAAATATCTTTTAAAGATAATTCTTTTTTATAACACTGAGAAAATATTTTATAAAAATCAATACTTTAAGCCATACAGATGCTTATAATGTCAGCACTAGGGGGAAGTGAGGAAGGGAAATTATGAGATTAAGGCAAGCCTTAGCTATAAAGTGAGGTACTATATCAATTTTTTAAAAAATCATAGTTTAAAATTATACTTATGAAATGGCTTTTAAGTGTCCCATATACTTGATATGTATTAACAGGAACTGGTATATATTTTCTAATGTATCCTAAGAGGCAGAAAGTGGTTAAAACACAAATCTGGAAATTATTAAAATCTATGAAACACATTTTGGGAAACTTAATGTAAAATAAAAATATTGAGATTAAGGAAATTAATCTCATAAGATTACTTTAAAAAACAGAGTCAAGATTCATTAAAATAGGCATTTTAAGTAGAACTTCAGGTAGTAACTTAGAACACATATGAGTGAGAAAATGAGTCAACCTTACATCAAACATATCTTAACTAAGGACTTACTATGTATAAAGCTAAAATTTATTAAATAGAAACCATTTACTGATTAAAACATTAACCAAGAAAATTATCTATGTATGTACTTCAAATAGGCAAAACTAGAGTACCATAATGTTTCAGGTTTAAAAATTTCACATTTTGCATATGCAGAAACTTAAATATTAGTGCCAAAAGTAAAGTGGTAATTACCATCAACCATATACACATGCATACACATACACAAATTTTTAAAACTGCATGCATCACAACATGAAAGATATTGTTTCACCTTTGAACTCGGAACAATATTTTAATGAAGCAAAAGAAAAATAAACTATTATCATTAATAATAATGTATACTGAATATCACTGTATTTATATAAAACAATTCATTCCTACTCTGGTTATACTAAGGTAAATTATAATACCAGATGATGATTTCTATCAGAAATATATTTCAGAGTTATCCTATTTTATCTTCACAGTTTGTAAATATAAACATTAATTTGTCACAGTAATTATAAAAACCTAAAAAACAACACACATTAATATTACCATATCTATTTTTAAATTATTTATGGTTTTAGATCAATTTCATTCAAATTAACTATAAATTAGCAATAGATTTATCATATAAATATAATTCAAACATGTTACATACTATATAAAATATTTTAGTCAAATAATGTGACAGCTATGTTCAAACTTACAATTCAATTGCCTTGTTCCACATGATAACATATCCAGAAAGAATGAAAGACTCAATATTTACAATATGTGTATTTCCTCTTTCTGTTCCAACATAGAGCCATTTACTCTGGAAAGGTAGATGACAGTAAGTAATTCTGAAAGAAAGAAAATTACAATTAAAATATCTGAATTTTACATTTTGATCAGTATATTTTCTTTATGCCTATTATTTCTCTAAGAGGTAAATATATAAATGATGAGAAAATCTATGTACTGAGGAAGAATTTGCTTATTAATAAGAGAATATAGGAAAAATAATATGTCACTAAAAACAATAATGGACATCACTATTAAATAAGTGTCTACATAGGCATGAATTTAATTATATCTAGTTTTAATTTTTTGACATACATAAAAACATAAAAGTTGTAGGTAATAGGAAATGATGTAATGTTTGATTACATATATAGACTAAATAATGTTTAAATCAGGTTTATCATTTCTAAACTATGAAAGCTTGCAAAGTCTTCTAACTTTATTAATGTATAGTACATTACTGGTATTTACAGGCTCTGTACTGTGCAAGAGTACTCCAGAAGTTCCCTGTTTCTATCTGACAGTACCATTAATCAACTTTTCCTCTCCCATCTCCCATATCCCACCTTCTTTTCCCGATCTCTGCTTCTAGTAACCACCATTTTAACACGATTTCTATGAGATCAGCTATACTGTCATTCCAAATACAGCTAAATACACACACATAAACATTCCTGTTTCACAAAGAGGAAACAAGATTGAATTTTTTTTCTTTTTGCTTCATTCTTGTCTATGACTAACAGTTAACAAGTGGCAGAATTACTGGGAAAACCCATTCCTGTTAAGTTACAAAATTAATATCTTTTCACTGAGCTCCATTGTTCCGTTATTTAAATAAAAGTCACTTTATAGATAAATTAGGCACATACTGATGATAAACTTCAGAGTTCACAAAGAAGTGGTAGTTATGTCTACAAGAGAGTATAAATCATTTACTTTTGCCGGATGTTTAGCATTTATGTAGCAAAAGAAAAATGTTTAAGGTCAGAGACTATTGTATTCTTTTAGTTGTGAATGTGTGTGTGTGTGTGTGTGTGTGTACAAGTTCGTGTATGAGTGCCCACAGGTGCCACATTGTGCCAGTGGAGGTCAGAGGATAACCCTGGGTATTGGTCTTCACCTTCCACCTTATTTGAGGCAGTCTCTTCTGTTGACCTGCACTCATAGCCTAAGCTAGTTGGCCTGCAAGTTTGAAGGATGAGTCTCCTATGTCAGCCTCTCATTTTACTGTAGAATGCTGGGATTATAGACATATGCCAATGAATCCAGACTTCCTTTAGCTTTATTTCTCCTGTCTCATCCTCATAATGGGCATTCTAGCCAGTTCTGAGACCTGTTTCATAGCCAGAGCAATCAGAACTCTTGCATATGTAATATGAGATTTAATGAGTCTTCTATTCAAATAATCATCGTCTATCTAATTGCCCTGATTGAGCTTTTCTAGATACTCCTACAAATAATAAGTTCACAGATAATCTTTTGTCAGCACATGTCATTGCATCATAAAATTTCCTAGAGTTTACTTAAAAGAGAACATAATAAACTGTTAGAAGATATGATCAAAAATTGGACACTATGAAAACAGAACAACTTAAAATGAAAAAGAATGTGAATGATAACTTCCAAAATGAGTCCATCTTGTAAAATATGTAAGAGTTAAACTCATGCATGAGATGTTACACAGGAGTGAACAGTTTATATTCAGCCCATTTCACTGAATTTTTCAAGAGCCTATCCTTTAGAACTCTAATTTCATCTCTCTTATGGATAGCATCATGCATAGTACATCCAAAGCACTAGAAGACCTGCTATGACATAATCCATTACAAAGTTAATTGATAGTCTAACTAATGTATAACCTACATGATACTGGAAGTCTTTGATTAAAACATAAAGTCTAGAACTGCTGTCTCCAAGGGATATTAATAATATTACACAGGAAATAACTTGATGGTAATGTTTCTAGGCAATGAAGCATCAATTTTCAATTCAACCTTCAACAGGAAGAGGAAACTGGTTTTAAAGAAGATTTAAGATCATCATTATGAATCACAGGGAAAGTGGAGAATAATGCACAATCACAGGGTTTTAAATGGAACATGAGGAAACATTAATGGCATATAGTCATTTTCAGCAGTTAAGTCTGTTTCAGTAGTGAAACCTGAAGTAGGATGTAGAATTCCAAAAGATCTTATAGTATAGGAAAAATGAAATAAAAGAAGATACTAACAGAAACAGAACTGTTCTATGAATTAGTAACTACTTCTTAATGATCATTATGAAAAAGGAAACTAGAGATTTTATGAAAAAAATGTCTCATCTACTATCCAACCTTGAACTGACACATAGTGGTTATAATGAGTATTTAATATGTCCAAACTTTATCTAAATAAGTTTGACTTGCTTAAGATAACTGACATAGATGAAGGAGAGGGCACAGTTATACTTGTGCTGTATGATTGATAACCCTAATAATTGACAACTTCATGTAAGTTAACATTAGTTATGCCTTCATTTGTAGCTCATTTCTACTATCACTACCTGCTGGACAAACAATTTTTATTTGTTATATGAAAACCTTGGAAAATAATCCTGTTTCTATATCTATATTGACTATCATTTTTCTGTAGCAAAGCACTGAAGTCTTTCTTAGCTATTCATCCACTCCTTTATTCAACTGTCACTGAGTAACACTCTAAAGTATAACTTCTACACACAGGAGGAATACATCTATCACCAGAAAAATTTTTTTTATGCAGCAGATGATGATTAGCACAGAAACCAACAAATGGCCAATGTGTAGAGAAGAGGCCACAGAGTGTTTATTCCAGAATAGGAAAGATTATAAGAGCCAGAGAGGGTGAAGGACACAAGGTACAGTCTTCCAGACAGCTGGTCAATTATATGAACTCACAGCAATGGTAATGCATATACAAGTCCTATGCAAGCTCAAACCAGAAAAAAATTCTAGCATAGACATGGGGATGTGGGTAAGAAATCCCAACCCAACCTAAGGAACTTTTGGCAATTTGAAGACTGCTTAGAAGAGGAGGGACAGTATCTTACAGGGACCAGACTTCTGGTAGGCCCAAGGAATGGACCCACATGGAAGGACATTAAAGGACACAAATCAGATTCTATAGACCACATTTTTAATATGTGTGTGTGAGAGAGAGACAGAGAGAAAGAGAGAGAGAAGAGAGAGAGAGAGAGAGCGAGCACATATTATATTAGACCAGGGATAGTAGGGGGAGGTACAAATAGGGGAGGGGATCTAAATATCATAAACGATATTGTACGAAAATCACAGAAGTTCAATTTTAAAAAAGAGAAAGCATCAAACTTGGGGCTGGAGAGATGCTCAGTGGTTAAGAGAACTTTCTGCTCTTACAGAGGAACACTTCCCAGCACCCACATGGCAGCTTATAACCATCTATAACTCTGGTTTCAGGGGATCCAATGCTCTCTTCTGGTCTCTATGAACATTTCATATGTGGTGCATTTACATGCTACCAAACACTCATACACATAAAATAAAACTAAATAATTTTTGTAAATGCATTATCTTATACTATAACACACATCCTTTATGCCTCATACAAACATAGAAGTAGAATATATATGATAAAGAATAAAATGCATACACAAGAAAGAATAAAGGTATGTTAATGTCTATTAAAAGTTCAAAAGAATGAGAGGTTTATGAGAGTAAGAAAAAATAAATATAGAAAGCTCTAGATAGATTAAACAAGTACTTTTTAACACAAAATAAATATTTTCAAGTTTAAATAATGTACAAACTTTCAAAAATTCTTCCTTTTTATTGAATTTTTGTGATTTTTCATATAATATAATTTGATGGTATTTAGATCTCCTTCCCCTATCGCCACCACCCCGTATTGCCCCGCCTTAACTTAATGTAAAAGGAAAAAAGGAGAGGCTTTTAAGTTGCATACTTATAACATAGAGTAACACTACTTAACTATCCTGTAATATACTAGGATTTAAGAATGGAATCAACAAAACACACAATGTTACTGTGCTCTGTAACAACAAAAACAGTCTTCACTAGTAACTTGCATTTAGAAATTCTATGTGTATTAGAAAATATTAAATTTAAAACTACATGTAAAAATTAAATGAACATTTATGTGACATTTGAATTTTTAAATGTTTTATTTATTATTTTTATTTTATGTGTATTTTATTACATGTAAATGCGCCCATGTGTGCAATGCCTATGGAGGTAAGAAGAGGGCATCAGATTCCCTGGAACTACAGTTACGAAGATTTGTTAGCTGTCATGTAAATTCTGGGAACCAAACCTGGGTCCTCTGTAAAAGCAGTCAGTGCCCTTAATCACTGAGTCATCTCTCCACCCCTGACACTTGAATTTTTTATAACATGACAATATGGATATGGGGTTGGATGCACAGGTTCTTTTGAGTTTGGTGTATTTATACTTTGCATTTTTTAACCACTTTTAGCTATTTGAACTGCTTTAAACTATTTGTTCCATAGTACACTATACCTTAATTCACAATTATGTGGCATGAACAAAAAAAATGTGATAATTAGATTTTTTAAAATAGTATTGAATGTCAAACCTAGAGACCTGCACATTCTAGTAAGTGTTCGACCACTGAGATACATCTTCAACTCTGATGGCTTATTTCAATTGTCAATCTATTTGAACAGAGAAATTTCTGGGTGTATCTCTGCAGATATTTACAGAGAGGAAGAATCTGCCCTGAATGTGCCACTATCCAGTGGGCTCGGGGGTCTGGATGAAAACAAAGGTTAAAATGAAGAAGCCTGTGATCTCAGGCATGTATTCTCTCCGCTTCTTGGCTATCATGAAGTAGGCAATCTTCCTTTCCTACACCTTCCTACCATGGTATTCTGCTACCATGGCCCAGAAACAACAGATTCATGTGAACATGGACTGAAACACATAAAACTGTAAGCCAGAATAAATCTTTACTTCGTTTCTTTGATGTGATTATCACAGTTGCAAAATGTCTAGCACACCACCAGTCAACCTCTGCTGTTGTTAATTTGTAAAATATAAAACTGGTCAGTGCTAATATAATTGTAAGTACAAATCCAACTTTGAAAACTGAGCCTGTATGACAGTATTATTTTTGTATGAAACAATCTATTCAAACTCACAGTACTCTTCCTACCCAAAGCCTTTTCAATGCTTAAGTTACAGAGTACATCACAACAGGCTATATTACTTTATTCTCTTTATCTGTTCTGGAATAATTACATAATCATCTAAAGTACTATAACTTTTCATCACATAACCAACAGAAGTTACTTGTTAAGTAAGCATTTTATATAATACTTACTAAGGTTTACATACTCTGTAGTTGCTTACTCAAATTTAAAAATTGTTGGTTCCATCCGATTTTATTGAGAATCAGCAGTCACTAAAAAAAATTCTCAATTGGTCACTTTCTTATCTAAGGTGAGAATAATGGCAAGGTGTTCAATTATATGATTATATATGTCAGTAGTATGAGCTGAAATTTTATATTAATAAAAATACACAGAAAATTATGCTTTTTGATTCTAAAAGCATCAAATTCTAAGCATACAATCAAGGAAAATGGTTCATAAGGAAAAAAAAGAATGATATTTTTGCAATGTTTCCTAATTTCACTCATATTTTGTGAATATGTGAATCTGCGGGGGAGAGAATCAGGCCAGTGAGACTATGTGAAGATCAGTAGTGAGAATTCCTGTGTCTCCTGCCAAAGGTAGTAAAAGTGGATGGATAGTGGGAAGCTATAAATCCACCTCACTCTGAAAAGCAAAGTACCTCTCATCTCAGACGTCAACCAGAGAAATATTAAAATCCACTTAAGACATGTTTATATAAGTCCTAAGAAGAATCTCCTAATAATACCTAAAATGTCTAGTTTTAAAATGTAAAATCATTCATTACACTAAGAAAAAGGAAAAGACTAGAGTGAAAATGGACAAGGCTGAAGATAGGCAGAGTGAACACAGCAGTGTCCCAAAACTCACCTGATTTGGCAAAACATATAAACCAAAGGATTCAACAAACTGAACCAAACCAAACAAAATAAACCCAATGAACTAAGAACAAGGAAAGATCAGAATCAAACACTGAAACAGATAGAGGAGGAAAGGAGGGAAGGAAGAAAGAGAGGGGAAGGCTAAGAGGAAAGGAGGCAGGAAAGGAGAAAGGAAAGAGGGAACTGAGAAAGGGAAAGGGGAAGGGAAGTATGGAAGAAGTTCGGAGGAAAAGAAATAATTTTATCATGATACATCAGAAACAAACATTTTAGAACAAAAAATATATATAGATAGATTGCCTACTGTCAGTCTCTCTCTTGTTTTTTCTCAGTATTCTAAGATTGGATTTCACTCTGTAGTTTGAGCTGGCCTGGATCTTACTATGTAGCCCATAGTCCAGGCTGGCCTTAACCTCTCAAATGCTAGGATTATAGACTAGAGCCACCACATCTACTCAACCTCATTTTTAAAAGAACAGTTTATTCCTTTCAATCCAACATTATCAATTTCCCTGCATCTACATGCACATATTACAATGGTGCTTGACTTTTGACACTTTGCTGAGCATTCCTCTCTCTATCTAAAACTATCTCTTCTTAACTCTTTACCTATTTAGCCATTAACATTTGGCTCTTACCTTAGCTTTCCAGAAAGCTTTGATTCTCTTTGATAATTTCCAATACCTTTTCTCATGCTGAATGAATTATCATTATTCTTCTGTATCTGTTATCTCTAGGCATGCATATTTCATTTTTATAATGCTGTGTCTCAAGTGTATATGGCTAAAATAGTAGAAAGCAAAAGCACACAGAGAAAGGCAAGAAAAAAAACAAGAGAAATGAAAAGTAGAACAGACAACAAAAATAAAAGGGGAACTTAAACCATGATATATCAATAACCATATTGTAATAATAATTAAGTTACACAAGCTGGCAGGCTAAATTTAAAAAAACCCAACTACATGTTATGTACAGGAAACTCACTTTGAATATATTGACATTGGTGGGTTTAGGGTATAACAATATGCAAATATATCATATAAACATAAATCAAAAGAAAGAAGTGACTATATTAATTTCAAATGAAAATTTCAAAGAAAATAAAATTTTCTGATAAAGATAGCCAGATGGTATATTACAATCTAAATATTAACCAACCAAGAAAATCTAAGAATCCTAAATCTGTTGAACTGTACAACACACTACAAAAATGTGGTAGTAGGACAGAAAGAGCTGAAAGGACAAAGAGAGCTCCATGGTTCTAGTAGATTTTAATACCATTCTCTCTGTAACTGTTAGAAAAACTAACCGTACTTTTAGAATATTAAAAGAAAAGAAGTTTTAGGCTAAACCAGCCTAGGAGAAGTAATAATAATGGTATCATCTAGGAAATTATACCAAATTTAATTTTAAAAAAGCAATGTAGAATATGTGAATGACAAACAAGATGAGCTTAAATAAATCAGACATATCACAGCCAATCTTCTAAAAACTAAACACAAAAGATTGTCTTCAAGGAGGTCAGTGAGAAATGACCTCTATTATAACCAAACAACCTAGAAAATAATGTAGTCTTACCTAAAACCATGAAAGCCAGAAGGAAGTGACATAATATCTTTCAACTACTTAAGAAAAGACTATCACCTCAGCTTTCCATTCTCAGTTAAAACAATGTACATTAGGAATGAATGTAAAGTTGAGACATTCTCAATGATGGGAAACTAAGAGAACACATAGCCAATAGAAGTGTTCAATAAAAAAGCCAGGAGAAAAGATTTTAAACAAATTAAATGATAAAAGCAGTAAATTTAGAGAACCAGAATGAATAAAAGCATCTAATTAAATTTGATGAAGAAATTCTCTAAAAAACATAAATTTATGCTTCAGAGTCAAGTGAAA
This sequence comes from Eospalax fontanierii, assembly GCA_035773235.1. Classification (NCBI taxonomy): domain Eukaryota; kingdom Metazoa; phylum Chordata; class Mammalia; order Rodentia; family Spalacidae; genus Eospalax; species Eospalax fontanierii. The sequence continues at coordinate 61,222,296 of CM069534.1, read as the reverse complement.
ATTTATACCACTAATATGATTTTTAAATGTAATAGAGTAAACATGTAAGAAATTTACACTAAAAAGAAGGAAAATTGGATCTATATAGCAGTAAGGTTTTGATTTATATAATGTTTATAAATGTATGATTCTTATTAAAATATAAGCAGGTGCTAGCTTTGTGAAATGCTTTTCTTTCACTTGCTTTCATATGCTATCATCACTATTTTCATTTATCTCCCCAACTAGAAGAGAAAGACTGAATGGGAAATCAACTATGAGCTGCCCTATGATTCTGATTTCTGTGTCATTATGGTAAGTATGAGTGACCGTGCTTATTACCAGCTAATCATCATGAGTAAGAAGGGATAAGGTAGGGTTTCATGGGTGTTAAAATTCTTAGAATGCCACTGGCCTCTTTTTGCGGGGTTGCCAATATTTCTGCTCCCTCAGTTATAGATCAAAAACATTTGCGTTGTGCTATTTTGAATCTTTGAAAATAAGCATTGTAGTTCCCTCATCACAAATGCTATATGTGAAGAAGACAGCAAGAAGCAGTAGACATAAATTTTCATATTCCTTGATTTATGAACATGTCTTACTGTTTCACTAGACTTCAGTTACAAAACTCAAATGCAAAGATAAATAATTAATATATACAAGACAGTGAGAACGTAACATTTAACAAAGTATAGATCCCCAACCAAAAACTATGATTTAAAATTTACATAATAAACAGAAAATGCAACTGTAAGAATGGCACAGAAAGCAATGGCAGGAGATACACTATGCCTCTGTTCATAAACATGCTCTAGGTCCCATTAAGAATCTTTTATGGCAGTCAAGCTCAAAAAATGAAGAATCCAGACAATGAGAGTAGAGTTTTTAACCCAAACACAGACATTTTGTTCATAAGTCCCTGTCCTATTGCATAGATCCCCTCTACATAAAGCTGTCCTTACTTGAAACTATTTAGTGAATTTTACAAAATTGTGAATTACAAAACCAACATTCAAAACTTAATTTTATTTCTATAATTAGTAATGAACATGTGCTAAACAAAAATTTAAATACCATTTATTTAAAAAGAAGCACTTGTGTTTAGAGCAACCACAATAGGGATAAAACTTGTACACTAAAAAGAATTAAAAAATAATAGAAGAAACAAAAAAAAAGATCTAAAGAATCAGAGACACATTGTGTTACTAGATTAGAAAATTCAAACATGGCAATAATAGCAATTCTTCCTATACTAATTCAATCCAATTCCTATTAAATTTCCAACAATCTTTTTGTTGAAATGCTAACATTATTCACAATTTATGTAGAAAAGAAACATCTAAAGTAACACAATTCTGGAAGAGACAACTGGATGAAGAAGGAGCTCTAGAGATGAGGATGTAGGTGCTAACAGGGGGAAATGGGAAATGAGGAGGCTTTAACTGGGGAGGGGAGAGGGATGGCAATAGAGAGGGAGGAAGGAACACAGGATAAATAACAAAAAAAAATTTTTAAAGCCATAAACATTATTTTATAAGAATACCTAACATATACTATATATAATGAAGCTATGCCACATGGGCAATAATGCTCCCCCCAAGAACCATAGACTTCCTAACCAAAACCCAAGTTCCAGGCAAGGGAAACCTTCCTTAGAGTTGTTGGTGAAGGTAGTCAAAGAGACTCACATAATAATATAGTTTATTGCCACTGTCCTTCATTGCTTCCCAGAACTTAAAGAGAAGACCTTATTGCTGAAAACATCACATGCTTTGGACATAGGACTTGGAGAAATCATCAGGAACTGACCTGGAAGTCTTCTCCCTGAGCACGAACACTCATAGTGTGAGAAGGTGCTATGCAAGCAACTAAGGTGGAAAAAGAATCAATAGTCTTACCCAGCTGAAAAGACTACAAACCACAATAACTAGCTCAGCAAGATATTCCCAATGGTGTAATAGTAGCACTTTTATCTTGGGGGTAACCAACAGCTATCTAATTGGACTTAAAGCCCACTGAATAGTAGGGAATTTGTGCCTGGTACTGTAAACCTAGGCAAATATCTATGGCTGAAGATCCTCCCCTAGAGGGTGACCCAAGAGGATAATCCACTACAGCCATTTCCCTAAAGTAATACAACTTCTAAATGTATTCTCAATTTGTAACCTTAAACCCACAGATAAGTGTAGCTCTCACTCTTCATCAAAGAAGCTTCTTTCTGCAACAGATGGAAATGATTAGAGAGCCACAACTGGTCAAAAAGCATAAATAAGTAACTGTGGGGTACCCAACACCAACTGATACATTTATAATGCCTACCCAAAAGGCTCAGGAAACATAGCATAAGAGGGGGACAGAAAAATTGTTAAAGCCAGAGGACCAGGACATCTGCTGGGAGATAGTGTCTTCCAGACATGACAGGGAAGCTGCACATATGAAATCTCAACAATACGGTTGCCTAAACAAGATCTACATAATGAAAACAGCAACTGACGTCCACTCTTCAGCAACTGCATTTTCTTACAAGGAACTCAAACATGCACAACTACGAAAGTGCCACTGAAGCGGGGCCAGAAGACATGATCACCTTCCCAGTTCCCATCCATGAAGAATTCAACCACGGCTGAATCAGCTGAGATTATGACTGTTAACCTGAGAACTGATGTTCAATAAAGGACTACTGTTTCCTGAACTCTTTTTTAAAAAAGAAAAAAGATCCTAGATAGGTTATCCAATCCCAAATGTGCATACTGTACCACTAAATGAACTCAATAGTACATATATACACACATACATACATATACACACATATGTAACAATAATAAAGAAAAGGTCAGAAAATTGAGAGAGTGTAGAGGGAGAAGTTGTAGATGGGAGAGGGAGAGGCACAAATGATGTAACTATGTAGAATACTCGTGTGTGAAATTCTGAAACGAATTTTAAAAATAAAATTTTAAAAAGCAGTAGGATTAATCTCTAAACTCAAAATAAAATATACCATATAATTTTAACAATCAAAAAAAGTGTATATGGAAACAGAGTCTTACAGGCTCCTGGGACCTTGCTCATATGAATCTACAGCAATAGTGTCAGCATGCACAAGACCCATGCAAACTCAAGCAGACAAAAATCCAGCATAGAACTGGGGAAATAGGCAGCAGGCCCCAATCTTAGCAGAAGAACTATTGGTAGCTGATTACTGCTGGGTGAGGGAAAGCTGCTTCTTTAAGCAAGTGACTCTAGTTAGGTTGACCAGTGGCTGTACTTACACTGAGGATTGTTGGGGTACACTAACTTAACTCAATAAGCCTTAACATAATTGACAGAATGTATGATATCCAGTGTGTGTGTGGTACTATGGGAGGGTGTTGATGGGGGAGGGAGTATAGAGATTATTCAATTAAAATATACAAATATCAATTAAAATACACAAAAAATGATGTTGGCATTGTGATAGATACATCAAGAAAAAGTAATAAAGAACCAAGAAATTGACCCAGACAACACATTGGAAGTTTGGACAAAGTGGAAAGAGATTATATGGAAGGATAGTTTTTTCATCAAATAATAGAACAACTGCACATGCAAAGACTGAAAAACAAAACTCAACCAATATCCCATGTGTGAACAAAAAACAACTTTAACCAAATTATAGACTTTACTATAAATGTAAAAATATGAAAACTTTTTGTAAAAATAAGAAAATACCTTTGTGGTCAAAGAAAGCTAGAAAATCTGAACAAAATAATAATTGGATTTTATTGCAACAGAACATTTTTGCCTGTGAAATATCTTGTTACAGAATAAAGAGACAAGTTACAAACTTGAGAGAAAATATCTACCAATTTAATAGAACTCATAAAATACTCATATCTAAAGCTTATAAGGAGTATTTGCAACCAAATAATAAGGAATAATTTAATTAGAAAATGAAAAAGTATGAACAAATATTTCCTCAAAGAGGACTTATAGATGAGAAACAATCATATAAAAAGATGATCAACACTATTACCCATTAAGTGCAAATTAAAACATCTATGCATGTGACTACAAATAAAATAAAAGGCAGTGATAAGACTAAATTCCAGTTAGAATGTGAGGCAATGATCTCTATATATTTTTGTACTAATCTAAAATGATCATCACTTTGAAAAATAGTTTCACATCCTCTAAAAATAAATCCTCATTAGGTAGCTCAGCAATTACATTTTCAGGCACTAATTTTCCCAGAGAAATGCAAAGTTAGGATCACAAAAATACTTTTATACAAATGGTTTTTGCTGCTTATTTCTTATAGCTAAAGATTAGAAACATCCCAGATAAGCTAGTAAAACAAGCTGTTGTTATTAATAATGTAAGATACTATCTAAAAATAAAAGGAAACAAATCATTAATACTTTGATGAATCTCCAAGGAATATACTTGGTAAAAATCCATTCCCCCAAATTTATTTACTGTATAATTCCATTCACATAACATTCATGATTAGCAAAATTATAGAGATAAGCAGCACATTAGTGGATTCCTGGGGTTAAAAATAGGAAAAGCAGAAAAGGAAGTAAGCATGACTATAATGGGGTAGCATAAGAAAGATCTTTACAGTAATAGAGCAGTTTTGTTACCCTCTGACCTCCACACAAGCACTCCACACTTGCTTTTAACTAACAAAATACAGCAAGGACCACGGGATGTCACCCTGATTAAGTTACATATGATTTTCCATCTTCTGGAAAGATTCTCAGTATCTTACTGGTTTTTCAGAAGCTCTCAGCCAGGTATAGAAGGCCATTGTATAGCAATTTCCTCTGAACTGAAACTCTCCCTCCAGGAGGGAGTAGAGTGGTTGGTAAGACTTTGGAGGTAATAAACAAAGTTCATGTGCCTAGGAAAGCTGAAACTTGTAAGAGTCAGGAGAGTCCCTTCCCCGGGGTTATAGAAGAATTTTTTTTTAAAGAACTGCTGGGAGAGGAAATACTAAACAGCCTAGAGTAGTCCTTGGACCTGCCAAGCTACCAGCAAGTTGCACAGAGAGCATTCACTGAGTCCCCACTGGTACTTGAGAGGGCTTTTCAGTGACATAGCTGCTTGTGAGTCATCCCTGTTCCTGTACATACCCCCTCACCCATACTCCTGTTAGTAACCCCAATAAAAACTTATTGTGAAGGAGACTTAGGAGACCTTAAGCCAACTGGAAAAGCAGGGAAGGGCCCTTTTAAGGGAGGGCTGATTCTTCTTCCTAGAAATGCTTCTTGTTCCATAAGGACTTAGCAACTGGTGCAAGTGCAGCAGTTCATGATGGCCTGAAGAAAGTGCCCATCAGTAGGAAGAAAAGAAGCCTCCCAAAGGAGATACCCTTGGTGGCTTTCCCTGATCCTCCTACTTGCTACTTTCACTTTCTCCATGTGTTGGTCTTCTGTCTCCCAAACATCCAATTCTTTCTCCGTTTCACTGAACTAACTCAGTAGATCTATATAGCCACTCCACATTCCAGACCTTAGTCACAATTGGTTCACCAAGCTGAACTTTAGAGCAATCATTTTGTCATGGATTCCCCACTGGGAGTGAAAAGATATATATGTGCATTGTATCTCCCCAGGAAAAGTCTCTCACAGAACAGTTATATGGAAAACAACAAAGCATAGTCTTGGTCAGACATGCTCAAACATGCAGCAAGAAAACAAGGCCCTTAATCAACTTACAAGAGACCTATCTGCTGTTACAAGGCTAACAATTAAATGAGATTGAAAATGGATAGTTTCCTAGTGAAGCCTCAGAGGAAATAACAGCTCTTTAGAGAAACAGAACCAGTAAAACATGCACACACACGTGTGTGTGTGTGTGTGTGTGTGTGATGTGTGTGCATGTGGAGATCAGAATTCTGCAGGAGTCTTCCTTGATAATTCTGGACCTTTTAGGTTGTTTTTATTATTGTTGTTGTTGTTTGTTTTTGTTTTATTTTGTTTTGTTTTTGCTTTTGTTTGTTTGTTTTGAGTCAGATTCTTTCTGTAGCCACAACTGGCCTGGAACTTTCTATGTAGACCAGCTGGTCTCAGTCTCACACATATCTGCCAGCCTCTCCCTCCTGAGTGCTGGGATTAAAGGTATGAAGCACCACAGCCAGCTCTACCTTATTTTTTGAGACAAGGTCTTTCTTACCAAACCTGGAGTTCACAGACTTGACCAGAATGGCTGGCCAATGTGCTCCAGAGATCTGTCTACCCCCACTAAGTGCCCAGCTTGATATGGGTGCTGAGGATCCAAACTTAGGTCCTCATGCCTATGTCGGAAGCACTTCTCCAACTGAGCCATCCACAGTATCCCTCCCTCAAAAAAAAAAAAATCTTATGAGCAGATACAGATAAAATCAGTGAACAATCGCAATAGGCAATTTTTTAGTGGTAACAAAAAACAATGTAACTCTGAAGTGATCTAAAATACTTTTCACTATGCTGAAATTTGTGCTCTATTACTTACCTTAAATTTCAACTAAAATACCATGTAGTGCTTTAGGTACTACTCAGCCCACTGTTCTTTTGCAGTATATTCAATAAACTATTCTTCTAAAATCTTTCAAATAAAGCTAAAAATAATTAGTTTAATCTAAAGAAAGAAGTCTTATTTAGTTTTAGTACCATCCTAAACATAAATCCCTTACTTAAAAAAAATATATACTGGATATAAAAACTTTCCCTTAATGTAAGATTCTAAAATATTGAGATGTAATACTCAAGATTTTAACTCAGAATATTTGGAGTTAGTGATTTAATATTCATATATTATGCATATAAAAAGAAAAATCTATTAAGTATAATGAGTGTTATCTGACTAGCTTTCATTCTATTTTCTCATATTTATAAAAACAGGTACTTGATTTTTAAGATTATTATTTCTGAATCTAATTGAAGCCAACATTAGAAATATTAAAATGCAGTACAATTCATTATAAATAAAATCTAGTAACTTTTCCCATTTGCATTCAAATAACTTTCTGGTTTGTGGCCATTCTAAAATGAGTATATGCTAAAAGTCAATGTTTACTGTTTCTCAGTACAGTTAGAACACACATATTCTGGACCTGGACATCTAAAACTTTTGTTCCATATTCTACTATAAAAGGGTCAGGGTTAGAGTATAGAAGGTACATGATTGAAACAATGTGAAATACATTTGTTTTTATTTGACTTTTAATTAAGTTTGAATTTTCATTACCACAGCCCATAGCAAGGAGCATATGATTACTGACATGCCTTTTTATAGCTTGGAGGACAAAAGTATGAAGTGTTTTGCATTTTGGAACTTGCTGAATCTATTCCAATTATACATTTTCTATGAAAAGATGTAACAACAGCATAGATTTATAAAGAAAAAGTTATCATGAAACTTGCCCCCAAAATAATTTTGTTGTGCATTAACAATTATATAACACATATTCTTACCGTTCTCTGTTAAATTTAAGAGAATGAAGAATAGCTGGCCTTTTTTGTCTAAGGTTCCACAAATGAAGTGTATCATCTGAACTTGCACTAACCAAAGCACCCTGTAACAAAAAGAAGACAAAGTAAGTGTATGGTTTACCTAATTTAGGCAAGAATAAACAATAAGCTAATTACATTTTTTCGCTGCTTCAAGAGATATTTCTGTTACATAACCTAGAACTATGAGGAAGGAAAACTGCATACCTTTCAGTAGAGAGTTCAAGAATACTGAATGAGAGAGGCAAGTGACTTCTTATATATGGATGGTCAGAATCACTCATTCAAGAATACCTGCTCACTAATAGGAATATGAATAGAGTATCATTGTGGACTCCTATATCAAATCTCTGCCCCCGCAAGGTTCAGGGATCATTGTGGAAGAGGTAGTAGAAAGACTGCAAGAGCCAGACAGGGTAAATAACCACCAGAAAGTTGGTCAGTTATATGAAATCACAGCAACTGTGACGGCATTCACGTCTCATACAAGCTCAAACCAGAAAAAAAATCCCAGCATAGACATGAAGAAGTGGGCAAGCTATTATCCCATCTAATGAAATAGTGGCAATTCTTAGATACAGTGACATACACAAATATATGCAGAAATTGAACAAAAGTTCATCATTATGCTATAAAAAAAAAGAGGAACATTTTTTGAGGCACTGAGTTCAATCTTCAAAGTGCTTGAATTTGGCCTAGTTCAAACTTTTAAAACATTGGGGCACTGACAGGTTCACTTACCATAAAAAAGCTATAGACAACCACAAGAGCCACTTTAAAATTTTAGGTTAAAATGGCCATAATTGCCTTCAACTAATCAAAGAACTTCAAATTTTCTGAGCTTTGTCAATACACTAGCAGTTTCCTGCAAATTTTTTATCACCACAGTTCTCTAATACAAAGTAGAAAGCTAACTGGTATAATAAACATAAATGCACACATATGTGCATGAGAATAAAAGATAAATGCATATACTGATAAAAGATGTATGAATATAGAGATAAAAACCTATAGCAAATAAAAAGGGATTTTCATTGATAATACAAGCAAAACACTTAAATTAGTAGGAAGAGGGTCAGTAGGAAAAACGTACAGTGCTCAGTGTTCTAGTTTGGTTTTCTGTTGCTGTGATAAACACCATAACCAAAACCAAACTGGGTTTATTTCATCTTCTAGATTATAATCTATCATTGAGAGAAATCAGGGCAGTAACTGCAGCAGAAGTCATGGAGGAATGCTGCTTTACTGGCTTGCTCCTAGTCTCACTTTCAGCTATCTTTCTTGTACAGCTCAGGCCCATAGTGGGCTCTGACTTCCTACATCAATTAGCAATCAAGAAAATGCCCCCACAGAAACTTCCACAGGTCAATCTGATGGACAAAGCTCTTCAACTGCTATTCCCCCTTCTCAGATGTGTCAACTTGAAGTCAGTGAAGAAATTAAATGAATTTAGATTTTTTAAAAATATTTTTTTTAATTTTTATGTGTATGAGTATATTGCCTGCATGTGTTGTTCAATGCCTGAGAATGTCAGAAAAAGGTGTTTGATCCCTGGAACTGTGGTTACAGATAGTTGTTAGCCACCATGTGAGTGTTGGGAACCAAATCCGGGTTCTCTGCAAGAGAAGTCAGTGCTCTTAACCACTAAGTCATCTCTGGTACCCCATGACTTTATATTTTAAAATATCAAATAATAATTTAAATTATGCTATAGTAACAATAAAAAGATTTTTCATAAAGTATTTTCCTTTAAATTTTATATTTTAAAGTTAATATACAACTATGAAAAATGTATGAATAACACTGCATAAATATCACTTTTATGCACTTAAAATCATGTATTAAAAAAAAGTATCAACTATAGTTTGAACATCCTTAATCCAAAATCCCTGGTGCTCTAAATCTTGAAATTTTTCCACAAATGGAAAATTCTATATTTTACCTCCTGTGGTGGACTAGTTCAAACTGTAAGAGCATTGAAATTATTATGCAAAGTTATTTCCAGACTATGTGTATAAGATATACACACAATATAAATAATTGATGTTTAGATGGGGTCTCTTATTCAAGGTATCTTATTATATATATGCAAATATTTCAAAATTAAAAATATGAAATCCAAAAACTTTGTTTGGTCTTAACCATTTTGGATAAAATATACTCCACAGTATGGGTATGTGTGTGTTTTAAATAGTCAAAAAGTGCATGTGTGTGTTCAAAGTAAGTTTTAAAAATCCTTACCTCATTGATCAAGAATTGGAGTTGTAAGACAGCTGCACCGCTTTCATGTTGGCAGTAACAATCAACACCAGGTCTCCCAAGTCTAACATAATAAAAGTCAAGGGGTCTAATGTTTTAATTAGCACAAATATTAAAAAATAAAGTAGAATTTAACTTATATAGCAATTAATGCTTTACTTTTTCATTATCTTTATTTTTAAATAAATAGTTGAAATATTTTACTTTATTAAAATGGAACTATATAGTACAGATGTTTAATACTCTGACAATTATAAAAACTGATAGTACAAATTAGAAGGAAGGAGTTTCATTCCCATAAAGTAAAACACGAATTGGAAATCTCAACACATCTCATTTCATTTAACATCTAACTGATTATATATTTCTTTACCAAAAATAAATTCAAATGATTGAAATATATGAAAAATATATGAAATTATAAAATTATGAAAATATTTAAATATATGAGCAATACTATTTAAAACCTTAAATTTAAAACAAGAGATCATAAAGAAATAGAATAATATATGACATATAAAATATAAAATTTCTGCACAGGAAAATAAGATTAAAAGATAGAAATACAAAGAAATATAATATAATCAGTAATATTGAATTGTTACATAAAGAGTTAACACACAAATCAAAAGGACAGAAAACAAATAAGAATGAAAGGATGAAAGTGGTGGGAAGGGAAGAAAATCAAACACACAGAACAAAAATTACTAATGTATTATTTACCAAATGATATGTATCTGTGTATATTTGTCATTTGTTTCTTTAAAAAAAAAACATAACAATTCCATGAGAATTTCCATTTCTAGCCATAATGGAAAGACCGGTTTTATTCTCCTACCTAAACAATCAAAACCTATAAGCAGTATTTATGTAACTACAGTTTTCAAGACATTACATATCAGATGAGGAATGATGGTGGTGCCTGAAAGAGGAAAAAAGTGTGCACCAAGCAGTGTGATTGCCCCAGCTTACTTTTAAAAGTATGTCCAAGTACAATATAGGAATCTGAAATCTAAATGATAAAGCAGGCTCTATGATTGAAGAGCCAGAATCAAGCTGGGGAGACCAAGAACACATAATTTACAAGGCCAGGAAGCAAAGTAACAAGGACATAGTAAAATACCTTAGAGATCTGCTGAAAGATCTCACTAAATATAGCAAACTATGGACCAGTAAGCAGGTTTATGGAAACTATTTGAAACTGGGGAAAGAACAAGCTAAAAAAGAAACGACATATTTTTTAAAGAACAAACCAGACCAAAATCAAACAAACAATACCAAAAAAGATAACTCCCTTTTGAAGAAAAAAGCAATAAAGAATAATAATAATAAAAAAGGCAGGGGTTAAATGGGACTAGGAATTTCTTGTGTTTTCATCAACCAGAATGGAAATTCCCAAAATTCACATGGTATTCTGGAAAAAACACTCAGAAAAACATTGCCTTAGTAGTGAGAAAAATTTGTCTCTATAATAAAAAACTGTTCTGGCACTACCTGCCAATGCCTAAAAAGAGGGATAAATAAGTTGTTATTAATGAATAATTAATAACATTTCTATGTATCATGCTTTGAATCTGAAATGTCTTCCAAAAGAAAAATGTTAAAGGCATGATTATCAGCATATAGGTAATTAATTGAACCATGATGCCTCTGGATCCAATTAATGGATTAATCCTTAGATGAGTTTACAATATATCATTAATGGGAGGTGGTAGAAAACTCAGAGGCAGAAGCTATTTGCAGAAAGTAGGTCACTGAGACCATACTCTGGGAAAATATATCTTGTCCCTGACCCCTTCCTAGATCCCTCTTTGTATCATGCCCACATCATCCCAACACCATTGATATTCTGCTTTCCCACAGGCCAGGAAATGAGGAGATCATGTGAACATAGACTTCAAAATGAGAAAATGTGAGCCAAAATAAATTCTTCCTCCCTTAAGTTGTAATCTCATGTATCTGGTAATACTAATGAAAAAAAAAAAAAACCTAACACATCATGTACCTTAACTGAATCCAAAAAAGCATTAAGAATTATAAAAAACATTGGGGCTGGAGAGATGGCTCCATGGTCAAGAGTACTGGCTGTTCTTGTAGAGGACCTGGGTTTGAATCCCAACACCCATATGACAGCTAACAACTGTCCATAACTCCAGTTTCAGGGATCTGATGCCCTCTTCTGTCCTTGTGGGCACTGCATGACCTGGACGCACTTACATGCATGTAGGCATAACACTCATACATATAAAATAAAAATAATTTCTAAAAATGTTTTTAAAAAGAACACAAAAACCTTAATCACTCAAAAAAGATAAAAGTCAAAAAAGACAATCAGACACTCAGAGAAGCAAAGATATATTTCATAATAGGGAGAAAAACAATAGAAACAGAACCAAAAATGTAAACAAAGACAGAATAATAGCTGTGACTATTAAAATATTTAGAATATTATATTTCATATTTTGAAAATTTATAAAGGCAGTTGTGCTGATAGCTCTACAAAAGACCTATTGATCTATAATGTACTGTCACAAATAGCGCATCTAAAGATTTTAAAGAACACATTTAGGATTAGTGAACATAAACATATATCAAAGGAAAATATCCAATGTACAACACACACACACACACACATACACACAAGAGAGATGAAAAACACCACTTGTATTTTTATCCATTTATTAACTGCACCCTCAAAATGTTTTATTTTTTAAAGTTTTTATTACTGTATGTATGTATCTACAAAATAATGGATTTCACTATGACATTTTTCTACATGTATATAATGTACTTTAATTAATTTTTAATTAATTTTATAGTTAAGATTGTTTTTAATTGAATTTTGTAGATTTCATACAATATTTTTTATTGAATTTAGATTCCCTCCCCCATCTTCACCCCTCTGCACAACCCCTGCCCAATATACTCATATATAGAGTACATAGTATATAGAGCTAAATTTATGTCCCCAAATGCCCTTCAGTGTGGGCTCATCCACTGGAGCAAGGGAGCCTGGTCAACCTACAAAAGGTCTCACCCTTAAATGAGATTGACTCTCCTCCTCCCAGTAGCTACTGGTTGTCAATAGTTCCTGCGGTACGGTTGGGGTTTCTTACCTCCCCACATTCATACTTGGAATTTTTCTGGCTTGAGCTTACATGGGACTTGGGCATGCTGTCACCACTGCTGTGAGTTCATATGAGTAACTGACCAGTTATCTGGAAAACATTGTTGCCCTTTGATAATCTACTCCTCTGCTCTAACAATCCTACTGCCTCCTTTTCTGCAATGATCCCTGAGCCTTAGGATGCAGAAGCTTGACATGAGTGTCCTATTTAGGGATAAGCACTCGGCAGGCTTCTTATTATCTGCATGTTGGTCAACTGTGAGTTTCTGTGTTAATCACCATCTGCTGCATAAGGAAGCTTCTCTGGTGAGAGCTGAGAGATGTATTGATCTATGTGTATAACAATAAGGCATTAAGAGTCAGTTGAATACTATATTAGGAAAAAACTAGTATTATGCTCTCTCCCCTATGCCCTGTGACCTTCCTAGCCTCAGATTCCTAGGCCTCATATCAATGTCTAGTATGGGCTCCATACTATGAAGAAGAACTTAAAATACAATTAGAAAGTGGTTAGTTACTACCATAATTTCTGTGCCACTATTGCACCAGTGGGCATAGCTGGAAGGTGCTAGTCACAACATGAGAAGAAAAAATTAATCAGTCTAGTCAGGCTGTGAATCCCATGAGCTACAACAACTGGCCTGGTAAAATATGCCCAGTGGAGGTTCATTTTTCAATATCTAAAACTTAGTTTTCTCACACTATTTTTTTAGTTAGTAAAGGACTCACATAATGATTCAATAAAAAAGATTAAATCTTGATGTAAAAATAAACACATTGATCTGGTTAGTATGCAAAAAAATAACTAAATGTGTTCTACAATAAAAGTAATAACTCTTAAAATTATAATCTTTAAAAATTATGAGTCTATTTTTTCACATTAAAAAATCAATTTTTATTTTCAAAGCTAAAGATTGTCAAACTGGACAACAACAAAAAGAAAAACTACCTGCTACCTTTAAGAAAGAAATTATAAAACAGGATAAGTTATAAAGAGAATATATATATATATATATTTAAAGAGATACATTATGGTAAGACTAATCAAAAGAGAACTTGGTTCCATGTTCCTTAGGTAGATTTCAGATGAAAAACTATTAATAGGGGCAAAAAAATCATTTAATAATACAAACAAGTACAATTTGTCAAAAAGACTTATTTTTCAATGTATATAATAACAAAGCTTCAAAATACATAAAACAAATGTACATAAAACTAATGTAACTGCCATGATAAATAAGTCAATCTACAGTTATAATGAAAGATTTTAATGTCACTATCACAATAATAGAGGAAGTGGATAGAAAAATCAGTACAACTAGAGATGATTTGTATAACACTATCAATTAGTTTAACCTAATTGACATTTACAACAATCCACCCAACAGCAGGAAGGCATGTTTATTTCAAATACACATTTAACATTAATCAAAATGACAATATACATGAGTATAAAAAAGGCTTCAATTAATTTAAAATGATTCAGGTTAAACAAAGATTATTATCTCATTTTAAGAGGATTAATTTAGAACTTAGTGATGTAAAGATTCCTAGGAAAATATCTAATACTTAAAGGCTAAATAATATACTTATAAATAACCCAAGATTGAGAAAAATTAAGTAAAATTTTAAAAATATTTCAAATTAAATGAGAATGAAAATACAAATAATAAAACTTTGAGATTCTGCCAAGAAATAGTAGGCCCATTCCTCTCAACATCTCTATTCTAAAACTGACAAAAGCCCTAAAGGTAGCATTATAAGCTTAGGAAAACTATGAAAGGTAAAAAGAATAATGACCTCAGAAAATACACAGTAGGGAGCTCCTGGGCTTCTTACTGCCTCCCATATATCATGAACAGAGCACTGCAGAGGCCTCCAACTTACAACAACCAAATAAGCATGGACAAAATACAAGGAAAAAAAAATGAAAGAAAAAATTGTTCTTGTAAGAAAAGGGCTACAGAAGCTGACCTAGCCACACTTTTTTGGCAATTTCACCCCATTCTAGCCAGACATCAATAGAAAATCTGTACTCTCTTTTTCCTCTCTTATAGAACTCAGCAAGGCCATTCAAAAAATTGACCATTCACTGTATTTCACTGCCACCCTGCAGATGACACATTCTAATTTCCCTATGTGCGTCTGAAAGGCAAAGGCAGAGAACTAACTTCTAAACCCCTGCATGGTAAAACAATATTCCATTTCTACTTAGGCATGCATGCTGCCTATAGCTAGACAGTTAATAGCAATTGAGTTTTGGTGGGTAATATCAATGAGTATAAAGGGTTTCCTTCCTTCACCCAGTAGAAGAGACATCCCAGTTCCTAACCCCAAAAATAATACCAATGAAGTTCAGTGGAAAATTGACCCTCCATCTTTACCTAGGTACAATGAGATTGATTAAAGTGATACTATGCCTGATATCATTAGAACACACACACACACACACACCATGAAGCCTATACCCCACGTGAGGAAAATGTCCACTGGAAAGTTAACTTTCACAACCACCTGGAAGCAATAAAATTGAGCAATGGGATAAGAAATGCTAGTCATTTCTTTGGTCATCCTTACTTCCCATGGTTTCAGTGGAGCCAAGTAAATGCTGAGCCTCTATTTATAACAATGTGGTGGGGGGAGGTAATGGAAGAAGAGGTAGTGGAAACTAATCTTCCATTTCACTTAATGGCACTACTATCCATCCTACTCATCTGAAATAAAAAGATGAGTCTGGCCCATTTCAATTGAGGGTTATTGTACCAACGAAGTCCAGCAGAAAAATGAGCATATAGTCCTAAGTGTATACTTCAATATGGCAATTACTTGATTTAAAATAATTATTAGTATATAAAGTTACCTAATATCCAAAGGATCAAGAATTTGATAGAAAAGCAGCCATTCAAAGAACCAAGAAAATGACAATGTGAATGAAAAAAGATGAATCAGTAAATACCAGCATCAAGATAAATAAGATGTTGCAATTATCTGAGAAAGAATTTTTGCCATTATTAGAGTTTGTATATAAAGTATTTTATATAGGAGAGGCAGATAGGTGCTCTTGCACGAGTGGGCTTTTTCTTCCTTACTAATGTTACTCTATTTCTCCTCCTCTTCTCACCCACATTTGTCATCAGCTGTATTCTTGACTCCTTGGCCTTGCTCTGGACCTGGGTGACCAGAGACGGTGTGGATCCCTTGGTAGGGTTGGTCCCCAGCTGAATAACTGAGAGGTGAATGGATCATGAGGGTCTGATCTAATCAATGGATTAAGCCACTATTGAGGCATAATTTGATAACATTATTGTCACTACTGGGAGTTAATGTAAAATTTGGGTGAGGGTGGCTAGTTGGAGGCTGTGGTCAATGGAGACATGTCTTTGGAGGCTATATCTTGTCTTGGGGTCTCATGTCTTTCTGTTTCCTGATAAATAAGTTGAGCAGCTTCCTTCAACAGATTCTCCCTCTGCCATGACAGCCGGCCTCACCTCAGGTCCAAAGCAATGGAACCAGTTGAACATGGAATGAAATCTTTGAAAATGTGAACTAAAATAAATCTCATTAGTTACCTTTCTCAGATATTTTGTCACAATGATGACTACCACGGTAACCATCACAGAAATCCTTAATCAATCATGTATACTGTTGAAACAAATGTAAGATAAAAATCTGTAAAGACATATAAGTTATAACAAAATAACTGAGAAATTAATAACCAAAATAAAAATGTGCAAATAAGTAGGAAAGAGATGACAGAAGATAAAAGCAGTAAATATAAGTAGGTTCCAGTAGAATTTCCCAATCTTGGTGAGATAAAATAATTAAAAATAAAAACAATAATAAAGTTTCCTTATCTGTGGACAAATAACAGTAACAACAAAAATCTAATACTGACACAAGTGAGGTTGAAGGAAGAGAGGAGAAAGACAGCGGGACTGAGAAACTATTGCAAGAAAGGATATTGTAGGAAGGATATCAAATAGATGGTAAACAGGATCTGAGATTCCCCTCTAGATATAGATGAATCAAATTAAGTTGGATGAATTCCCTATGAGAAAAGCCCAGAAACTAGTTGAGAGACAGTTGATTTGTCTTAAGAGACTGTACTACAGCACCAAACTAGAAAACAAATCCATTGTGGCTTATGAAACCAACACCCCAAGACACATCTTCAGGAGAAAGTGATTTACTACAAAAATCACTTTATAAAAGTAATAGAGACAGCTGATCCACCTAATGCATAAACTTTAATGGAGAGTTAAAGGATAACATGACACCTTCAAAGAACACAATTAATTCTCTAAACCTCAAAGAAAAGCATATGGATAAAACACCTGATGGAGAATTTAATATATTTTTTTTAAAAATTTATGTGTATGAGTGTATTGTCTGAATGTAGGTAGATGCATCCATGTTATGCAGTGCTAACAGAGGTCAGAAGAGGGCATCGAATGCCCTGGAACTGGAGTTAAAGATAGTTGTTAGCTGCCATGTGGGTGCTGGGAACTGAACCTGGGTCCTTCACAAGAGCAGCCAGTGCTAACACCCACATGGCATCTAACAACCGTCTATAACTCCAATTCCCAGGGATTGGATATCCTCTTCTGACCTCTACAGACACTGCACAACATGAGTGCAATGTATCCAGGCAATACACTCATATATCTAAAATTAAAATAACAAATAAATTTTTAAAAAAGAAAGAAAATGAAACAAGACTTCCAGTTAAGATTGTGTAGGAGAAGTTTTATCAAAGAAACAAGGTGGAAAAAAACAGTCAAGATAATCTTTTTTCTTGCAAAGGGCCAGATTGATAAATGAACTCTTTAAGCCAGGTGAGATCTCCACAGGGAAGCAGGCGGAAGCAGTTCAAATCAGACTGCTTGAATGAACCAAACTCCATCAGTGAGCATAGTGAAAATCATCAGGAATTGCTTCTCCTCATACACAGGACTACCATCAAACACAGTGGAACCTACTGGAAAGTGATTCTCCTCAAACAGACTGGAATTATAGAATCAGAAGTGTGGAAGAACAGCTGATGTGGGGGAAGACAGGATCACAAAGTGACACCTTAAAATTTTCCTTCTGACACCAAGAACAAAGAAACTGTGGCTGAATCCAAGGGCTACTGCTGGCCCCTCCTCTTCAAAGTACCTAGCCAAAGACCAGGAAAACAAGAGAAGATCAAGAAATGACCCAACTACTCACCTAATGCAGATGTGCCAGAAACTCATTTTAAAAGGTAAGGAAGCCAATTCCAGAGTTTTCTCCACACATGAAGCCAAAGCCAGAGCCAGGGCTAGACTGGTGCCAGAGCCAGGGTCAAGCAGAAATCAGAGCTAGAACCAGGTATAGAGCTGAAACTGAAGCCAGAGTCAGAAGCTAATAAAAAGACACAGACTAAGGGCTGGAGAGATGGCTCAGTAGTTGAGGTTACTAACTGCTCTTCCAGAGTACCTGAGTTCGATTCCCAGCACCCATATGGTGGCTAACAACTGTCCATAACTCTAGTTCCAGGGGATCTGATGCCTTCTGGCTTCTGCAGGCTTTGTACAACATGAATGCACTTACAATGGAGGCAAAACACTCATACACATAAATAAAAATAAATAAATAAAACTTTTTTAAAAAGACACAAACTAGCAGATTGGATTAAAGAAAAGAGGATACATCTATTTGCTGCCTCCAAGAAACACATCTAATCAAGAAAGCCTCAGGGTGAAAGGATGAAAAAAGGTACAAGCAAATGGAACTAGGAAGCAAATAAGAATCATTATACTGACAAAATAGACCTCAAACCAAACTATTCAGAAGAGGAACAGAAGGTCACTTCATTCTTATTAAGAGAACAATCCAAAAATATTACAATTCTAAACATATAGGCACCAAACCCTGGCACACTCAATTTCATAAAATAAATACTAGTAGATATAAAATCACAAATTAACCCCAACACAGTGAGTACTTCAATAACCTACTTTCAGGAATAGACAGATCATGTTGACAAAAAAAATAGAGAAACACTATAGTTAAATTATATTATACAGCAAATGGACCTGACAGACATTCATAGAACATTCTATCCAAAACCTGCAGACTATACATTCTTATCATTCCATGAACTTTTCTAAAAACAGGAGCATCTATTAGAACACACAAGTCTCAACAAATACATGTAAATTATTGAATTCTATCTGATCACAAAGCTAGACATGAGCAGGAGAAGAAACTATAGAAAATACACAAACTCATAGAGACCAAACCACACATTTTGGAAAAATGAGTCACTGGTAAAAATCAAGAAGGAAATAAAGATTTCCTAGAATTGAATTATACTGGTTAGATTTTATTGTCAACCCAATACCTTGGAAGAGAGAATCTCAACTGAGGAAATTCCTTCATAAGATAGGCCTGTGATGTTTTCTTGATTGCTTATTGATGTGGGAGTACCCAGCCACTGTGGGTGGTACTATTCCTAGGCAGGTGGAGCTGGGTTATATAAGAAAGGGAGCTGCAGGTAAGAAAGGCAAGTAAGCAGTGTTCTCCCACAGTTTCGGATTCAGTTCCTGCTTTGGCTTCCCTTGATGACAGACTGTAATCTGTAAAATGAAATAAAATCTTTCCTCCCCAAGTTGTTTTTAGTCAGGATGTTTTATCAATGTGTCAGAAAAACAAAGTAGGGCAGATATTGGAGCAAAGAAGTGGGATTGTTGATGTGATAATTGATCATATTGTTGCTTGGGAGGATTGCAGAGGTATCGGGAGCTTTGGGCTAGAAAAATTCTCAAGTTCTCAGAAATTATAGGGCTGTTCTGTGGGAGTTTTGAAAATAAAAGTGTTGAAGAAATGAAGACAATGAAAGATGGGTTTGTGAACTGTCAGAGGGAAGTTCGAAAATGTCTCAAAAACTGTCATGGGTGTTCATGTGTTATATTTGAATTAAGCATCTGTGGAAGTGAAACCTGTGTTTGATTGGTTCAATGGATGCTGGTTAACTAGGGCTGAAAAATCAGCTGTAGTTAATAAGAGAATAAGTGAAATTTTATTCTAATAAGTGAAGTCTTCTGGAAGATATTTCCTTAGGATCAGCACAAAGAAGCTGTGGCCCAGTGGCCATGGAGAAACGGAGAGGAAGGCTATAAATCAAGCTCAGAGCAGAACTTCAAAAATAATTTATTTATTCATTTTACTTCATTATTTTTATTTTTATATAATAATTTATTATTACTCTCACATGATTTTGCAAGCATGATGGTGTCAAGGAGAACAGCTAAGGCTTGGCATTCTCCGGGAGGGTCAGAGTCCCTGAAGAGATAAGGTTAGATGACTGATGAAGGTACAGCTTCAGTGACAGTGGAGACCTCAGGATATTGAAGGTGCTAGGACCACTGGATGACCACCAAAGACAGTGGCAGGTGTGGAAGGGAATGGAGACTAGCTTTCAATCTTTATATAGGTATGCTTTGTATTAGAAAATCCATAGACATCAGAAGATTTCTTAAGGGGTCATTGGAATGGGAGTTCATTGGAGGGAAGACAAAATGAAATTATATAAATGGAGAAAGATAAATAATGGGATAGGAAGGATTAAAATGGAGGTCAGAGCAGAGGAGAGAGTAAGGAAAGGGAGAGATAACTAACACTAAAGGTCTTCTGAAAAAGTTCTATAGAACCCTGCTACTATAGAAGCCTCTTTATATTATACACAATATAAAAAGAGTTTAATGTAGTAGTTACCCTATAATGAGGGTTGAATGGTGCTGCCAGACACCACAGGCTAGCAAATAAAAAGCCCAATGTTAGTAACAGACTCCTTTTTTTGGAAAATAGACTCTTAAACTATACTGGTTATAGCTACCATTGTTGGTTATCCACATAACTTGATGGTAAGACACTATTGCTGAAGATACTTAGATATGAGTTGTACAAACAAGGAAAAATCAAACTGGTGTTGACTTTGAAGCTTCTTCTTCACAGGCTAGTTTTCATAGTGCTGAAAAGTGCCAGAAGAGAAAAGTAATCATTAACCATGCCCAGTTGTGAAACTTGCAAGCTATAACAACTGGATTAGCAAGATATGCCCACTGGTGCAACAGTAGAGGAATAATATGGGAGTAACCAAGCACTTTCTCATTGGATATAAGGTTCACTTCAAAGATGAAGCCCATACCTGGCACTTATGAAAGCCAAGAAACTGTGGCTAGACAGGTCATAGGCCATAAGGGAGCACCTACTACTATTATTCTGTCAAACATAATAATAAATTGACTTCTTATGACTTATTGTTATGACCATAGATGACTGACCTGTCAACTCTCACCAGAGAAACTTTTTCTTGTGGAATTTGATGATGAGCTCAGAGACCCACAACTGGTCAAGGTGCAGAGACGAGACTGAGAAATGCTCATCCCTAAATGGGGCACCTACTACCACACTCTCTCCTCCAAAGGCTCAGAGAACACTGAAAAAGAAGGGGTAAAAGGATTGTAAGAGCCAGAGGTGGTAGATTAATTCAAGAAAGCCAAGTTGTCTAGATACCACAGGGCAGTGGCACATAAACCCATAGTGTTTGTTACAGAATGCACAAGACCTGTGCAAACCCAAGGTAGAAAGAAAGAACAGTATGAATGAGGTACACAGACAAGTAGTCCCACACCTGATGATTTGTTGGAAATTGCTAGCTGCTGGGAGAGGAGTAATCAGTTTTCTCTAAGGGTTAGATGCCTGATAGTTTAACCAGACCCTGAGGGATGGACCCACACTCAAGAGTCTTCGGGGAACACAATAATTAATTTTACATAGATAAAAGACTTAAGTTTGTAAAACTATAAACTATAAAACTCTTGGAAGAAAACTTAGGGTCATATTTTATGGCACTGAATTTGGTACCAAAGGTACACAGAACAAAAATAAATAAATCAGATTTCATTAAAAAAATGAATTGTATCAAAATACCACCACTCCTAGGCAAGATAATAGAGTAGAAAGCTCAAGGGAAGCCTGGGTATGTAGCAAAACTGTGTCTCCAAATTAAAAGATGATAACTCTTGTTAGGAATATAAAATGCTACATATAGCTAATATGAAAAATAGCACAGTGGTTCCCTAAAAATTAAAAATATTTTGGCATGGTGGTTCATATCTATAATTCCAGCACTCGGGTAATGGAAACAGGAAGAATGTTTGAAGCCACCGTGGGCTACATAATAAGTACCAGGTCAATCATCCAATGCTGTATAATAAGATCCTCTTTTCATATAACAAAAAAAAAAACACAGAATTACCATATAATCAAACAACTCTGCTTCTAAGTATATCCTTCATTAAAACCTGAAAAAGATATTTGCATACCCATGTTTGCAGCAGCATGTGTAAACACATAAGCAACTCATGTCCAAAATGAATACCTATCAGAATATAATGTATACTACAACAGATTCCTATTCAGCCTTTAAAGGTAAAAAATTCTGACATGCACCATAACATGGATAAGCATTGAGAACTTTATACAAATGAAATAAGCCAGTCATGTAAAAGATAAACACTATAATTCTATTTATATGAAAATTATAGGGACAGAAAGGAAAATAGTTGTTTCCTAGAGTTGTGGAAGGAAAGAATATAGAGTTATCACTTAATTGTTGTGAAATTTTTAATAAAATGAATATATGCTTGAAATAGGATGATGGTGATGGTTATATGATACTATGAATGAATTTAATAACCTTGAACTGTATTCTTAAAAGAAAATTAAAGCATACAACCATTATTTGACTCACCTAATTGTATTGCTGAGTATTTACACTAGAAAAAAGGAAAACATAATTACATATAAATATGTCCATATATTCATAGCTGTTTTCATAATAAGGGCCAAAAACTTGAAATAACTCAAATGTCCTTTAACAGATGAAGGGTCTGACTGTGGTGTATACATATGAGTGAATACTACTCAATAATAAAAGTGAGCATCTGATATACAATCAGTCTACCAGATCCTCATATCCATAGGGTTACACATTGACAAATCCACCCAATTACAGTTCTAAAATGTTTGAACTAGAAGTTGTCTTTACTAACATGTTGAGGTTTTAATTATATCACTTGAACAATACTACATAGCACACTAATATGTAGCATTTATATATCCTCGGTTTATAAGTAATATAGAGATTATTTAAGGTAGAGGGAAGATGTGTGTAGACTATATACAAATAATACATAATTTTATGTAAAGAACTTGTGAGCCTTCAGATTTTGTAATCCATAGAGTAGACCTAAAGTCAATCTTGCAGTCATACCAAGGGGTGAATGTATGCAGCATTTTGATGAATCTTCAGACACACACACACACACACACACACACACACACACACACACACACGAGAAGTTCCGGAAGTCCCTGTTTTCCATTTTTATATAATTTATAAAGAAAGATTTAAGCAACACTGACTCTTTCAGAAAAATAAAAAGCACCAAGTTCCATGGATCATATACTACATCATCTCATTACATGACATTCTTGTGGTTGCAAAATTATTGAAATGAATAATGAAGAACATGTTAAGAGTTGTTAGAGATCCGATGTGGGGTTAGGGAGCTTAGAATGACAGACTGTTGTCGTTGGAATGTGAAATGTTCCTTATTAGTTCATGTGTTTGAACACTCGGTCCCCAGCTGATAATGCTATTTGGTAATGTTAAGTAACCTTTAGGAACTGGAGCTTTGCTAGATAAAAAAGTATTTTGCTGGGTGTAAGTTTTGAAATTTTGTAGCCTGGTCCCATTTCTTGTTCTCTGTCTCAGTTTCTGCACTGCTGATGCAATGTGACCAGAACGCCTCATGCTCCTGTTACCATGCCTTTTCTGCATGCCTTCCCCACCATGATGGATTCCATCCCTCTGGAACTGTCAGCAGAATAAGTTTCTTTTTTCAGGGCATTTCATCAGAGAAACAGAAAAGAAACTAAGACAGGTGTCACAATAGATGGGCAACATGAGGCATCATTATAGTGATAATAAAGTCCTGTATATTGCTTATATCTTGGTTGTGATATCATACAACAGGTTTATACAATGTTACAACTGGAAGAAACTGAAGGAAAGAGTACATGAAATTTCTATGTAATATTTCTATATACTAAATTTCTATGTAATGTTTATATACACTAAAAAAGCATGTGAGAAGAAATGTATAGCACTATACATGCATACTAGAAAAGAATGTTATCAAATTAATGACTGTTTCTACCTTAGGAAACTGAAAATAGGCAAACTAAACCCAAAGTAAACACAGGAAAAAAAAGATCAAAGCAGAAACTACTGTAATAGAATATGGGAAAACTATATATATATATATATATATATATATATATATATATATATATATATATAACAAATCTAAAAGTTCATTTTTTGTGTATAATTGACAAAGCTTCTAGCTATTGTGTTCATAAAAATAGGACACAATCAACCAATAACAAGAGTTAAAGAAGGAATATCAATAGTGATCTAAAAGACCAAAAATATATCAATAAATTTGTCAGTGGAAATTTTTACAATAGTTACGTATTTTTAAAGAAGCAATACACTTTATTTATTTGGTCTTAAATATTTTACTTATCTGGATGTTCAAGCAAATTCAATTGATTTTAAGGTACAGAATAATGAACAAAAAATTAAGGATACATTCGTATAGCACCTGTTCTTGTTCCAATAGCCAAGATTTTCTGAACTGGATCAAAGGCCAATGCTGTGGGCTGATAAGGAAAACCATGTCGAACTGTCTGAAAGAGAGCAAGTAGAACAAACAGTCATCAGGGACGTAAAAGTGAAAATTATGACAAGAAACTATTTAAAGGTACCTGAATGACTATATTTTTAAAGAAAAAGAAAAACCAACCACTAAATGATTTAGAAGGACGTGGAGTAATCTAAACTACCATATGTTGTTGGTGAGAGTACAAAATGTATCATTTTATAACAACTTTAGAAGAATGTTTATCAAAAAATCCAAATATATACCTACAACAGGCCCTAGCAATACCACCGTATATGCACCTAGAAAAATTAAAAGCACATGTCTGCAAAATGATTTGCTTAATTAAGACACTAGAAGCTTTACTCATAATTGTAAAAAACCAGACATAGCCCAGGTACCTATCAATAAGAGACTTTTAAAAAGTGTTACAATCATAAAATGAACTACTATATAACAATTATAAGATGTAAACTACTGACAGGTGCAACAACATAGATGATTTTCAAAAGCATTATGCTAAGTAAAAGAAATCATATGTAAGAGTTCGTACAGTATGAGCATATTTGTATCAAGCATGTCTGAATGATATACTTTAAATAGGTTAACTGTATGGTAACTGAATCATATCCCAGTAGGACAGAAAATTTCAATACAATTATGAGGAAAATTCCAACAATTTCTTCACAGAAATATATAAAACAAGCCTAAAATTTATGTTAGAATATGAAAGATCCAGGATAGGCAAAGTCACAAAGAGCAGAAGTATCACAATACTTGACTACAAAATATACTACATAGACATAGTAAAAACAAAACACACAGAAATATAGTACCAGCACAAAAACAGACATGTAAATGATGGATAGAATAGGACAGGATATTTAGAAATAAGCTCTATCAACTATAGTCATTGGATGCATGACAAAAGTTTCAAAAACAGTGGGAAAAGACAATTTGCTTAGCAAGTGATGCTGGGAAAACTGAATATCCACATTCAGAAGACTGAAACTACAAAAATCAATTCAAAATAAATCAAAGAACTCAATATAATTAATTTGAAACATGTAAAGGAAAATATAAGGGAAATATTTCAAGATCTAGGCAGAGATAACTTTCTGACGAGGATCCCAGTAACTCAGGCAATAAAACAAATGGGACTGCATCAAATTGAAAAACTTCGCATAGCAATAGAAACAACAATAAGGAGACAGAATACAAAATGTGAGAAAATCCTGGCCAGATATTTAGCTGATGAGGAATCAATATTTAGAATATATTAATTTCTAGAACTCAAAAATAACAAAAGAGCAAACAATAAATCAGGAAATGAGTGATGTCTGAGCACTTTTCAAATGAAGCAGTACAAATGGCCAATAAATACATGAATAAAGGCTCAACATCCATAGTTATCAGGGAAATGCAAATCAAAACTACACCACACTACACTGAAATTTTATCTTACTCCAGTCATAAGGGCTATCATCAAGTAAGCAAAAACAACAAATGATATATTGTTTGGGACCCTTACTCACCCACCAATAGTGGGAATATAAACTAGTGAAGCCACTATGGAAACCAGTAAGATGATGCTTCAAAAATTAAAAATATGATATCATATGATTTACCCATACCACTTCTGGGTATCAAAGTCAGCATACTATAGAGATATCTGCATATCTATGCTTTATCATGGCACTATTCACAATAGCCAAGTCATGTGTCACCAGTCAAGGTATCCTTCAACAGTTAAGTAGAAAAAGAAAATGTGATATATGTTAGGTATGAGATAGATAGACAGATAGACACTGGAGTTTTACTCAGACATAAATAATGAAATTATGTTTTGCAGGAAAATGAATAAAACTGTAGATTGTCTTGCTAAGTGAGTAAGTCAGTCCCCAAAAGTTAAGTACTATAAAGTTTCTCTTATATGTAGACTCTAGGGATAGAGAGAGAGAGAGAGAGAGAGAGAGAAAGAGAGAAAGAAAAAGACACAGAGACCCTCCCAATTAATAAAGCTACAAGTATGTATCAACATCACACTGGGCTTTTATAGCAAAGCTTGAAACCAGATTTGGAAATTTATTCTCTTAAAATTTATACATTAAGTTGTAAATTTATACAGTTTTACATAAAATTGGTTTTTACAATAAGGGACATCCAGATGGATTGATACTTTGCCTTTTTGGTAACAAAATCCAGTAATGGAACTGTGTTGTGCAGCAACCCTCTTTTGTAGAAAAATTCCTTCAGTTTTCAATGATATTTGTTTTCAATAATAGTCCTATTATTTAAACACTGAATTTTAATTTTTTACATTTGTTCATTTTTATGCATGTGCATGCGTGTGTGTGTACACATGTGCCACAGCATGTGTGTGAAGTGTGTGAAGGTCAAGGTCAACCTGTGGGAGTTGGTTCTTTCCTTCAATCATATCAAGTCAGGAGGTCTGGCTTGGCAGCAAGGACCCTTACCCTCTGAACATCTTGCTGCCCCAAACTCTTGAATTTTTCACACCTATTTTTGCATATCTTCAAGTCTTCCTTAATTCTAATATTATCATAGATTATTGAAAATTCTATTTAATAATTTCCTAATGTTTTAATGAAAGAAAAGAGAAGGAATATGAATGTCATATGGTACTATTGAAGGGCATAACAGTGACAAAATAACAAGTTCCTAGGAAAGTTCATCATATTGTAGTTTGAAGAGGTAAGCCCTTTCTATAGGCGAAGATGTGACAAATTATCAATGTAATGCCACTGGTATTGATACTAATTGCTCAAAGATACTTGAAAAATGGGAAAATCATAATTTTTAAAGATTTAAAGGGAAGTTGATGTTGAAATTAAAAGAGAATAAATCACTAACACATCTCTATTTTATATCTGGCAGTAGATATAATAATAATGGACTAACTGACTAATTTTTTATAATTTTATCCTCTACTTGTGTCTCTTCTAGTTTTATTTTTAGCACAGTTATGCACGTAGTTTAATATGTCAGATATTTCTACAGGAAACCAGATGATAATTAAAATTCATTTGCCTCATCTATCTCTAATTTCTTGCTCCCTGGGTTCAATTATTTTTTTTAATTCTCTTCCTCTGTTTAGGAAATTTTACCTGATGTATCTCAAGATAACATTTTTTATATTGCTACTTACTGACTTCAAAAAATAAAACACTCTTAGCACATGCCTTTAATCCCAGCATTCAGGAGGCAGAGGCAGGTGGCTTTCTGTGAGTTCCAGGCCAGCCTGGTCTACAAAGAGATTTCTAGGCCAGTCAGGGCTAGATAGTGAGATCCTGCCCTCTGCAAAAAGTTAGAAAAGAATAACCAGTTTTCATCCACCCCTATTATGCATGAAAATGTCCTTATCATATGCCCATTCTCCTAGTTAATCACTCTTCACATTGTTTTATTACTACTTTCTTATTTTACCACACAAATTTTTGCTCCCTAGGGTTAAATTTATTTTCATCATTTTCTCAATTTTTATGTGCTTTTCACTAAATCAATATCAAATTCTTCCCTCTCTTTCCCAGACAGCCTTTAAAATTTTTTAATGTATTATTTTTATTCTATGTGTATGAGTATATTGCCTGCATGTATGTAAGTGCATCCATTTTGTGCAATTCCTGTGGAGATCAGAAGGTGTCAGATTCACTGGAACTGGAGTCAGGGACGGTTGATAGCCGCCATGTAGGTGCTGGGAATCAAACACAGGTCCTCTGCAAGAGCAGTCAGTGCTCTTGACTGCTGAGCCAGCCATCTCTCCAGGACCCCAGATTGTCTTTTAATTATAAACATGAGGTCATACATTTAGTGAGATAGACAGACAGACACAGGTGAAATATAAACAAGCTGTAGTGATGAAAAAATGCAACTAATTGTTTCCTGGGTTCAGCAACAGAAAGAGGGATGATACACACAAAAAGGTCCATGAGAGATAAAATACTACTTAATATGGTAATGATTCAAAGAAATATCACATCATACAGCATATATAATCTCATATTGTTTTAAGCACAGTTAAGAGAAATAGATACATGAATATAGGCACAAAATAAGGATACTAGTAAATCCATTAATTTAGCCAATGATAAAAAAGTTACTAAACAGTTCATTCCAGAAATGGAAAATATAGATGTCATATATGATTTTATAATGTATAAAGACATATAATTAAGTATATACATTAAATATATATTAGACATCTATATTAATTTATTTTGCCTTTTTCCTTCCTTAAATTTTGAGCCCTCCAGGTCTTCAAATTGTAATAACCTCCAACTCCTTGCAAAATTAATCTAGGTATGATAGAGATACAGAGAAGTGAACATAATTCTCCATCATGTATGTCTCTACAAATGTCATTACTACAAAGGAGTTTTATGACTGTGCTGTACTTTATATTGCTATTACAACTGTGAACTTATCTTTAGTACCTAAAGAGTTCATAATTCTGACTGGTTATTTGTTGTAATAATGTGTTCCCCTGATAATAATTAGATTGATACAACATTTCCAGAAAAAAATAAAAGCACAAAATGAGTTTTTTTCTATAAAGCCAAAATATCATTGGCTCCTTTTCTCTAATATAGAAAGGAAAATGAAGTTTTAAAGTATGTCTCCGTTGGATTTAACCAAAAATTTTGGAGAAGATGATAAACATCACTCAGTCATGGCCTGCTAGAATTTGCAGTGGATAAACTGGGAATCTTTGAAGAGCAGTTATCGTAAGAGGTTGATAACAGCAGAAAATCTCTAGAAACAAAGTAAAAATAGGAAACTCTACAGAGCAGGACAGAAGGAAAGCCCAGAGCCTATCCTGGAGAGATTAGCCTTTTGGGAAATCTAACTAAGCAAACTGCAGATGGCAGCATAAGACAGCCTCGGACATCTGTAGTGTGCCAGGAAAACACTCTCATCTGGGCTCTTGATAGGGACAGTGTCAAATGCCATTTTTAAAAAGATCCCTGCTGAGTGAGTAGCTAGAAAATCCTAAAAGAAAAAGACTCTCCCAGAGCCATACTCTGAACAGGTGTCATGTACTCTGAAATATGGCCTGCCAAATAATTTTCCCATGCAGCAAATGGTAGAGGGGGAAGGGGGCAACTTTGAATCAGGACTGCACAGTATTCAGCAAGGTAGAAATCTTTTCTAAGTTGTAATTTGGAGTGGAACACAGACTCAGGTTCTGAAGATGCCATGACTTTCAGAAGGATCATTCAAGGGCATGACCAGCATTCTCAACCTCACAATGAAAAACAGCCCACCGATGTGACCAACATTTACAACCTGATCAGCAAAAGACCACTCAAGGGAATTGCCAGCATCTGCCGCTCAACTATGAAAGACCTTTAGGAATACAACTGGCAGGAGTGTCTAGAAGCAAGACAAGAAAAGTGCCCAGATGAGAAAGAAATTCAGACTCTATATCCAGACCCAGTTCTCTTTGTTCTTTGTTTCACTTTCATTCTTATTTGGTTATCTCAGCTCTGTCCCTATCCTCGGGTTTTTTTTTTTTCTCTTTTCTTTTCTCTCACTTTTCCTGAACAACACAGGCTGCCCTGGAGTTGAGGCATTTCCATTTCTCTGTCTCATCCTATCCAGAGCTGTGATTATTTTAGGTTATCTGATTGCAGTTGTTTACCTCTTTTTCATTCCACATTTAGACAGAACTGCCTCATCTCTTCCCTTTTTCTCCACTGTCTCCCCTTTCTGTTTACTTTGCTTTCCTCCAGTTTTCCCTCTATCTTAATGCTAATTGCTTGTCTTACTCTGTTTATTTCCTTTTTACACAGACCCTCAGTAACTTAGTATATTAGTGTGCACAGTATAATCCATATTCTTTTACTTACTACAATCATTACAGTTGTTGGTTTATCTCTTTATTATTGTATTTTCCGAGTGAGCCTATCCTTCGACTATGCTGTTTTTCAGATAGTATTCTACTCTCAGAGTAATGCTGGGTATAGAGCCCATTCCCCTGAACTTGTGGGCTGAAAGCCTGACAACTGAGATAAACCCCCAGTCCAGTGGAATGAAATAACCCCTCAGCTATACTACAACCTATTCCTACTTGAACACTGCAAACACTTCAACTGAAAGAATGTGAATGATTAAAAAAAAAACAGCCAATGATCTAATCCCAGATACATAAGTCTCATGCCCAAACACAAACACAGCCATGGCCAGGCTCAGTCACACATGCCTTTAATTAACTCCAGCACTCAGGAAGCAGGGGATGGGCAGATCTCTGTGAGATTGAGGTTAGCCTGTTCTACATAGTGAGTTCTAGGCCAGGCCAGTTGGGGCTACAGGGAGACCTGAACACACACACACACACACACAAATCCAAGCAATATAACACCTCAAAAAGTCACAAAAGTTAATTCCACAGTAATATTCTTCAATAAGAGTAACCTTACATTTTTTAAAAAGTCTCTTGGAGTACCCTGGCCAACAACTCAAAGGAAAATTTCTCCTGTCTGGCACTATCTCTCGTTATATAGCTTTCAGTTATACACTGAGAGATAATATCATGTAGAGATATTATTGTTTGTGTAATTTATCAGTAGGTTTTTGGACTAAAACACTTCCCTCTGACATTTTACACTAGCAAAGCATCATTTACTTATTTTTCTCTCTCTCTCCTCCCCATCTAACCCCTAACCCTCTACACCCTCCATTTAAAGTATTACCATTTTCCCCACTTCTCCCTAGATAATACTATTGCCACAGCCCCAGATTGCCTCCCAGAACTTGAAGGTAAGACCTTATTGCTGAAAATAGGACATACCTCAGACACAGGATTTGGAGCAATGGAGCTGGAATTGACCTGAAAGCCACCTCCTCTGAAGGCTAGTTCTCATAGCTTTGGAGAGCACTATGCAAGCTGCTAAGGGAGAACATCAATTGATAGATGGTCCAACCCCAGCTTTAAGGCCTAATTCCACATCAATGACCAGTATAGCAAATGACACTGGTGTGATAGTGGCACTTTTATCTTGGGGGTAATAAACAGCTAAATAATTGGACTCAAATCTCACTCAGTGATGGGAAACTCATGTGTGTTACTGTAAACACAGCCAAATACACGTACCTAGAGAGGTCATAGATCTTAGAGAAAACCCCAAAGCTGTCACATCCCTATGCAACATGTGACTCCTTTTTTTTTTTTTTACAGTCAAGTATCCCAGTCACTACTTATCAAAGAAGCTTCTTTTGCAATAGATGGAGATTATTACAGAGTTATACAACTAGTTATATACAGAGATTATGTGTGAATTACCCAAGCCTAGATGGCATATCTACAATGCAACCTCTACACCTAAGGCTCATGGAACAGGGGGTAAAGAGTATACTAATGTGTCTCTTAGTTCTCATCAATGAATCTTCCTCATGCAACAGAGGGCCAGGAACACAAAAAGTCACAAATGGCCAAAGTGTAGAGATTGAGAGTCTGCAGAGTGTAGGTCCTTGGAAAGGACTCCTATTTTAGACTCTACACACTCAGGACTCAGGGACCACTGTAGAAGAGGGAGCAGAAAGATCATAGGAGCCATAGTGGAGGTGCATAACCATATGGAAATAGAGCCTTACAGGTTCCTACGTTCTTGCTCATATGTACCTACAGCGATGGTGGCAGCATGCACAAGACCTGTGCAAATGCAAGCAGACAAAAACCCAGCACAGAATTGTAGAAATGGGCAGCAGACCTGAATCTCAGTTGAAGAACCATTAGCAGGTAATTACTACTGAGTAAGGAAGAGCTGATGTAAAGTAAGTAAGTAAAGGGAAGGATGCTAGAAAGGCTAACTAGACCCCAGTGGATGAACTTGCATAGAGGAGACACTAACTTGACACAATAGGCCTTAACACAAGTCACAGAATGTATAAATTCCAATGGAGGGAGGGTTATGGGAGGGTGCCAATGGAGAAGAGGGCATAAAGATGATTAAGATGTTCTGTATGAAATAGACAAAAATTCAATAAAAACTTATAAAAAAATTTTTTAAAGCTTCAAAAGAGTGATTATGGGGCTAGAATGATGGAGTTCTGACTGCACTTGCAGAGGACCCAGGACCCAGGTCCAGTTCCCAGCATGCACATAGTGGCTAACAACCATCTGTATCTCCAGTTTTAGGTCATCTAGCTCCCTCTTGCCTCTGCAGGCATTATACGACATGGGTACACTTACATATATGTAGGCAAAACACTCATGAACATAAAATAAAAATAAATTTTTAAAAATTTAAAGAATTATTATGTCTATTATTTAAAAATAAAACCAAAGAGGACACAAATAAACTCCTCAAAGAATTCAAAGGGAACTCAAGCAAACACCTTAATGAATAAAAGTAGCCAATGCAGGATATTAAAGTAGAATTCAATAGAGAGAGAGAAATACTGGAAAAATCAGTCTGATATACTGGAAATGAAAAGGTCAATAAGTCAAATAATAAACTCAGTGGAACATCTTCACCAATAGAATGGACCAAAGGGGAATAGAATATCATGACTTGAAGATAATGTAGATGAATTAGAATATTCAGACAATTTTTGAAAGGATGAGCAGAAAGTATGGAATCTACGGGACACCATTAAAGGTCCCCAATCTCTGAGTCATGAGCTACAAGAGAATTTCATGCTAAAGGAACAGAAAGTATATTCAATAAAATCATGGCAGAAAATTTCCCAAATCTAGGGAAAGAAATTGCTACCAGGTATAAGAGGTATTTAGAATGACAGAAAAGACCAAAAATGAACTTCCCCACATCATATTATTGTTAAAACACAAATATACAGAACAAAGAAAGTATAGTGTCAGCTGCAAAAGAGAAACACCAAGTCACATATAAAAGTAAACCTGTCAGAATAAGAGCATGTTTCTAAACAGAAATTCTAATAAAAGTTAGAAGGGCATGAAATAATAAAGGCAATAACTGACAACACAGATTACTATATGCAGTAAGACTGTCCTTCATAATTGAATGAGAAGGTAAAACTTTTTATTATAAATACAAATCAAAGGAATTCATGATCACTAAGGTAGCACTATAAAAGATACTCAAAGGAATCCCACAACAGATGAGAGATAAACACACTCACGAAGCCTCAGAAGAGAATAAACTGCACTAGAACAGTAAGAAAATGAAGCATATGAAAGCACAAAACTTTATTTTAAAAAGCAAAGCAAAAGGAATACATATCTTGCAATAAAAACTCTGAATGCTAGTTGTTTCAATTCCTCAATCAAAGACATATACAAGGAGATTGGATTGAGAAATAGGACCATCTCTTTGTTGCCTACAAAAAACTCACCTTATTGTCAAAGACAAACACAACCTTAAGGTAATTGGATGGAAGAAGTTACTCCCAGGGAATAGACACAGAAATCAAGCAAGTGTAGTCACTCTAATTTCTGACAAAACAGACTTCGAATGAGAATTAGAAAAGGTAAAAAAAAAGTCACTGTATATTAAGGAAACAATTCATCCAGAGGATATCATTACTCTACTCATATAAGTATCCAATTTTATAAAAAATATTGCTGGATACAGATACAACAATAAAGATACAGACTGACTTCAACATAATAATAGTGAGTAACTTCAATATTAAACTCTCATCAATAGATAGGTCATCCAGACAAAAAAAAGTCAAAAAAGAAGAGTAAGAAATAAATGGCATTATAGGTCAAATGGACTTAACAGACCTCTAGAGACTATTCAATCCACACACTGCAAAACACACATTCTTCTCATCAATCCAAGAAACTTTTCAGATGACACCAGAAATCTCCTGGATACACATCTTCAACAAAATAGCAAGACACAAAATTAACAAACAAAAATCAGTAGCCTTTCCATATATTAATAACAAACAATTCCATTTATGATACATTCAAAAAATAAATGAAATATGGGGATGGAAATATGATTTAGAAAATAAGAACACCTGCTACTGAATTTAATACCCAGGACCCAAATGGTGGAAGGAGAAAACCAACTCCCTTAGGCTGTCCTCTGAACCACTACACCTGCACTGTGGCAACACCCTCCCCCCACCTCTTTCTCTCTCCTCTCTCTCTCTCTCTTTCTCTCTCTCACATGCACATTCACACAAACAATAAAATAAGAACAAAATACCTAGGAATAAATCTAACTGTTTTAGTTTGCTCATCTGTTGTGACAAAAACAACTTGGGGAGGAAAGGATTTATTTGGCTTACAGCTTATAGTCCATCATCAAGAAACGTCAAGTAGGAGCTCAGGGCAGGAACCTGAAGGCAAAAGCTAAAGTACAGACAACAGAGGAATGCTGCTTATGGTTTGCAACTTTGTCCCATGCTTGCCTCGCGTTCTTGTTCAAACCAGGACTACCTGCCCATGAGTGGCAACACCCACAGTGGGCTGGACCTTCTAACTTCTTCACTCAACAATCAAGAAAATGCCTACACAGGCCTACATGTGCCTACATAGGCACAGACCAACCCAAGGTAATGCCCCAATGAAGGTTCCCTCTTCCCAAGTGTTTCAAGTTGACAAATGAAACTTAATCAGGGCACAAAGGAAGTGAAAGCTCTTTACAGTAAAAAATATTTAAAATACTGAGAAAACTGAAGAAGACTCTAGAAGTAGGAAACATTTTCAATGATTGTGGATTGGCAGAATTAATATAGTGAAAATGGCTATGTTATTATACCAAAAGTAATTTACAATTCAATGCACTCTCCACTAAAATTCCAATTACATTCTTCACAATACAAAAAATGCTCCCAAAATTCATACAGAAGCACAAAAGAACCAGATAGCCAAAGTAAAACAATGCTGAGCAGGGCAGGAGTTTTGGGGAGCTAGAGGTACTACGATAGCTGATTTCAATTCATAAACAAAGCCCATAATAACAGAAACAGCATGGCAATGATGGGAACAAGAGGTGGAAATTGGCTAGGCAGTTTAGGATAAAGAGAGTCCCAAAAAGTGACCATATTCTTTCTTGACTAAGAACTGGAAATATCCTTAGCTTGCAAGTATACACATCTTTGCCTGAAATACCAGGAGTATCTAAGCCAAAAATGTCTCTGGTTCCACCATAACAAGAGACTAGGGATGCCACAGGGGAGGATCTGATTTTTCCCTCATCTCTTTTCTCTAAAGAGTACCTCATTCCTGGAAACCATACTGAAAACATGACTTCAATTTCAGGGACTTAGATACCTGGCACGGAAACTGAATTGACCTGTTCCTCTCCTTCCTTCCTTTTCACTAGAGTCTTATTAACTCCAGTGCAGTAGGGCTCTATGGTATCCCACTCCCCTCATGCTTTAAAGGAGCTCTGCCTTCTTTTTTCTCATAAGCTCTCTATAATAGCTTCTTTAGCTAAGCACAATACAGAAAGAAAGGCACTGTCACTATCAAAGACATCCCAATATTCCCATGTCATCAGTGGCATAAAACAGACACATAACTCAGTGAAACAGAAAAGACATAGCTACAGTCATCTGATGCTTGAAAAAATACCAATAAATCACAGACTCTTCAGAAAATGGTAAGGGGAAAACTGGTTAGCCACATAAAAGATAAAAGCTAGATTCCTATCTGTCGCCTTGTACAAAAATCAATTTAAAATGGATCAGAGATCATAGTACAGCACCTGAAATTACAGGGCCTGGAGAGATAGCTCAGCAGTTACAAACATATACTGCTCTTGCAAATAACCAGAGTTTAGTTCTCATTACCCATATTGAATGGTTCACAACTGCCTATAATTCCAGTTCTAGAGGATCTGATGACCTCCTCTGGCCTCTGTAGACACCTGCACACATGTGCACATACTCTGACAGACAGATAGACATGCATGTGTACACGTGTACATACACATAGAAATAAATAAAAATGAAACAAATCGTAGTCTTGAAATTCTGAAACCATTAAGGACACCTCAAGATACAGACTGAGGCAAAGACTTTCCCAAAAGGATTCCAATAGCTCAGGCAATAACACCAAGAATTGACAAATGATATTATATAAAATTTAAAACCTTCTTCACAGCAGAGTAAATAAAATCAAGTGAATGCACAACTTACAGAATGGGAGAAAACCTTTGCTAGGTATATAACTGTAAGAGGATTATCATCCAAAATAAAGAACTCATAAAAACTAAACAACAACAAAAAACCCAAACACAATCAATACATGGACTAAATGAAATGAACAGACAGTTCTCAAAAGATGAAGTACAAAAATCCAGTAAACATGAAAACAGATTCAACACCCTTGGCCCTCAGGAAATGTACCCCAACTCAAATGGCTATCATTAAGAAGCTGCAATAAATGTTGTAGGGATGTGTGTGTATGGGAGGGAGTATTATACACTGCTGATGTAAATTGGTCCTGCCACTATGAAAATCAGTATGATGGTGCCTAAAATAATCTGAAAATAGAACTATCATATTACCATATTAGCTATATTCCTTCTGGGTATATATCTGAAGGACCCTAAGACAATATACCACAGAGACACCTGAATATCCATGTCTATTTTAGTACTATTCACAATAGCCAAGTTATGGAATCAGGTCAATAGATGAATGGATAAAAGATATATATATCTATATATATGCATATGCATAGTAGTTTTATTCAGCCATAAAAATGAATAAATTTATGGCATGTTCTGGAAAATTAACTGAAGATAATCATATTGAGTGAATTAAGTCAAACATAAAAAGTCAAATATCACATTTTTCTAGTATTTTGGTTCATAAAATTTTTTATACTCAAAATCATTTATAGACACAAAAACACACATACAACATAAAAAGAGAAAAGAGATTGGAGGAGGGGGAGATCCTCAAGAAGTGGGGGACAAGGGAGAGTAAAGGAAGGAATGAGATAGGGTAAATATGATTAAAATACATGACACATCCTGAAATAAATTGTCTTTATGAAATGCAATATTATATAAACTATCTAATCTCATTTTAAACTAACACAAGGATAATTCAGTGTCAGAATGTATATTGACATTATTAATACATCAACAAATTGAAGAATTCAAACAGTATGATGATATCAATGGAATATGGATCATGATAAAGCAGGACACTGGCTTCCTCCTATGACTTCCTGATGCATGTGCACCTACATACCCTTCACAAACATACACCACAAATATATAATACACACAATGAATGAATAATAAATAATAAACCCTTTTAAAGAACTAATGTAATTGTGGATTGGTGAGATTATTATCGTGAAAATGGTCATCCTACCAAATTAATCTACAGATGCAATGTAGTCTCTATCAAAACTCCAGTTCTTCATAGAAATTGAAAACACAATCTTAAAATTCATTTTGAAGCACAAAAGACCTTGACAGTAAAAACAATCCTGAACAACAAAAACACGGTTGGAGGTATCACCATACCTGATTTCAAGCCATAGACTTAAGTCTGACTACAGAGTCATAGAAATAAGAACACCATGAAACTGGCACAAATAGAGACATACTGATCAATGGAATAAAATGAGAATCCTGATATAAGTCTATATACCCACTGCCTCATGATTAGTGACAAAGATGACAAAAATACACATTGGAGAAAAAACAGCATCTTTGAAAAGTTATGCTTGGAAAACAGGATACCTATGCTATACCTGAAACTGAAACTTCTGGAGGAAAGATTAGGGAATAAACTTCAAAATACAGGCTCAAGTAAGGATTTTCTGAATAGGACACTTTCCCACAGGAAATAATGCCAACAATTGACAACTAGGACCACATGAAATTAATTTTCTATATTTCAAAGGAAACTGTTAATTAAGTGAAGAGGCAGCCTACAGAATGAGGAAAATTCATCACCAGCTATACATCTGACAGAGAATTAGTATCTAGAATTTAAAAACTAAATATCAAGGAAACATTGTTTCCCTTTTATCTCTGGTTTTATTAATTTGGGTTCTTTCCTTCCTTGGTGTTAATTTCGCTAAAGGTTTGTCAGTCTTGCTAATTAATCTTTTCAAAGACCCAACTCTTCATTTCATTGATTCTTTGTATTTTATTTTCATTTTATTTCATTAATTTCATCCCTGATTTTGATAATCTCGTCCTTGTCCACTGTTTTTATAATATATATTTTATTGATTTTTTGTGCATTTTATACATCTTAATCATATTTAGACCCCCTTCCCTATCTGCACTCTCCCATAGCCCTCCCACTGGATTTCATACATTCTGCCTTATATGTTAAGGCCTATCAAGTTAAGTTTGTGTACCCAGATGTCGCTTGGTATGAATTCATCCACTGGAGCCTGGTCAATCTAGTGTTACTCCCTTAAAGAAAACCAATTCTCCCTCACCCTGCTATAATTAGCTGTCAATAGTTCCTCAGCTAAGGTTAAGGTTTCTTAACCATTTCCCCAGTCTATGCTGGATTTTTTGTCTGGTGTAAGTTTGCATGAATGGCGTGTACTGTCACCATTGCCATAAGTTCATATAAGCAAGTTCTCAGCTGCCTTTGTTTCCTTGTGTTCATCCACCACACCTTGTTCTTATAGTCTTTCTGAACCTCTTTCCACAATGATCCTTGAACTCTGGGTGACAGAGATTTAACATAGGAAGGAATCCTACCCAAGGACATACACTCTGCAGACTCTTATTCCCTGCATTTTGGCCAGTTGGATGTTATTTATCCTTCTTTTTCCAAGACCTTGAGATACACTGTTAAGTTATTAACATGAAATCTCTCCAGTTATTTAGTATAGGCACTTAGTACTATAAACTTTCCTCTTGGAGCTGCCTTCATTGTGTCTCATGCATCCATGCTATGTTTTCACTTTCATTCAATCCTAGGAATTTTTAAACTTCTCCCTTGATCCAATTTTCATTCACTAGTTTGTTGTGTAGCTCCCATGAGTTTGTGTGCATTTCCCATTTCTCTTGCTGCTGATATTCAGCTTTATTCACTGTGGTGGTCAGATAAGATTCAGATTGTTATTTCAATGTTCTTAAATTTGTTGAAAGTTGCCATGTGTCCTAATATTTGCACAATTTTGAAGAAAGTTCCATGGGCTTCTGGGAACAAAGTACTTTAGTGGGGTGAAATGTTTGTTGGATTCCTTTGATTTATGATATCATTTAACTCGAGGGTTTCTTTATTTAGTTTTTGTTTACATGATCCTTGGTGAGAGTAGGGTGCTAAAGTCACTCATTATCACTCTATTGGAGTCAATCTATGATGTCAGATCTAGTAATAATTCTTTTATGAAACTGGGTGCCCCTGTGTTTGGTGCTTGTATATTTAGGATTGTAATATCCTCTTAGCAAATTCTTCCTTTAATGAGTATGAAGTGTCATGATTAGTTTTAGTTTGAAGTGTATTTCACTGAAGAAATTCAGAGAATCCTAAGAACATACTTTAAAAGCCTATATTCCACTAAACTGGAAAATCTAACTGAAATGAATAAATTTCTAGATATGTGTGACCTACCAAAATTAAACAAAGATGATATAAATAAAAATATATCCATAACAACCAATGAGATAAAAGCAGTAATTAAAAATCTACCATGTAAAAAGAGCTCAAGAACAGGTGGTTTCAGTGCAGAATTCTACCAAATCATCAAATAAGAAATAATTATTATTACAGAAAATAGAAAAGGAAACAATAGTCTAAATTCTCTCTAAGAAGCCAGTATTACCCTGATACCAAAGCCAAACAAAGATCCAACAAAAAAGAAAATTACAGGCCAAATTTTCTTATGAATATAAATGCAAAAATTCTCAATAAAATGCTTGCAAACTGAATACAAGAGTACATCAAAAAGATGATCCAAGAGTGCAAGGATGGTTCAACAAATGTAAACAAGTAAGTGTAATCATCACGTAACAGACTCAAGGACAAAAATCACATGATCATCTCATTAGACATAGAAAAGACTTTTGATAAAATCCAACATCCCTTTATGATAAAAGTCATGAATAATCTAGTGATATAGTCAACACAGCTCAGCATAATAAAGGCACTATACAACAAGCCAACAACCAACATCATACTAAATAGTGAAAAACCCAATACATTTCTACTAAAACCAGGAACAAGACAAGCATGTCCACTCCCATCATTTCTGTTCAATATAGTGCTTAAAGTTTTGGCTATAGTAATAACACAAGTGAAGGAGAAAAGGGGGATATGAATTGGAAAGAAAGAAATGGATCTATCCTTATTTGAAGATATGAGTCTTCACATGAAAGATCCTAAAGACTTCACCAGAAAACTCTTAGAGCTGATAAACACATTCAGCAAAGTAGCAGGTTATAAAATTAACACACAAAAAATAGTATCTATATACTAACAACAAATTTGCTAATAAAGAAACTAGGTAAATGATACTATACACGATAGCCTCAAAAATATAGAATGCCTTGGAATAAATCTAACCAAAGAAGTAAAAGATTTGAATAATAAAAACTTTAAGACAGTGAAGAAAGAAAAGATACCAGAAGATGGAAAGGCTGTCTATGTTCATTGACCAATAGGACTAATACTGTGAAAATGGCCATCCCACCAAAACAATCTATGGATTCAATTCAATCTCCTTTAAAATTTCAAAAGAATTCTTAGAAATTGAAAATCAATCTCAAATAGCATATGGAAACAAAAAGAACTCAGGATGGCCCCAAAAGTCCTGAACAATATAAAAAGAGGAGGAGGCATCGCCATACCTGATCTCATGTATGGATTTCATATATCAAACCTTTAGATAACTCACAGTTAACTCACAGTACCCGAAGAAGCCATGAAAATATAAAGGGGCCTTTGGGGGAGCAGAAAGGCCAAAAGGAGGGAGAATAGTACTTTACAGGTCAGGTGTGAAGGTGGAAAGGACATAACAAAGGGAGAATTCTGAGTGGGGAGGGAGATAGAGGCATAAAACATAGGAGGGCATGAGAGAGGGATGAGAAACACTAAAGATTATGAAAAAGTCATATGGAAGCCTATAATTTTATAAGCTTATTAAAAATATAATTTAGATGGAGATATTCTACATGGGGGAGGGTAATGTTCCTTGAGAAAGCCATAAGTTATTAAACAAAAATCCCAGTGCTTGGTGGGGATGCCTTCCTATGAGTTATTGGTCAGGGAGGTCCCAAAGATTTACCCTCAAAAAGTTGTTGATCACAGGGCATGGAGAAATCAGGCTGGAACTGACCTGGAAGCCTCTTACTGCTAGCTAGCTTTCACAGTGCAATACAGTGTTATGTAGTATCTGCCCATATCCCCACCTGAAGGTTCAGAGAACATTACTGAAAAAGAGGAAAGTCTGTAAGAGACAGAAGTTCAGAGGATCACTGTGAAATTATATTTTGAACATAACACTGTTGAGGGATTCATGAACTTAACTGCAACTGTGGTGATCTGCACAAGACTAGACTGATCAGCATTTTATAATAGCGGCGGGGGCGGGGGGGCTCCTGAGGCCCTGATCCTCCCTGAGGAACTGCTGACAATTAACGGTGGCTGAACTAAGGTATCACTTTCTTCATTGCTGTAACCACTAATAAACTGTCCATGATACAATAAATAACCTCCCATTCTTACTCACACAGCAATGCTATTTACACTCAGACACACAAAAGACATGAAATGAAAGGAGAGGGATTTGGGAAGAAAGGGGTTTCAGCAGAAGGGGGAAATAAGCCAGATAATAGAGGGTAAACAATATTAAAGTTCATTATATACACATAAAAAATGTCAAAGAATAAGTTTTTTAAATTAATAACTTCTAATATGGGTATAAGGAAATGATAAATTCACTTAGACTCTGATGTGTCAAGTCATTAGTAATTACTTATAGAATAAATAATTCTCAAGATTTATTTTATTATTCAAGTCATCATTTTATTTATAGAATATTTATAGAATAATTCTCGATTGATTTTATTATTTTTATTTTCTGTGTCTGTGTGTATATGTGTGGGTATGTATGCACTCATGTGTGCAGATACCTGAAGAAGCCAGAAGAGGGTGTTGGATCCCTGGAGCAGGGTAATAGGCAGTTGTGAACTGACTGTTTTGGGAGGTGGGAAATGAACTAAGGTATTCTGCAAGAGCAGCAAGAACTTTTAACCAGTGAGTCATCTTCTCCAATCCCTATAATGAATAACTTAAAATGAATAAGTCTTCAACCCATGCAAATAAAAATAAGCAACTTCTTTACTATAGGAATAAAAACTAATAAAATTAGGATGATATATCCACTTATATTATCAAATTGTAATTTTAATTATTTAGGTTGTAAATTGAGATCTGTTGGATTTGTTAAAGGCCTAAAAATGAAGGTTTTATTCAATATCACTGAATAATGTATTTTCCAGTTTATAAAGTATTTGGTAAAAAGAAAATTGTATTATTACCTTGAAACTTAATTGGTTTATATAATCTTCATTAAGAGCAGAATAATATTCATATATTTTGATGTTTATATAAAACTATAGGAGTTACAACTCAGAATTCTATTAGAAAAAAAGAGCTGATGTCATTAGTTTCTGTTGTAGCTCTGACAACAAAATCCCATTAGAATTTAGTATT
Source organism: Eospalax fontanierii (assembly GCA_035773235.1). Lineage (NCBI taxonomy): Eukaryota > Metazoa > Chordata > Mammalia > Rodentia > Spalacidae > Eospalax > Eospalax fontanierii. The sequence goes on along the minus strand of CM069534.1, from coordinate 61,179,088 downwards.
CAAGCAGCAATTATTTGTTTACATGCCTCAAGAAATTTTTATATTCTGTGACTAAAGCTTCATAAAGTATCTCTTTTCAAAGTATCTTTCATAATATATTAATGGAAAAACTATTTACACATATTGACAAACAAATGAGGTCCTAATGTTAGTGTCTTTATAGATGATATGTTCTACTATACCTTTCTGAAATCTCAGGTCACAGCTTCACTGCTAAGCAAAATATATGCAAAATATATGATAAGATTCTAAACCAACAGCATGGTTCAGCTTTTACTCAATGTGACTGAAAAATGACTGTGGTACTTTTGAGGTCTCCCAATTCTAAACTCCTTTATTAACAAGGATTAGGTCTTTAATTTTTCTTCCTAGTGTTATGATTAAATAGATAAGGTTCTTAAGTTCAATATGCCTTTACATAAGCAGTATTTCCTTCAAAAACAGTTCTATAGTGAAAAAGATGAATAGTTATAACTTTTAAATGTTGAAATAAAATCTTTGAATATTTTACATCAATATATAATTATCTCTTCATTTGGAGCTATTGTTTCAACTTCCCAACTTTATATAGTAATGAAGGCACATTTTAAATTAAAAAAAACTTCAATAACTACCATTATTACTCATTCTCACTGAGTACCTTTGGGATTGTCAGCATATGTATATGCTAGAGAAATAGAAAAGAATGAACCTTCATATTTAGATATGATTCTTTATTTGAGCATGTATGTAACATAGTAATGTTTTACTAGACCTAGTATGAAAGTAGATTATTCTTTAGTACTTAATTCGAAATTGCTCAAGGTTACAATTTCTGTTTTTGAAGCTTAAGAGCCTTATATAGTAGTCAAAAACAGACTTCTGTCACAACAGCTTAACACAGATAGTAGCTAATATGCACAAAAATTCAATATAAATATACACTAAAAATATTTACCACCATTAAGTTTCAAATATATCTAACATTCATAAGTAAAGTATGCATGTAAACATGCCTTTTAAATTGAACATATTATATAAATTGAACATATTATATAAATACAAATTTATACTACTTAACAGAAAAGTACCTTTTCAAAGTATGAGGAACTTAAGTTCAAATTAACTTCACTAAGGCCTGTGAGATGGTGTAACAGATGAAAATGCTTGCTATCCAGTTTCACAACCTAAGTTTTATTCCCAGGATCTAGATGGTAGAAGAAGAGAACCAATTCTATGTGCCACAGTGCACACACACACATAAACACACACACACGAATGTAATCATTTTTAAATTTAAGATAAAATTAAATTCATTCTTTAAAATGTCAAATGTCTCTATTTTTCATAACTTCTCTCATAATATTACATAGATTTATGTCAATACATACCTTCAAAGACTGGCCTATTAATACATAACAGGCCCAATTCTTGGTACTGAAAAGTATATATACAAACAAATATATATGGTGAGAGAAGTAACACAAATACAGGCATAATCATAACAAGCAAACCATGGGAAAAATCCCTAAAGTATATCAAATTCTATCAAATATGTTACTCGATAAAAGGCATGGAACTGAAGGATTTAAAAAAAAAACTCTTTTGGCCAGGTAATTCTGTGCAAAATGTGTTTCCACTGTTTTTCAGATTCTTTTCCTTTTCCTATTTTAGGTAATTTTATAATCTGACCCTCTTCTGACCTCTGCTAGCACTGCATGACTTACATATATATATTCAGGCACTACACTCAATCATATAAAATTAAAATAGTAAATATTTTTTTAAATCAAAGCAGAAATTTTTCTTAAACCTTAAAACATACTAAAAGTAAAGCATTTTTCCAATTCTATCTAGGCCTACTTACACTTACAATGGAAACCACAATAGACCATAAGACACATGACATGAATTTCTACTTTTCTTCTTCACAGGTTTACTTCTTAAAAAAAAAAACATGTTTCTATGTAGGATTAGATTAGATTCACTGACTCAGATTAATTAATTATATACCTACTTATGGTGCTAGATTACAAAAGATGATTTGTTGGCAATTTAACCTGGCTTCTTCATGAACTACATACTTGCATTTAAACTGTTCACTGAAATATCTGGGACTATTATTATTTCCATTATTATTTCATTATTTCTATAAATATTATTTATAGAACTATTTAAGGACTACTTTTCTTCTCTAAGTGATACTTTCTTAAATCTCCAATAATAGAAGAAAGAGGACATTTTGAGCCTCCCTTACAAATAAATACACAAATAAAATTTAAATGGGTAATCTACTCAGAGGCAGAATTTTTGCATTATATCAAAGAAGAAATGCATAATCCATGTCCTTTTCAATGTCTTTGTTGTTAATCATTACCACCAAGACTGATGCTGCCACATGTTTTTACTATGTAACCAGGCACAATGAAAAACACTTCACATGGAATATCTCATTTAATTTTCTTTTAAAGTTTTTTATTTATTTTTATTTTATATGTATGGGTGTTTTGCCTGCATGTATTTAAGTACACCACATGTATGCAATGCTCATGGAAGCCAGACGAGGACATCAGATCCCCTGGAATTGGAATTGGAATCCAAGTCCTCTTCAAAAGCAGCAAGTTCTCTTAATCACTGAGTTATCTCTCCAGCCCGAAATTTTCATTTCTTTCTATAGCCTGATGAGATAGGTGGTGTTATTACATATGAAGAAATTGGGGCTTAGAAAGGTTGATCAACAGTCCACAGCCACTAAGCTACATAAGCATAAACATAATTTGATTGATAATTTGAGGACTATGTAGCTTTTCAGTCCTCTAATTCTATTTCAAAATGGTTTTCCTGATTTGCCCACATGAATTTAAGACTAGAGTCAGAAATAGCTTACAAAAGAATATATAATAACTTCAATTTGTGGTAGAGTCAAGATCACCCATTGAATTAAAGCAATAACAAGACAATAATCAAACACTTAACTAGAGGAAACAAGATCAAGTGATCCTGGTGTCTCATGCTTCAGTTTAAAACAGGATGCATCAAAGAAGTCTATATCAGTATTTCTGATCTTTGAGAGATAGGACTTACACAAAAAGGACATTCCATGCCTCTTTTTTTCTCGGATTCATTTTGGAATAAGTTCCGTCAGATTATATTGAGGAGAACCATGTTACCTATTACACTTCTTATGGCTTTGATATCTAAAGTACTTACAAAATTCTGAAGTATTAATTTTTAATTTTTCTAGAATGTATAAAGATAATTCATTTTTCAAATATGAGGCACAGATAAGACTAGGACAACAAGGGAAAGAAGAAAGTTGGCAGAGAATACTTAAAGACGTGTGTGTGTGCAGTGACTCTAAGGTCTCTTAAGACTACCTCTCCTTACGTTATTCCTGGAAATAGGTTCCTATCAACCATAGCCAGCATGCAGCACAAGATTAAAATCTGAGAAGCAGATGAATATTTCAAGAGGGAAATGTGAGCTATTTCTTCTGACTATGTGTGTTCCCTCCAGTCATCAATATGTAGGAAACGAAAAAAGAATTTCAGGAGAAATATAAAAATATTTTCTCTTTATATTCCTCAAATGTCTCTTATTTTAGTATATCACCCCAAATTCAACTATCAGAAGAACAATAGGGTTTTTTTATTTTACAATACCAAAAACCTGGAAAAGAAAACATTTGGAGAGACTACTGACTAAATATTTTTCACAATGAGGCCACCATAATGAACAGCAGTGTTTTTACTCATAGTAAAAAAAGGTAGGGAGATCAACATAGAAGTGAAGAAAGAAAGAACTAGATGCTGAAGATCATTCTCATCTGTTGAAACAGAAGCTGTGAGTGAAGAATTTTTCATGTGGGAGAGCAATCATCCCAACAGTAGTATTTTAAGATCCCTTGGGTAGTAGCAGCAGAGAGCTGAATAAAAAGAGATTCACTGATTTAACAGCAACAGGATTTTATAGATGGGCCTGCCTATTTTATACACAAGTTTACATGTGCTACTAAGGACTATCTCAAAAGACCCAAGATATCCTCTATAAGAACCAAATATTTCTGTGAGTCACCAATGGTGACAGCATGCATGAGTCCTATGCAGGCTCAAACCAGACAAAATCCCAGCATAGATATTGGAGAGTGGGTACCAACCTAAGGAACTTTTGGTAATTGATGGCTAGGGAAGAGGGAGAGACAGTGTCTTATAGGGATAGGGCTCTTGGTGGCCCTAGTGGATGAAGCCACACTGAAGGACATTTAGGGACACAAATAAGACTCTATAGGCCATATTACACACACACATTATATATATATATATGAGAGTACAGTAAATTGGGTGATTGGGTGGAGAGGGCAATGGGGAGAGGTGCAGATAAGAGAGGGGATCTAAATACCATCAAACTACACTGTATGAAAATCACAAAAATTCAATAAAACTTTTTTTTAAAAAAAGAACCATGTATTTCTATAATTGGCAACTACTTTCAGATAAATGGTCACAAACTAATTCAAAATTACAAGTAATAAATGACTTACTGTTAGTAAAACAGGTCACATTTCTGGCAAATTTGATATGACTTAAATCTTAAACTCTCAAAGTTAAGTGGAGTTCTGTGCTTACTATTATGTGACTTGAGGTAGGTTTCCTTAAGCTACCATTTCCTTATCCTACTACAAGGATAAAAGCAGTTCTTATAGAGTTGTGACTGAAAATCAAAAGAGGCAATTCTTCTAAAGTGTTTAGCACAGTACATGACTAGAAGTACTCAATCAATGCTATTAGCATTGCCTCCTTTTATTGTTTAAACATAATAGCAATTATGCTAAACATTCTTTTTATTGTTATTGGCTTCTTTTGGTCCCTGAAACATTTCCTCTCTGCTTAGCATTTCTTAATTTGTCATTATCATCTCCTGACAGGCTGATGATCTAGCCTAGTTAGCAAGGTATGTGCATAGATTTATGTTTGTGTGTTTTGTGTACCTGCACACACAGCCCCACAATTATTTCAATTATTCATTTCTGTACCTAGTAAAAATAAACTTGAGTTAGCTAAAAGGTAGATAGATTTTTTGGCCTTTCAATTTCCTTGGCTATCTCAAAAACCTCTGAACTATGAAACACTCTACTATTAATGTTAGTACTACCATTTAGAATAGTCAAAAATAAAACTGAAGCAATCAAGGGCTCAGTGAGTAAAGTTATGCAAGTATAATGACCTGAATTCAGATTTCTAGCACCCATGTAAAAAGTCAAGCTGGACATGGCAGCAAGCATCTGTTAATCCCAGTTCTGGGAGGCACTGACAGGAGGATCCCAAGAATTCTCTGGCCAGCCAGTCTAGCCAATTGGTGAACTCCAGGCTCAGTGAGTGACCCTGCTTCAAAAAATAAGACAGAGAGCAACAGTGGAAGATACCAATGTTGACCTCTAGCCTATACATGCATAGGCACATGCACCTGCACGCGCACACACATGCACACACACACACATACGCACACACACGCACACTGCTATACCATATAAAATAAATAAATTTAAGTACCTTTTAACAATTAAAAAAAACTAAAAAACTCACAAAAAAGTAACTGTGCAGTGCTAAGAAAAGATTTGCTGTATTTCTTATTTTAATGCTAAATACCAATTGTACAATATTTTTCCAAACATGAAAGGTAAAAAAAGATATTATATAAAAAGTGTTCTGACAACAGGAGTCTCCATGATTGTGTATTAGAAAGCAACATAAGATAAAGGAGTTAAAAAAGAACAGTTTTTCACAATGCTATTGTCAATGTCTTTGTCTTTAATATGGTATATTTTAGTTTTACAAGATATTTTGAATCAATGCCAACAGAAGCTAAAATATGAGGTGCCACTGACCAATTTAGGAAGGAACTGTGAGTTTAACAAGAAAACAAAAAGCCCCAAACTCACTCAAGTTATTATACTTTATAAATTACTGTACTATGTACCCAAAGTGATTCCTATTACATAGTATTTCCTAGCATAACCAAGGACCTCTTTCACTGAAACAGATAATCTCTCATATTCCTTATCAATTCTTGAGCATTCCTTTATCACATGAAAAGAATGGAAAAGGAAAGAGAAGAGAAGAGAAGAGATTGACATTAACCATGGGAACCTGATAGGGTTTGGGAAAAGATTTGTTATATTGAATTAAACATTATTGGTTATTTATTAAACTAGAGGTATAGCTACAACTTCAATATATGACTCATTTTTCTCATTGCTGTAATAAAACACTTGACAAGAAGCAGAGAGAAATGAACACTAGTGCTCCACTCACTTTCTCCTTTTGTCCTTTTAATTTAGTTTGAGATGCCAGCCCATGGGAGAGTGCTGCCCACATTCAATATGGGTCTTCCCTGTTCTGTTAAATCTTTCTGGAAACACTCTCATAGACATGCCCTGAGTTATGTTTGGTAAGTTATTCTAAATTTAGTCAAATTGACACTAAAGATTAAACATAACATTCAAGAACAAAGAATGGTGAAATAATTTATACATAACCACTGATCTTAATGTCTTTGAACTTGATTCTATACTTTTAATTGGCTTTAAAATCTATCTATTTATGTATCGATGATAGATAGATAGATAGATAGATAGATAGATAGATAGATAGATAGGGGCTGGAGAGGCAGTTAAGAACACTGGCTGCTCTTGCAGAGGACCCAGTTGAATTCCCAGCACCTACATGGTGGCTAACAACCATGAGTAACTCCAGTTCCAGAGGGTACAATGCCCTCTTCTGTCCTCTGCTGGCATTGCATGACATGGGTGCATTTACATGCATTGCAGAAAATACACTCATACGCATAAAACAAAATAAATAAAAATAAAAATTTTAACTCAGAGTATTTCATACGTTTGCTGTTGAGTGTTTAGACTTATTTACATATCTTGGGTATCAAACTCATAATATTTATAGTTGGTAAATAATTTCTCCTACTCTGAAGGTTGTCTCTGAACCTTGTTGATTGTTTCCTTTTCAGTACAGCTTTTCAGTTTGATATAATTCTGTTTAGTTTTACTTCTGTTTTCTGTGTTTGGGAGTTTTATTAAAAAATATTTGGATTCCAACATCCTGAGCTGTGATAAAACTCCTTAAGATACTAAATGACAGCACTGTCTCCATTTCCTGACAACATACAATTCATACTTCTTTCAACTTGGCCTCAACTTACCTATACACATAATATAAGCTCCTTATATACACTAATATAAGCTCCTTATCTTCATCCTATACAAAAAAACAGGTCAAAACGTATCAAAGACCCTAGTGCAAAGCTTTGAAATAATAGAGGGAAACGGAAACATGAAAGAAGCACTTTAAGATAAAGGCATAACAAACAACTAACTGAAGAAGATTCCAGTAGTTCAGGAAATAATAGCCTGAATCAACAAATAGGATTGCATCAAATCTGCAAGTTTCTGCCTAGCAAAGGGAATAATTAAAGTCAACCTACACAACAGGGAGAAAATCTTTGCCAGCTATTCTTCTAACAAGATTAACAGCCAGACAACATAACAAACAAAAAACACCAAAAGAATAAACAGGGTTGAGGATACAGCACTATGAGACCTTGATTTTAAACTAAAGTACCACAAAAAGTAATCTAATCAACAAGAGGGCAATTGAACTGAATAGACCTTTCACAATAAAAGTAAAAAAAAAATGATCGTTAATTATATGAAAAATGATAAACCATTTTATCTATCAGGAAAATGTAAAACAAAACTATACTGAGATTTCATCTTGCCCTAGTCTGAATGCCCATCAACAAAGATACAAAATATATATGACATACCAATATATAATATACATATAGAAAGGTGTTATGATGAAATCCATTACTTTGTATACTAACCTAAAAATCTATTTTAAAGAGAATATGAAAAAATAAATCTGGGCAAAGATGTAAGGGGAAAATAATCCTTATACACTGTTTATAGGAATGTAAATTAGTCACTATGGAAGTCAATATGGAAGTTCCTCAAAAAACTAAAATTGGAACTACCACACAATCCAGCTACACCACTTCTCCATATATACAAAAAGAAATATAAAACAGCATACAATACAGATACCTGCTTACTTATGTTTATTTAGGAACTATACACAAAGTCCAAATACCTCTTAAAAAGTGAGCAGATACAGAAAATGGGGTATATATACACAATGGAATATTATGAATTCATAAAGAAGAATGAAATAATTTTAGTTGCAGGACAATTGATGTAACAAGAGATTACATTAAACAAAATAAGACATTGTTACATGTTTTCTCTCACGTGGAGTGTAATAAAGAGAGATGACTGGAAAGTAAAAGGGGACTATTTAGGAAAACCAAAAGTGTTAGGAGAGGTAAGAGTAAGGTTCATAGTTGGTAAACATGATCAAAATATATCATATGCAAAAATTGTCGCAATGAAACCTTTTACTCTGTATACTCAATAGGTACTAATAATAGAAAAAAGAGATCATCAGGGAATACTTAGTTACAAATTATAGGTAGGGTCAGTTTAGGAGTTGGAAGAGGGTTAGGAGGAATAGCCAGAATCCTTGAGAAAATAACCTTGGGAAATACCTTTTTGAGTGAAAAATTTACTTTTAATCTGGTATATGGTTTTACATATAAAATAAACCTGTAATGCTACATAATAAGTGATGTCACAAATTAGGCTGGGTAGCTACTGCCAAGCACAAAAATATTTAATATTGCCTCAATATCAAAGGAATATTAGTTAAGATAGAAAAAAAACAAACATTCAATAATAAACTGTAGGGTAGCAGAAGATCAGAGTGAGGAATCTTCTAATAAATATAAGTATTTGATAAACATAGTCACCAGATTATTTATAAATAGAACTCAATCAATCAAAGTGTGCTTCTCATCACTGTTCTTATCATCTTTTTAACACTTCCCATTCAGTTCTTCAAGTATATGTATCTGAGTCACAGCTAGGCTCCAACTTTGAGAAAATCTGTTAGAAATAAAACAGACTTTAACCAGTTCATTGTTATGCTACTGATCTATAACTTTAAGTGCTGCATCCTTTTAAGTTTCCTTGGCAACATAATAAGTGATGTCACAAATTAGGCTGGGTAGCTACTGCCAAGCACAAAAATATTTAATATTGCCTCAATATCAAAGGAATATTAGTTAAGATAGAAAAAAAACAAACATTCAATAATAAACTGTAGGGTAGCAGAAGATCAGAGTGAGGAATCTTCTAATAAATATAAGTATTTGATAAACATAGTCACCAGATTATTTATAAATAGAACTCAATCAATCAAAGTGTGCTTCTCATCACTGTTCTTATCATCTTTTTAACACTTCCCATTCAGTTCTTCAAGTATATGTATCTGAGTCACAGCTAGGCTCCAACTTTGAGAAAATCTGTTAGAAATAAAACAGACTTTAACCAGTTCATTGTTATGCTACTGATCTATAACTTTAAGTGCTGCATCCTTTTAAGTTTCCTTGGCAAACAGTTTATTGTTTCACTCAAGAGATGTGAAAATGAAGTACTGTGACACACACCTTTAATCCCAGCACTCAGGAGGCAGAGGCAAGCTGATCTCTTGAGATAGACTATACAGCAAGTGCTAGGACAGCTGAGACTACAGTGAGACCATGTCTCAAGAGGTAGAGGGGAATGAATCTAATTCTGTCCTTCTAGTAACTTAGTTCATATGCAAAAATCAACACTATTGAACACAACTTAGACTCCATCTCATTTTAATGCATTTTAAAAATATTGTCTTTTACGTTCTCCTCCTTTCTCCCTACCCACATAGCACACAGTAAAACTGCTCAAACTTACTTTAAAATATTCTTTTTCCAATTTCTTAAAGGATGTTACTATATTTAGAAGACTATTTCAAAAGTCAACTATTTTCCCTCTTGTGGTACATTTACCAACACACACACTTCCTCACATAAACTTCCAGTTCAGCTGGAAAGCAGACAGAGTTTTGTTTTCATTTTACATACACAAAAGCACTGGAACCTCAAAGTCAAGACAACTTAAGCCAAGAAAAAATGCATTGTGGATCCCAATCTCAACTACAAAACGATAAAAAGGGACAATTAAGACAATGTAAATATTAACTATATATTAGACAATAAAAAGAAATTTTGTTAATTTTTTAGGTATAATAATGGTATTTGGAGATATAAAAAGGGGGCCTTATATAAACTCTGAAGAGTTTTACAAATAGAAATGTGTGACATCTGAGATTTGAAAAAATGAAATGGCAGGATAGTAGATAAGAGAATAAAATGGAGAAAGATTTGTCAATGATGATAATGACTGAAGCTAAAGGTTCATCATATTATTCTTTTTGTTCTTTAAATTTTTCCATAAAAATAAATTAAGCCTGGGATTGGAGGAATGGGTCAGCAGTTAAGAGCACTTGGTGCTCTTGCAGAGGACCTGGATTTCGTTCCCAGTACCCACATGGCTCCAGTTCCAGGGGATCCGATTCCCTCTGTGGGTACCAAGCATACATGAGGTTATGTATACATGCATACAGGCAAAACACTCATATATAGAGAATAAAAATAAAGTCTTTTTTAAATTATGAAACAAAAACAGATGAGAGTGATAAGTATATTTGTGGGAGACGGAACAACAGCCCCCAAAGACCCTGTTAATACATTTAATATGTTTAATTACACAGCAAAGTGAAATTAAGTTGTAGCAATAGTATAAAGCTTGCTAACCATCTAACCTTGAAGTGAAGAAATTAAATTGTACTGTCCTGGTCGGTCCAATGGAAACACATACTACCTTAAACACAAAAGAGGGAGGGAGGAAGGTCAGTGTCAGAGTAATGACATGTGAGAAAGATTAGTATTTTGGGCTTTGAAAATAGAAAATGATTACCAGCCAATGAATTATGAACAGTTTCTGAAAGCTGGAAAAAAACCCAAGAAAAAAAAATCTCTCCTAAAGCCTCCAGAAAGGAATGCAGCCCTGTGAACACCTCAGTACTATGTACTTCAGACTTCTTAACCACAGATCTACAAGCTAATAAATTTGTACTGATCTAAGCCACTGAGTTTTTGATAATTGTTGAAACAGCAATAGAGAACTAGAATCAAAAATTCATACTTACCAGAAAGAAGGAAAAGCATGGATTTTACTGAGAACTCAAATTAAATATTATATACATAATATATAGTATCCCCAAGAAAAGAAAAAAATCAGGGGCAGACTCAGAGTTTAAAAGCACTGGCTGCTCTTGCAGAGGACCTGGGTTCAATTCCCAGCACCTACATGGTGGTTAACAACCATCCATAACTCCAGGGGAATCAAATGCCCTCTTCTGACCTCTGCAGGCATTGAACAATACAAATGCACTTACTTGCAGGCAATACATGTATACACATAAAATAAATTTTTTAAAAAGAAAAAAAATTTCAAATCAGATATGCTTACTACTTTAAAAGAAAAATATTACTTTCATTCTTCCCCCTATACTTTCCTTTTCCGATAATCTCAATTGCTGCTTTCTGGTTTAGTTGTGTTACAACTCCTACTATGTATCTAAATGTTATTAGAGTATATCATTTCTGATACTGTCCCACTACATTTATATAAAATCATGAACTTACACATCTACTATTGAAACTATTGAATGTACCAATTAAAATGTGCTATCATAGTATGACCTCAATTCTATCTATTTATGTCACTGTAAATAATTTTACACTGGTCAAATTCCTCTTGGTGTATCTCAATTGTCTCTGGCAATTCTGTTATTTATTTTTACCCTCTTTGACCTCTCTGCATTGCTGAGACAACCTTAACTTTTAATTTACAACAAACAGATTAAAAAATAAGCAATCCAATCAATTTCCTTGCCAGAAAACTAATTTGACTTCATTTATGTGAGCAAAGTGTTAGATTTCTAATGTCACTGACCTACCAGAAATGAAAAAATTCTTTTCTCTCTCATTTTTACTTTCTAAGGTAATAAATCTGTATCCAGAACTACTATTCTAAAATGTTAATTTTATATATAATAAGATATAATATCCTAATAAGATGTTAATTTCATGCTACTGTTAAGAAATTAAGTCTTACTTAAAAACATTTCACTGAAGGTAAGATATTAAATATTATGGTTTAGATTTAAAATTCATAATATTGATTTTTCTCACCATTAAATATCCTTATATTCAGGCCAACGCGATGGCTTAGTGGGTAAAGGCACTTGCCAAGCTCAATAATCTGAGTTTGATCCCCAGAATCCACATGGTGGAGAGAACCAACTAAGTCATCCTCTAACCTCCACACTCATGACTATGCACACACATTCATATGCAGAATATGTACATATGCAGAAAATAAATATAAGTGTAACATTTTAGAATATCATTTATTCAAAAATTCTATCATCAATATCAGCTGCTCATTTGGGACCTTGTAATGAAATGAAATCATACTTTCCCTTCTAACAAAAGTTCAAAAAATATCATAAGTAGTTTTTGCTATGAAATCAACACACACGCACGCACATACACACACACACACACAAAGCATTTTCACACTTAGTTGATTTGTCTAAGAACAATATATGGTCTAATTGTTTTTAAAGTTGTGTTATAAATCAAATATCCTTTTGAATGATAAAAGTGTCAAAATACCTTCTTACTTTATTTCTTCAGTGACCATTCATCTGCCATTTATCCAGTCCTCTCACTATCACAGTGGGTCTACTGTATACTTTTTGAAAGTCATATTTTATTTTTTACAACCACCTTCTCCAAATTCTTTAAATGTAATTTCAATTTTTAACTTTCTAAAATATAATCATTCATCCTAGCATTACCTAGAAACTTGAGAATAATTCCCCAATATACTTCTAAATATTTTTAAACACTAGTATTTTACACATTTTGAAAGATTAGCCTTGCATATATTAAAAATTGGGAAATGCTATCTTCTTTTAAGATTAAAAAATAAAATAATTATCACTCCAGATAAAAGCTTTTGTAAAAAAAATTCTCATTTTGGTAGGTAGTAACAAAAACTTCAGCTTTCTCTTATGGAAAAAAATTCAACTTAAAGACTTCAGTCAGTTAAATGATTGATACCTTTATTGCATACAACCAAAGTTATTTATAACTGTTAAACCTTTGTTTGCTTGACTGATTGATTTTAAGACAGGATCTCACCATATAGTTCAGGCTGGCCTTAAACTGTAATCCTCTTGTTTTAGCCTCTGAAGTGCACCTGGTTATGGTTATTAAATGATTATATAAATGCTTTCACAGAGCTATAATGTAGCAAATCAATGTAATCACTCTATTATTGAAAGTAAATTATGAAATTTAATCCTGATTTTTTTTCACAATCACATCTTCAAGTGAAACCAGAAGGATATCTGGAGAAATGAAATAAACTTCATTAAACAGGAATTTCACTTAATTACTAGCAATAATACTATAGATAAGCATGCTTGGCAATTATGTACTGTTTTAAATTAGTTCTATATTAATATATACACCAAGTACTGCTGACAGCACTGTTTGCTTTTAGGAACATCAGACTTCTCATACTAAATGAGTTCAACAATTCAATTTGTTAATAATATACTAGCATCAAAGGACCTTCAGTGAAAAATATTGTTGTTCTCTATGATAAAGTTTCTAAATCTAGAAACATATGTTCTGTATGTCTGTAATTCCTTAATCGATGCATGACCCTCTTCTTATGCCCTCAAAATAAATAAAATAGTCTGGGGAACAGAACAATCTGGCTCTGGTTACTGATAATTTTCATAAAAGTTAAATTACTTTTGGCCTTTAAGATTTTTAACATTGCAGTCCTAATGGGATTATCTTGGTTCTTCCTGATTTGCCTCAGTTGCCATTCTTAAAGCTGTCCATTTTCTGCTGTCCTTGTTAGCAAAAGAAGCATGATGCCACTGTCAGATGCTATATCCATAACAAGGTATCCTACCTTTTATTCTGCCAGCTTATAACTATAGAAACGAGACAATTCCTCATGTTTCAGGGAATCTTTTATAGATTTTTTTATATATGAAATGTAGAAACTACCTTTGTATCCTTGTGCCAACCTCAGTTATATAACCACTCAAGTAAAAGGGTACAAAATCAGGAGATGAGGAGATGGTAGAAATCCTGAGGAAGAAATAGTATTCAGGCACAGCAAGGCACTTAACTTGCAGTTTCTCAGTATTCTGAAAAGCCCAGTCCTCTACAGTCCAAGCCTTTGTTTCTGTTTTTATGCCTATTTACTTGAAAACAGCTGGTATCTTAACCTAGAATCATGACTATGGACCCATTTCCCTGCAGAAATCGTGCTGGTTATCTATATATAAAATATCTATACATTGGCTCTAACATCATGGCCATGTATAAAATAGCTTATAAATGTGTATAAACAGTGGCTTAGCTAATTTATTTGGAATTTTAGAGATTATGCCATCTGTCAATGGTGTTAATGGTTATTTTTATCTATTTTCTTAATTAGATATAGAACATCTCATGTACATGAGACTATCAGTCTAATATTTTTTACTGTTCCTCTGAAAATTTAGAGACAAAAATGTTCTTAATATTCTATGTAATAAAACAAACTCAATCAGACAAAAACCAGCATAGAACTGGGGAAATGAGCAGGAGGCCACAACCTTGGTGAGGAACTATTGGCAGCTGATCACCGCTGGGTGAAGAAGGGTTCAGGAAGAGTTGATCTTTAAGGGAGTGATTCTAGACAGGCTGACCAGGCTCCAGTGGATGAACTCACGCTGAGGGACATCTGGGTACACGAACTTTACTTGATCGACCTTAACATACATGACAAAATGCATGAACTCCTGTGGGGGGGTGGTACAGATATGGAATGGGGGCACTAAATATGAAACAGATGTATTATATAAATCCACAAAGAAACAATAAAAATGTTTTTACAGAGGAGATAAATTTAATTTAATCTTTCATATTTTTCAGACAGAGTCTCTGTGTAGCCCCAACTAGCCTGAAACTTGCAATGTAGACCAAAAAGCCATGTGACTTTTAACCAAACTTGGAGACTTCAGGACTTAAATACTCTGATCTTAGATGTTTAATGAATAATATTAAAATATTAACAATTTCTATGCCTTTCTTACATGATTATTATGAAACTGTCCAATATGATACTTTATAGTTGAAACTCTCATAACTAATTTTAACTTAGCCAAATGGCTAGATTAGCAAAACCTCTCTAATTTCATTGTAAAACATACACGTGGAAACTAATAGCTCATTAAATACTAAAAACTAGTAAACTACTTTCCAACAAAAATATCGGTCTCACAGATATCTGCGTGTCTCTGCCTCCCAAGTATTATCAAGAAATGTTTATCCTGATAAGAGTAGAGAGTAAAGAAAGTGAGCACTGCTCAATGAGGCATGTTTTGGGAAGGTATGGACTCAAAGCTGAGTGATGTAAAGGAAGCAAATAAAGCAAATGGAACAATTATTTGGGGATCTCAGAAGGTGGAAAGTAGAGTGTTCTGAGTAAAGGAAAGAGAAAATATAAAAAGGTTTGAAGCTGAGAAACAGCAAGGGGGCCAATGCAGGTAACAGAGTATAAAAGAAATTAACGGCTGAAAATAGTCATGTCAAAAGCCAGCTGACTTTGAGTTTTATAAGATATAGTAAGACTTATTTTTTTCCTAGTGTTCTCTTTTGTTTTGTTTTAAGATAGCGTTTCACTGGGCATCTCTGGTTGTCCTGGAACTTGTTATCTAGACCAGGCTGGCCTGGAACTTGCTATCTAGACCAGGTTGGCCTGGAACTCACAGAGATCCTCCTGCCTCTGCTTCTAAGTGCTAGGAGTAAAGGTGCCACCATGCCTCGCCTTATTATTTTCTTTTTAAGAGAAAAAAGGAAAGCCACTCTAAAAAGGGTATTTCTATCATTTAAGAAGGTTTAGTGAGGCCTGAGTGAAATCAAGGGAAAGACAGGGTACTTTGAGCAGCAGCACATTCAAAACACATTGTGGGCTTAGACCAAGATGGCAGTTGAAGAGGTGATATGATCAGGTCTAGCAGATGTATATTTTGAGTGAAGAGTCACTGGGTATAGTCTTTACCTTCTTAAAGTCTCCAGAGTCCTTAGGAATTTATCATATTGACTTGTCATAAAATAACAATAGGAAGCAAAATTAATCTGGATTTAAGAACTGAGGAACCGTATTAAAACTTAGCCATGTGACTTTTAACTAAACTTGGAGACTTCAGGATTTAAATACTCTGATCTCAGATGTTTGATGAATAATATTAAAATATTAACAATTTATATGCCTTCCTTACATGATTATTATGAAACTGTCCAATATGATACTTTACAGTTGAAATTCTCATAACTAATTTTAACTTAGCCAACTGGCTAGATTAGCAAAACCTCTCTAATTTCATTGTGAAACATACACATGGAAACTAATAGCTCATTAAATACTAAAAACTAGTAAACTACTTCCCAACAAAAATACCCACCTCGCTTAGTGTGGATTCATTAACTATAGGGATGAAAATATATATGACTTGATACTAGATTTGCCTCAAAAGCATACTACATCACTTTAAATAAATCAAAACTGAAAATTACACATATGAATTTGGAATTTGTATTTTCAAAGACAGATACACCCAAAATTTACAGAATTATGAACAGAGAAACAATAACTTAATAACAAAAATATTTGGTCGTTTACCACATGATTTGAAAAGTGATATATATTTTATGTTTTTAATTAAAATAAAATGTTTAAGACATATAGTTATTGGTAGTTTTCTTTCTACTTTTTTCCGTTAATCAATGAACTGTGTATGCTGCTTCAATCATTTTAAAAGTATATCAAATCCCTATCATAATAGTTGGAAATACTAACTGTACAGCAGAATCTCCTGTGGGCTTCTACAAAACTTCAAATGCCTAGGACTTATCCCTTGAGATTTTGATTCTCTAAGATTGGAATGAGGCTAGAACTCTCTTTTAATCCACTAGAGTTGAGAGCCACTAACCTGTTAAACAGTGGACAGTCAAGTAAACTAAAGAAAACATAAAAACAAACAACATATTTGCTCTCCAAATAATTCATAGTATAATGGCAGTGAGAGATCTAAAACATGGACATAAGAAGGTGATAAATTAGCACCACAGGTGCATGCCAGATACAATAGGAAAATAAATCGGAAAAGCTACTAAATCTGATGGATGGATAGAAACAGTAGTCAGAACTGGTCTCATAAAGGTTGTAATTAAAATATAAAGAAACAGAGTTCTCCACTTGCATATCTATTGAAGAAAAAGTCTAACTGAAGTAATAAAACAAAAAAAGTATACAGATATATCACTATATGATGCTTTGAAGGAACACAATATGCCTAGGGCAAGGAAACATGGATAACAAGGTAAACAGGACACCTTTCTGAAGAGAACTACATGCAAATCAAGCTAAATAATGTAAAATTCTATCATAAAATAGTGTTTTCAAATCAAGTTTCACAGAAATCATACTCAGGAAAGGTAATTCATGTATGTCACACATAGCTGAACAATTTGACATTCCAATACACACATCTTGAAGTTAAATCACATTATAATAAACTGATGCATTAACTTTTTTCTGTTCTTGAGTATTTTTTCATCGATTATGAAGAGCACAGTTTTACAACTTTGTTTTTTTAATGATAACAAATACCCTACTCCCTACCTATGGATAATATTATACAGCAAAGCAAAATACAAAAAATTGATTAGCTACATAATTTATTATAATTTATAAAACAAATTAAAGCCTATAAAACATCACATTTATTTATTTTAATAGACGTTATTTACTCAGGTTTCACACAAGACTTTTATTTGCAGAACACTACCACTGTATGGAAACCAACAGAGACTTTCCCTAGGCAAATGACATGATTAATATTACATTTCAGTAATAATATTATCATAACAAAATGAAGTATAATAAGGTAAAACAAGAAGTGAGGAAATCAGGAAGTGGTTTCAAAATAGGAATCAAGAAAATCTGATGAAATGAACAAATAGTGGGAATAAATAAATGGCATAAAATTCAAAAATACAAAGGAAATAAAATAGAATTTGATTGTTCATCAGATAGTATAGGGGAGCCTGATTTCCAAAAGAACAAAATCTAGATTTGTTTTTTTTTAGATGCTAGATTCTAATTTTGGTCCTGTTGAAAAGGTAAAGGTGCCCAGAAAATGCTGGCTTTATACTTCTCAGAATAGAATGTTCTTTGCACATTTAATCAGTAGGTCTAAATGAAGCCCCTGTTTTGATAGCAGTTCTAATTTTGGAATTTCCTTAATCCATTTTTATATATTCATTATAGACTATGTAGCATGTAACCTACAACACAGTTATATAATCACTGCTCAAAACGAACTGTAGTCCTATTCAAAGATGGCATACTATATTCCTCATTTAGTATGACTTGTACTACTGGTGCATAGCTAATGCAGCTCATAACTTATTTGAAACTTATTACCTCAGAATATAGAATATATCATAATTGCTATTTTTCTGCTACAAAGAAAGAGATTTTTAGCATTTTAACAATAATAAGAATATTTGATCACTGCTTCCAATTTATGTCCTGCAATCACCTTAGTATCATCTCATATCTTTTAAGAAACCCTCTTCAGATAAGGAAAACAGAAATATTCATTTCCATAATGCAGATGCAGAAATCAAGGTTTGAGGGAGAAAACTGTCTTGTCCATGATAGAATGGTTGGCAAATGGCAGAGGTTTAACTGTAACATAAATTTCAATTCTTGGGCCAGTACCTGAAATAATACCTTCTTAACTTCTGCAACTTATCACAAACATTTCTTTTCTTAATAAATTTTTAGATGACCATGTGTTGTATTTTATTTCCTGTATTTACATATTCCTCCAAAATTTTATTTAAAATCTATACTATTTTTACAACCTCAACTGTCCAAGCTGTTTCAGAAGAATACCTCTTTTATACCAATTTTATCTCTAGTAAAAGTCGCCTCTATCGTGATCACATCCGTTAATTAAGAGAATCGGGAAATTGTTTTCAGAATAGAAAAAAACAGTATGTCATCAAAAATTAGAGAATCTAGGCATAATTCTCCTGCTTAGTAGTTAAAACTTGACTTCCAGGACTCTCGCACACATTTGTCTTAGGACCGTTCTTAAGCCCTTTCTTAGTCTGACAGAACAGCTATTACTTCATATTGAGGGGGGAAATCACTATTATGTTACATTTTGCAAGACTGATTAAATCTGTTTAATTCTAAATAAACCTGGCTCTTAAGTAAACTAGCAACCATAGACCTGATATTTTTATAATGATTCTTCTAGAAGAACTGAAGCAATGACTGAAACTTACCTCATTATACAGCATTTGCTTATCACAAAAAAATAAGAAATTCAGAAACTTTTGTTGTAGTATAAAAAGTATTTGATATTTAACTGCTGCAATTTCCAAAGTTTACTATATTCTTTAGTATGTATTCAAACAAATATATTTATAAAATTATATTCATTTGTATCATACAAATGACTTAAAGCTTATTCTTATATAAATAAATCATGTCAAAACTACATCCAAAGGCAACCCAAAATAACAGCAATAAAGAAAATATATCACTTTATGCCAGAAAGTGATGCTATAACATCTTTATATAGTAATGTCATGTTTGTTTTATAAATTCTCATCTTTCCCTGTCAGAAGCTCTTCTTATTTATTAGAAGCTCAATATCAAAGTATAACTACTCAAAATGTTTTTCCATTAAACTACAACATAGCTACTTGAGTTTTTGAGACTATTGTAAGTTCCCACAAGCAGTAAGCTCATAGTACTTCTTTGTATATTTCTAAAGATTTTAAGAGTCTGGAGGTGTTTTATATCCAGAATTTTTAGGCAGTGTCATCAGACATACTAATATATTATGTACTTAATTAATTCTAGTAACATATTAGGAGCCTTATTCATTTTACAATGGACAGTGAAACAGAATAACAGTTTCTCTGAATGACAACAAAGGAAACCAAAGAAATTTCTCCTTCAGTTTATTCCTTATACATAAATATATTTTGTTTATTGGACCCTAAAATTGTTTTCAAAGGCTGCTTCTTATGAGTCGCCCCCCGCCAACACACACACTTTTAAACTAGAATTGCGCCTTAAGTGGATGCCAAAATTGATTATCTTCATTAATTCAAATTGGCCTACATACCAGGCTTTTTGATGCTGGCATGTCAACAATTTCTAGCTCTGTGTGTGTGTGTGTGTGTGTGTGTGTGTGTGTATCTGTGAGCGCATTTCCTTGTTCCTTCACGATAGTAAAATAAAGATGTAATAGGTCTTATACCAATTCAAAACTTACCTTGCAAATCTGGAAATAGTCTGAGGTCAGGGTTTCCTGAATTTCCTCTCTGAGAACCCCTGCCGTTCCTCCTGGATGGACAGAGCCACTTCCGGCCCCACCGCCACTGTTACCTCCACTGCTGCCACCACTGCCAGGGGAAGAGGCAGTTAGGCCATCCAAAACTTTTCGGAAATTAAACTTCTTCATTTTAAACACTGTTGAGAAATTTAAAGGAAACGAGAAACGGGTGACAAGTCATGGAATTGTACCGGATAAAAAGCTCTTATCTTTCTATTAGTCAAGGCAGTAGTAGTAGCCAGATCCCATTGTATAAGCATTGGATATAACCGAGTTGGGGGTCGGGGGGGTCGGGCTTCATTTTGTCAGTTTTTAACTTCCATAAGCACAGCTTTATGAAATACATAGAACACAACTCCAAGAGCAACAGTATTCCCTCCTCACACATCAGCTTTTCAAGGGCTTTTTCCCCAGCTGTAGCTGTGCTTTATCAGCACTGGGGTAAAAATAAAAGGCAGTGTCATCATCGTCATTAGCATTATATCATCATTATTATACAATCAAACCAGAGTCCAATAGAACAAGACCCTCTGGCTCTCTCTAGAAAGAGGGGAGGCTTCCTTTCTTCCGGTTCAGCTCAGGAAATTTTATTTTCAGAAAAAAAACGATGTTATGGGGGAGCCAATATTTACTCTGCCACCATCTTCCGGGCTCCCCCCACACCCGCCCCATCTTCCAGGCTCCCTCTTTCTCACTAGGAATTGGGGGGTAAGGCAAAAATGCCTTTTTCCAGTCCCCGTTCCCCGAAGCCTGGACCCCCAGACATCCGCGGTGACTCACGGCCGCAGCGACGCCGCCTGCCTCCACTTGTCCCCGGGTCCCCTGGGCTCCCGCGTCCCCTCCCCGCGCCCGCCGTCGGCTCCCCGCAGCACACCGGCGGCTCTCGGGGGACGCCCGGCGGCGGGGACTGCGGCCCGGGTCCCGCCTCAGCCTGCGGGGCGCGCTCAAGCAGCCGCGCTCCCTCCGCGGCTCCGCGGCCCGGGCAGGCGGACGCCGGGCTCCCGCGGCGGGCAGAAAGGCACCCGCGCCTCAGACCGCGGCGGCCCGCGGCGCTCGCCCGCGCGCACACAGCCACGCACCTCACGGACGGCCGCGGGCGCTCGCACACACGCACAGGTGTGAGGACAGCCGCGACGGGACGGCGGCCGCAGCGTCCCTCGGGGAACCCAGACTTCGGCGCCTTCCTCAGACGCCACAAGCGACCGGCCAGCCTGGGCAGACGAGGGCGCGCGGAAGGCGGCGGGCTCGCGGGAGTCGCTGCAGCCCGGTTCTGGCCGCTTCTCCAGTCCCCTCTGGTCGCGGTGCCTGGCGCTCTCCGAGGTCCTAACCGAGAGGGCGGGCTCCGCCGCAAGCTCCGCCCCCGCCGTGGGAGGCAGGCCCCGCCCCCAGCCGGCCCGCGTCCCTCTCAGCCTCCCCCCCAGGCGCTCCGGGCGGCAGGGCCCCGGGTCTTGACAACGTCAGAGGGCGGGGCACTTTCGCCGCCTATCCTAGACTCCTCTGGGCCGAGCTCCCCCCGGATCGAGGCACGGAAGAAGCTTGGGGATAGGTCGGAGGAAAAGCCAGTGGCAGGGGGTGGGGTTAATTTAGGAAAGTAGGTGAGGTATTTGATTGGCAGCTGTACTGTCCAGTGTACCATGGAGCCGTGGTTTGGGGACTGTAATTGGCGCTACCTGTTGAAGGACGCAAGTGTGAATCAATAGAATGCTTGCAAGCCTGAGAACTTGCGCGCCTAGAGTCCCAGGCTGCAGGAAGGGTTACCCTGGGTCTTGCTCACGACAATATTGTGGCTGGACATTTTTGCAGCATTTCTTTTCTGAGTCTCTTTCTCCTCGCTGGGTGCATCTGTTAGACTCCCCTTGCTGCCCTGCTATCTATTCTTAACATGTATTTGTAACTAGCCCCTGCCAGAATGTTATCTACAAATGACTTAACTGGTCACTCTGCCAAAATGAATTGCTTTTCGATGGCATGTTGGAATATGTAGGCTTCCAAATCTTAAGGAACTGGTTTCCCACCTTGTTCAGTCTACGAAATAGAATTGCTTCTTTCCTTTCACATACTCAAATCAGATTTTTTTTTAAGGAAACATTTTTCTCAATAAACCATGACAAGATAGTTTAAGCTTTTTGTGAGGTACAGTGATCGTTTTAGAAGATACTCTGCAAAGCAGAACACAGTATTGTGAGAAGATGTAGTTCTGAACACTAATTTGATGTTATTAAACTGCAGAAATGTTGGACTTAATGTTCGTCTGTTAAAATGAAAGATAGTTCAGGGTCCATAACCAACTGTATCCATCAGTTTGAGCTATGCAACAGAGATCATTCATAATCCTCCCAATTATTTATTCTCTTAGATCTAGGATGACAACTTCAGCTCCACCCCCTTTCTCTCTATCAGAGGAGGGGATGAGAGGAAGGTAAAGGGAGACTTGAACCCAATATGAATTACCCGGACACGCTGCAAGTAAATGGTGGAGATGGAACAGAGCTCAGATTTTCATATCCTTAACTCATTGCTCATGATCTCGTTTTGAATTTTTCACTACTTAATGTTTGCTTTACTTATTTTTGTGACCTATACTTTCATTGTCATAGTTAGAGAGTACTTTTATCAAAGAATGGAATTTTGTATTTCTCTTGATTTTTATTTTAAAAGGAGAAAGTTTTATTCTACAAACTATTCTATAAACTATCCAATTTTTGGTGGATTAGGCATTGTTGTATAAAATAATGGACTCAGATGCCTTTAGGCATTGTTGTATAAAATAATGGATTCAATGCCTTCCTTTCTTCATCAAAAGTCAACATATAATTCCTTAAATATAAAACAAACGGAAACAAACATATGGCAATCTGGGATTCTGATGAAAGTGAAGAAAGACTCTCTGAGTTCAGCCAAGAGAGCAGTGTTTATAAGCAAAGTTTAAGAGCCACTCATCACTAGCACTATACTATCACAAACTAGGTGGTGGTTTTTACTCTAGAAAATAGAAGAGGGCTGAAAAAGGAAAACTGTGGGGCTGGAGACATGGCTCAGCAATTAAGAACACTGGCTGTTCTTACAGAGGACCCAAGTTTGGTTCCCAGTGGCCACGTGGTAGCTAACAACCATTAGTAAGTCCAGTTCCAGAGGATCTAACACCTTCTTCTGGCCTCTGCAGGTATTACATGCATGTGATACATTTACATACATGTAGGCAAAACAAATGCACATAAAATAAAAATGAATAGATAAATTTTAAGGAAAAGCACACAAAACAGCCTAACAAAGACTCCCAGAGAATTATGAAGGGACTCAACAGCCTTCTAAATTTAAAACAAGATGTGATAAAGCATGTAGCCCTCCAGATGAAACAGCAAGCAGGTATGAAAAGTGGAGGAAAAGACATGTCAGAATATAAAAATGTTTCCAAATAAATATTAGAAACTTAAGATAGCTGTTGATATGATTCAATGCTAAAGTACTTGCCTGACTTTAATCCCCAACAACAACATAAATTTAAAAAAGAAGTAAAGTTTAAAAATTAAATAATAAATAAAGCAAAAAATATATATTTAGGATACTTAGATAATGAACTCTGCATTATTTTAAATATCAGTGTTCTTCCACAGTAGCACAATGCTTTATACATGGTAAGCGTCCATGAAATATTAACTTAAATAAATGATGCTGGTAAAAAATCTTAACATAATTGTAATGAGGGATAGAGAGAACCTCCTGTGGGCAGAAATGTGATGATGCCAATACAGGCTATGAGCAGATAGAAATGAGCAGAAGGCAGAGGACACGGTGTATGTTAAGACACAGAATATACACTTGTAACCTAAGAATCCTAGTACATGAATCATCATGAAATATCTCTGGAAGCATATTCCATCTTTAATGAATTAAAAAGCAACATTTTATTCTATAAACTATTTGGTAGCAAGAATAAGACCAGAGAATAAAATATATTTTATAAATAAAATGGAAAATTCTAGACCTGGACCAAGTAATGACCACTCTACTATAAGCTTAAAGAATAACCTCTTGGGAAGGAATTATCTAGGGGGAGTTTTTGAATAGGCCATGACTTCTTCCTACATTGACAGATATAAAGAGCTACAAGAAAGAAAAACAGTCTGAGCTTGATTCTTAGAGCAAAATCATTAACTCACTAAGTCAAACTAATACATTGGAAGGATTTTAGCCTCTATGTTGAAAATATATTCAAACTCACTTTAAGGGATTGTAATCTCGAATTCAAACCAACAATGAAGCTGACCAAAACTGCCTTTCCATACCCCAAAAGCAGTCAAATAACTACAAAAATTTACCTTATGACACTTAACACAGAAAAAGAACATTTGCTGAATTGGCCGAGTTTGATAAAAGTAAGCCAGAATGACAAAACAGTCTTGTAAATGATACATTATATGTAAAGTTCTACCAGTTACATAGCACCTACATTCCAAATACTGGAATATATGCACCTTCAAACATGTCTTTTAATCTAGTCCCCATTTTAATTCTATGACATTGGTATGGTCCCCCATTGTACAGAGGAGGAAATTTAAGGCTCAGAAAGAAATTTACACAAGACCATTTACAATAATCCAATCTTCAAATCTAAGGCTAACATAAAATCGTGCTCTTAGTTACTTGCCTGTTGCTAATTAGAGGATTAACTAGAAAGTAGAATAGGAAAGGGAACAGTCAGTTCCTCTGAAAAAAAGAATATATATTCATTTGTTTGCCAGTACTGTCATAACAAAATAGCAAAAACTGGGTTTCTTAAGAAAAAAAAAAAAAACTTGTTTTCTCACCATTTTGGATTTCAGAAGTCCAAAGATCAAGGTGTCAGCAGAACGCTTTCACTGACTTTCAGGTAGCTGCTTTCTCTCTGTGGTCTTGCTTAGTCTTCTCTCTGTGGGTGATACTCCTAACATCCCTGTAGGTCCGGATTTCTTTATCTTATAAGAATACTAAGCCGGGCAGGGTGGCACATACCTTTAATCGCAGCACTCAGGAGGCAGAGGCAGGTGGATGTCTGTGATTTCAAGGTCAGCCTGGTCTACACAGTGAATCCAGACCAGCAGGGACTACAGGGAGACCAAAAAAAGAGGAATATTAGTCAGATTGTAGTAGTGCCCAACTTGAAGGCCTTATTTTAATGTAATAATGTTTTTCAAGGTCCTAGCTCCAAAGATAATTGCTTTCTGATGTAAGGGGCAGGCCTTCAAGATAAGCACATGGGTAGGGGATACAATTCAGCCCATAGCAATATGTTCATCAAAGTCGACATTTTTAAGAGGGCATCTACTATGAAGTATTTCTATGTTGAACTTTTATATTTGGTTTCTCATTTAACCCTCATACTGATTATATATAGTAGCTATTGTACTAATAACTCCATTTATAGCTGATTAAACTGGAGCAAAGAGATTAAGTAATAAGCCCAATATAATATATCAAATAGGTTTTGAAACAAAATTTACACTCATATCAATCTTATCACATAACTCTTTCTTCATGGTGGTGGTATTCTTTTGAGAAACTAAAACCTCCTTATACAGATGTTTGATATTTGAACGGTGAATTATGGCCAGATTCAGGTACTAGAATAAAACGTAGAAGAAGAAAAAAACCAGAAACTATCTCATCAGTAGTTTGGATGCATGAACTAAAAAGATATTTCAGATTGAGGGGTCAATGATTGCTAGAAGCAAAAGGTCTTTAGGATGGCAAACTAATGGGAGGGTCTTATCTCATAGGAAGTCTCAGTATAATTTCAAATACATTAGCAGATTTACAAGGGGGTGTCCTTCTAAAAATAGAAGGAAATGAGCTATTCAATAACTAATTAGACATAGCAAGACAGTATTAACTTTCTCAGAGAGGCTGTAGTCTCAGCAAACATCAGATCGGTAGGAGAGAATTCAAATGGAAAGAGTAATAACACCGGATTAAAGGAGACTGGCAGCTGTTTATGTTAGTCAAAATGGACTTCTAAAGTCCACTTGCTGTCAGATAATGTATCCTGGACTGAACAGTCTAACTTATCACCCTTCATTATTTGCCAACTTAGAAGTTAAATTTCATTATGAGAACGCAGCTGAAATACTGAGTTCTATCTGTATTCTTTCTGGTGAACTTTCAAGAGTATTAGAGTGTTATCCTACTCCCTTTCAAAATCTCCATCTGACTTTTTCTGACCCTAGTATACATCCTTTAGACGGGTAATGGTTAATAATTTTCAGTTTTCTATCATATAGCAGGAAATAGCAACCAGCTTTGAAATCCTTCATTCGGACATAGCAAGTTCCATGCCAACCAGAGATACACAGTGAGAAATCCCTCATTCAACCTAATCCAAGCCCACAAAAGGAAAAACCACAGGGTTAATTAATTAAATAATGTCATAGGTCCCATGGGTTTCAGATAAAAAGACAAGGGTCATTAGGACAGACCAAAACATACAAAGTATGGCTCAGCATACAATCAATAACAGAACTGCAAACAGAACTCATGCCTTCTAGGACAAAACTCAAATATTTGTTTTTAAGCATGTAATTAAAAATCAGTTCTTTGTGCATATTCTAAAATAGATTTTCATATACTCCTCCATCATATTATGATATGGTAAGATAAAGGGATTTAGTGTTGAGACAGGCCTAAGCTTAGTAACTATGGTACTAACAGGCACTTTCAGCCTCCAGGACTCAATTTTTCACTAGCCTATAAGAACGAATTTAGGCTAAACATGAAACAAATGAAATTATGTAAAAGCAATTTGTAGGCTGCAAACCACTTACAAATATATGGTATCTCCATTATTCTTTTACTTTCATCAAATAGTTTGTAGGAATTGGCTTTAAGTTTGAATTTTTTTCCATTTCTTGTAATTTGAAAGTCTTTTGCATTTGTAGATTGACTGTAGCTGAGGCCGAAGAACAGAAGGGGAGATTGCATTAGATGACCTGTAAGTTCGTTCTAATCCAAAATTTTGTTTTTATGTGACTCGTTTAGTCAAATACTACAAGCCTCACTGAAAAGGTAATTAAAAGGGTACCCACTTAAGCATTTGCCAGTAGAGATGAACTATAGCTTATAGTAAGAAAGAAAAATAGAAAACAGGAAATCTCAAAAATATCCTTCTACTAATCAGAGCTTCCTAGAGATCACATTTTTTATTTTAAATATTTTATTTATTATTTTATTTTATGTGTATTAGTGTATTTCCTGCATGTATGTAAATGCACACATATCATGCAGTGCCCATGGAGGTTAAAAAAGGGTATTAGATGGTATTGGAGTTACATATGATTGTTAGCCACTTTGTAAATGCTGGGAATCAAACCCAGGTCCTCTGCTCATAAGTGCTGAGTCATCTCTCCAGCCCTTAGAGATCATATTTTTATCAGTATTTCTATTTATATGTATGTGCATGGATAATCTGAATATAAAAGTGAAGTACACTTATTAAAGCAACTGTAGCAATTATGGATATTTACTTTTAGTCCTTTATAGAGCATTTTAAATTGGAGTGTCTAGTTTATGCTGTTTTAATCTCTGGGTTTTGTAACTAACATTTTGTTTTGAGCATTCCCCTGTCACATGAAATAATCTTTTAGGCACGCCAGTTTTGAAAGTCAAGTATATGAATATTTCATAGTTTATCTGTTTCCATATTCTTGGCTATTTCATTTCTAACTTTGTGGTATTATAGATATTTTTAAGTAAAATATCATTATACTAAATATTGGAAAAAGTTTTGGGGTCTTTCAGGAGCATTAGTATGTCAAATAGTGTATTTTCATACTTAATTCTGCATTATATTTTTTAAAGATTTTACAGATTTATGCCCTCATTGAGAACATAGGTCCCTGGGGAGAACTCATGGTACAACAAACTCATACTACGTGCATTTATGTTTTAATGTTAATTTTCTCTAAATGTTGTTGACAAAATTCAGGGGCAGTTTTGAAATAATAAATGAGTAGGTACAATCAACGAAACACAGCAAACAAACATGATGGAGTAAAACATGTGATTGCTTCTGGTTTCAGTTAGGAGGGAAAGCTATAAAAGTTTTCATAAACTTTAAGCTTGGAAAGAAACAGTAATCCATATGTTTGACTGCTAAATTTAAAAAGTGGTAACACAATCTTCCATTCAGTTTCATTGGGAAATTAAAACTAACAATTTTGTATGAAATTGTATGAGAAAGTGAGAACATGGAGAGCTGAAAAGTCAAGAAAGGTTTACAGACAGATCTACAGAAGGAAGATTCTCAGGAAAGCAACCAAAGGATAAAAGAATATTAGGAACTTTTAAAATCAGTTTGGAGTTTTACAACTGTGGACAAAGTAACGAGAGATGTGAACCCCTAAACTGGTTTTTCAAACTGAATTTGACAGCAAGATTTGGGCAATGGATTATAAATTCTTTGAGCCTTAAGGTGGTAATAAAAACTACAAAGACAGACAGGTTGTCTTGATCTTGGAATGTGGAAACAACTGTAAAGAGTCCTTTTTAGGTCCAGTTTTCTTATTTCCAGAAATTCTAGTTCACCATGACTCATGAAGACTGTATCAGTTTAAGAACGGATATTCATTTGTTTTTGTGAGGCAATAACAAATAATGACATCATTACTAAATTAACTTTTATGATAGTAACAAAGGATTAAGGTGTTAAAATTTTGTGAATAGCTATATTAATTACTAGCTCTGCTAAAATTGTCAACTGGAGCTTTAGAGCAGAAGCAGGATATCAGCAAGCTTGTTTTTCGATAAACAAGTGTTCAAAAACAATGTGAAGGACAGAAGAAAGATGAATGACATCTTGCTTGTCCTGACTGCAGGCACCAAGACAAGAAAACTTTTATGTGGGTTCTCTCTAGCCATGCAGCATAAGCTTTCTGTTCTAATCAGCTCTTTCGCTAGCTTGAATTGACAAAACATTATTGTTCTCTTAACCTTTGCCAAACTGGGTACTTTACAAGCATTTTTTCAGTAACAGCAAGAGTGATTTATGGGTTTCTCTCCTCGCTCTCTTCAGTTTGAAAATATATTTATATTTCTCATCTTCATTTCTCCCTCCCCATCATTCCCAATTTACTGCTGTCTTGAACATAGTCTTTCTCTAATATAAGTCTTGTTTTGTTTTGCATAGTTTTTCAAGAGTGTCAGTGTCCAATATGCTTTAATTACGGAAACCAGATATCTCGAACTCTCTGCAAAATAGTTCTTATTTTAAATATTCTGTACCACTCTTCTCCTAAATCATCAAAAATATCCAGTATCTCAATAAATACCACTGACTTTCATCATGCTATTTTAATATTTGGATGAAGAAGACAAGGCACACATGGCGTTTTTTTCATGTTTTCCTGTTATTGCTGTAACAAAACAACTCAAGAAAGTCAAATAAGAAAGAATTTATTGTGGCTATTGGTTTTAACAGTTTCAATTCATGGTTGACTGACTCCATCGCTTTTAGTCTGTGATGAGGCAGAACACCATGATGGACATTGTGGAACTTAGCTAATCATGTCACACATAGCGTATTTTTAAAGGTAGGAATTCTGTTTTCAGACAAACCTGAGTCTGTCATACACTTGGTGTAGACACTGGGCAAATTATTTAACTTCTGTTTGCCTTAATGCCTTATCTATAAAGGGAATATAAGATTATCAACCTTGTTGATTGCTCTGAAGATTAGATAATAGAATCCATGTTGTCTCTAAACAAAATAAATGTTTGCTACTATTATTTTTCAACACCAGAATTCTCATATGAATAGTGATAATTATAAAAAATTATAAGAGTCAATACAAGATAAAAGAATGTAACTTGAAAACTAATAAGGTGCTGTTTGCTAACAGTTGTAGTTCAGACATGAATATTTTTACATTATTAGTTACCTAATTTACTAGAAAGAAAATTTTTATAGAAACTCAAATTTGGCAAGATTTGGGTAGAGATATACAGAATAGAAAAAGTGGGACAAGAAACAACTCGGTTATATTGTCTGCTTAGTAAACACTATGGTCTTAAATCAGATCTTATGAAAACATGCTAATAAAATGTAAAAAGGAGAAATGTGTCTTTTTATCAAAGATGTTTAATATATTGGATGATTTTGAGAATATTATTTCAAACAGAAAGAAAATATATAAATTAAGTCTCTGTTCAAATTCTGAAAATTATATGATTTTTTTTCATTTCCTTTGTTTTTTTTCCTAATTAAGTAGTTTATGAGATTGGAATAATCATTGGCAGTCATTGGCATTGCAAAATATTTCTTGATACTCCACAGGAAGTATTCGGTGTCTTGCCAAAAAGTTCTGGGGCGGAGAAGTAAGGAAAGAATAGACAAATCTCAAGCAAAGTAAGAAGGAGTTACATGCCATCAATTCAGCAGCAGACAATGCAGATGACAATGCAAATAGTATATTAACTAACGTATATCTTGGCTAAATTTTTTCATTTTTCTTCCTATAATTGCGTAGTTTTTGATGAAAGATATTTGTTGCATGCACAATTATGTGTGGCTTAAATTTTACAGCACTATAAGATGTTTTGTGTAAATTAATTTTCACATACAAAAAATAAACCATTACAGGCCTATGTACCTGATTTTTAAATTTTATAATATGGTTACAGGGGATGGAGAGACGGCTTAGTGGTTAAGAGCACTGGCTACTCTTACAAAGGACCTGGGTTCAGTTTCCAGCAACCACATGGCAGCTAACAACCATCCAAAACTCCACTTCTAGGGGTGATCAAATGCTCTCATCAGACCTACATGGGTATTTTACATATATTCAGGAAACACATACATATAATATACATAAAAATAAAAATAAATAAGTAAAAAGAAAAATGTAGTTACCTTACTTGTAGTTCATCAATCCTTGAAGATTTCCCAAGTACAAGAAAGGAAGTTGAAGAAATAAGAGGCCATAGCTTAAAAAATAAACAATGACAACAACAAAAAGCCAAGGACCCAGGAGACCCCTGTAAAATTCTGTTTTCTTATGGTCATGCACCTCCTCCCCTGGCTCTTACAATCTTTCTGCTTCCTCTTCCACAAAAACGATCCCTGAGCCATTGGTAGGTGAGATTTAATATAGGAATGTTGTCCAAGGACCCACCCTCTGCAGACACTTACTCTACCCTTCAGCCATTTGTGACCTTTTGTATTTTTGACCCTCTGTTGTATGAGAGAGCTTCATTGATGAAAATTGAGAGATGTATTAGTGTTCTCTTTACCCTTTATTCTATGTTCCATGAGCCTTAAGTACAGCAATTCCATTGTAGATGTGTCACTTAGGGTTGGGCATCTCACAGATACTTATTGTCTATGTGAGACCAGTTGTAGAAATGTGTAAAGTCTCTGTGTGTTGGGAAAGAAGCTTCTTTGATGAGTGGTGACTGGCATACTTATATGTAAATCTAAGGATCCAAATTTAGTATATGCTAAAAAATTAAATTTGTCTAGAAATGTGGCAGTCTTAAGATTTCCTCTAAGATCTATGACTCTCCAGGTATTTTGCTATGTTTACAGTGACATGTGACCATATTCCCTCCCATTGAGATTAGGCCAAGATTAACATGCCAGTACTAATCAATCTCTTTAATTATTCTGAGATTTTTTTGAGGCTATTGTGAAGGGGAGGGTTTCCTTGTACTCCAATTATGTGTTACTGTTTTATATATATATATATACTCTTTTATATATATATAACGTATATAACAGAAAGGCTACTGATTTTTGTAGACTAATTTTGTAACCTGCCACTTTACTGAAAGTGTTAACAATTTCTAGGAGTTCTCTAGTACAAGTTTTGTCAACTCTATGCATAATATTATGCCATCTGCAGAAAGGGATCATTTGACATCTTTTCCTATGAGTACTCCTTTAACTTCCTTCTCTTGCCTTGTTGCTCTAGCAAGAGTTTAGAACACTATATTAAAAAGGAGTAAAGATAGTGAACAGCGTTGTCAGCTTGGGATTTTAATGGGAATGCCTCCAGAGTCTCTCCATTTATAATGATATTGCCTGCTGGTTTTATATATATAGCCTTAATTATGTTGAAGTATGTGCCCTTCAGTCCAATTCCCTCTAGAACTTTTAACATAAATGCATGTTGAATTTTGTCACAGGCCTTTTCGGTATCTATTGAGATGACCATGTGATTTTTGTCTTTGTGTTCATTTATGTGCTTTATGACATTTATTGACTTACATGTATTGAACCACTCCTGCATCTATGGAAAAAGCCCACTTAATCATGATGGCTGATCTTTTTGATGTGTGTCTGTATGTGGTTTGCAAGTATTGCAAGTTGAGAATTTTTGCCTCTATCTACATTAAGGATATGTGTCCCTAGTTTTCTTTTTGCTTGTATCCTTACCTGGTTTTGGTATTAGAATGATGCTGGCTTCATAGAAGGAATTTGGGAGTTCTCCCTCTGTCTCTGTTTCTACCTTTTTGAATAATTTAAGTAGTATTGGATATAGACCTTCTTTGAATGTCTAGTAGAATTCTACTGTGAATCCATATGGGCTTTTTTTTAAGTCCGGAGGTTTTGTAGTACTGTTTCAGTTTCCTGATATGTTACAGATTTGTTTAAGCTGTTGATCTCTTCTTGGTTTGGCTGCCATCCTACCAAAAGCAATATATAGATTCAATGCAATCCCAATCAAAATCCCCATGATGTTGTTTACAGAATTAGAAAAAATAATCCTAAAATTCATATGGAAGTTCAAAAGGCTCCAGGTAGCCAAAGAAACCCAGGGCACAAAAAGCAATGCAAGGGGATTACTATACCAGATTTCAAAGTATACTACATAACTATAGTCATAAAAACAGCAAGGTACTGGCACAAAAAGAGACCCATAGACCAATGGAATATAATTGAATTTTAAACATGAGTACATCCAATTTCAGCCACCTAATATTTGAGAAAAGGGCCAAGAACACTCACTGAAGAAAAGATAGCACCTTCAGCAAGTGGTTTTGGCAAAACTGGATCTCCACCTCTAGAAGAAGAAACTCGACTCTTATCTTTCACCTTGTACAAAAGTCAATTCCAAATGGATCAAAGACTTCAATATGAAACCTGAAACTCTGAAACTGTTAGAAGAAAACATTGACAGTAACTTACAGGTTATAGGTGTCGAAAGGACTTTCTAAATCAGCCAGTAGTTACTCAGGAATTAAGGTCAATAATCAACAAGTGGGATCTCATTAAACTAAAAAAACTTCTGTATAGCAAAAGAAACAACCAAGAAAGTGAAGAGAAAACCCACAGAATGAGACAAAAAAATCTTTTCCAGCAACATGTGACAGAGGTTTAACAACCAGAATATATAAAGAACTCAAAAAACAAAGAATCAAGAAAACAAGTGACCCAATTCAAAGATGGGCTAAGGATCTGGGCAGAGAGTCCTCAAAAGAAGAAATAAAAATGGCTGAGAAACATCTTTAAAAATGTTCAATATCATTAGTAATTAGGGAAATGCATATTAAAACCACTTTAAGATTTCATCTGACTGCAATTAGACTGGCTAAGATCAAGAGAATAAATGATACCAAATGCTGGAGAGGATGTGAGGAAAGAAGAATGCTCATTCACTGCTGGTGGGATTGTAAACTCGTGTAACCCCGATGGAAAGCAGTGTGGAGAACTCTTAAAAAACTAAAAGTGAATCTACCATTTGACCTAGTTCCACTCCTTGGCATAAACCCAAAGGACTCATCGTATTGCAGAGATCCTGTACATCCATGCTTGCTGCTGCTCCTTTCACAATAGCAACGGCATGGAAGCCACCTAAGTGTCCTTCAACTGATGAGTGTGTAATAAAAATCTAGTACATTTACACAACGGACTTCTTCTCAGAGGTAAAGGAAGACGAAATCATGACATTTGTAGGTAAATGAGTGGAATGAGAAACTGTTGTGCTAAGTGAAGTAACACAGACTCAGAAAAACAAATGACAGATGTTCATCCTCATTTGCGGATCCTCGCACCAAACTCTTGTATGTGAGAATGTATCCTGATGTAACTGCAGGAACCAGGAAAATGGAAAGGAACCAGGGAGGTAAATGGAAGGAAGGAACCTAAGAGAGAAGAATAATAGGAGAGGTGTTACTAAGGGAAAAATAGATAAAAAGGAGGAGTTAAACAGAAGGAGGTGGGAAGGGTGGAGAGAAGGGAAACAAGGAGCTCAAGAGAGATGGGGCCTTAGGAGACTGGTATTATCAAGGGAGAAATGGGGAAAATGGGGACACTTTAAATGGGGGCACATGGAGGGAAGTTTAGACAGGGAGAGAGAGAGATGGAGTAGAGATAAATAACGCTTTGGTAGTGTAAAACACCAGAGGGAATCATATTAGTCTAACAACCTAATGACAAATTCCACATATAATATCTCTACATGACCCCCTGTGCATAGCTGAGGGCTGCATAGAAAGAAACAGTTTCAGACTGGAGAAACCTTCCTTTGAGTTGGTGGCCAGCGTAGTCTAAGAGACTCCCAAAATTACACAGGCTATAGCCACAGCCCTTGACTGACTCCCAGAACTTGACGGTAAGACCCTATTGCTGAAGACAGGACATACTTCAGACATAGGATTTGGAGTAGTGGAGCTGGAATTGACCTGGAAACCACTTCCCCTGAAGACTAGCTCTCATAGCTCTGAAGAACACTATGCAAGTGTCCCAGAGAGAATATCAATCAATGGCCCAACACCAGCTTCATGACCAAATAACCACATCAGTGACTGATACAGCACTTGACACTGGTGCAGTAGTAGCACTTTTATCTTGGGGTCAATCAATGTCTACCTAATTGGTCTTAGAGCCCACTCAATGAAGAAAATTCATGTGTGGCACTATAATCGTTGCCAAATACACATGGTTGAAGAAGTCACAGATCTTAGAGAAATCCCCAAAGCTACCACATTCCTAGGATAATGTAACTTCTTACTAAATGAAAACTATGTGTCCTTATATTTACAGTCAAGTATCCAATCACCACTAAAAAAGGAAGCTTCTTTTGTATGACTAATACAGAGTAACACAGAGTAACAGAGTAACACAGGTGGTCACAGACAGACATTGCCTGTAAATTGCCCATACCTAAGCATCACATCTACAATGCAGCCTCTATACCCAAGGCTCACACAATATAGAACAAGGGGTAAAGAGTACACTAATGAATCTCTCAACTCTCATTAATGAAGCTCCTGCATGGAACAAAGGGCCAGGAACACAAAAGGTCACAAATGACTGTATCGTGGAGATTGGGAATCTGCAGAGTATGGGTCCTTGGACAGGACTCCTATATTATTTTACCCACCCAGGGCTCAGGGACCATTAAGGAAGAGGGGGTGGAAGGACTGCAACAGCCAGTAAGGAGGGGCATGACCATAAGGAAATCGAATCCTACAAGACCTGGAACCCTGCTCATCTGAACCTATAGAAATGGTTTCGGCATGCTCAAGACCCATGCAAACTCAAGGAGACAAAAATCCAGCATGGATCTGGGGAAATGGGTAGCAGATCCCAACGCTTGCTTAAGAAATATTGGCAACTGATTACTGTTGGGTGAGAAAGAGCTGGTCCTTCTAAAGCAAGGAATTCTGGCTAGGCTGACTAGGCCTCAGTGCATAAACCTGCACTGAAGTCATTTGGAGACACTAACTTTTAACACAGATGAAAGAATGCATGGGTCCCAGTTGGGAGCTGTAGTGGGAGGGGGTGCCTGTAGGGAAGGGAATAAAGATGATTAAGATTGATTGCGATGTTCTGTATGAAATATATATTGATTCAACAAGAAAAAGTGCCACTACTGTACTAATAGTGGCACTATTTGCTGTGCAGCCATTGTTGTGGTTACTAGACTTTAAATCTGGGGTTGGACCATTGATTTTCTTCCTTAGCAGCTTGCATAGTGTCCTTCAAAACTATGACAAACTAGTCTTCAGGGAGATGGCACCCAGGTCATTTCCAGCTCCATTATTCCAAGTCCTGTGTCCAAAATATGTCCTGTCTTCAGCAATAGGGCCTTACCTTCAAGTTCGGGGAGATAATCAAGAGTTGTGGCAATAGCTTGTGTAGTTTGGGTAGTCTCTTGAACTACATTACCCAACAACCCAAAGAGGGATTTCTCCTGTCTGGCACTGTGTTTCTTGTTATATAGCCTTCAGCTATACACTCACTCATGTACAGATACTGTATCTCTATTTTCCATAGGCTTTTGAACTAATACATTTCCTTCTGTTGTTTTTTTTTTTTACACCAGCAAAGCATTATTTATCTGTCCTCTTACAGCAATGGTTAACAGCATGCTTATGACCCATGCAAATTCTATTAGACAAAAAAAAAAGCAGCATAGAACTGGGGAAATGGGCAGGACTCCCAACTTTGGCAAGGAATTATTGGCAAACGATTACTTCTGAGTAAGGAAGAGTTGACCTTTAAGTGAGTGATTCTAGATCGGCTGAACAGGCTCCAGTGCATGACCTCACACCGAGGGACATCTGTGTATACAAACTTGACTCAACAGGACTTGACATATATGACAAAATGCCTGAAATCCTGTAGGTAGGTTATGGGGTGCTGAGGATAGAAAAGAAAGGCTAAATATGATCAAGAAACCCGAAAAAATTCAATAAAAACATATAAAAAAGAAATATCAAGAACAAACAACATCAACAATAAAATATGCATTCCACAGG
This sequence comes from Eospalax fontanierii, assembly GCA_035773235.1. Taxonomy (NCBI): domain Eukaryota; kingdom Metazoa; phylum Chordata; class Mammalia; order Rodentia; family Spalacidae; genus Eospalax; species Eospalax fontanierii. The sequence goes on along the minus strand of CM069534.1, from coordinate 61,141,862 downwards.
GTGTAAGAAGCAAAGGAGATGGTAAGAATAAGGATCTTTTAGCCTTATTCTCTTTATGCATATCAGCCTTAATGAAGGCTTTCACCTTTCATGGTTTAGGATTGGGAATAGGGAAAATACCAATAAGAATAACAGTCAAGCCAGGGAATAGGTGTATGACCCTATGGAAATAGAGTCCTGCAAGCTCCTGGGATCCTGCTCACACAAACTTACAGTAATGGTATCAGTATGCTCAAGACCCATGCAAACTCAACCAAATAAAAACCCAGCATGGAACTGGGGGAACGGGCAGCAGACCCCAATCTTTTCTGAAGAAATATTGGTAGCTGATTACATTAAAATTGAATGAGGAAGAGCTCATCTTCTCAAAGCAAGGGACACTGGATAGACTTACCATATCACAGTGGGTAAACTTGCACTGAGGAATGTCCAGGGACACTAACTTGACACAATAGGCCTTAAGACAAATGATAGAGTGTATGAATTCCAGGGCAGTGGGAGGATGCCAACGAGGAAGAGGATACAAAAGTGATTAATATTGATTGAGATATTGTGTATGAAATACACAAAAAAATCAATAAACCAATAAAAAAATTTTAAAGAATAGTCAGTTTTGTTATTTGTAAAATTATTCATAAAAATTAAATTTTGTTTGTTCTCTTAATGGTTATATCCCCAATAATGTCCAGCATATGGTAGGCATTTAATAGACATTTATTGAAATGAATGTATGAATGAATTCTAGTGCATGTTCATACATCATACTAAAATTTCAGGCCTGAATTTGAAAATGCAATGAAGTCACAAATTACTCATTCAATAGACATCTGTTGCATGCCTATTTGGCCCTAGGTACTATGCTTGTAAGCTACAGAGAATGAAAACAAAAGAAAAGGAAATGGAAAAAAAGAGGGGGGAACCTGAAGACCTAATATGAGCATGTGGGGGGGGCAGTGACAGGCATACAGTAATTAATTATAAACCAGCATTATGGGAATAATGATAAGAGTTATTGAAGGCACACACCAGGGGCCTCGGTGAAGAAGAGGTGGCTTTCCTTGAGTCTTCTCTTCTTAGCTTCTTCAGTGTAGCTCTGTGCTGATCCCCCTCCCATGTCTTTGGGGTTTCTTTCATGTCCTCTATTGCTTCATCTTTCCTAACTCCAAAAATGTAAGGACTCAATGGGATATGAACTACAATTGGTAATTACCGTAAATTCCTATTTCAAGACGTAGTAAAGAATAAAAAGTGAAGAGAGGGGCTGGAAGAGATTTGAGCGAATTTGAAATTTTATGATATTTTAGGCAGAAAGATAGAACTAAAGAAAAAATACTAAACTGTCAAATATAAAATAAGATAAAACATGGTCATGGTTTGTAATGCTTCTTAAGAAATGTCTATATTTTTCCAATCTTGTGTTCTTCCTCTCCCACTATAATTTCAATTAATGGCTGAAATTCATTCATTCAATGAGAATGTCTCATTCTCCCATCTAACCTTCTAGACACTGCTAGCTTCTGCACTCATCTCTGCCTTTGCAGATGGCTCATCTCCATACCATATCTTTGACAACTAAAGAGGCATTTTTCCCATTCCAAACCATGTGTTCTAGACCTATCCCTCATGCTTCTCAGGAACCTTACTCCATTGAGTTAAGCCTTTCACTCTCCTGAATTTTCAGTATTTCCTTTCTGATTCTCTCTTTTCTAATACCATTGCCATCTTGAAACAATACAAACAACGCGACTTCTGTCTCTTTTTCAGCTACCAAAGTCTCAAAGTTTTCAAGCTTCTTCAAGTCTTTTTCAATATGCAATTCATTAATACTTTGGATTTTATTTCACCACAATAATACTAAGGTTGCTAATGTCCAACAGGTTTAAGTTCAATGTAAACTTTTCAGTTTTCTCCCTGTCTGCTTGCTCAAAAAAAATGTCTAAAACAGTTGACATCATCTCTTTATTTCAAATAATTCTTTCTCTTGAGTTCTATGAATTCCTGTCCTTGCTGTCCCAACTCATTTCTGGATCCTTCTTTTTACTAACAGCATTGACAGTTCAAGTTTCTGTTCTAGATTGCCTTTCTTTATGTTCTACACTCTTGTACCTAGATCCTATGATGTGTCTGGTCTCACAGATTAAAAAAAAAAATCTAGTGGCTTATGACTCACAAATTGATAACTCCAATCTGAATTACTCCTGTTCTTTGTTTCAATAACTAGATTCAGTCAACTAGATTAAAACACAGCAATTATTCTTGACCCTTCCCTCACTTGCTGATAATCAGCCTATAATAAAGTCTTGTGTTTTATCAATTCTATGTCCCATACTGTTCTTTTGGATGAAAAGACTATGAAAGAATATGAAAAACACTTTCTGTATCTCAAGATTAAGCCAGTAAAAAAAAAAATATTTATAGATTGGAATTAAAAACATAACTGATACATTATGTAATATTTAGAATCAAATGATGGTTTGGGGAATGTTTATCTCTCTAGCCTTCTGACAGTACCAGCCACCTATTTTGTTCCAGATTCTCCTGTTTAATCACATTTTCCTACTTGTATAAACTTTATATGTTTCTGTCTCTGTTTATTAGCATGATGATTTAAAAATTCTAAAAGCATCTTACCTTCTCTACACACAAAATTATGAGCCATTAAACTGATTCTCTAATCTATGGCTAAATTTTAGGACAAAAATATCAAAGAAAAGTTATCTTATACAATTATAAATGAACATTAGTTTTTTTGCCCTACAATAGGAATAATTAGGAATAATGAAGATGTTGTAAAGGATTTTTTTTTCTTTTGCCACAACAGAAAACATGCTTTATTGAATGGGGAGAATTCATATTTCTACCTAGCAATGTTTTATTTAATAAAACTTTATTTAGGTTCTTTAAGAATGATTAGCAACTTCCTCAGCATATTACATTTTAAAAATTTTAAATTGTTTTTCAAAAATCCTGGATTAAGATGAAAATTAATACTGCCTTAGAATTTACATGATGTTTTGATTTTTGAAATAAAAATAAATAGAAGCCAAGTATTCTTTTCACTTTGGCATTTAGAATTTTTTTTAATACGATAAAAAGCAAGCTTGCCTCCTGGATGTAAGGAAAGCTTCTAGCTGTAAGAGTCAATCAATCAGGAAGGGCGATTTTGGGTAGGAGTTGTGAAAAATTGCCAGCTTGACCTTGAAAAAAAGAAAAATAATCGAGATTGGTGGCAGTGAGCATTTACTTCCCATGTGCTGCTGTCTCTTTCACATTTTTAATTCAGTTTAAATTTCTATCCCCTACCACCTACTCACACACATTCATGTGCACTATTAACATCAGAATGTGTATTAAGGAGCCCTCACAGCTGGTTGAGAAGCCTCTTCTGGTAGGCTAATAACATCATTATGACTCAAAGATGCTGTGCATAATGTAATCTAATGAAATTGTGCTTGAAAAGCAGTCAATATAAAAAAGGAGTTCACAGCCCCAAAGTAACAACAACTAGGAATGCAATGATATGAGTAAAATCATATTGATTTATATAACATAATGTAATTTGTGTCCTTGTATATGTCTAATTCTGTATATGCACTGAGTTAAGCTGACACAAAAACAATAGGATTTCAATGTTGGGAAAGGTGTAAAAGACCATCTATCTACTCCAGTTTGATGACTATTGTTTAAACCATCTTGTTAATATTTAGTCTATGTGGTCATTCATCACATAGCTATACACTGCTCCCATTTCTCATATTCTATCATCTTTTCACCAATGGTAAAATATCTCTAGAGAACAGATTTTTAAACCTTAGCTGAACAAGTGGGACAAGTGGGAACTTTAAAATGCAAATCTCCACTCTCAGTCTACAACTCAAATGAAATAAATATGAATCCCCCAAATCAGAATATTTAGCCTTCCAAAATGAATCCAAATGCAGTCCAAGATCTAGAATTACTGCTCTAGCAGTAATACCCTAAAAAAATAATTAAAAAATAGATTTACTTTAAAAAGTAAAAAAAAATGCTATCATCCTGCAGCTTTTACCTACTGGTCCCCAATGAAAATTTCTTGGGAATTCTTAGCTGAAACTCAAGGAAAGACCCCTTTCTCCTTGTTAAGTCAAAATTGAATAATAAGTTACTTTTGGAAAGTACCTGTGAGAGTTCATGTGACACAGTACTATTTGTTTTCCAGTCCTTGAAGGAAAAATCCCTTTCCTTAAACTTTTATACATCTAAGCAGAAGGGAAGTTTCTGTCTGAAAAGGATTGAGTGGAAAAAGTTTTATCTAAAGTCTGGTTCTTGGGGCCGGAGAGCTGACTCAGAGGTTAAGAGCTGCTCTTGCAGAGAATGGGATTTGATTTCCAGCACCCACTTGTTGGCTAATAACTGTCCCAACTCCAGTTCCAGGGAATCCAACACCCTCTTCTGACCTCTCAGGCATTGCAAGACATGGGTGCACTTACATACATGCAGGCAATATAGTCAAACACATAAAATAAATTAATAAAAATATTTTAAAACTAAAGTCCGGTTCTTTGCAGTCACTGTTCTCAATTCATGAGATGCTTTTCCATTTCCTTCTCATGTAAGATAAGGTAACATCCAGGTAAACTTTTCATGTTAGCATACTGAAAGATGGCTTTTCTCTGTACTGTAGTAGAGACACTCCAAGGCAGCAACCTTGTGGAATTCCCTCAGGGCATACAATACTATACAATATAGTAAAAGTGTAAAACATCTCAAGGTATTGTTTCTTCCCATTCTATAACATACATTAACTATTAGGAACTAAATTATTTAAGTCTTACAGTATCATGTTCCTCTGGTAGCTTATTATCAAGTCCATTCATTCCCAGAAGAAGGCATGTGTCATTTCTAATCACTTAACTAAACCAGGATAGATAATCCAAGTATGTTAATCATCGTCTACATTCAAGACTCTACAAACACATAACAGACATCATTTTTATTTCTTTTCTAGGTTAAATATATCTTCAACTTCAACTCTTGTAAAACATAGCTTTATTTTCCCCGTACCTTAAGATACTTTCTTCTTAATGCTTTACAGATGCCTATAGCCTTTTTAAATTATGCTTCCTAGAAGTATGAATGTTTTCGTTTTCATTCTAAATATCATAAAATAGAAAGCATCTTGCTTAAAAATAGGACTAGTAATAGATCAACAATTTTTAAAAGTACTCATATGAAAAACTATTAAACAAATGGCAATAAATAAGAATAAAGCTGTCATGGATTGATCAGAGAAGACTTTGGGGGAAGAAGGAAATTTTGGGGGAGAAACAGATCAGGATATCATCTTGGTCCTATTAGAATTCTGGTGCCTGTCAGCTGGCAATTGGATATTTAAGTCAAGCATTCAAGGGAGAAAAGTCTGAGCTATAAATGTTACAAATACATAAATTTGTGAGTCACTGGCATTTAGATGATATTTAAAGGTATGATATTGGATCAAACCACCAAGGGAATAAATAGAAAAGAGACGAGGTGGGCTGGGGATGCAGTTCAGTGTTAAAGAATTTGCCTATCATATGCAAGGCTCTGGGTTTGATTCTTAAGACAAGACAGAAAAACAGAAGAGAGAAAGAAGGGGGAGGTAGGGAGAAAGGAAGGAGGGAGGGAAGAAGCAAAAGCAGAGAGAGGAGAGGGAAGTAGAGAGAATAAGAGAAAAAAGAGAAAAGGAGAGTGAAGGGGGGGACTGACCCTGAGCCCTGGGGCATTCTCATATAAAACGAATAATAACCAGAAAAGGGTGAAAAGGACAGTTAATGAGGTAGTTGGAGGAACTGTGTACTGTAAAGTTAAGATAGTGTTCTACTACGTTAAGTATTGCCGAAAGTCTAAAAAAGTAAGAACTTGAAGCTGAGGATTATATTGACAAAGTGATTGCAATGGAGTAGTTAGTGTAAAAGCTGATCAAGAGCATGTTTAAGAAAGCACAGAGAGAACTGAAATTCAAGTGTATAAAATGGAAAGGAACAATACCTTGAGATGTTTTGCAGTCTTTACTATATTATATAATACTGTGTGCCCTGAGAATTTCTACATGGAAAAAAATTACTTGTGAGCTGCAGGGGAAGTGAGATGAAGAGAAAGGTGGCAATGCTGATTTGTTTTGTGAGGAAGAGAATACAAAGTAGCATGCTTGCTTTTTTGAGGAAAAGCCATTAGAAATGGGGAAATCAGTGATGCATGAGAATTGGGGCAAATAGTTGGAAGACAGCTTTGAGTGGCAGAGAAGGGATGGTCCAGACACAGGTTGATGACCTCAGAGTTTATCTGTAACAACAGGGGAAAGGACAGAATACATATAGACACAGATGTATTAAAGAAGACAGAAAAGGTGGTATGGTTTAAGTCCTTTAAATCCTGTTTCTGTTTTCTTAGAGGAAAGGAAGTAAGATTAACAGTGAGGATAAGGAAGTGTTAAAGGTTTAAGAAGAAAGAGAAGGAGAAGAAAGAGAAGGAATAAAATAATTAAGTCTAACAGAATGGGAGCATAATTACTAGGCAGCATTACAGTTAATGATCATGAATTTTATACTGAGGCTACTCAGAATAGCTCTGTGTTTTTTTCTAGTTATGTTAACTAAACAGGTAGGGGCATGCAACAGGCATAAAATCTCATTTAAGCATGACCGAAGACAACTGAGAACACTAGAATACAAGGGTAGAAAGGGGCTGAGGGTAAGAGAATTAGTATAATAATTGATTGTAGAATTCAAGCTGATTAACAAAGGAGATAAAAACATAAGTGGTTGGAAGGCAGTGGTCTCCTTGCGGTCAATGGATTGTTGGAATTAAGGTACTGGGATAAATGAACTGGAAAGCTTTGAGGAAGTGATAACGAGAGTAGAAAGCTTCAAACTGAGACTTTGCAGAGATTGCAGTCACTATGTTTAACATGTGACCTATAGAGGAGAGGTCCAAGACAGCCATAGGAAAACAGGAAGCAAAAACTAAAAAGCCAAGCAGTTGGAAGGAACATCTATATGTATAAAGAAATCTAAGAATCCAGACAGCTGTATTATTGGAGAGAGTGACAGAAATGAGGAGGAGTGATCTTCTGGAGGTCAGCACATATCTGAAAAGGAAGGGGAAGTGGGTGGAAGAGACATCTGATGGCATGAAAATCAACTCTTGGGGAGGAGATGAATTAAAGGCTGTTTTGCATATTTTCTCTTTATGCTGCATACTTGTTTGTATCTTTAGCTTATCCTGATATATTTGTTTTAATATGTGCTATCTTGTTATTCGTGACTTAGATGAAGTTATAAAATGAAATGTTAAAGATGGAGCTTTGAGCCATACTACTAGAAACCTTCCTCTAGTAGGATTCTGACCTAATAGCAAACATTATTAATTATGTTATGGTCTAATCATTTCAGTATCTCTTCCACCTATGAGGATGTCCAGAGTTGTTAAGACATGTCATATCGTACTAAAATTATAGTACTTTATATCAAGTGTAAAGATTCAGACTAGAATATATAGTCCTTCACAGCCCACATATTCCCAGGGACTTGAAAGTTCTTCTCAAAGGTCCTTGATAACGAGAGTTACTCTGATGTTTTCATTTCATTAGTCTTTTAAAAATCAATACAAACATATGTCACACAGCGTGAATGACCCCTTGTAACTGAAAGCTTCCACCATACTTTTTGTTCCTAGGTCTATTTATCTTTACATGTACAAAGCATTACTACTTTAATTGCTGTTAGTTTAAGAAAAAAAAACAAAAAATCACTTAATATTTAAATGATGCATACACACCAAAAGCAGGCCGAATGACATCATTGTGTCCTCAATAAGTGATGATTTTGCAATGCTTCAAATAAAGAAAAGTTGTGGGTGACCTGAATCATCTCATGACATGTGGTACAATTGGAAGACTAAACCCATGGAAGTCAGAATCACATACTTATTGCTAAACAGTGGTTTTATTTCCTCTGACATCTAAACAATATCAACACCGTGTCAATTTACAGAGACAAAATTAAAACCATATTGATTTTTTAAATTTATTAGCATTTGTACTGGATGATCTTGGTTTAACATTTCATGTCTATTTAATCATGACTAAAATGAAAATAATATATATAGATTCTATTCACTTTCATTTTAATAGGGTTTATATATTAGTCAAGCAGGGAAATATCAATCTTTTCCAGTTCCCTTATATTTGTGGTTTAACAACACCTTTGATTTTTAAAGTGAGAGAATGCTACACATGGTGTACTTGCCTTTAACTCTAGCACTTGGGAAGCAAAGGCAGTCAGATCTCTGTGAGATTGAGGCCAACATAGTCTACATAGTGAGTTCCAGGCCAGCTGGTTCTACAAAAGGGTAAAATATCTTATACACATCATCCTTTAGGATTCCATGTTAGCAACCAGAAATCACCGCTCAGTTTTCTACATCCTCTACAGTCAGTCTTGTATGTCACTAAAAACAACCACCTCCATCTTTCCCTCATCCTCAACAATCTCAAGAGCTTACCTAACAAAAGTTTGCATCTGCTTCATACTTCAAGTCTAATATGGGAAGGCAGGGATGCTCTTTTCCTCATAGATACTCAGATACACATGTTGATCACCAGAATGGTAACAAGGTTCACCCTGACTTTTAAAATTTGCATCTAGAAAGGCAGGATACTAATTGCAATCAGTTTTCATTGGCCAAATAAAATCATGCTTTACCTTAGTAGGAAGAACAGTATATATATGACAGAGGAATACTTTCATGGCTTAATAGTATACCCTTAGAATCTTGCTAGGATTAATATCATATTACCCAGTCTAGATTTAATGTCTGTCTCAGTCGGAAGTTTTTCCCACAAATGTTAAAAAAAAAGGACCTTAGGAATAGAGAGATGGTTCAGTGGTTATGAGCACTGGCTGCTCTCACAGAGGACCGAGGTTCAACTCCCAGCACCACATCAGGTTCACAACTGTTAGTAACTCTAGTTCCATGGGATCTGATGCCTTCTTCTGGCCTCCATGGGCATTTTACACATGTGATGCCCTTACATGCATGCAGACAAAACACCTATACACATAAGATAAAAATAAATAAATAATATCTTTAAATGGCTTTAGCTAACTTGAGCAATAAAAGGGATTCATTGAAAGGATTAAAGTTGCATAATCAGATTCAGAAAGACCAAGAACCGGGGTAGTTATGGATTATAGGATGGCTTCCGTAACAATACAGTCATTTTCATGCTAATCCAAGGGGTGAGAATTGATAGGCTTTATTGAGTCACATGTCAGACATATGAGTTGGGCACAATAAAGTACCCTGGTGACATTCGTGCTTCCATGAAGAAAGTAATTTCTCAAAAGAAAAAAAAAATCAATGTTGTTATAAAAGACAGGAAAGGGGACCAAGAACAGCCAAACCAAGAAAGCCAACCTTCTTTCTCTTTTGAAAATTTCAAGTTCATTTTACCGTCTCCTAGCATCCCTTCCGTCTTTGATTCCTCAGAAGTCTGACACTATTCTCATGATCATAGCACAGGAAGTTGACAAGAGAAAGAGCCTGCCTGTTCACAAATATCTTGCCCATGGCCATATTGTATAGCTGAACTCTTTCACTATCACGGCCATTGTTTTGTGCAGTCATTCTCTCCAGAAAAGGCATAATATCACATAGTCAGGACAAAAATTCATGGATCAGTTTGTGACACTAGATGACATTATTTATTGAAGCAAGACCACTGGGAAGGAATTAGAGGACATTTTTTAAAGTCTGCATCTTGGAGAACTTCCTAGATGATTAAGGGTTTGTCTGGGGCTTGGGGATATGGCTCTTGAGGGAGGTCCTGAACAGTCTTAAATACTAGTATTGTAGTTGGGGAAAGGAGTCACAGTCAAACATTTATACAGTAACAACAGGAACACAAAATGCTTTCTCATTTTGCACTTGCAATGTCTGACCTTTGAAATTTGGCTACTATTGGATACTTCACTTAGTACCACCTGTTTTTCCTACTTTGGAGAATCAGTTATAAATAAAATGAGTTATTAATATCTGGCAATGCCGCTTCAAACACTGAATAGAAAGTTTTACTGACTCCTCTGCTGAGTCTTTGAAGACAGATGGACCAAGCATGCGTGCATCATTTGAAAAGACAGCCGTTTGCAAGGGAAGGCCAAAATTGTGTTCTGTCCACCCCACCCCAACTCTCACAACTTCTGCAGGCTGAGCTCTCTGATGATCAGACAAGGACACACACACACACACACACACACACACACACACACACACTAGACAATAGCACGAGTCTGGAATAGCTTTGAATTGTGTGATTTTTTTTTATTCTTATTTGTTTTAAAAGGCACTGGTACAAAAGAATAGCTGAATATACTTGCAGAATAAAACATTTTATAGTAAATCTGATCTTCCAAGCACAGTCTCTCACTGGGCACAAAATTAAACAATCTAATGCTGCATTTACTCTCTCGGGTAACTATTGCTTTGGCAGAATAATCTCAATGCAGAAAGAAATACAAAGAAAAGAAAATGGGTCTCTATGCTAGTTTACTAGTAAATTGCCATTTCTGATCCCTAAATGAATTTCTAGCAACCTGAGATCCCACCAAATTTCTAGACAATCACTTAGAGACTAGGAGAAAACCTGATGAATAATTTAAATTTTAAAAGACTAAAGATGGAATAAGGAAAACATTAGTAACTATTCTTTCTTTAGGCCAAGGGGTTGGCCCATTTTTCTAGGAGGGAATATGAGACATAATGATCTATATTTTAAGGGCTCACATCAAGAATGATCTTAGAAATACATCTCATAGGATGTTACTGGTAGTAATATGGTTCATTGGGATATCAGCTACTACATGAGGTTACTAGAAACTAGAGAGAGGATTTAAACCCAAATCTAATCATGTCATTATCCTGATTAAAATACTTTCCTGACTTTCCACTGATGGCAGGGTGAATTCTGAAGTCTGTGGCATGTAGCCACTGTCCTCGTGATCTGGCATTACTGTCTGTTACCATTCTAGCTGTACTTGTTTGAGCCTCTTTTCGTTTCTTCCAACAACCTAAGTTCCTTCTCACCATGTATTCTTTTCTGCTACTGGTCCTTTGGATACTCACCCTCCGTTGTTTAAGTGACTAACATTTAAACATCTTCCAGGCTCAACTTATCCTACCTTAGTCTTTCCGAATTTGCAGAGGCCTTAGACACCCTTATTACAGTTTTGCTGTGTTTTGGTACTATACCGTGATAGAACTTGATAGAATTATTAACTGATTATTGATGCTGTCAACTATTTAGTATCTATCACCATCCTTAGACAGGATATTTCATGATGGTTAATCATTTTGTATCTTAAAATCAAATATAGAGACAGAGTAGATAGCTCAGTCAGTAAAGTACTTGCTGTGTAGGCAGGAAAATCTGAGCTCAACTCCCAACATTAATGTGAAATATTGGGAGTGGTGGTACATGTCTGTAATCTCTGTGCTGGAAAGGCAGACACAGGAAGTTCTCTAGGACTTGCTAGCCAGTCATTCTAGCCAAATTGTTGAGTTCCAGGTTCAGTGAGAGACTGTGTCTCAAAAAATAACATGAAGAGAGATAGAGAAAAACACTAGGTATTAACCTCTGATCTCCACATGCATACATACACATACTCACACACATGCGTACATATATGTGCATATCAGAGTGTACTCATGTGTGCCTTTGCCTGCACACACACACACACACACACACACACACAGAAGTTATTTTAATCATTTATGCAAAAGCCAGATGATATCTTGCTGTGGCTGAGATTCTTGTACTTACTTTCCAGGCTAGTCACACAGTGCCTCTTTTCCATAGATACTGATAGCTGAAGACTAACAATATCTTTACTTTCCTCCCCTCCTTAATATTACCCATCCATTTACCAAGTGTTCTTGTCATGGTGGGCTTGTCTCTTAGCATAGCTTCCAAAGTTAGAGTTTATCCTTTATCATCACATTTTTGGACTGGCTTGAAATGAAATGTTGGTCATGCAGAGATTAATCACTAGCAATACTTTATAAATCATATTTTTAAAAGCACATCTCCATGAAATGGTTGTGAAAATAATCCTATCAACTATGTGTCAACTTGGTGCATCACTCCTAAATTGAAACACATTTTTTAGGGTGGGAATCTTCTGACATTTATCTTCTTCTTACATTTCTTTTTTCTCATTTCTACTCTCATTATCTTTTTCAAATATTTTATTTTATTTTTGTATGAGTGTATTACCTGCATGTATGTAAGTGCACCCATGTCATACAATGTCCACAGAGGTCAGAAGAGAGTGTCAGATTCCCCTGAAACTAGAGTTATGAACGATTTTAGCCACCATGTGGATGCCGGGAATTGAACCCAGATCTTCTGCAAGAGCAAGTAGTGCTCTTCACTGCTGAGCCATCTCTCCTGCCCCTCGTCACTCTCATTATCTTAAGGCTATATTTAAACTACATATTAATCTAGACAAGGAAAATGACTGGGAGTTGATAGGTGGAGCTTAGGGTAATGGTAATCAGAAGAGCGTAAGAAGCAACAATCTGACAGAAAAGGGAATTAGAAGGCTTCAAGTTGTGATTGTGAGGTGATTAAACAGTTTTCTGCTAGGCTCTATGATTATTTGAGGGTGGCTTCATGGTGAATTTTGGCCTTTTGATTGATTTTTTTACCACATTTGATATCATAGGTATGGATAAAGAAAAACTCTTTTATCTATGATAAGAATCATCAGCAGTCCGAGTAAAATACATGGAAACTGATATAAACCTTAATCTCAGGGAGGAAAAAGGAACACAGCAATATGTTAAAAAGGAAAGTGCCCATCCGAGGGGCAGCTGCTCCTTGGTTCAATGGATCATTGCCATGAAGGAACATGAGCACTGTATTATCAGTGTTTTCTATTTTTTGAAAAGAGTCATAAATTTGGACTTTTATATGAGCTCTCCTAATTTTTTTCAGTGTTGACTCAAACTAGTTCATTTTGTGACTTTATAAGACAGTATGGCATTTTTTTTCTTGAAGCACTGACATTCATTCTAGTTCCACTGACTCATTTGGTGGGAACAAGAAGTCCACATGCTAATGCAAATAAATAGAGGAAGAGTGGACCTGGAAGACAGTCTATAATGTATAAAATAATGAGTATGATGCATATATATCAGGCATGATATATGCATTCACCAGACTGTTCTAAAGATGTCAAAAACATATATAAAAGTGAAAAACTTATCACGTTAAAAGAAAGAGATAAAAGAATTCCAAGCCATAGGATTGTGATATGTCTATTAAGATCTTATCTTTTTTAAAGAATAAATGTTTGTCAGAGCAAAAATGTAGATAGATGTATTATATAACAAACAAGTTCAAGATGCTACTTACCTGGGGTACAATTGGGAGGGGTGGCAAAAGGCTTTCACAGTATTGTTGATGCTTCATCTTTTTAACAACAGATGGTAGGTATGTGAATGCTCATCACAAGAAGTTACACATTTTTACACATATGAACTATTCCTAAGTGTACTTTAAAAGAGTAAGTGGTACTCCCTTGTCAGACCTGTGAACGCTGGATTTTCTGACAATTATATTTTCTTTAAGGCTGAGAAAAAGGCTTTTAGACCTTTCTCAACTTCTAACAGAAAGTGACAAGAGTCTGTGAGTTGAAAAGCATGCTGGAGGTTGGCAGAAACACTGAAGAGTTGCCAGAATTGTGCCAGCAAATAGCACTACTGTGACTTCAGCAATTGCACCCAAACTTCTGTTTGCCCCTTAAACTCAGCTATGAATGTTAGAGAATGATGGTGCTCAGAAGTCTGTTGTGATATCTAGAAGGAGGTAATAAAGAGAGATTAGTAATTCCTGAGTAATGCCAGGTGCCACACTAGGCATTTCTAGCTGCTGTCATCACCATTGTCTTAAGAACTAGCATTTATATAACATTTAACAGCATGAAGAAAATAATTCTCACGTTTATTACCTGATCTCTGCCTCACAAAAACCATGGAAAGAACAGAGGGAAGTATTTTTATATTCATTGCACAGTTGAGAAAACTGAAAACCAGAATAGCTTTTCCCAAGTTCAGTGAGATTTATGGTCAGAGTACTGACCTAAAACCCAGAGTTTCTGATTCCAATCATTTGCTCTTTATTCAGATGTCCTGAATCAACTCAGTGGTTCAACTAGCCTGAGTTTTCTTTTAATTATTATATGTACTTACTTACTTTATTTATTTATCATTTCTATGTATGTGTTTGGCTGTGTATATGAGGATGTATAGGGCACATGCATACTATGGTATGAGTGTGAATATCAGAGGACAACCCAGGGTATTTGGTTCTCACCTTCCATCATATGGGTCCTGGGAATGGATCTCAAACTGTCAGGCTTAGTGTCAAGCCTTACTGGCCCAGTTAGCCTTACTTCTAATAATGAATTGAATTTGCTGAGGTGAGTTCAAGATTCCACACCTCAAAGAATTAATAACCAATCAAAAATTTTAATCTACTTAAATATTTTGATAGCAATATACCACCTTGGTTTTATCAAAAACTTTTAGCTAATGATCTGTCAGTTACGTACCTTATTTAATCCCATAGCAAAATGCACCTATGTGGCTCCTGCTCTGGGCGTGACCATGCTTGAGACTTAATGGCCAGTCCTGTTCTTAACCACAGATAATTAAAGAAAAATCTCACATGAAAATAATATCTCAGTCTGTCAGTCCTATTTCATAAAGTATCAAGGCTGTTGTAACTGTTTTAACCTAAAATACATTTTTAAAGACACAGCGACTTTTTAAAAGTAATTTCAGCAACATTTCTTAACTAAATAATTTGCATTCAATGTTCACATCTCTACCATTAATCCCAATTCTCAAATGCACATTAGTCTTGGATCTCAGGCTATTTTTTTCTCACCCAGTGAGAAGATATGCATTGGATTCTTGGGTGAGTCTTAAATATGCTTCAATATGTTACCTGTTCTTTTCTCTGTATTGGTCGAGGTTTTTTTTTAATGTTTCTGAAAATCTAGCCAAGAAAATCCTAAACAAATAGGTGGGTTTTTTTTTTCCCCTCATACTATAGGTAACCTAGAATAAATGTTTATCTAGGTTGGTATAAGTTCAAGTATAATGCCAAAGACCCCGGCTATTTCTATTCTTCTGTTCTGTCATCCAAAGAGTGATTGAGTTTGTCTTTGTGTTTATTGTCTCATGGTGGTAAAATGGCTTCCAAAGCTCTGGACTCAAAGTTAAAAGAATAGAAGGGCCACCTTCTCATATTTTTTGAGTAAGAACTCTTTGTTTCATTTGTCTTCAGCTTAGTTTTTACTTTGACTCTAATATGTAAGAAAATATCTGTGTGCTACATTGTACTTGACATATTGCTTTTAATTGTTCAAGTTAACAGTAACACTAATGATTGAGAAATTGCAATTCTTTCTAGAGAAGATCTGAATGACTCTTTCTGATAGGAAACATCTTGTCAAGCATTCATTAATGTGCACTCAATGTGTCTATTACATGTGGGGTTAGGACCAAGTTCATGGATTTCTAAAGCACTGAAAAAGAACAATGTTTGTAGAGTAAGAGGAAGAAACACTAATATAGCCTGCGTTTGCAGCTATTGCTCTGGTGAAATGGGAGTTTTGAGTGAGGCTTGGAGGAATTTCAAACTGGAGAATTTTGGGCCTATGCCCAAGAAGACAAAAGATTATTCCTGTTTGAGAGTTGGAGATTTTTGATGAGTGGCCATTTCTTGAGCGAAATCATTATGAATGAGGTGATTTGGGGAGGTCAGTTGCTCTTAAAGATTCCCTTAGGTAGAGAGAGGGTTTGACTATTAACTTCCTAACTATTTTATTGCTATAAATTGGAAAATAGAAAATGTATTCTGTCATATAAGATGAATTTTATTTCTCTTCATTTGCCCAAGAAATATCCATAACATGAATCATACAGAAGAAGGGAAATACAGTTAGATTATTTTTCAATAAAACTTTCAAACGAGAAAAAAGAATGAGAGGGAGAAGATGGAAGGGGAGAATAATGGCAAGAGAATGGGTCCCCTCATCTTTTTCTTTTTTTAATCAAGAAAACAAAATTTCCCAAAAAATTCCATCAGCAAATTTCACCTTAGGTCTCATTGAATAGAATCAGATCACACTGCTACCCCAAGCTACATAAAGAGAAGCAAAGATATTATAATTGGTTTATTAATCATGTTGCATCATCTCACACTGGACTGAAAGCAGGGAGAAGAAACAGGCACAAAACGACTGAGAGCAAGCTTGTAAGGACGTTTGCCTTCGATGCTTTTTGCATTCCTTCAGCAGACTGGTAAGACAGAAACCTAGTAGGCGTTTACAAATAAGAGAAACACAGCACAGAAGCACAGTAGATTACGAATGCCATTCTGTTCCTGTCCCCTCTATCTGTGGCCTAACTTTAGTGAAAATCCACAGAGTAACTTGTAGTTCAGAGAGATCTATGAACTCTGAAAACTTTAGGCTCTGTACTCACAGATAGTACTTTAGTTTGGGACTCCCCCACATACTCTTTTCAGTCTTTCCTCTTTCTGTAAATTAAGTTTATTGAACCCTAATTAACAGCGAATCTAGAGAGCCAATTTATTTAAGAAGTATAAATTGCTTTATATTATTGATAAAAATGAAGTGTTTTGACAATTTTTTCCCATAAGTAGATGACTATTAATTGTGGTTTTTATAACAAAGTGCTTCAACTGTTATTAGACACTTTGAACAAGTTTGAAATGCTGGGAGTTCTAAAACCTGAAGAAAAATCGGTGCCTATTTCAACTTTTCAAAGCTTCTTCACACACTAGGTGACAGATAGCTTTATCATGGCCTCTATTCTTATTAAAACCAAATGGTAGACCATCTAGCATGCCAAAGAGCCTCAAAATGCTGATTTGTTCTTTTAAGTTGTTTGCTACTTTGATGTAAGAACTTCCTAGTTTTTTTTCAGTTTCTTCTCTGCCCAATACAGGAGCTAGGTGTGCTTTCCAAATGTAATCCTGTATGTTTAATCAGGTTTCAATGTAAAGCTCATCAGTTCAACACTAGACAGATATTTGCATGTGTTCAGACACTAATAAGACCTGAAGATAAAATAGTAAAAAAAGGTAACAGTCCTTACCTCTGCTGAGCTTAGAGTAAAATGGAAAAGACAAACATTTTCACTGAAAGATTTCCTAAAAGAACTGATAAAAGACTCTGTGTTGCTGAAGGAAAAAGGATGTCAACTACTGAAACAAGCAAGCCCTGTTATCTCCACAGCTCCACGCCCCAGTGATTAATTTCTTGTTCAGATTTCAGTCAAATGAAAGCTCTTGATCCCTTCATCTTAGGATTTTTGTCCTCCTTGAAGCCTTTAGAGCCCTCTCCATTCAAAGGACAGATGAAGAAACCAAAAAAAAAAAAAAAGCTTGATGAGTGGAATACTGACCTTGATGGGTGGCAGATTTTTTTATGGGCCAAGTGTGACTGTGGCATATCACTTCCACTCACAAGTGAATCAATCACATAGTCACAGGTTAACTGCAAGGAAGACTAGAAAATGTGGTCCTGTCATCTGCCAAGGATGAAGGGGGAAAAGATGGGTGTATTGGGGTGAGCAGAAGTAATGGGTATCTAAACCTCACAGGGGAGTTGAAATTAGTCATAAAGTTTGAGGAGAGGAGGACGGGAAAGAGGTAATAAGTTTACAGACAGAGAGAACACAAAACAGAGGGAGCCGAGGTGAGCGAGCAGTCTAGGAGCTGACACTGGTTAGTGGGCCTGGAATGGGGAACTCAAGTTGGGGGAACAAATGGTACCAAAACACGAACAATTTTTTGGACTATTTTAAGGAAGGCTGGTTCTATGTCAAGAAAAATAAGATACCAGTAGAAGTTTTACATGCTAGACAGCTGCGCTCTCACTAAATCGCATTCCCAACAATTAAAGGTTTTAGCCAGGGAAATAAAGTGACCAGGTTACATATTTAGAAAAATAATAATCATGATAGTGTGGGAAAAGAAACTGGAAGAGATGTAGACAAATAAGACTGTAAATTGTTTAAGAAACTTTTAATAATAAAAGTGAAAAACAAATAACAATAATAAAGGTGGAAACCCTTGAACTAGGGTTACATCACAGAGAGGTGGGAGAAATTTAGGAGGCAGAATTGAAATAATATGATTTTGGATTCAATATGGTTGCATATAGTGTCACCTTATAAAGTTTCAGAAGCTTATCTGTATTTTAGCAATGTATGCTTGCTTGTTCACATAAGAAATCTAGAGCAGATGCTCCTAGTCCACATAACTCCTATGTTTTGATCTTTGGAATGATATTAGTATGTTTCTAACCTGCAGAGCAAGCTATTACAACAGTACGCACATTTGGAATTATAAATGCACTTTGAGACTTGGACTTCTTGTCCAAGGCCATTTGCCAGAAATCGTTACATAAGTCAATATCAAGATGAATTAGGAATTAGGAAATTCTCAAGTGACTCTGGGCACCTGATACTGTATTTTCCTCATTTCATAGACTTCTAAAAATTACAGAATTACTCAAATTAAAATGAACTTCTCTGACTTGTCCAAAGTCAGTTTACATCTTGGTTTAGAGTGACTGTTTAATTTTTCACTGGCTGGAGAAGCTGAAACATCTTTGCCAGACAATAAGCAAGAAGTGCCAACAGACTTGCTGTGCAAAGGCCTTGCCATCATATTTCTGAACATATTTGTCTGGCAGAATCCCAGATTGGGCTCTGGGACCTACCACCTGAAGACATTCTGTTTTAATACTATCAAATCACAAACATGCTGTCTGCCAAGACTCACACTGTTGTTCACCTGGCCAGTCCTGACCACTTTAGGAATTGAGGATAGCAATCAGAATGTCCTGGTTGACACTGTAGCAATCAGGCCATGCCCTAGTTCAAGGTTTACCATTATCATTAGAAGTAAACTGCCTGCTAGATTCAGAAACCTCAGGAGGAGTCTCCCCTACCAACTCCTGATCCACGGTCTTGAGTGATATTGTGCTATTTGCCTGTGTTTCTTCATTCCTATCTACCTTAGAAACTAGCACCTCTTCCTCTTCCTAAATCCCATTTACTCTCTGTAACAAGTATGTATGTAACATAACGAGTATGTCCTGTGCATACCTGGGTGTTACACACTGACTGTCAACCTGCTGAACTTTGATCTGGCTCCTGCCCAGGATAGAAGTATGTATTTCCTTCACTGCCATCCTATCCTAGGATTCTCCCCACCTTCTGCAAGGTCTTGTCTAATGCTGCTCTCTGACTGCACCTCTAACCATTGTTTTGTTCTCTTCAACTGGAATTATCCTTTGAAGCCCATCTGTCTCTTCTAGCTGTCACAGCACTTGTTTTTCAGTCCTACAAAATGTGACCAGAGGATTAATTTCACATATTTTTCTTTTTCAGTTTTGGGATTTGAGAGATTTGTAGCAGTAGAAAATGGCTAATGAAAACTCCTCTTCTTAGTAAGATCCTTTTACTCAGTCCATAGAATTAGAAATCCATTTCAAGTCTACAAATACGTTTTGAACAGATTTCATCCCAGTCAGTTTGTTGACAAATATCTGACAAACACACTATTCAATCCAGATGCAACAATAACTAAATATCATGATTTTAAAACATGGCTTTTTCAGCTCTACAGTTACACTCAGAAGGGACTACCTTGAATGGTTTGCCTCTGTCTTCCTGAATATGGTGAAGTCCTCAACAAGTACTGCTAATTCGCAAAGAATTTATTTTTAACTGACAGGAAATTTCTAGTTCACACTATCAAGTTTTTTTACAGTGGATTTTAAAATTTGTTTCATAGTTTTTTGAAACAGGATCTCACTCCATATCTCAGGCTGGCCTGACATGACACTGTGTAGACCAAGCTGGCCTCAAGCTCACAGCCATTCTCCCACCTCAGCCTCCTAACTACCCAGTTTGGTTACAGTAAATTTTTTCCATTCCGTTGATTCCCTCCCTTCTTTGGTTCTTTTTTAAATGGACAAACTTTTCTTTTCGGCATGTGTATGTATGTAGTGTGTGTGTGTGCGTGTGTGTGTGTGTGTGTGTGTGTGTGTACACGTTTGTGTGCATGCGTATGGGTGTGGAGGCCAGAGGTCTCCTAGCACTAGGATTACAAACACCTTTTACATGAATGCTGGGGATTAGAATTCAGATTTTTACACTTCCCAGTCAGGCAATTTACCAACTTAGCCATCTCCCAGCTCTAGAAGAAACTACTAAAAGCCATCTCTTAATAAATCGCTATATATGTTTGTACAAAAAGTCCCCCAATAAAGATACAGAACATACCCATCAAAAAAATAAAAATAAATTGCTCTTAGTAATTTCACAGTCTTGGAAGGCTTCATAGTTTTCGTTAATGAATGTATCAAGTTGTTTGAAGGAAAAAAAAATACATGTATATGACTCCCAAACTGCTTTTCAAGTTACTTGTTACACATTATTTCTCAATCTAGGAAATGCCTTTCCAACACTTGCAGCCAATAGCTCACAGTTAACTCAGTTTGCCTAGTGCTGTCCTCTGCTGTTGTAGGATATTCTCTCTCATCCAAGTCACTGACTTTTCAAATTAATTTTTATTTTTTATTTGACACATTTTTACATTGAATATGGTTTTATGGTTCGTATTTCTAGATGTTATCCACTCAGCAATAAGTACTATAAGATGCAGTTCTCACTGATCCTTCCTTTCAAAATCCCATTACTGATTTATATTCTGAATTCCAAGTAAGCTTTGCATAAAAGTTACATATAGTTGAAAAGTGAAATGGTGGGTTTAGGAATCTCAGATGCTTTAATAATAGCTACTTACTGAAACCTAACATGCCCAATTGTGTGAGATGCACTTACTGCTATTACCATCAATCTTCACAGTCAGAGGTATGTCTTTTTTAAAATAGTCATTTTATTTTTAATATTTATGTCTCTGTGTATGTGTGTGTGTGAGAGAGAGAGAGAGAGAGAGAGAGAGAGAGAAAGTGCTGTCTCTGTGTGTGTGTGTGTGTGTGTGTGTGTGCCCATAGAAGACAGAAGAGGACATTGGATCCTTTGGAGCTGGATTTATAGGTGTGTATAAGCCACCTGACCTGGGTGCTAGGAACCAAGCTCAGTCCTGGAAGAACAGCAAGTGTTTTTAATCACTGAGTCATCTCTCCAGTCCAGAATCATGTCTTATTACCTCCATTTTTATAGATAAAGGAATAATAACTAAAGCTCAGAAGGTTAAGTGATTTATCTAACATTGCACAACCACAAAAATGCCAGAACTAGAATTGAGTTCCAACAGATCAAGTGCCCACACAGCACCATATCATACTGCAAATATGTGCTAACTATGAAGCTTAAAGTGATGGAAGAATGATTAAATGGAGTAAGTCTTGGACTAGAAGACTAGAAAAAACTTTCTAGGTAGACTAAAGCTAGGATCTAAATATCAGGGCATATACAGGAGATTTTGCCTCTGAGATGTATTAGTTTTCTATTGCTGTCACAGCAAATTGCCACAAACCTGATACATTTGAAACAATTCAAATTTATTCTAGGCCAATTCTATAGTTCCACTGGGTCACTGGACCAAATTTATCAGCCAACGAATTAATTAAAAAAAATGTTTAACCAAAACAAAGGAAGGAAGGAAGGAAGGAAAGAAGGAAGGAGGGAGGGAGGAATGGAGGGAGGGAGGAAGAGAGGGAGGGAGAAAAAATGTCATCATAATTGTGTTTTTTTCTTAAGGCTCTGGGAGAGAATCTACTTTTCCATCTATAGAGGCACCTGCATTTCGTGGCTCACTGTCTTTTTTTCTAACTTCTAAGCCTGTAACACTGCTTCTCTTTGGGCCTTGCATGAGTTTAATCTGTTACTCCCTTCTCCTTCTAAAGGCTCTGTGGCTATATTAGGCCCACTTGAATATCCTGGAATAATCTACTTTAAAATCACCTGGTTAGCAATCTTAATTCTATCTGTAACTAATTCCTCTTAGCCATGGAAGTTTAGGTATTCAGATTCTGAGTACAGCACTTGAGTATCTTTATGGGACCTTTAGTCTGCTTGCACACAAGACTAAGCATCAAGAGACATGAATCCCAAAGTAAATATGGATCTAGATATTAGTGTCCTAAAAAATAAGGATACTTCCTTCCTTAGGACAATCACGAGGACAGTTAAGTGAGATCCAAATCAAACTCAAGACGTTCTCCAAAGGATCGGTAGACTTAGCAACCTAAAGTAAGTCACAGCATGTCATTAGCAGAAAGCAAACAGACTCACAAAAGTTAGTAAATTGTAAACCAAGTTTGGTGGCCCACACTATAATCTCAACACTCAGAGGGAGCAGGAGGATCACAAGGTCAAAGCCAGTCTGGGCCACATAAGGAGACCCTATTTCAGAAAAACAAAATTTAAAAAACGGTATTCAGTGTTTAAAATCGGCAGGGGTGGTGGTTTGTGTAATAAACAGTTATAGGTTAAGTCACACACACAGCCCGTTGATATGTTCAAATCCTAACCTACAATATATCAGATGTAACCCAATATTTGGAAATAATATCTTTGCAGATGAATTGAGGTCATAATGTAGAAGGATGAGTCTCTAATCCAATAGTACTGGTATCTATCAAAAGAATGTCATGTTCCTAAGACAGGAAGGAAGACAGAATGCCTTGTGATACTGAATCAGAACATTGGAAAGAGGCAAGGAACAGGTTCTTACCATCTTCAGAAGGAACCAGCACTGATGACATCACAATCTTGAGCTTCCAGCCTCCAGAACCTGACAATTTCTGTGTTCAAGTTACTCAGTTTCTGGTACTCTGTTATACCAGCTCTGAGAAACACACATAAAATTCCAAGAACATGATATCTGGAAAAACTGGCAGGAAACTCAGTCAATGGTATATCTAGGAAACCAGAAGTAAACAGATGGAACACCGGGATCAGAAGACAATCAACAACCCGTCTGACTTGATACCAAGTCAACTAACTGGGTAGGACTAGTGTAAAACCCTGGAAGAACACGGAGTCTACATTTGGGAAGAAGGAGCCACCCAGGGTTTGATGAACTTAGGGACAGGTCAGATGGAATATTTAGCAACACAGCCTTGTGACAAATACCTGCTTTCAAGTGTTTGGTCAATTTGTTTGTTGATTCTTTATGGTTACCTTGCCTACAAATGAAGGCCACTAAAAGGTTTCTGTGTGTTTAATTGCTTTAAATATTTGGTTACTCAAGAAAGTTAATTGGCTGCCTCTCTGTTCACTTTGCTGAAGCAGCAACAGGAGAACATCTGGTGGGAGAAGAGTGGGAAAAGCAACCTGTCTTTCTTTTATATCATTCCCTCCCTCTTGTGCCTATGAAGGACTTCTTCAAAAGGGAAACTACAATATGTTTCTTATTTATAAATAAGTCATATGCTTGGTCACAGGCATGATGGTCAGGAGTTCAGGATCACCTTTAGATACATAGTGAGTCCCAGGCCAGTCTGGACTATGTGAGTGTTGGGGGTCCCAGCACTCAGGGCCAGCCCGAGTGGGACCGAAGAATCTCCACTGTCGGGGAGGGGGGCGTAGGTGCAGAGTCAACACACAGACTCTGGGAGTTGATCGTAAAGCCAGCAGTGGTGGTCTGCTGCAAACTCATTTATTCAAGAAAGAGCAGAGTGTCTTATAGGTCTTGTTAGCCAATAGCCTTATGGGGTGGGGTCCTGACTACAGCCAATTGCAGTTTGTTCCCAGGTGGATCAGGTTCCCTCCAGGTACTGGGCAGAAACTGGCTTCACAACCAACCAGTGTGGAGCACCACACCCATGAGAGCCATTCCTCCATTCCTCCTGGCAGGTGGCCTAGCTAGGCCCACCGTGCATTATGCCCAACATTCTCACAAATACAAGTAAAACAAGAAAGTACCTGATCATCCTGGCAGCACTGGAATGTTTTGTTGGGTGGCATATGCAAATCTTTTTTCCTTCATTAAGATTATTTTCCTTCTTAGAATTATACATGCAAGAAATTAGTTTTACCAATTTCTACCAAATTGGCTAGTTTGCATATAAATGTCAACCTATATCATAGAACAATGGACTTATGGGTTCCCACAGAATCAATTGTAAACAATTTTTTAGTTCTGCAAGCTTCACTTCACTGTCAAGATTGAACAGATGATTATACAATAATAGCAGATAAATAAGACTTCAGTGACAATTTATATAGGCTAAGGAAATATGCTAATGTGATTGAAATATAATCTAATATTCTCGTTTGTATGTAGTTGAACTTTCATGTACCAGTGATGATCTTTTTAATGTTTTTGTGGGTCAGGAAAATTCCTTTGTTTTCTCTCTCTCTCTCTCTCTCTCTCATTCTTTCTCTCCCTCCTTCCTCCTTCCCTCCCTTCATCCTCTCTCCGTCCCTCCTTCCTTCTCTTTCTATTGTGCTTTAGAATTAGGGCAAATGTGCTTCATGATTCTAGCCCTTAAGAGGCATTACAACTTAAATGTACTGAAACTACCAGGTACTCCTAGACTTCAAAGCCTAATTGACAGAAGTAGAAAACTTCCCAAACTTTAAATTAGAAGTTATGGGGTAAATAAGTCCTTTCATTTTTTTCTTCTCCTCAACTTGGAATAATGGAAGGGTATCTCAGAATTTATTTTCCATTTATATTTGAGAATTATATTGATTTGTGTTGCAACTGAACTGTGTAGCAGTTTACACAAAAATGCTTCTTTGAACTTCGGAAGTGCAAAGATCAGACAGCAAAGAGAAAATTTTCACTTTGTAAACTTTTTTTTTAATCTTCAGTAGTTTTTTTTTTCTTTTTGAGACATCTCAAATCCCTGACTGGCCTCAAACTATGTAAATGAGGATAACCTTGAACTCCTGATCCTTCTGCTTCTGCCTCCAGAATGCTGAGCCTGTAAGTATGTGTCACCACACTTGACTCAACAGTTTCATTTTCAGTATTTCTCAATTCTATATTTAGAAAATAATGATTTCCTAATTTTTCCTTCTTTGTCTCATTTGTGCTACAAATCATGTAGCAATCTCCTTTTCAGAGATATTCTCTCTCTCTCTTAGAAAGAAAATACAGAAACAAATTTAAGCATTGCATCCTCCTAACATTTCATCCCAGGAAAGAGGAAGCCTAGGTGAGAAGAGCCAGTTGTCCACCCCACTCCAGTACTCCCCTCAGGTACCTTTCCATTAACAACACCATTCTGAATCCTCAGAGGTCTACATGTAAAGTACCAAACCAAGGAGGATTAAAATACCTTTCCTTCCTTTTGATAAGGATTGGGCAGGATATCAATTCCAACACAGCTAAAATCAAAAGAATAGTAAAAAGGGAAATAAACAATAATAGAACATAAAAGCAATACTTTGCAAAGCCCAGGTTTATGAGTCCTGTCTCTTGTCTATTGGTATAAGCTTCTGCTCTTATCTAGTCTATCCACATTTGCTGCCTTATATGTATATTGTCTCATAATTCAATCTTCTACAAGAGCTGAACCGTGGTGTACTAGTGACTTTTGCTCAATTTTCCATTGATTCAAAATCTAGTGTGTAAAAATATACATTTTTCTACTCAGATGTGATAGTTTGTATATAGTTAGAGTATGTGTTTGGGAAATGATTAGGATTGGATGAGATCATTAGAGTGGTAACCTCATAACTGAATCCTGATAGTTTTATAAGAAGAGAGAGATCAGAGATCATCCACATGTGTATTATCCCTGTCACTAGCCATGTGATAACCTGTGTCACCCTGAGACTCTGCCAACAAGAAGGCTAACACCAAATGTGTTCTTCAATCTTGGACCTCCAGGACTGTGAGCCAAAATAAACTTATCTCCTTTAAAAAGTTTCCCAGTCTATGATAGTCTGTTAGCAGCAACAGAAAATGTACCAATGCATGATTTAATTGACTTATTGACTAATATCACCTTTCAGATGAAGCCCTGGTTTCTTACAAACACATAACTACAGTTTATGAGATATCACATAGGTTTAGAATTGAAAATAAATTAACTTTGACAATAGGAACTTAGTCCTTTAGAGTAATCATCTGCAGTAACAAAGAGAATGCTGAATTTGGAATTAGGGGATTCAAGTTTGAATTTGAAATTTACTATTTACTAGTTATTTCACTAAAATGTGGAATAAAACTTCATTAAGAGTCAGTCTTCATCTAAAACACTAGGGCAATAACATCACCCCTGCCTGCTTTACCATAGCACTCTACAGAAAAGCAGTATATCCAAAGTTTTATAATTACAGGGTTTTTAAACAAACCATTCCCATGCCTGTTGTCTGTGCCATCTTAAATGAAGACCATTGAGAAGAATATAGAACGCAAACAAGCAAAGAAATGGAGCTCAGTTTTAGCATGACATCACTGAAAGAAATATCAGTTTAACAACCAGAATAAATGGTGATAAAAAGAGAAACAACTAGAAAGGAATTGCAGAAATATCAAATAGAGATTTTATCCTAGCATAGAGCGAAAGTTCCTAAGTTCTTCTTCTTGTATATTTCTCTATGTCTTTTACCTTCTTCAGTTCTATTTTCAAAACACCCTCAAAATTCAAAATAATTTCCTTCATAACCCAGTGCTCTATATTTCAACATTTTGACCTGAAGAGAGTTGCCCCATGCTGTAATCCTGTTTACTATCTCTTACTATAACACCTGTTCTGAATGAAACGACAGAAAATATGTAATAGCCATCTAGAGCAAGTTAGAAGCCTTAATAGTTTACATTTATATCATGTTCACAAAGGATGTGATATTTGTTCTCATAATTCTTCTAATTGGTCCAGTGTCATAGTTTTCTACATTTTATTTAGCAATAAAATCCTTTACTGAACACTATCTTACAAAGAAGACTCTGCCAGTCACAGTGCCTACATGACAAATTCAAGAGCAGAAGGAAAGCTCAAAAGGATGAGTGCCAAGCTTTCCATGATGAGACGTTTCACAAAGGTCCAGCCGTGTGGAGGGGAACCAGCAAAGAAAGGTGAAAGTTGCTCAGGGGTGGGAATGACATTGCCTCCTCCAGACATGCAGGGATGAGAAAGGAGGGGAATGACTACCAGGACCTGGGATGAACTGCAACTAGGAGAAGGTTACTGGATAAGAGGTGTGGATACTGGTAGAGGAAAAGAGTCACTGACAAATCACAGTTTCAGAAGCAAAGAGTGAGGGGAGTTAACACTCTGTTTCTGTTCCTTTCTAGTCTCCAATCTCCTGCTGCCCTCTGGTTTACTGAGTCCAATGGAATGCTAGAAGAATAGACAATTCAATTAATATGATCCATCAGAAGACAGCCTCCTGGGAACAAAAAGCAAGACGGAGAAATGTTAAGTAAAAATATTAAATAGGCCAATAAAAAGTATCAGCACAAAACCAAATACACAAGACTTATAAAGCAGAAAATTCTTCTGCTGAATTAGGACAGAGGGATACAGAGCCAACCAGCATGCCTCTCTGTACATCTATTCATTCTGACTACAGACATCTCTGTGGCATCTTTGTTACATTCTGGTCTAACCCTTATATCATAAATACCTCAGTCACAGTCACAATAGATCTGTGTGCTTTATGCATAAGTATCTTATAAAAAACATAATGCATTTAGAAAACATTATAAAGTTATCATTGTACAATGTAGGAGGCACCAAATATGTTCCTGAAGGTTCAGAGCTCCAGATTCTGGGGAGAGCAGTCTGACTGCACATGTGATCACACCAAGAGGCCCCTGAGTCTGGAAACCTGAGGATGAGTCATATATGTTTGATAGATACATCTCCTGGAGACCTTCTTTTCCCACTAGGAGGCTCTGAATTTGTAGGCAAAGGGTCTTCCTTTGAGAAGCTTTATCAGCTATTAAATGAAATCCTCTCGAAAAGGATTCATGCTGTACATTTCATGTGTATATTGTAATTCTATATCTATTGAAATATTTAGTTATTTAAAAGAATAAATAAGGAGATGGATGAGAAGAGAGAGCAACAAAATACTAGAAAACAGGGCTAGGAAAACAACTGAACTTACTAATCAGCAGTGGCCACAGAGAGCCCAACTCTAATTTTGTCACTGGCAACTGAGAAGCAATACCCTCCAAATGTGCTTTGAAGTACAGCCTGGCCTCCTCCGCAGGGGCTGCGGCAGATCTGTCAGTCATTGGGCAGAGCGCTGAGCACACCCTCTGCTGCTATGCAGTGAGGTCTGAGGAGGGAAGCCAAAACTGGTATGGGGATGGGCAGGGATGGAGAGGCGCCAGCACACAGGAGCCAGGCTGCCAGATTCTCTGTCACTGGAGGTGCTACTTAAATCTCTTGGTTTGCTGGAGAGAGGGAGTTGGGATGGAATGGGAGGAGATGTTGCTTTTAATCTCAGCAGCTACAGTGGCCTTCACAAGGAGCAAAAATAAGCTGAACAGAAGAGAAAGGCACAGCTGCTCTTTGCTTTCTTAGGAGTTCTCCAGATTTCTTATTTTGTCATGTGTTGGTGCAGCTGCACAGCTAGAGGGGCTTGGGTTTCCTCTGTAGATGCAGTCTATCCCAAGCCCACTGCCCCTCCATGCTGCCACCCTGGCCCTGTGCCCACCTTCACTGCATGACTCTCTTCTAGGTTGGCAAACCTTCTATCAATATAAAACCTTTGTCACACTAAAGCTAGAATGCGAATCACTTTACATATATTACCATGCTTAATTCTCAAAGTGAAAGTATGATGTAGGTACTGTTGTAACTATGTGTCTCTTCAGATGGAAAAATTAGGAGTGGGTCTCAGAGGTAGTGGCACACACCTTTAATCCCAGGATTCAGGAGGCAAAGGCAGGAAGATCTCTGTGAGATTAAGGCCAGCCTCTTCTATGTTGTGAGTTCCAGGAGCTGGAGTTACAGGGAGAGACCCTGTCTCAAAAAAAAAAAAAAAAGAAAAGAAAGAAAAAGTTAGGAGTCAGAAAGGTCAAGAAATTCAATAGACTAATATTGAGCTGGAGTTTTAGCCTTGGGAGGTTGTCTTTAGTCCTCTGCACTTGAACACCAAACCATCTTATCTTGTCTGTGTATACCTAGTATTTCACCTTATTGTCTGCTTCCTGGTATTCCCAGTGAATCACTGAGATTTTAGCCCTGTGCTGGTCACATAACCTTTGATCTCCAATTGTTTTCTCTGTAAAAAAGATGCTGAAAAGGGAAGTACAGATCCCCCTTATTTGGGTTGTTCTTGTTGTAATGAAAGCCAATCAGAAGTCATTCTGTGGGACAGCCAGACTTGGTCAGTGAGAATGGATACATCCAGGTAGGCCCTTCTCCTAAAAGCTCAGATTGTCTCAACTCAACCCCATTTTTTGAGACAGAGTCTTACTATGCACCCCTCAAATTTGCAATCTCCCTGCCTCAGCCACCTCAGTGGGTTTATAGGGGTGTACCATCATATCAGGAGCCCATTTACAACTTATATTGAACACAAAATCATACCTAGAAATGTAATTCCATAAAATCCAGAGAAGTTCTCAAGCATTAAACATCCCTTTATAAGGAACTGGACCATTAGCCTGAGTTTATGGCAATACCACATTGAACATCCTTCATCGGGAACTGGACCATCAGCCTGAACTCATGGCATACTCATAGAGAGTAAGTAGGCTCAAGGAAAAACTGAGTCAGAGGAAAGAACAAATGAATCACATTTTCAAGTCACATTGCCAAGTACTTTCAGAGGATTAATGATTGAAATGTTCTCATATAGGAATTTGATTGTAGTACAGAAAGCTTCTAAAATTTTTCTTATTTAAAAACCCATGGGTTTAGACAAGGCATTTGAGTTGGTTATTAAAGATACTCAAAATAGCTGAAGAAAATGGAAAATAAAGACATTTATTTAGAGTTCCTTTAAGTAAATTAGACAATGGGACCAGAGAGTTAGCTCAGCAGTTTAAGAGCACTTGCTGCTGTTCCAGAGCACCTGAGTTCAATTCCCAGCACCCACACCTGGAGGCTCACAAAAATCTGTAATTATAGCTTTGGGGAATCTGACATCTTCTACTGGCCTCAGGTACCCACACATATGAGGATACACACATAAGGGGTGCGGGGGGAGAAAAGAAATAAAAGTTTACTTTAAAAATTAGACAATGTTTATACTTTAAGTGCATATTTTACCATTTTGAGGGTAGATTTTAAGTTGTTTGGTTTCTGTGTATATCTTAGAGCATGATGCTTCAATTTCTTACCCTTGCCTCTCTTTCTTTTTCTAAGTAAGGCTTTAACTGTTTTTTTCTGGTATATTTAGCATATGGATATATTCGTACATATGCACTCACTCATATTTAAATGAAAATTCTATTTTAAGAAAATTCAAAGTTTACATGAATCATGGAAGCAGTTTCTTTCCTGATTTTGTTTTTCTTTCACTGCCCAGCCCCCTCTTTGTGATACAGTCTTTGTCCTATGCCCTGAAGAATAGACGGATATTTGGAACTACATGTTTTTGAGGGGACAATGGTCATTTATGACTTTAGTTTCTAAAGCTTAATCTCAGCCTTGGAATTTATTTTACTTTTGGTATTAGGGCACAGCTGGTTGAGAGAGGAGAAATCTTAAAATCATTCAAGTATAGGTGGCTGTGGGACTCGTGATAAGGATATCAGTTTCCTATGGACTAAGAGGCCTCTGAAGAATCAACCAAATCAGGAGACCCTAGTAATACTCATTCTCAGTTTCCACCATAAACATCATGCAATTACCAATTGTGGTGGCTTGAATGAGAACGTGTCCCAGAGATTCTAAATATTTGGACATTTTGTCCCCATTTGGACACTGTTTTGGGAGGTCTTAGAAGGTGTGGCCATGCTGGAGGAAGCACATCACTGGGGGTGGGCTTAGAGAGTTCTTAAGCCTTGCTGGATCTCCAGTCACTCTCTGCTTCCTGTTCCTGCTTGAAGATGTGAGCACTTAGCTTCTGTGTCTAATCAGCCACCTCTGCCACCACGCCTCCTTGCCATGATGAACTCTTACCCCTTTGGAACCGTAAGTTAAATAAACTCTTCCTTTTTAAAGTTCTCTTTTTCAGTGTTGTTATCATTGCAACAGAAAAGTAACTAATACAGTAGTGTTCTAGGTTCCTTGGTTGAAATGATTGAGAGAGAGAGAGAGAGAGAGAGTCTAATTGTTTAGCCCAGCTTGTACATTGGTTCTCTTTAAGTCAGATGACCACCTCTGTGGTCACTGTAGCCAAGCAAAGTGGGATGGAGTTACTTGCTACCAGCAGAGATACCAGGGACATATTACAGATGATTTAATGAATGATATACTCAAGGATATGTGTATCTCTTGGGGTTGAATGGGAGTGAAAGAAAAAGTGACAAATATAAATTTATAATATATTAATTCAGGGAAATATAAACATTGATGAAAATTTTAATTATCTTATTCAAGGTGTTTGTTTTAACTGTATGTGGCATGAACACATGTGTACCACAGCACATGTAGAGGTCAGAGGACAACGTTCGAAATTAGGTTCTCGTCTTCCACCTTCTTGAAGCAAGGTCTCCCTGGTTTCTGCTGCTGCACAGAGTGTTCCAGGCTAGCTGGCCCAAGGAGTTTGGACTGATCCTCTTGTCTCTGCCTCTTGTCTCTTGTTCTAGGATTACAGATTCATATACTGCTTCCAGTTTTTCACATGGGTATGAAGGATCAAACTCAGGTCATCAAACTTAAGTGGACAGAGTTTTTAATCTAATGAACCATTTCCCCAGCCTATCAATGTTTTTGAGAGCATCATATAATTTATTAAAATCCTGTGTTTCTATGAAGGTATTTCTATAATTCTCCTAAAGTTTCTTAAAATACTATGTGTCAAAAAAATTGTTCTTTAGCCCCTGAAATGGGATTTAGGTTATGAAAAGTAATTCATAAGAGCAGCATACAACTTAACAACTGATTGTTTTCTAAGGGTTTATTGATGTATTAGTGTTCTAGGGCTATCATGACAAAGCTTCATAAAGAAAGGATGGGTTAAATAATAGGAATTTATTATTTCACATTCTGGAAGCTGGAAGCCCAAGATTGGGGAGATAGCTGGATTAATTTCGTGTGTCCTTTCTCTATTTATCAGGTATCTTCATATTGTCTGTTCTCTGTATATCTATCTTAATGTCCACTTTTAAAAAGGAAATTAGTCATGTTGTATCAGAACCCACCCTAATTTTTTTCATTTTAATTTGTTGATTTCTTTCTTCAAATATGGTTACATTCTGAAGTACTAGAGGGTAGGACTTCAACACACGTGAATTTTAAAAATATTTTATTTTATTTATATATATAAGTATATTGCCTGAATGCATGTAAGTTCGCCCAAGTCATGCAATGCCCACAGAGGTCAGAAAAGGGCATCAGATCCACTAGAACTGGAATTATGGATTCCAGTTAGCCGCCATATGGGTTCTGGGAACTGAATCAAAGTCCTCTGCAAGAGCAGCTAGTACTGTTAACCGCTGAGCCATCTCTCCAGTCCCCCAAAACACATGCGTTGTTATGGAGACAGAATTATCTCCTACAGCAATGGGTAAGACCATTATTTGGAAGTAGTAATAGAAGATGCATTTTCTCATCTCTTCCCATCTTTTGGTCTCCCTCTTTAACAAGTGGTGATTAATCCACCAGAAAGCTTCCAGATTGACCCTTTTCCATGTGAAAAGACTTATTTTGGCATTCCCTGCTTAAAGAACTCACAGGGCCCCTGTGCTGGCTGGCTTCAGTTGTCAGCTTCACACACCACTGAAGAGGAAGTTTCCACTGGGAAATTTCTCAAATTGCCCTGTGGGCACATTTGTAAGGAATTTTCTTGATTGTTGAGTGATATAGAAGGGCCCAGACCATTGTGGATGGTGCCACCCCTTGGTAGGAGGTCCTGGGTTGTTTAAGAAAGCAGGCTGAGCATGAGCCAGAGGAGCAAGTCAATAAGCAGCATTCCTTGGTGGTCTGTGCTTCAGTTCCTGCCTCCTAGTTTCTATCCTGAGTTCCCACCCTGGCTTCCCTCAATAATGAACTGTGATGAAGGTGTGTAAGCCAAACAATCCCTTTTCCATCCCAAGTTCATTTTGGTCAGAATATTTAATCACAGCAATAGCAAGCTAACTAGGGCATCTCACAACACCTTAAAGTTCAGCTGTTTCCCATAGCAAACACAGTTTCTTAGAACACACTCTAGCCAGTTTTCCCAGAGTCACTCCAGCCATTCTTCCATGCTGTGTTGCCTTGCACGGTGGGACTCCAAGTCCCTGAACTACTGGCAGCATCTGAAGCAGTTTCCTTCTTTCTCCTTTTTTTTTATACAAGGCCTCACTATATAGACAAGGCTTGTCTCGAACTCACAATCCTCCTGCCTCAGCCTCTTGAGTTCTGGGACAACAAGTCATGGATCATCATGTTCAGTGAAATTTCTGCATTGTGCATTATATATAATTATTTACTCTACATTTAAATAAATTCAGGATTCTTGCAAAAATAAAGATGATTCCAAACCATTCCTTGCTATAATTCATTACTTGTATACACATTTCTATTGCATTGTAAATTAAATAGCATTTTGGATTAACCTATGCTTTCTGATCAGTTTTATAAATATGTGTTCAGCACATATACATCATGCACCCTCGACATTTATTACATAAAGATAAAAAGCAAAGTCTGAGTTTCAGAAATCTGCAGTCTAGTGGGGACAGAAGACAGGCAAGTAAACAAATAACATAATATGACATGACAAGTGCAGGAATAGAAAGATGCATGCAGTGCTCTAGGAATGCAAGATAGATTAATCTTGTTTGAGGTGATCAAGGAAAACTTCAGGGACAAGAGTTGATATTAGAGCTAGAAACTTGGTAAGAGGAAAAAAGGAATTTCAGTCCCAGAGACGCAGAAACAAAGGGAAGACTCAGGCAGACACCTGCCAGGACTTCAGAGAACTCTGAGTCCCTAGCCTTTTCTCTCTGTGAGGATCTGAAACTCAGGGTTGAGCAACCTTTTCTTTTGAACTGTCAAGACACAAAGCATCTAATTATATCCCCTCTTCTCTAGATAGCAACTGTTGAGTTCAGACTCCAGGGGGCTCCTATACACACCTGACTGTCTGAAAAAAACCAACTTCAAATTCCAAGTAACTTCCCTCTGAAGGAGAGCTCTAAAATGACTCCAAGGTGCTTTTATGGTGCCTCTCTCTTGAGAACTAAAAAACAAAACTTACTTTCTGGAAAATTCCCCCATTACATATTAGCATTTCCTTTGAAAAGTGGTTCTCAGCCTTGACTATTAGATTAGATTTACCTAGGCTGACTTTAATGACAGCAATGTACCTCAGGTCAATTAAATCAGAATTTCTAAGAATAGAGTCTAGGCATAAGTACTTTTTAAAATTCCCAGCTGATTCCAATGTGAAACCTGCATTGAAAATCACTGAATCAGAGTTTGTTTTTCCCTCTAGTAATGTAGAATCTAACTATAATAATCCTCAGGCATCTCTATATTAGGATCAGGACTACATGCTGGCTCTTTTGACCCCTGACATGAAACTCATTTCTTCTTGTTCTGGTTTCTCTCAGTTGTGTAGCCTTCCTAATTACTCTCAATGTTCCTCTCTCTGATGAATGTTTCTTTCTCTCAGGCTCATGGCTTCAGGTTAGGAGACAAATTTTGGCTAAGTGAGTCTAAGAGAAAGGTCTGCAGTATGCTCCACTTTTGGACCATTGCTTCTACAACTAAGGGGATACATCCTTCACCCAATGTAATATTATTCTCTATAATGTCTGTATTGTCTCTATGGTTCCTTCTTTGTTTGTGACATGCTCTCCAGCCCTGACCTGTAAGCTGAAATCAGATTCAACACACTCTTATTTACTGTCTAATCCTATCTATGTGCTGCTGAAGGAGAGAAGGAAAGGAATGAGCTTTTGAGCTCAGAAGTGAAGGGAAGACCTTCAGGTTGAGAGAAGTCCATCCTCACCCCAAGACCCAAGGCTTGATTTCTGTTCCTCTTTTTCTCCTGATTTGAGGGGATTGTGAGAAGGCAATATGCTATATTTGGGAACCTGGCAGGAGAGAGAAGAGTTAGCCAGTCAACTAGCCCACCAATCAGCAGCAGAATACAGAGGAGAGGAATGTAGAGTCTCAGAAATCAGAAACTAAGCTTAGACCAGGCGAAAGGACTGGTGCTGAAGTCCACTGAGTCAGAAAGAACTGATGTCTCATCAAATTAACCAGCTAACGCCTGTGGATACGGCAACCCACACAAGTGTCTCTAGCCAAGCTGCTCATTTGTCAGCACTGAAGTGACATCATGTGAATTCACGGGCAGATGCCAAACTTGACGAAAACTCATGATTCACTCAGAGTCTGTTGGGCACACAGAGCTGACTGGATGACCTCTAAGGCCTTTTCTGGGCTTTTAATTCTAGGGTTCCATGATTCCAAGTGATTGCCACAAACTTGGCATGTCCCAAAAAGTGCACTTGGCGGAATTTCCAAAGATCTTTGTGTTCAGGTACCACTGCACTTTATATGAAAAATGAGGGGCTTTTCATGCCAGGGGAAGGAAATTGTCAAGTGGCAGTTTCCAACATAGGAGTGGCTGCTTCTCTGTGCCCATTTTTTCCTAAGCAGGCCTCCAAACAGAATAAAAACATAGGGACAGTATGTCTAATAAGTTCCCAGCCGAGTGAGGAGATGTCTGTCTGGCCAAAATCTTAGTCCTCCTCCTTCCTCGTCACCTATAAGCACAACTCCCCTGGGCCCATGCTTCAGATGCCATGCCCACCTCCCTTTGCTAGGAGCAATCTGTCCACCCTTCTGTGACTTTCTAAGCTTGCTTGTTCAAAAGCACCATGGGGATTTTGGTCTTTATTTCTGATCCCTCCAGGTAGTAAACATTGTGCCAGTTCCTTCTGGACTGAGAGCCACAGTCCGCAGAGATCTCAGCGGAAACAGGGGCCTCTGCAAGGATGGAAGTAGACCATGTGTTCGCCCAGTGAGCAGATCAGGTCTCTGTTCTCCTGCTGGGGTAGCAGCTGTAGCTGCTCAGCCTATCCCCACCAGACCCTTGCCTCATTCTCTTTTTAAATCACTTATTCTGGATGTCCTTCTTCCTGCCAACAACTCATAATAATTGCACGTACAATGTTCCTCTCATCATGTGCAGTACAAACAAGTGAAATTACAGTGGAAAAAATAAACAGAAAATGGCGCTTACACTATTCTTTAACCGCTTGTGAAAACCCAAGGAAAGTCTTAAAATATTCTTCTTCTAGTCATGAGTTGGAAACATTAATGGATTTTGCATCATAATCATTTGTATTTGCTTTTCAAAACAGCATTTTCCACTTCTGGAATTTTCTTATTATACTAAACTCTGTGTTAATAGGAACCCAACTACTGATCCAGAATTTGCTTCAGGATTTTTTTTAATCTTTCAGAGACAAGGTCTTCATTGTAGCCCCAGCTAGTCTAGGGATGGCATCTGTCTCACAGAGATCTGCCTGTCTACGCTTCCCAAGTACTAGAATTAAAGGCATGTGCCATCATGCGCAGCTTGCAGAAGTTTTTTTATGGCACTCTATTTTTAGAAATAAATGAAAAAAAGAAAAAATTACATGTAATATAGTTAATATTTTTTAAAGAATAAAAGATATTCTGGTCTATAATGAATTGGTATAATCATAAACTTTTGTCATGGGAGTCATCCACAACCTATATGGTGGCTAGTCAGAAAGATTCTCCCATTCAACAATATCCTCAAAGTTTGAAGAAAGATTAATTACATTCTTTGGTAATTCTATATCTTCAAATTACCTAGAATTGTGAGAATCAATAAGTTGACCTTAAAAGGGGAATATTTCAGTTACTTTTCCCCTGTGTGGGGATAGATCATGTCCTTCAGGTTAGAAATCATAGTTAAATATAAGAACTCAAAGTTCTGGGATCTGGTTATGGTAGTGCATGCCTATGTATCCTTTAAGAGATGAGGCAGAAGGATTGCAAGTTCAAGGTCAGCCTAAGCTATGTAGTGAGACCTTGTCTCAAAAGTCAGTATGAGCAAACAAACAAAATTGGGAGCCTGTTGCACTGTTCATAGTTACCCACCAGAACTTGATAACAAGACCTTATTGCTTTGATCACAGACTTTGATCATAAGACATGGAAGAAGCTTGGACTTGTCAGGAAACTTCCTCCTTGTTGGCTAGCTTTCATAGTACCAGAAGGTACTATGCAGGCTACTGGCAGAAAAAAGGTTATCAATAATCTTACCCAATTGTGAACCCTGGGAGTTACAATAGTGAATAAGGTTTGGTAAGATATACCCATTAGTGCAATAGTTTCGGGTATGTTATGGGGGCAACCAACTGATGATTAGATTTAAGGCCCATTCCATAGGAAGGATACTGTAAACCTGGTCAAGAGGTCATGACTGGGGAGGTCATAGGCTCCGGAGAAGAACCTACTACTATTATTTTGCTAAATGAACACAGTATCAAACTGCCTCATAAATACTTATTTTTATACCCATAGATTAGTGCTACTCTCAGCCTTCATGAGAGAAGCTTATTTCTGCAGTGGTCAATTCATAAGTGACTATGGAATGTCCACCAAAAAATGTGACAGCTATATTACTCACACCTCAAGGCTCGGAACATTATGGAAGAGGAGGCAAAAAAGATTGTAAGAACCAGAGGTATAAAGGACTGCTATAAGACATTGTCTTCTGGATGGCATAGCTGATGTCCTCATGAATTCACTGCAGTAACCTGAAAAACCTGTACAGGATTGAACTTGTCAAGATTTCAACATGGAGAGAGGAAGGACTTATGAGTCACCACTCTACCCTGAAGGGCTATTGACTGGTAATGGTAGCTAAGAAAAAGAAGTAACACTTTCTTCAGTGGTGTAGCCACTGATCAGTTGCTCCTGCTTGAGTAAATAACCCCCACCCATGCTCATAGAAGGAACTGTATTTAAACGCAATGGGTCACACACTCATAGAAGACATGAATGTAGGAAGGGGACTTGTAGTAGAAGGGTTTCAGTGGGAGGAGGGGGCATGAGACAAGGTAATATGAGGTGAGAACTAAAATTCATGGATAGAACTGTCAAAAAATTCATTAAAAATTGGGAGCCTTGGACTAGACAAAAAGAAATTGTTCCATGAGTGGTCAAGAATTCCAGTTAGACCATTTCTTATAATCAAACTCCAAAGTCATATAGATGAGAAGAGACTGGAATAAGAATGATATTTTCTTAGTTACTTTTCTGTTGCTATGATAAAACAGCATCACCAAGGCAATTTATAGAGGGAAAAGTTTATTGGGCTTAAAGTTCTAGATAGAGAAGAGTCCATCATGATGGAGGAAGCATGACAGGAGGCAGTCAGTGCAGAAGGCTGAGAGCTTATCCAACCTGAAAGACAACTTGGAAGTGGAGCAAGGCTATGAACTCTCAAAGCCTGGCCAGTGATATGCTTACTGCATCACAGTCACACCTCCCAAACCTCCACAAGCAGCATCACCAACTGGGGACCAAGTGTTCAAATTTCTGGAGCCTATGGGATAATTTCTCATTCAAACCAGTACAGATTATCTATGAATATGAACTATGCCTTCAGACCAAAATACATTTGTAATAAGGAAATTTTAAACTCAAATAAGTTTTGTCCACTTTACTAGGATCTGTAGAACCTAGTGTTTATACTATGTTTCTAACATTAGATAATGGCAAAGGTTTTTATACTGTTTCTTATTTTCCCTTTCCCTTAAATGATATACACACTTTTATCTCTTCAAAAGTTCTATTTTCTCTTTGTGTAACATAACTCCTTTTTTATGTGTTCTATTTACTTATTTTTATTTTACATATATGAGTATTTTGCTTACATATATGTAAGTACACCTATGTTATGCAATGCCTATGGAGGTCAGGAGAGGGAGTCAGATCCCCTGGAACTGGATTCCAGACAATTGTTAGCCACCCTATGGGTGCTTGAATTAAAACCTGGGTCCTCTGTAAGAGCAGCCAGTGCTGTTAACTGCTGAGCCATCTCTCCAGTCACTAACTCCTTTTTTATATTAATTCCTGGAGAACTTCATATAATGCATTTTGACTATATTTACCCTCCCTTTTCCAAGTTCTCCCAGATCCATCCCCTTTCTTTACCATCTGTGTTAGTTAAGCACATACCTTCCACACCTCAAAAATGACACTGAAATGAAGGCAAAATTATTTTGTCTATTTTTAAACTCATTATGCTAGGCAGACTAAGAAATTTGGTGAATAATAGTTGTCATGGATGAAAGGAGGAGGAAAGAAAAAGCGTTATAGAATGTAATATCAATGAGAGGTTGGCTGATAGAACTTTGGCAGAACTTTCCAGTTTTGCTCAGGACTGGACAGGAGCCCCTAAACATAGATGAAACAGTAAAGCTGTTAGCTGCTGACATGGAACCTGATTAAAATCACTATGCCAAGTGATTACAATCCCTGGTCTCCTCTTAATCTTTGCATAAGAATAAAAATTGGTAATAGACTGAATCTTTAGATACCAGGATCAGTAAGAGAGGGGTGAGGGTAGAGTAGAAAATAGGGTGTTATATAGCTGTAGGAGATCTTGCATGGTGGAGAGAAGACTATTCCTCACTAGTCTGCTTCTTTCTACGGCTTTTCCCACACACAGAGTCCAGGGTGGTGTTCTTGGACAATAGATGAGAAACTTTTCCCTGGAGAAACTGAATGATGACAGAGAAAAATGTAAACTACCCAGTAATCACTGGCGCTTGGGGATACTCCATGAAAACATTTTCTGGCTGCTCCGTCCCCTATTTCTTTAGTAAAATATAAACAGGCAGATCAAAAAAAAAAACCCCAAATTTTTAAAACCAAATCATAAAAGAAACAGTGGAAATGCATGAAGAAAAAGAAATTCCAAGAAAATATTTACAACAGTATCTATGTGTAGAGAAAGAAATAGTTATATTCATGAAGAAAAAAGAATAACTAGAGGCCAGTTGAGAACTTTAAATAAAATTGAGGTAAAGAAGAAAGAGAAAGCATGAAAGACAAAAACTTAGAATGTGCTCAGATGTGGAATACATGATAAAAGAGATGAAGAGTATATGGGAAAGAAAAGAGAGTCAGGAATCAAGACAGAAAGTAACAGTATAAGAGACTTAAATATATCCTAAAAATTAAATCACAAAGAACTGGGAGTCACTGGACTTTTCAATAGCAGCACTGGATGCTCCAAGGTAGCAAAGAAAAGCTTTCAAAAATCTAAGAGAAAATTTCACTTTAAATTTCACACACCAATTATCAGTCAATCATTAGAATAGACTAATAACTTTGGGGGCATTTAAGGACTCAAACCTGGACCTTCTGTGTTTCTTTCTGGGGACTGATACATTATAGGCCAAGAAGTAATTCAAGAATTTGAGAGATTTAGGAAAATTAACTCCAGTTCAGTAGAACAATGCTGAATGACACAGTGTAATGGGTCCAAATTGGAAAAGGATAAGAACAGAAATGGGTTCTCAAATGGAAAAATGGTACATAATGCACGCAAACCCAACATTAGAAGGTGGAGACAGGGATCACGAGTCCAAGTTCATCCTCAGTGTACTTACCTACTTGTCTCATTGCTATGACAAAATACCTAACAAGGGCAACTTAAGGAAGAGTTTGGGGGACTCTGCAAGACCCACAGCAAGGAGTATCAGAACAGTGAATTCTTCAAGTCTGCAATTTAAAACAGTAGCCTCCAATAAAACTACACTGTAAAAACTAGGAAAGAAATAGAGCAAAAAGGTAAAACAGTTGAAGAGGCAGAGCCTGAAGAATTTGTGATAGAAAAAGTACTAGATTGGTACGCTTTGAATGGGAAAATAGAGTATTTTCTGGAGTGGGAGATCTACAGATGCTGATAATATTTGGGAACCTGAAAAAAATTCAGATTTTCCAGAGTCAATTGAGGTACTTTCTAATTCTCAAAAAGCTGGTGAAGAAAAAATGGTGCAAAGAGAAAATATTTATCTGACAGTGAATCTGATGATGGCAAATCAAAGAAAAGAAATGCTGCTGACAAACCCAGAGGCTTTGCCAGAGGTCTTGATCCTGCTGCCACAGTGAGGAATTGATGCTTCTCGTGAAATGGAATGACTCAGATGAGGCCAGCTTGGTGCTGGCCAAAGAGATAAAAATGAAGTGTCTTCATATTGTAATTGCATTTTGTGAAGAAATACTGACTTGGCATTCTTGTCCAGAAGATGCAGCTCAATAATTGTTTGCAATATACATATACATGTATATAATATGGATCTTGATTTTTTTTAATTACTAGTGTGAGGAAGTATTCTAATAAAAATCAAGTTTGATGTGTTGGTTTTGAAAGTATTGATAGTTTGGATTTTTTGTCTTGTTTTACATCAGAAGGCACTGGTTACTTGTGGCAAAAATAAACCTTTCTGTAGTTGCTTCTTTCAAAAAGAAAGAAACAAAGAAAGGAGAGAGGGAGGGAGGGAGGGAGAGAGAGAGGTAGGGTAGGAGGGAGGGAGAAAGAGTGGTTTACAATTTGAGGGAATAGGGTCCATTAACAGCAAGGAAGGCAGGGAAGCAGGAGCAGGAGGTGGCTGTTCGCATTGTATCCACAGTCGGGAAGCAGAGTGTGATGAATGCTTGTGCTCAACTCACTCTCTCCTTTTTATTCAGTCCAGGACCCTAGCTTGTGTGATTAACCTAATCTAAATAGTCCCCACAGAAACGCCCAGAGATTTATATCCATGCTCATTCTAAATCCCAAGTTGACAATCAATATTAACCATCACTCACTTATATAGCAAGTTTGAGGTCAGCCAGGATTGCATGAGCCCCTACTAATAGTACTAAGGCATTTTCTCAATCTATAGAGTTAATAGTAGGTTTATGGGAAAAAAGTCATTTAAAAACTGAAACATCTTTTACTCAAAAAAAAGCAAAATTTTGTTCAAAAAGGAAACAAAAATCAGGGCATGTTTTCTAGTTAGGCAATAAACAGTATTTATAACATTGTCATAACATTAATATTTAATATTAATTTACCTAAAAATCATGTAACTGTCAAAAAGATGGAACAGACACAGGAAGGAGAGATGGGAGTACATAAAAGTTAAATCCTCACTTACAAAACAAAATAGATAATATTTTAAAATGGGAAGGCAATAAATAGAAATATAAGTATATGATTTTGAAACACTGGAAACTAAAAAAACATGACAGAGTTGGCTGAGAAGCAATACCTGGAGATGAGACCAGAAAAGTGACCAGAGAATGACTACATTTGGTAATAAATGTTCTGCTTGTCTTTTAATAAGGCATGCATACATTGCTCTGACAAAAATAAAATTCAGCTGGAAAATAAAACCCACAACATTTCTCAACTTCTCAGTCTAATTAATCTGAATTATCTCCTTTTGTTTTTAAAAAAGGCAAAAAGAAAAACAAAAAACAAAAAACAATGTCTACAAGGTCTCCCTGTAACCCCAGATGGCCTGGAACTCTCTATGTAGACCAGGATGGCCTAGACCTCACAGAGTTTTGCCTGCCTCTGCTTCCTGAGTGCTGGGATTAAAAGCAGGTGCCATCATGCATGTCTCTGAATTACTTTTTATCAAAGTATCTGAGAAAAGAAAAAAAATAAAAGCAAGAACTGAAGATTTAGATAGTGGCATAACCTGTCATGTGTGTGATTTTTGGTCAGTTCTCTTAGCTCTTTTGTTCAATCATCAAAAATGGGATTCCTAGCAACTTTCTCCTAGGATTATGTGAAACTAAAATAAAGCAGTGTACTATGATAGGGGCACCATACCTAACAAAGAGCCAGTACGTAACTGAGTCTTTATAAATAGTAGTTGTTATCATTAGTCTGGTCTTCAGGAATCTCCATATTCAGTTCTCTCTATAGTTCAACATAAATTTCTTTTCAGCAGCAACAATTGTCTCCATACTTGTCAGTGGCTTTGTACAAACCTCCAACTGGAAAAATGTCTCAAAGATTTTCTCTAAAATCTAATAGATTTTAATAGAATCATTTCCTTTGAAACTCACTTCTCAGTATAATTCCGGGACTTACTATGAGAACCTTGGGAACTGGGTAATTTGGCAAAGTGAACTGAAGAGAATGGCTAGGCTTATTCTGAAGCTGAGATTGCATAGCACACTCACAATAAAAACTAGATTAAATAGACACAGTAGTAAACTGACTCATACTGACTTATTGTTATGTCCATAGATTAATACATCTTTCAGCTTTCACCAGCAAAGGTTCTTCTTGAAGCAGATGATGATTAGCATAGAGACCCACAA
Source organism: Eospalax fontanierii (assembly GCA_035773235.1). NCBI lineage: Eukaryota > Metazoa > Chordata > Mammalia > Rodentia > Spalacidae > Eospalax > Eospalax fontanierii. The sequence goes on along the minus strand of CM069534.1, from coordinate 61,098,366 downwards.
ATAGTCAACAGGCAGAAAATAATAAACCATGGAGTGCTCAGACCTAAATGGCACACGTATATCTCCTCTGAGGATTCAGGGATCTTTGTGAAAGGTGGGATGGAAAGATTGTAAGAGCCAGAGGTAGGTGGTAAATGAATACAAGGAAACCATGCTGTCTGGACACCACAGGACAGATGCACATATGAACACACAACACTTAACGACAGCATGCACAAGACCTATGCAAACTCAAGCCAGACAGGGGCCCAGCATGGGTGGAGGATGTGGACAGAAAGAACCAGCCCCAGCTGAGAATCTATTGGCAACTGACGGATCCTGGGACAGGGAGAGCCAGTGTCCCTGCTTGGTGTGGCACCTGGTAGGTTGATCAGACTCTGGGGCGTGGACCCACTCCCAGGAGCACTTGGGAAGCATAGATTGGAATTAATATGCCTTTAAAACAACAAAAACTTAATAAAATTGCAAAAGGGTAGATAATAATGGAGAACATGAAATGGGGAGGGGCTGTGGAGAGAGGCTGGGTGGGGGGAGATCTGAATGTGATCAAAACATATTGCATGAGTTGTGGAATCAATAAAAATATATTTTAAAAACTAGATTGTACTTTAATTTGAAGGAATTTGGAAATCAAGATTATTTTTTTCCAAGTCCACATAAGTCACCACTTGACAGTGTATCCTCTTCTTCCTAAAAGTCACACCTGTGTAAATCACACCTGTCCCCTTTATTTACTCAATTGTCCTAATTTGGGGAACCTAATTAATGGCTGTTTTGTTTTGTTTTGTTTTAGGTGATCTCATTCTTTATCTTCCAAGCCAATTTTTCTGGTACATCTTCCTATTTGTTTTGATATCTGAAGCATACTCTACTCCAGAAATCCTCGATAACTGTTGTTTGCTTCTACTGACAGATGGACTCAGGTAGCACAGCATATTGAAGGGAAAAGAAACGGAAATGTAGGCATTTCCTTGAAAGAAACCCATTGCGAAGAACTGTGGAACTCTGCAGAGGACCCCTTCCAAGGAAAACACAGCTGAGTGGGAACGAGCGAACCAAGGCAGATGTAGGCCAACAGCAGGATCCTGTTGGGTTGATGGCACTGTGTACATGGGAGGGAAGATGTGTCCTCAGCAAAATGACCACAGCTCTCCTTTAAGCGAAGCTCAGGTACTGCAGTACTACAAGGACTGGCAGCATCGCCATAACTATTATTATTTAGATCCTCAGAATGTGCCCATCACTGAGCCCTACAGCACATGTACAGAAACAAACACATGTTTCAATATTTATGCTCTAGGGCCTGAATCCATGATGGTACAGTTGTCGGTCCTCCCACAGCCATCAGGCAAATGCTTGACTAAACAGATGGCTTTGCCAGGATTTTTTTTTTCGATAGGAGATTGGAGGATTGTACAGCCAGAATTCTTAATTGAGTATATCTACCTAAGCATGTTCTCTGAACAGTCCACCTGAGAAACATGGTATGGAGTAGAGAAAGCAGTTCATGGGGGAATGAAGGAAAGGAAGGCTGGAAGCTACGGTGTTGACAAAAAAAACCAACAGAGCCTAGAGACCAAAAATGCAGTTTCAAGTTATTTCTCATCACTAATTGCCTTGTGACTTTGCAAGCATCTTGGTTTCCTCATCTGTAAAATGTTTCTTTGGCCTCCTCACGCTTTCAGAAGAATGTGGCAAGTTTAATTTGTGTCAAAAATACTTCTTAAGATGTAAAAAGTTATATTATCATTATATGATCCTGATCTAGTGTCTAGTTCAACAATTTAAAACCTCAGTTTTCCCAAAAGAAACATTTTTTTTTCATTTAAGATCTTTGTAAAAATGTATTTTTACTTTGTAAAGATTTATTTTTATTTGCAAATATTCCTGAAATTTCACAATTATTTAAGATTATTTATATAAGCAATACAAAAATTTCACAATTATTTATATAGGCAATAACTTATCTTCAAGAATTCAAGAGAACATTCTATACAAAAATTTTTCAAAAAGAACTAGAATTTGTGTACAATTTTATATGACAGAATTTTGCTCATATTTCAATAGTCTTATAACTAGATTCTGGTGAGAGGCCAATATATGAATATTTTTGTGTGTAATTAATTTTAAAATCATCCTGTTGAATGCAGAAATAAGAAAGAATAAATAACAATGAAAGTCTCTGAGAAATATTGGGAAAAAACAAGAAGAAGGAATTATTTCTGAAGGAGAAGATGAGGGGACGATAACATATTGCTATAGAAATATATTTGTATAGAAAAAGCCTCGGGGGTCTACTTCTTTGTGCAGTAGACAGTGGTTAATGCAGAAACTCACAATTCATCCAAGTGCAGAGAATAAGTGTCTGTATGAGAGCCCAGCCACAAATGGTACATCTACAGCACACCCTCTTCCTGTCTAGCAAAGAGCCATCATGGAAGAGGAGGCTGAAAGATTGTTAAGAGCCAAAGGTCAGGAAGAACCAGAACAAAACAATGTCTTCTTGACATGACAAGTCCACTGCACTCATGCAATGTGGTTGTCTGCACAAAACCTCCACAAGATCAATCCAGTCAACATTCCAAAATGGAAGTGGGAGGAGTTCATGAGCCTCCACCTCCAGCTGAGGAGCTACTAACAACTGATGGCTTCTAGGAGAGAGAGAACCAGTTTTCTTAAAGAATATGACCCCTGGTAGGTCAACCATGCTCCAATGGATGGCCCCACACCCATTGAGCGTATGGGCAGCACAAACTGGACTCAGGCAGTTATTGTTTTTAAAGAGACACGAAGTTAGAAAGGGTGAGGATGAGAATGAATCTGGGAGGAATTAGAAGGAGGAACAGAGGGGTTATGACAAAAACACATTGAACGCATATATGAAATTCTCAAAGAATTAATAAAATATATTAAAATGTATAGTATTTAAAACTGAAAATACTTTAAACTTCTCTGGGTCCTTAATTTGAACAGGAACTAGATTCTTTAATTAATATAACATGCATTGGGTGGGAGTGGGGCTGGAGAGATGTCTCAGTGGTTAAGAGCACTGGCTGCTCTTGCAGAAGACCTGGGTTTGAATCCCAGCACCATACAGCAGTTAACAACTGTCTGTAGTTCCAGTTCCAGCGGATTTGAAGCCCTCTTCTGTCCTTCGTGGGTACTGCACCACATGGGTGCACTTACACATATACAGGCATAACACTCATACACTTAAAATAAAAATAGATAAATAAATTTTTTAACATATAACATGCATTGCGTGTTACCAAGTATGACCCAAATCGGCCTGGGATCCAATCACCAGCTCTCTGCGTAGCTTTGAATGAGCTTTGCCTTACCAACTATGAAAGGGAGGATCAGGGAAGGAAATTTCTTCAACTGAGGACTGATGCCATGGAACTCATTTTGACTTCAGAGAATTTACTTTCTAGTTTATTAAAATTTCGTAACAGTGTATATGCTTCATGTTTACTGAAAATAGATTATCCAAGTGTTTCTGAAGATCAGTATTTTGTGGATAAAAGAACCAATTGGCTTTCTTCATTTATAAGTTATTATGCCGACCCTGTGGACACAGGTAAGAACCACCACACATCTTATGATATCTGGAATTAAAATGTTTGACTTTTGTCTTTTAGTGTATGAATTAAGGTACTGCTGTGAGGCTGGTCAGATTTTAGCAGTTCAAGAGTCTTGGCAGAAAGTAGCTTTTAGTTTTATATCCTGTGGGACATTGAAAATATTCTGAGATCATAAGCAATCTGCCTGTGTAAAGACTTCTTGTAGTCAATAAAAGATGTAGTCATGATATTGAAAGAATATGTAAGTATGGTGCTTTTGCTTATATTAGGAATAAGCAGAGGAATTATATATACTTTAAATGTGTTTTATTTGAAAACCATTTTTATTGGATGTATTTCTTAAAGTAAGCATTGAATAGTTAAGTGCAAGAAAATAACAATTTTCAGAACAGTTTACATGGGGGAGGGTGTGAGAAGCCTCACTGAAGGTGGTGCTCCCTTCCCCTTCCTGGCTCCTCTTTCCGTCAAAGCCCCCATACCGTGTGGAGTTTGGCTATGGTAGTGGGTAGACTGAGAGAGGAAGATGCTCTGCCTAGGAGGGAATGCTAGGAGCTGAACTGGGTATTGGAATTTCTCTTTTATCTTTTTCTTTCACTCTTACTTTCCATCTTTCTACTGCCTTCCCCTTGAACCTCGTTTGATTCTCACTCTTTTCATTTGGGCTTAATCATATAAATAACTGATTGTTGCCCCTGTTAAATTTTCAAGATCTTAAGTAAAAGTATTGAATACGGGTAGGGGGAGAAACCATTTGATAGAGAAATAGGGACTGCTTAGATCCAAAGAAAAACTGTCACTAAACTTTATGTATAACCTATACTTACTGAAAAATAAGCATTGAACTTGAAGAATTTTCGTAAATTGGATATAACTATTTAATCAACATCAGTTCGAGAAACAGAACATAAACGAGCATTCAAGACACCCGAGCCCCGCCTCCCGGCGACTCCCTACTTTCCCTTCGATGGTAACTACTGCCACCTTTGTTTATAAAGGTGCCGGTTTGCCGTCTTATTTCATGTAATTTTAATTATGTTATGTTTTACTCCATAGTCACAAAATTTGTGACTTTTTCATATTGTGGAGTGCAGTTTTAGACCTTAATTCTCCATGTCAGGATAGTGTTCCAGTTTGTGAGTAATATCACAATTTATTTTTCTTTCTACTGTTATTGGATATTTGTTGATTTCCAGTGTGAAAATATTGTAAATTGTGCTTCTGTATGTATTCAGGTACATACGTTGGGGTGGATACGCACACATATGCCTTTCTGTTTTATATACACACACGCACTCACACACGGAAATAGGCATGAAATTGCAATTGCTGAGTCATCTGGTATGTACATTTGTTAGTTAGCTTTTAGTCACTGTGACAAAATACCTGAGAAAAACAATTTAAAAGAGAGAAGGTTTATGCAGACTGGTGATTTCAGAAGTTCCAGTCCAAGGTCAGCTGACCACATCTCTTTGAGCCTGAAGCAAGGCAGAATATCATGATACAGAAGCATTTGGTGCTGAAAGCTAATCCCTCTCACAGCAACTGGGAAACAGAGAGCCCCAGAGAAAGGATCTGGAGACAAGATCTACTTGTCGTAGGCATGTGCCTCAGTGAACTATTTCCTCCAATTAGGCTCCACCAGCTACGAATTAAGCAATGGATTGATCTACTGATAAAATTAGAGTCCTCATGATCCAGTCACCTCTCAAGGCTCTTTCTCTGACACTGTTGCATCGAGGACCAAGCTATCAATAGATAAGCCTTCAGGGGACATGTTACAGCTAAATCTTAGCACACATATTTGACTTAATTATGCTAGGCACTTATGGAGTGACTTATACTTCAGGAACAGAATCTTATTTTTTTTGCTGTACAAACAATGACTCTTCTCTTTCTCCCTATTATTGTAGTAGCATGTACCCATAGTCATGTATGTGTTACTTTTTTATATGAAGTTTATTTGTTTTAATAGTCTAAGATTAATGAAGCCTTCTTTTGGGAGCAGAGGATAAGAACGTTCTATAAAAACTACATTATGTTCTTGCTTTCCCTTCTTACAAACATGACAGAAAAGTATCTTAATAATCTTCAATGCTGTTTTCAGAAAGTGCTCTCTCTATAGATAGATAGATAGATGATAGAGATATAAATCTAGATATGTGTGTGCATGTGCGTGTGTGTGTGTGTCTGTGTGTGTATAAAACTTTTCCAGTCAGGCAAGCTGTTCCATGCCCGTAACTACAGTACTCAAGGATCCTAAGATAAGAAGATCAAAAGTAAGAGGCCAGTCTGGACTACATAGCATATTCCAGTCAGTAGTCCTCCCTAGGTTATATAATAAGACTTTGTCTCAACATAAATGCTGATATAATAAATAAACGCTGAACACATAAATTTAACTTTGCTGAAATTTTGCAGAATTTAACTTCCTAATAAAACCTAGCTGCCCTTTTTGCTTTTTTTGCTATACAGAAAGAAAACCAAAGATCAATAGATAACAATTCCAATCATATACAGAAAATGCAGAAAATAAATAATTTAAGGGCAGAGAAAAAGCAGTCTTTCAAGAGACACATGGAAAGGATCTAAATACCTCAAAGCAGCTTAACAAACCATAGAAACCAAGAGGCACTATTAATCTTCAGTGTGTTAATCCAATAATTAATCATTTGATGTCTCGGGGTAATTTTAGCAAAATCTAGGGCAAGAGACCAGCCATAGCTGATTGCTGGCTGATTAACCTTGAAACCCAGCTGGGGTTTATGGAATTATAGTATGCCATGTGACTTCAGCAAAGTGGCATTTTCATTCTCAAAGATAATTTAAAATTTTTAATATAAATATTTCCCTTTCAGTCTATTTAAGTTCAAAGTTTTGGGCATTTACAACCAATGAAAAGTCTTAAAACACTTTTTTATTGCACAGTTTTATTGAATTAATGCTAGTATATGCCTCTTTTTTCAGTGTTAGATCCACATCCGGCATCTAGCTACCAAACAGTTATTGTACATTTGTAATACAAGTCATACAGATAAATATTTAAATGTGTATGCTGTTGACTTAATGTTGAACTAATCTAACCTAGTTCCTGTGTGAGTTTTAGAATTTCTAGACTTTTGAGGCCGAGGAACAATTAAATAAGAGATAAGTAGTATATAACCACATCTTGTGATTACACTAGAGAAATAAAACAAAAATAATGAGAATAATGGAAAAGAAAAGGTAATGGGCAAATATGATCAAAATGCATTACATGAAATTGTCAAAGAATACATTTTTAGAAAATTTTTGAAGATGGAGCCTTCTGGTGGAGAAGGCTCACAAGTCAGAATGCTGGCAGGCACCCACAGGTGGGGCCTGCAAGAGGAGTGTGGTGGGATGGAAGGGTCATCATGGCTTTAGCAAGTGGCTACTGCCATGACTGCCCAGAGGTGTCTGGTGGCCATCTGAGGCCAGTAGTTCAAGAGGGTCATTGAGCTTTGCAGTGTAGGAGGAGGTACCAGGGATCAAGGGACTAGAGCAATGGAGAGAGCACTCGTTAGTCCGTTATTTTGTGTTCTAGTTTACATTGCTGTGATGAGATACTCCAACCAGAAAGAACTTGGGGAGGAAAGGGACTGTTGCACCTTATACTTCCAACTGACAGTTCGTCTCTGAGGGAAGATAGGCAGGGACTCAGGCAGGAACCTAAAGGCAAAAACTGAAGCATAGATCGCGGAGGAAAGCTGATAACTGGCTTACTCCTCTTGCCTGTGCTCAGTCTGCTTCCTTTTGTTTTATTTTATTTTATTTTATTTTATGTGTCCGAGTGTTTTTGCCGGCATGTGTATAAGTGATCACATGGTTGCATTGGCCTCAAAGGCCAGTAAAGAGTACCAGATCCTCTGGAACTGGAATTACAGGTGGATGGTCATTAGCTGCCAGATGGGTGCTGGGAAGCAAACCTGGGTTCTCTGCTAGAGCAGCCAATGCTCTTGACAGCTGAGCCATCTCTTCAGTTCTTAAGTCTACTTTGTTATACAACCTAGAATTATCTGCCTATATGGCATGCCCTCACATGGATTACCAATTAAGAAAATGCCTCACAGACTCATCCACAGGCCAGTCTGATGGAAGAAATGCTTCAATTGAGGTTTCCTCTTCCCAAGTGGGTCAAGCTCGTAACTGAAGCTATCTAGCACACTTGGACAAGTGCCTGATATTGTGTTCAAGAAACTCTGTATCCTGGTAGAAAAGTGCTGCTGTGACGTCACTTTGGGTCTGCTCAAACAGATTCCCGCGTACCTCTTCATCATGTATAACAGCATGCAATACTATCTCTATCTTCCGTGTTAGGATGCCGCGTATTACGACCTGGCAAAACTCATTCAAGTGTCTGTGGCCATTTCAGCCACTTTTAAGATGCTAGAGAGTTCAAGTGACAAATTTCTTCAGGGTTTGGTCTATCTCATTGGGAACCTGACAGGTTTGGCATTTGTTGTTTACAAACGCTAGTCTGCAGAACTGTTGCCTGCATATGCATAAGACTGACTAGCCTTTATTGCACCCCCTACCCCAGTTCAGGTGGAGGATTACTTTAGTGAACCTGGAAAAACACCTTGAGCCTAAATATAGGGGCTTCATTTACTTCCTGTTTATACCTGGATGTTCCTAAATATACTCACTTTTAAAATCATCATGCTGAAAGAACCAGAAACTTTGCCCTTCTCTATAGTGTAGAGACAGAGCCTACAGGACAATGTGCATATAACTACAAACAAAGAAACTGTACCACAGTTCCTGACTGAAAATAATGAAGAAAACTTTCTTTATGTTTCCAGTACAGAACAAAACAACAAATAAAACCCAAACTCTGTGTAAACCAAAGAAGACGTTAAATCAAGGACCACAGCAGCCTCTCCTTTCAGTAAATTAAATGGTGGAAGACAATGCTTTTTAAAAGTTGAACAAGTTACCCCCAAAACAGATCTTCTTTAATATTTCACTTCTATTTAGCATAAGTTGAGAGAAAAATTCTATTGTGGACACTTTTGGAAGATATGAGAAACTAGTGCTGGATTCAGAGGTATACATGATGAAAAGAAAAAGAAACCAGAAAAAAGGAGCATGTAAAAAAGGATGGAGAATCTGAAGAGATGGCTCAGCAGTTAAGAGCACTGGCTGCTCTTGCAGAGGACCCAGGTTCGGCTCCCAGCACCCACATGGTAGCTAACCAACATACGTAACTACAACTCCAGAGGATCTAACACTCTCTTTTGTCCTCTATTGGCTTGTACGACACAGGTACACTTACATAGATGTAGGCAAAGCACTCATATAAATAAAAATTAAAATAAATAAGTCAAAAAATGTTTTTGAAAAGATGGAAACTTCTTAGAGGGTTAAAAGGTGATATTTAAGTTGATACATAAATGATTAGAAGGAACCAGAATCAACCTTCTATGTGATAAAGAAGAGAAATTATTAAGGGAAAACAGCATATGCAAAGGAGCCAGTGTAGGTGACAAGCAGTGAAATAAAAATATTTTCATTGATAGATAAAATTTCATACATACACGATGTACATCATATTGGTTTGATATATAAAGGATTAAACACATAAACAAACAGGGTTACTGAGAAGTGATAAAGATGTACACATCCTGCTTCTTCTTGGTCTTGTAGGAAAGCCTTATTTTTTTTTAACTCCAACAAGATCCCTTCAACTGACCTGCTTAGAGTCACGTGGACCTAGACACCTCATCATTTGGAGCCATAATCCTATCAGCACTCATTTCTTTGTTTAAGTTGAACAATCCTAAATTAGGGGTGGGAAAACCATTGAAACCCTGAAAACCCAAATCTTCCCTAGGGAGGTAGAATTTCAGTTTCCAGATCCTCTCTCCACTGTGGAGAGCTTCATTTTTCTCTCTGTGTGTGTGTATGTGTGTGTGTTTCTTTATAAGCATGCATGTGATTCTTTACCTTTAAACAAAAGTTTCTTTGTTGTTCTCTGCTGGTCTGAGATTTTTCCTGTCGTTTAATTCTTTAGTTGGCTGAGAAAATGAACCCAACAATACCCCAGACTGATAATCATGCCAACCACAACAGATAAATGTATGCAAAGTTATCATATAATTAAATCTCATATAATTAGAATCTATTTTCCTAGCAACTTATTGAGAAGGGTATGGTCAGAGAGGGGAGAGGAGGGAGAGAGAGAGAGAGAGAGAGAGAGAGAGAGAGAGAGAGAGAGAGAGAGAGATCCTACCATAGAGTATTCAGATGTTCAAAGTGTTCAAGTCTAGGGATAGATACCTGAGAGAAGATTACTTAGCAGACAAAAAGGAAAAATAGACTGAAAGTCCAAATGGCAGAATTCCAGTAAAAGAAGACAGTCCAAGTCACATCAAAACAAATTCTAAGTATGTAGAAAAATGTGGATCTGTTTGCCTTCGTTCCTCTGAAGAACAGTCCCCGTAGAATACTCCTATGAAGACTTGATAGCATTTCATGAAAGGAAATTATGCAGGAGTTTCGCATACGTCAGAAGTAATACGGACCTCTGACTCCTCCCTGCTGCCCACCCTCACATCTTACTGAGCCTGACTCCATTTACGGTGAAGCAGTTCTGCGCGGGAGGTGCAGAGCCAGCAGTTCCTGTGCGCCTCGGGCGTGTGAAAGACCTGCTGGGTAGTAACTGAAACTTAATGGTACTTTGTGAGGAAATCTTACCTTGAAGGATTTTGAAGTGGGCTAGATTCTGCGAGGAGCAGGTGGAGACAGAGCTGGAGACAGTTTGTGATGTATACTCTGGACTTCATGCTCAGAGATGACTGCATAACCTGGGTTACACTTATGGCAATCATTTGTTTTTGTGTCTCTTACTCTAAGCACTTCTGCTGACACAGAGATGGCACTTGATTCATTCCTCTTGGATATATGAATAAATAAAAAAAGAACTCTCAGCTCAGAGGCTTCTACAGCCTTCCTATAAAGCAGGGGCCATGCTCCAATTTAGTCCAAAGACTGCCAGTAAAACAAATAAATAAACAGAAAATCATTTCTGAATTACAATCATCCTAAAAGGGTGGAACATTCAGAAATTGTCCTTTACTCCTAGTTGGTCACAAATCTCCAGTTACTTCCAGAGATAGCTATTTTAATGGCAATAAAATTGAACATGGGTACACAAACTTGACTTGATAGGCCTCAACATATATGACAGAATTCATGAACTCCCGTGGATGAGCTATGAGGGATGCAGACAGGAGAGAGGGTCTAAATATGATCAAGATGTATTATATGAAATGCACAGCAATTCAATAAAAATATACACTGAACTTTAAGTATATCCCCAAATTTAATTGTTACTTTTTGAGTTTCATTCTGGCACAAAGTCCTGTGGTTTGTTTCAATGGATCTTTCATATCTCCTTCTTCCTATCAAATCCCATAGCCATCATTCTTATATCAGTCCTGTATGCTTCACCATCAAATTTTTATATCCTCCAAGATGAACGTCCTTCTATGGCTTCAGTTCTTTATTTATCATTTTCAAAAACAACCTTTTCATTCATCATTCTCTTGCTTAAGAACCGCCAGTTCAAATCAGACACAGCATACATGCCTGTAGTCCCAGCTACTCAGGAGACTGAGGTAGGATGGTTGCTTGAGCCCCAAAGCTGGACACCAGCCTGGGCAACATAATGAAAATCAGAACCATGAGAGTCTAGGTTGTGATTCTCTGGAAGAGTACTTGCCTAGCATTCATGAGACCCAGCGTTCTATCCCCATCACCACAAGACAAAACATAATTCCCTCTACCTGTCCATTCACACAAATATTGATGTTTCTATTAATATTTCATCGCATGGTATAAATTGTACCCTTATCAATTTTCTCCTAACATTTTTTTAATGTGTGTGTATGTGATGTGTATGTAGTATGTGTGTATGTGTGTGCATGCTTATGTGTGTATAAGTGTTAAGTGTGCATGGGGACAGAGATGTATAGTATCCACCAAGCCAGGTCCCCATCCCTCTCTCAACTCTTTCAATTCCCTATGATTTTTCATTGCCATACATCTTAATCCTAGTGATCAGAATGTTGAGGCAGGTGGATTGCCAAGTTCAAGGCCAGTCTGGGCTACAAAGCCCAATTCTGTCTTTAAAATGAAGCAACAAAATTGGGATTCAAGATACCCTTGCAACTTTACTTGATCAAACCCAGGCCATACTGATGACCACCTTGATTTTCATTTCTTTATATGCTTAGATAGATACATAGGCAGATACATTCAAAAAGCAAATACATGTACTTTTATGTGGAATTGATTTATTTTCCAAACAAATTTCTATAAAGTGAATGAACTTTCATACCTTAATTTTTGTCATTGTAGAGTGAAATTTTATACAAACTATATTACTATTAATGCCTTTTTAAATTAGAATTTTATTGAAATTGTCTGAATTTCCTACAGTATATGTTGGTCATATTTAGGCCCTCTCCTCTCTCTGTACTGTCTTTATTATCTCCCTCACACACCCAATTTCATGTGCTCTCTCTATATTTTTTAAGACCTATCAAATCAAATTTGTGTCTCCAAATGCCCTTCAGTGTGGGTCCATCTACTGGAGCCTGGTTAACCTACTCCGACTCACACCCTTAAAGAAAACTGGCTCTCCCCTTCCCAGAAGCTATCAGTTGTCAATAGTTTCTTAGCTAGCATTGCTGTTTCTTGCCCACTTACCCACTTCTATGTTAGGGTTTTGTCTGGCTTGAGCTTAGGTGGGACTTGTGCATGCTGTCACCATTGCTGTGAGTTCATATGAGTAACTGCTCAGCTGTCTGGAATACTCTGTTTTCTTGTGGTCATCCATCACCTCTGGCTCTGTCTTTTAAAGAAATACTGCCTTGAAATATTGGCATTGCCGCCTATTTTCCTTCATGAATAGATTATTTGTGTCTTCCATCCATATATTCATTCATCCAGTTAGTCTTGGATGAACTATTTATTGGATATCGAGATATTCCATAATAGTTTATTATGAACACTATCTGAAGTAAGACTTGGAGATCTCAACATGAATAACACTATCACTACCCTCAGAGATCTTAAGGAGAAGGAGATAGGAAAAACAGATATTTGCAGTTAGAGCAGACAATTGCCTTTCTAGAAATTGACATTTCCTACCAAATAGTCACAAAGGGAGTATGACCTATCCATTCTCACCCAAGATGATTGGTTTTCCAAGAAACAACTCGTGAGTATTCTACATTTTACCTGAAGCAATGATCCTTCTGAGCAATGGAACAAGGTAATATTTTCTGTACTTAAATTTTTACCTGTGTCTTTAGCTGGGAGTGATCGCACATACCTTTAATCCCAGTGCTTGGGAGGCAGAGGTAGGCAGACCTCCATGGTATTCAGATCAGCCTTGTTTAAACAGTGAGTTCCCAGCCAGCTGAGACTTACAGAGATAGTCTGTCTAAAACAAAACAAAACAAATGTATTTGTGTCTTAGTAAAAAAAAAAAAAAAAACTACACTTAGGCTGAATAACTCACTGATTGCGATACTAATCTAAGACAAAAACAAAAAGTCTTTGAGAACTGAGAAAGAATTTTTCTCTATCGGTTCTAAATAAAAATTAAAGTGTGCTTTGAATAAAAGAGTTCAGAATGAATTTTTGTGAATGAAATGGCCTGAGAACTTATAACTGATCTGTTGAAGTGGTCCAGGTTACATGACTTAATTCTGGACACCTAGGAATCATTTTCTTTTCAGTGAATCTTATCTTTTCCTCTTCCCTGGTGTTCCAGATTGAGTGGCTCTTGTCTGATGCACAGTCACTGATTTCCTTGTGATCTGGCATTCTTTGCTCTTTTGTTTCTGTGTTCCTCGGTGAAACCTGATTTCTTTTAGCTGCTTATAGGACAGACCCTTTAGTAGTGCCATGCTTTTCTGCTTTCTAAGTACTGCAGATTCAGGAATACATCTATTTGATGTATTGAGGTAAAAGGAACATTTCTAGTGTCCTTGATAAATGAGAAAATAGGACAACAGGGTGAAAATTCAGTAAAGAAAATTCAAGGTAGTTTATTTATAGATAGAAACACAAAAACATAAACAGAAGGTAAAGAGCGATACAGGACAACTGCTTAGAGCTCCGACTCTAATACAGTTGGGGAAGGGAAGAAGGAATGAATTACATTCTGACAGCTCATACATTTAAATTTTTTAAGAGACCCCACTGTTCATCATGAACCATGAACCAAACTGACAGGGAGGGCAGGAGGAGAAAGGAAGAAAGAGGAAAACTCGCTTAGAATTAGGAAACCTGGTTTCGATTGTGCACAAGCAGGGCTTTCTTTCCTATCAGAGGGATGAAATCCTGAAAAGGGCTCCCGAGGGACATTGTGAAAGCTGTACTTAATCAATAAGATTTATTGCTTTCCTTGGGGAATCATGATAAAGAGAACTGAAAACTCCCTGAGCTAGAGGATTCAGTTCTTTGTTTATTTAAAGAAAGGTAGTTGAACAATCTTTCCACATCCGTCCTGGCTCTTAATACTTTGAAAAATATGATTCACAGAACTTGGGAACCTATAATATAAACTGTTTAGAACTATATGTTGAATTGGCTGATGCTACATCCTGAATTTCTACAAAACAAGAGTTATGTGTATGTTACATAGGCATTGCCCTTTTAAATCTGAAATCTGACTCTTCAAAGTTAGTTGAACTCTGTTCTTAGCAGTGGCTTGAGGCCTGCCTCTCCCTCACTCATCATGTATGACAGCCATTTTTTTTGTTAAGTTCAGAATAAAAGCTAAAGGCAACATAATATGTCTTCACTGGCAGAACAACTGAAAATGGTGATCTTACAGTTCCTGAAACATGACCTGTAAACTTCTATTCTACACCAGAACCTACATTCCTTTTTCTCATCTGTCTCTCCCAAATCCTTATGATGATCTTACAGTAGACTCAGTTTTAGGACTATGAACCTAGTGCTAGTCTTGACCTAAAGGGTTACATATCTGACTTCAAGTGAAAAGAAAGAGCAAAGCCAGAAATAGTAGACTAGTTCATAGTGTTTTCTCCAGCACTTTTCCTGTACTTTCTTGTTATCAGGTATAAAACATAATTTGGAGGGTGTTGAGCAGAGCATCAGCAAGACTGTTTAATAAGCATGTCTCATCTGACCACTCAACATAAAATTGCAACTCCTCTCGTCCTGTACTACCAATTCTCTCTGACATTCTGCTTCTTATTTTATAGCACTTAAACCTTCTAAATTTACTATATTATTAATTTAGTATTATACTTGTTCTTCATTATCTGTTTTCTTCCCCTAAAGAAAATAAGAAGGCTAAGGATCGGTGTTTGCCTAGGTCACTAGGTATCCAAGTAACTGGATCAGTGCCTCACATGGAGTCAACATTTTAATAGTAACTGATAAATATTGGAGGGGTGCACAAAACTTTAAAATCACTGATGTCATAGATGAGTACCCTGAAGCCCAGTGTAAAGTGACTTTTCAAGGTCAAAGAAGCTAGTCCTTGGCAGATCCAATGCAAAGACAAGTCTTTATTCAACATTCCATGTATAAAAATAAAGGCACAAAATAATTTACTGAGCACAAAATAAAAATTATGCAATTACAGTACAACGGATTTGTATTGGATTACACATTCCTTAGGGGCAGAGACTGCCTTATTCATCTTTGAACCTTCCTTTCCCTAATTACAAAGAATGCTTTATATAGAGTAGGTGTTGAATTAGTAAAAAGAATGAGTGGTCACTGAAATCTGTTTGTAGCATAAGGTGTGATTCTTTCACTGTGAAGGGAGTGGAAAGATGCTGTTGTGTACATGGCATATTAATTTCACACTGTGGTATGGAGATTTTGGGATGAGGTTAACAAATCTTCTGTTACTTTTAGCAATGAAGGAACCATTAGAACCAAAATGCTAAAATCTTAGGAAAGGAGAGAAGATTCTAGAAACAGATTTTGACAACTGTTCATTTCCAGTTCTCCGGGAAGATATGTCAGGGTCATGACTGCTGCTAGCTTGAATCAAAATTGACGTGTTTCTGTTTCTGAGAATCTGGTCTTTCTAGTCTGGAATCAGTGCAGTGGTGACAGTAAGACTGAGTAAATAGGGGCTGGGGAGACGGCTCAGCAGTTAAGAGCACTGGCTACACTTATAGAGGACCAGGTTTGATTCTCGACACCCACATGGTGGCTAACCACTGTCCATAACTCCAATTCCAGGGGATCCAATGCCCTCTTCTGACCTCCATGGACAGTATATGACACAGGTGCACCTACCTATATACAGGCAATACACTCATACATATAAAATAATAATAAAAAATAAACCTCACTGAATAAGTAACAAGCCTATCCACTGCATGTATCTATAATAAAACTCAATTGTTGCCATAATGGGATCCTCCTTGTGTGTTTTTTATACAAATAAAAAAATCTATTTTTTAGTTATGTTCACCAATATCATTAATCCTTTGATGTTTCTTACAGAAGGAAGTGAAGCTGTAGGGAGAGATTTGTTGTTTATTTAGCAAATCACCAGATCACAAATCCACATCCATACACTTTAAGGATCCTAAAAAAGACTTTGACTAAGAGTATAACAATCTTTGATATCTTTTTGAACTAAAGGTCATGTCTCCATCTAAAAGCAAGACCTAGAGAAGTCTTATTTGCATAGGAAATCCACAATCAAGTTTACAAAAACATGCTACTGGCATCCTAGTAACTTGCTCAGCTTGAACATATGCTATCTGATCCTTTTTTAGAATCATAAAAAAAATGCAGTGCTGGAACTTTGGGTGAAGCTTAAAGTACAAAGCTAGGACAGCTAGAAGCGGCATCCCTACGGCTGAATTTGAAACTTAATGGAGAATTTCAGTGGCTTTGAAATTATTTGTTTTCTTTGGTTTTTAAGTTCTTTTTCCAGGACCCAAAATGGAAAAACTATTAAAATTGAGCCATATCTTACCGTTTCATTTGGCTGGAGGTGGTAAGATGTCTTCATTTGTGATGGCGTGGGTCCAACACAAGAGAGACAGTCTTCAAAGGCTAATGCTGGTCTGGCCTGGTAGAATTTTATTACCAGGCAGGTGCTACACAAATGCAATTTCAGTTTCCATCTGTGAATTTCATTCTTATATTAATTTGATTCTGAAACAAGCCAATGTAGCTAAAGAAAAATAGCACAGTCTCAGGGATCAGAAGGGTAGTATTAAATCTAGCTCAGTTGCTTGACATATGATCTCAAGAAAATAATCAATCATCATTCATAGTTTCTGACCCTTCGAGTTTTCTTTGAAGGGATGGAGCAGGGCCTCACTTTGCATCCCAAGCTCACAATCCTCCTGCTCAGTCTGCCTCGTGCTACATCTACAGGCATATGCCACCACTTTCTGGCTTAAGCCTTGGATTTTCCATCTGAAAAAACAAATGAGAGGGGTAAAAGTCTAGCTGGAGGGACCCTTACAAAGAGCCCTAGAAGTGAAAGTGACAGAAGACTCTGAGCTTCACTAGAACAGAAACTATACATAGGAAAAAAAAAGATATTGAAGGCCTGCATAGAGTTAGATATGATATAGGCTCAACTCAGTGGGCAACTGGTCCCTAGAATGAAATGGGAGGTGGTATGTGAAGGCAAGTGAAGAACGCATTGAAGAACAAAGTTCCTGCTATCAGAAAAGTCAGCCTGCCTCCAGGAAGTCACTTATATGTGAGGTTAGGAGGCTTCAATTAGCACTATAGTGAAATGCTATGGTGAAGCACAGAGAGAAGCAGCACGCGCGCACACACACACACACACACACACACACATATCTAAGGACAGTGATGTGATACACAGAGGAAGAAGGTGGGAGGGAGAGTGGACAGGGTTTCTGAGATGTTGAGTTAGAGGGCAGCGATGGCAAGCAATCTATAACCTTATATGCATAGCTGTGATCCTAACACTTGAGAGGGGGAGGTAAAAGGATCATGAATTCAACCCAGCCTGCCCAACACAGTGAGTTCAAGGCCTGTTTGGAATACATGATAAAACCCTGTGTAAACAAAACCCATCAGAGAACAGAGAGGGGATGTAACTCAGTGACAGAGAACTTGCCTAGCATGTACAAGGCCTTGGGTTTGACCCACAGCACTGGAAAGGAAGAAAGAGAGAAAGAAAAAGAGTGTGGAACTTGAAAAGATAAATAGGTCAGGGAGAGAGTTTCTAAAGGAAAGGGCAGCCTCTTTTCCTGGTAGATGAGCGCGGTTTCAGTGGTAAGGCAGCCTGGCCTCCACATGAAGGTGTCTCAGAGCTCCCGAGGACTAAATTCCACTCAGTTCTTTACTAACTACAGAACAAATCTGAATGTTAACAGTTTTGTTGGTGGGTTGAATTCTCAAGAGCTTTACTAATTGACCATTCAGACATTAGCTGAGACTGATGTGAAATATGATCGATGGCTCTTTTTAAGCCACCATGTGTAAGAGCCTACCGTCCCTCTTCTCCTCGCCACTTAAGAGCAGTGCAGGTCAAAGTATTATTTCTTGGGTTGAGTCTTAAAGCAATTAGCATCAGATAGAACAAGGACCTCTCTATTTTGTGGTTTTGCCTCCAGCTTCATAGCTACCTGACCTCAGATCTATATATCTGGACAGCTCTCTAATCAAACAGCTCTTAAATGCCATGGTGCACAAGGAAGCCCATAGAAGCAGATACTACTACAGATCCGTCACTCACTTAGCACACACTGAGCATCTATTTTGATCTAGGACAACATCATCCACACTCACACAAAGAAGGGTACAGAAACCAGTGAGCCGATGAATGGAGAGGGGACTGAGGAGAAAATAATTAGTAAACGCTAAAGAGATGCAGGCTGTTAATAAAAACGCCACAAAGCATGGAACTCTTCATCCATCCTCATACGCTCTCCCTGGTTTATAGCAGAGAAGACAATTAGTGTGTAGACTACTCCATCCTAATTTCTGAATTCAGGAAGGAATTAATGGTTCCACAAAAAGAAGAGTTTTTCTCCCTTTTCCTACATCAATCCAGCATGAGCACAAATGTATCTCTGTTAAGGCTGGGAGAGAAAGGGGGAGGGAAGCTATGATTACTGCCAGAACAAGCTCAGCAGACAGGAACAGAAAAGAATTTTACTGGCAGAAATTAGAAATTGTTCTTTCTCACTCCACCAACACAGAAGTAATAAACGCAGAACTACCTTCTGCTGCCTTTATAAGCTGTGTTACAAAAACGGTGTCTCAAGGGATAGAAGTAGAATCTGCCATACAATAAAACTATGCCATCCCACTCTAAACATCTGGAACTACTGCAAGGAAAATGTTTTTGTTCATGGCATCTTTGATGTAGTTCTAATAGCATATTAATTGATACATGAAACTACAACATTTTGGCCCTTGCAAAATCTTTAGAACAAATTGAAAAGCATAGATACAATCTTAAGGATTAGCAAAAATTGCTCCCGTCCTCATGTTTGAGTATTTCATGCATGAGGCACAGTGTTCCAAATGACACTAGATATGTGAAATGGGGTATTAAAATGAGACTGTTTCTGTGTGACTGAGGCGCTCAGTATAACGAACGCCAACCATAGTGACATTCTGAAGGGAGGCGCTACATCCCCAAAGCAGAGCTCACCGTCTTATGAACACTAACTAATTATCCCTCTGCCTATAAAAATGAAGTTAAAGATGCTGAAAGCTGTTTTGTTTATTCTGTTTTGCTTTGTTCTCTGTTGCTGAGGATCAAATCCAGGGTCTCAAGCATGCTAAGTAAATGACCAAACACTGAGCTACATCTCCTGCCACTGACAGGTTCTGGAGGTTTTAAAAATATTGAGTTTTGTGCATCTTATATCATAGATCTTAGTCAAATTTATACTCCCTCCCTCATCCATGCTCCCCCAATGCAGAGGTCCCCCTCAAGATGCAGGGTTTCACTCTGGGAGGTGAGGCCAGAGGTGTAGAGTCAGACTCTGGGACTTGCGTCTCTCGCAGCAAGCCGTTTATTGTTTGGTTGAACAACTTTATACAGAGAAGGAGAAAAGGTTTACAGACAGCTAAGCAAACAGGTTTAACCTAAGTAAATGGGCAAAGAGGTCTGATGACATAATCAGATGGAAGAGGGATGGATATAACTAGTATTTGGGATGTTGATCTCACAAGGTGTTGTAAAACTGTGGTCATGGTTCACTTGGGAAAGGGTATTTATGCGGCAGTTTAATCAAGAAGTGCAAGATGTTTTCCAACTGAAAGAAGTCTTTTAAGAACAAAGAGCATAGTCAGCTTTTAACCCAGCTAACTTCTTCCCTCTTGCCTGGCAGTGTTCTACCCGACAGGAGTTACAAGAGTGCTGTGTTCAGCATCTCCTCCTTTAGCAGGAAAAGCCCCAGGCTCACTTCATTCTAAGAGAAGCCATCTTGGTCTCCAAAGCTCCACATCCACCTGCATATCCTAAAGCTCTCTCCCACTGGATTTCATGTATTCTATCATATATGTTTAGTCCTGTCCAATCAAGCATTTGTACCCAGATGTTCCTCTGTGCAAGTTCATCCACCGGAGTCTAATCAGCCTATCTAGAGTCACTCCCTTAAAGAATATCTACTTTCCCTCACTGAGCAGTAATCAGTTGCCAACAGTTCCTCTGCTAGGGTTGGGGCCTCTGCCCACTTCCCCGGTTCCATGCTGAGTTTTTGTCTGAGTCAGCATGGGTCTTATGCATGATGTCACCATTTTTGCAAGTTCATATGAGCAAGTTCCCAGTGGCCTGAACGCCTGTTTCTTTATGTTCATGCACTGACCCCAGCTCTTAACAATCTTTCTGCAATAGTCCCTGAGCCATAGGTAGGTGAGATTTAATGTAGGAGTCCTACCCAGGGACACACACTCTGCTGTCTTTTGTCCCTAAAATTTTGTCAATTATGTCCTTCTGTGTGCATTGCACTTTGTTGTATTAGGAAGTTTTGCTGGTGAGAGTTGAGTGACATATTAGTATTCTCTCTACCTCTGTTACACTACGCTTCATGCATCTTAGGTATAGAGGTTCCACTGTAGATATGTCACTTAGGACTGGGCATCTTTCGGACATATATTCTCTGTGTGTAACCAGTTGTGTAACTCTGTAGTAGCCTCCATCTGTTGCAAAAAGAAGCTTCTTTGATTAGTGGTGTACAGTATACTTGTCTGTAAATATAAGGATCCATATTTAGCACACAGTAAGAAATTTCATTTGTCTAGAGATCTATGGCCTCTCTGGAGCTTTATTTTAAAGTCTTGTAGAGTGAGTTGTGTAACTGAGATGGTGATTTTTTTCTCCATGATTTCTACCTAGCACTAACATGGCACCTCCGTCCAGTGAGAGGGGTATTCAAGGAAAGCATCAGAACACTCCACATGTCTCCAAGTCAGACATGAAAAATAGGAGTCCCTGGGTAGGACTCCTATATTAATGCTCCCACCCACATCCACCTGCACAGCAAGCTTCGACTTGAAGCAAGTCCAAGGTGAGGAAAAGAAGATGTAACTTTGAATGAAGTTCAGAATTTTTACTTACACTGGGATAGATCTATTAATTAGTGAATGAAGACTGTTTCAGTAAGTCAGATTATCAAAGGAAACAGATTTTGTTATCTAATTGTGAGGACACAAGCTGTGAGGTCTGTTCAAGATTTTATGTGAGAGCAGAGTAGGAAGTTAACAGTGCTGAGCACAAGCAGTGAAAGCACGGAGCACCTTCCCAATGGGAGTCTACTTTTTCACATCTATCCTGAGCCTCTGGTAAAAGAAGCCACGTTTGTCCCTTGGAATCCATGTCTTTCCTAATTCCTGGCCATCAGTCACTAGGCCAATGAAGGATATCTGTCCAAAGTCAGCCAAGCAATAGTCCAGCCAGAGACCTGTAAATATCCTTGTGCAAAAAGATAAAATCTACAAGAGACCCTGTCTCAAAAAGCCTAAACAATAGCAACCACAACAGAAAAAGATGAGGACATTCAGGGTTCTTAGCATAGGAATCTGAGGAAAACACATAAACAAGAAACGTAGTATGCTTAACCATGGGAAATGAAACTAGAATTCCATTCATTCCTCCAACAAATATTAACTGAGACATTCTTATGTTATAATAAGTAAGAAGGGGATGGAGAGACAGCTCAGTGGTTAAGAGCACTGGCTGCTCTTACAGAGGACCTGGGTTCAATTCCCAGTACCCACATGGCAGCTAACAACCATCTCTAATTTTGGTTCCAGGGGATTCAATACCTACTTTTGACCTTCCTGGGTATTTCATGTGTGTGGCACACTTACATATATGCAGGCAAAACAGTCATACATGTAACATAAAAATAAATAAATCATAAAAGAAATAAAAAACATAAAATTTCTGTCTTTAAAGAGCTAGAATTCTAATGGGTGAAGAACAAAAAAGTAATCAAATAAGTGAAATAATCACATATGATTATCATTACCATGAAAGATGTAAATAAAATATTTGGATAAAGAAAAACAACAGGGTTGAGGAACCTACTCTCTATATAAGATAATCTGGAAAGGACTATCTGAAGTGTGATATTTAAACTGAGACTTCAAGAATAATTGGTCTGGATTTGTAAAGAGTTGGAGAAAGAGTGCCCCAAACACAAAAACACTGGGAGGAAATTGCTTAGCACTTTCCCAGAACCGACAGACAGCCAGGGCAACTGGAACAGAGTGAGCAAGAGAGAAGATGAGATCAAAGAGGGAGATAGGAGCCAGATCCTGCAGAGACTGGGAAGCAGTGGTGAGCACAGCGCAGCCTCATGCAGCCTAATGTGGACTTAGTGAAATATACCTTCCGTTCAAACTGAACTGACTAACTGAAGGGTAGCTGGTAAAAATCTATAGCTAAGGATTGCAGTCACCTGCATAACATCATTCCCATCAACCTCAGATTGCAGATATGATGATTTCCCCTAAGATTCTGGAGTGGATTCCTACCACTGGGTAATGTCATTGCCATTGTAACATCACTGCACAATGTGTTACTCACTTCTGTGATGATGTTGGTGTGAACAAACCTACCATGCTGCCAGTCATATAAAAATCTAATACATGCAGTTATATACAACACATAATGCTTGATAATGAAAACAGATGTCCGCGTCACTATACTTTTATAGTTATCTTAGATTTACTCATTTGGCTTAATAAGTTTACTATAAAAGTTGCCCTTTTAAGCTAGGTAAAGTGATACACACCTTTGATCCCAGCACTTGGGAGGCAGAGGCAGGTGGACTCTATAAGATGAAAGTCAACATTGTCTACCCAGTGAGTTCCAGATCAGCTGGGGCTAAGGGAGACCCTGCCCCAAAAAAGATGTTGCCATTTTGTGTTACATATATCTCCTCTCTCTCTCTCTCTCTCTCTCTCTCTCTCTCTCCTCTCTCTCTCTCTCTCTCTCTCTCTCTCTCCTCTCTGTCTTTCCATGTACCCTACTTTGACTTACAACTCCCTACTCCTCAAGCATCTTGAGTCCTGCAGTTTCAGGCGTGCGCCACTATGCCTGTCTCCACTATGTCTCTAGATAGTATGAAGAAGCTTTTAGATTGACCGATGTACATACAATTCTCTGAAGTTCACACAATGATGAAATTGATGCTGCATTTCTCAGACTGTATCCCCATCACTAAGTAACACATGATAATAATGAGTGCTTCTACGCCTACAAATGGTCTGTATTAAAGATTGTTAAACGTTTTCTAAATGTGACTAGGTAGTAAATATTTGAGGATTTTTAGGCCATACAATATTGATCACAAGTGCTCAACTCTACTGTTACATCATAGAAATAGTGATAGATAACACAGAAATGAATTAGCATGTCTGTGTTTCAAGAAGACTTTAGTTTTGGACACTGAAATTTGAATTTCATGTAATTTTTTCATGTACAAGGAAACAGACTTTTGATTTGTAAACTATTTAAAACAAAAATGAAAGAACAGACTTAGCTCATGAACACAAAAAACTAGTGCTCAGAATTGGCCTCCAGGTCATAGGTTCCCAACCACGTTCTAGATTCTTTGCTCAAAAATAATTAACTTAACGCAGCAAATATCTCTCAGCAACAAATTGACACAATCAAGATATGAACCTAGGAAAATCTGGCTCCTGATCACATGATATTGATTTTGTAATCCTAACTCACACTTATAAATAATCCAAACATAACAAATTTAAGAGAAACACTTCTGGAATGGCAGAATGAGGACATCCAAAGAATAAGAAAACTTGGGAGTGGGGGCATTAATCAAAGGTCTTCAGTACTCCAAAGGAATTTATGGAGGAAATATAATCAAATATTCATATAAACATAGATGTTTCTGATATCTTTAACTTGTCTTTTTCCCACTGTATCCCCAACTACTGAGTAATGTTCCAAATGCAATAGGTCTGGAAAACAGCAGCCCCATGGCCTCTGTAAGGAGGCAACATTGATTTGAAGCACTCCAGAAAATTGTCAATATTTTGCCTGTACAGTAACCTGGAAATTGTACTCAAAGGGCTTTATTTAATATGACTTAGAGCCCACTCAGTGTGAAGAGCCTTTTCTTTGGGGTAGTTTTCAAAAGCAATCAGTAGTAATTTTTGAATCTCATAGCTGCCTGTGAAGGAGAGAAAATTGTTAAACAAGAGACTGACCAAACAACTTAAAGCAAAGACTGGAGAATGAGATATCCCTAGAAAGCTTTAAAAAGTTCCTGAAAATCTACAGGGCCAGAAACATGGACAGGTTGATGTGAATGCCAAAGTAGGACCTGATACCTGAGAAGGTCATGATCTCTGAACTCTGGCTGAGACTGACGCTCCACATAAACAATAGAGAAGAGCAAGGCAAATTTGAAAACTACTGGAGTGTCCTGACAGACATACAAAACCCATAAACAATGTCTAGGAGATCTATTGGTTCAAAGTATTTTCAAAAGAAAACATTGTGTAATCATTAGGTACCAGTAAGAAAACCAAACAGACTTCAGTGACTGAATCTGACAAAGAATAAAGAATTTACATAATTAGTTCAGGATATTACTAAACAAGGAAGCAGCAGTAACAGCAAAAGTAAAACCAACAAACTTTAGAAAAGCAATCTGATGTTCAAAGTGTCTACATTAAATTGTTAAATGGCTAGTTATCAAGAAAAATCAAGGATTATACACAGAAACAAGAAAAAAGACATTCAATAGGAATTGTTACTAAGGAAGCCCAGATATTAGACACTTTAAACAAAGACTTTATATCAGCTATCACAAATATGTTCAACAAAATCCATGTTTAGAGAACTAGAAGAAAGTATAGCAATGTCTTATCACATATGGAGTATCATTAAAGAAATATAAATTATATTTTATAAAAAATAAAACAAAGAGAACCAAGCTGGGGTATGGTGGCACACACCTGTAATCTCAGCACTTAGAAAGCAGGAAAACCAGGAGCTCAAGATCATTCTCCTTTCCATAGCAAGTTCAAGGCCAACCTACACTACATAATTCTCAAAAAAAACCAAATGCATAAAAAATAAAATAAAGAACCAAATATAAATTCCACAGTTGAAAAGTATATCAAGTTAAACAGAGAGTTTATTATTATGACTCAATAGCTAGGAGAAGAAAAATATTAACAAACCTGAAGACAGATCAAGTCATATTATCCAGTTTTAATTACCAGGAAAAAAAAAACAGAAGCAAGTGAACAGTGTCAGAGCCTTGCAAAACTGAAAAGATTATCAAACATATGCAGAATGAGAATTATAAATCAGAGAAAAGGCAAAGGAATAATAGAATAATAGCTTCAACTCCAAAATTTGATGAAAACATTCAACATATCAAGAAACTCAACAACTCCAGACAAGACATTATAAATATTCTCAAAGAGGACTAAATAAGACACATCATAAAAAGCTGTTGAAAATTTAAAAAACAGATGACACTGGAATCAGCAAGACAAGATGATGAGTCATGATATGCAACATGAGTACTACCATACACCATGTAGTCTCAGTAGAGCTAATTTATAATCAAGTCAGAAGATACTCAGATGATGTATTCAAAGTGCAAGGGGGAAAACCAACAGTAAACCAAAAATTCTACATCTAGCAAGCACAAATATTTTTCAAAAAAAAGAGAAATCAAGGAATTTGGGAATTAATCACAAAGAGAACATAACAAAAATATAGTAAAATAAATGACAAAAATTTTTAAAAAGAATTTAGTGCAATGCCTATTTAGCAACAGAAAATGTAGTAACAGAGAGCTAGAGAAAGAAAAAATAATTGAAAAAAATAACAAAATGACAAAGTCTACCTTATCAATTACATTGTTAATGGATTGAGCACTTCAATACAAAGTTAAAGGTCATCCAATCAAGTTTTTTTCTTAAATTTTTATTGAGCTTTTGTACATTTCATACAACAAATTTAGACCCCCCTATCCATGTCCCCCCACCCCTGCCAAACCTCACACACTTTGCCATATATGTTAATTTGTACCTAGAAGTCCTTCTGTGCAAATTCTTCCACTGGGGTCTAGTCATCCCATCTAGAGATTGCAAATAAGGTTGATTCTTCTTCACCCAGTAGTAAGTCTCCAACAGTTCCCAGGCTAGGACCAGACAGTCACCCATTTCCCTTGCTCCATTCTAGACCCTTGTCTGATTGAGCTGGGATGGGTTTTGTGTTCACAGCTACCATTGCCACAAGTTCACATGTGCAAATTTCCAGTGGCCTGAAAGCTTGTTCCCTAGTTCATGGACCAACTCTGGCTCTTACAGTCTTTCCCACCTCCTCTTCTGAAATGGTCCTGGAGCTGCAGATTGGTGAGGCTTAATATACAAGTCCCATCCAGGGATACACACAGAGTTCCATTGTAGAATGCTTGCCCAGCAGGCACAGAGTCCTGGATTTGATGCCCAGGAGAAGAGAGGAGAAGATGGAGGGAGGGAGGGAGAAAGAGAAGAGAGAAATATGGAGGAAGGAAGACTGAGGGAGAGAATTGAAATTCAAAGACAAAAGTTGTCTTAAACTACAAAGATGCAGAAAGATAATCATGTAGACAGTAACAGAATAGATGAAGTAATGAGACTGTCAGATAAAACAGGCTTTAAGATAAAATTCTTATTAGACACAAAATGTTTCTTTTTTGTATAATTATTGAATTCTCAAGAATTTCCTACATTGCATTTTGATCATATTCAGAGCCCTCCTCTATCCATACTCTTCCTTAGTACACCCTGCCCAGTTTCATGAATTCCATTACATATGTTTAAGTCCTATTGAGTCTGCTTTGTGTCCACAAATGGCCTTCAGTGTGGGTCCATCCACTGGAGCCTGGTTAACTTAACCTACCTAACAGCATACTCAAAGGGCTCTTACAGCAGCTATCAGTTCCTAATAGCTCCTCAGCTAGGGTTAGGATCTCTTACCCATTACTGCATCTCTATGCTGGGATTTTGTCTGGCTTGAGTTTACATAGGTCTTCTGCATGCCATCACAATTTCTGTGAATTCATATGAGTAACTGGCCAGCTGTCTGAAAAACACTGAGAAACCAAGCATTTCTTAATTATACATACATCTATCCACCAGGAAGACCTAATAGCTAGAAATATATATATACCTAACAGTACAGCCCCAAAACATATGAAGCAAACTAACAGAATTAAAGGGCAAAATAGACAATTCCACAATAATTGGGGGCGGGGGCTACAGTATCCCACTTTTAATAGTGTACACAACCTAGGCAGAAGATCAAGATGGAGATAAACACTTGAACAATGCAACAACCAACTAGACCTACCAGATGTCTATATGAAGATCTACCTAACAAAAGCGAGCACACACTCTCTAAGACGGTCCATATGTTAAGCTTTGAAAAGCTTCAATATGGATAAGAATAATAATAACACTAAATATGTTCTCCAAATACAATAACATAAAATTAAAAATGAATACCAGAAAGAAATTGGGGAAAATCATAAGTATATGGAAATTTTAAAACATACTGATAAATAATGAATCAAAGAAGAAATCATAATGAAGAACTCTACCATTTATTGTGTGACCTTAAGTAAGCCATAAACTTTCCTAAGCCTGTTGGCCTCTATATTTTATCAATGAATAACTGAATTTAGTATATCTCATAATACCTTATACACGGAATATGCTCTCAGGTGTTCTATGCTGTTATTTTTATTACTAAACTTACTAGGGATCATTAAAATTCTGTATAATCTAACTCCAAAAGTATCACAACTGATATGCTCAAATTACTGTGGTAAGTACTATGGAATATCATTGAGCATTAACAAATGCTTTCACAGACTAAAACAAGTCTATCCATATGAGAAAATGAAACCTAATGTACTAAAAACCAGTATCTTCTTCTCTCCTACTTAAATCTCCTCCTCTCAGTGTTCTCTGAGAATGTCAACAGCTAGTTTTTCAAGTCACAAGATTTTAAGTCACGGTTGATCTCTTTTTCCTCCTTCATATTCAATATCTAATTACACTAGGAAATTCTTCAAAGTGCCCCGTGCAACCACTTCCTGCCACCCTTTCATTCCAGGCCACCATCATCAGCTCTGACATCCCAGCTGCTTTCTCTGCTGCTGTTCCTTGGTCCAGTCATCATACAGCATGTGGAACATCGCTGGTAAATTGCGGATTAGATCGTGACTGTTCTGACTACACCTTAAACATCTACTTAATTTGGTCCCTGGACATATCTCTGCCCCTGTTATCTGTGAATCTGCCCCTGCTCTCAGCATTCCCGCCACAGGACTTCTGGACTGATCTTCACACTGCAAACATGCACATAGCTTTGGCTTTCTGTCATTGTTTCTTTCACCCTAACCTCCATGGCTCCCTCTCTCAATTCATTAGAGTCTTCTGGAATTTAACGTCTCAGAGAAGCTTCCTCTGACTAGCCTATCAAAAGTAGCATCCTGCTATTCTGTATCTTCTTTATCTGCTTTGTCTTCACAGGGTTTATTACTACTCGACCTTACACATTTAGTAAGTTTGTTGCCTGCCTGTCTCTTCCCATTAAAAGGTGAACTCTGATTTTTTTCTCTTTTGTTCACGGCTTCATTCTTGACTCCTATCTATAGTAGTACCTGGCATGTGGTAAAGTGGAAATTAACTACTGACTGGAAGATACTGATGAAGGGAATGAAACTTCATCTTGCAAAACTAGGAGGGTAGCAGAACAATGATGGAGGAGAGACATGTTAAACTGATGGTTAAGTGCAGACGTAGAGCACTCTGAACAAATCAGCATCCTGGGCCATTTCCAGTCACTTCACTCTTTTAATAAATAAAATGGATCACACCACAGCAGCACATTTATTTGCCTATCTTCTGTGGTTGCACTCATGCTGTATTAGCACTGTTAAACAGTTACAACAGAGACCATGTGGCCCACAAGGATGAAAATATTTGCTATCTGGGCCTTTACAGAAAATCTGCTGATTTCTTGCTGAGCAGTTAAGAGAGCAACTCTCTTGAGAAGTCCAGCCCCATTGTACAGCATGTCCTCTTCTACGCCTCTCCCCATCTCCTAAACTCTGACCTAAATCTTCATGAAAACCATTTATTCTTAAGAAATTTCAACTCTGCTTATAAATTAAAATAAAACAGCTGAGTGAGGTGGTCAAATACTGACTTTCATATTTAGTATGTTCTTAGACAAGTTTACATATGAATATAGTGCTGGATTATAAATATTACCTGAGCAGTAACCACAAGAAGGCAAGTTGTGCATTATAGAGGGAAAGAACAATATTGAGCTACCTAATGATGATGGCCATTTTCCTTGAAGGAGTTTTTGTTTCTTGTAGTTTGTTACCTCTGGACTTTGCATTTTCCAGTTACCAGAAGACCCCTGGTAAAACTATTAGAACATTTGAATTATTGAATTAGTTCAGAGAGATAAATGATAATATCTGCAACAGGTCAACAATGCTGTTGCTACTATTTTAATGAAAAGTGTAAAAGTTTAATTTTCTTAACCAATGAGCCTATGTATTCAAATAACATATCAATGTATAATGCAAGTAAAAATCATCTTCCAAACTTCAGATTAAATGTCTCCTCTTTCATATGATCAGCTAGATGGAATTATCTTACCTTGTATCACTTATACATGGAGTTTGTATTTCTAATGACTATGTCACGTTATACTCTCCTTTGAATTTGTCTGTGAATGTATATATCCCCTTCTCTAAAATATGAGTTCTTTGATCTGATGACTTTTATCTTGAGGCTTCTGAATGTCCAGTGGCTGGTATGATACCTGGCACCTAATAAGTGCTCAGGAAATATTTGTTGACTTGTGCTGACCTGCCTTGTGGTGGTTTGAATGAGAATCTCCACCATAGGCTCCAAATAGTTAAACAGCTGAACACTTGGGCAGCTGGCAGTACTGTTTGGAGAAGGTCATGAAACTTTTCAGAAGGTGTGGCCTTGACAGAGGAAGTATGTCACTCGGGGCAGGCTTTGAGAGTTCACAGCCTTGCCTCATTGCTCCTCCCGTCTCTCTCTCTCTCTCTCTCTCTCTCTCTCTCTCTCTCTCTCTCTCTCTCTGTCTCTCTCTCTGTCTCTGTCTCTCTCTCTGTTTCCTGCTCATGCTTGAAGACATGAACACTCAGTCTTCTGTTCTAGCTGCCTCTGCCAGGCCTTCCCACCATAATGAACCGTAAGCCAAATAAACTCTTCCTTCTATAAGTTGCCTTGGTCATGGTGTTTATCATAGCAACAGAAAAGTAACTGATACAAGCCTCTATTACATCTTTTCTTTTTCCTTTTCATGAAAAAATGCTGTCAGATTTGCCTAAAGCCTCTTTTCTGCCCATTTTGTTCTTTCCCTGCTGTGGTTTGAATATGGAAATCCAAAGTTCATGCCTATGTTGGAAATGTCTTTCCTCAAACTCTGTCAGCAGCATTTGAATGGAAGACAATTAGGATTAAATGGGGCCACGGAGCAGGGCTCCCATGTTGACATGAGTGGCTTTGCAAGAAGAGGAAGAGAGACCTGAGACCGTGTGCTTAGGGGCTCCCCATGCGATGCCTCCCACCACAGCCCAGGAGTTCTCACAGTTGCTATCTAGGTGCTGGAATCACGCTTGTGGACTTCCCAGCCTCCATAAGTGTGAGTCAAATAAACCTCTATTTTTTTTTTTTAACAACTTGGGTGTTTTGTTACAGCAACAGAAAATGAACTAAGATTCCTCTTTTTCTTTTCAATTGACTTGCTCATTTGTGGACCAACTTAAAGTATATATTGGAAAACGTGCTGAAAAATTTTAAATAGAGGTTTTTCCTCTATCTCTAAAAATTCTCTCATTCTGTGACACTTCTCTTCACTAGAGACTGTTTCTTCTGCATCCTTAAGTTACAGTCACCTTTGTGCACCCCACCAAGCAACGAAGCGGAAAAGAGAGAAAAAGAACTTTTACTTCCCTGTATTCTCCTCCTCCTTTACCTCACTTCATCGATCCAAAATGCTTGCAACCTCTTTTGGCAAGAACGGGCTGGTCAGAGGCGCAGCAGCATCCCTGCCCCGAATCTTAAGCCTTCTAACAGAGTCTCTTTGTAACCCCATCTCCATCAAAACATGGCATTGCTGTATAGATCATATATTTAAAAAAAAAATTCATTAAAAAAACGTAATCAGTGTGAAAACGGGAACTTGCAAGGGCAGAGATTCCCGTCCTGCGCGTCTTAGGTCAGGGACTAGCTCTGCTTCCGAGGTCCAGGAGCCATGGCAGGGTCAAAGGACATGCTCCCTTTCTGGCTGCAACCCTGCCGCCTGTGGCCCCTTTGCCTTGCCCTGCTGCTGCCAGGGCTCACTCTTGGCATTCAAGCCTCCCAGGCACAGACAAAGTACAGCTGCCAGACTGAAAGGGAAGAAGAATTGATTTCAGTTTCCAACTTGAGAATGTCCTCACTGATGTGACCTTGAATAAGGCGATTTCATATTCTCACCAAACCTCGGTCCATAGCCAGAGTTTGCTTTCAGAATTGTTTTGACGCATTTCTCTGGGGTTTTGTTTGCTTTGTTTCTTCTCTGTGGCCTCTCATCTTGCCTGGCCTGGCGCCCTGATCCTCTTCAAACCCAGCAGGGCCTCCCAGCCAATCAGGATAACGATGGGCACTAAAGCAGAGTTGCAATACTGGCTCTTGGCAGGTCGACAGGCACCAGGAAGGACCAAGGGCTGGGAGGGAACTGGGGCTTCCTGAGCCATCTTTCTGGGCCTAAGAATTGATTGGCCCTTCTAAATGAAGAGAGATTGGGCCTCATATTGACGCAGGGTGACCTTTTTCCAGGACTTATGTCTGTTTTTATCTTCTGACTTTATAAGATGAAACACCAGGAAGGCACAAACACTCAGAGAGACACTCAGTGTTAGGACTGTAGGATGCGATCCTTGGAAGGAAATATTGCTTTAGGCTAAGGATGTGAGAAAGCAGTGCAGGAGAACTCAAATTTGATCAGACTTTCCAACAATAAGATCCAAACTAGATTAGGAAACTCCATAGCCGAGCAATTACACGTCTCTTTCCAATGACTATATCTTATTGCCAGAAGTTGAGCGCATCTAGGAAATGGTGATTCTTATACAATACTATCTTAGGAGCATTCATATATCATACAGCCCATTCTTCTCTCCCTGTCACATCCCACAGAAGATGGCTAGTAAGCTATCAGATGTAAAAGTTCTTCACCTTCCTTCCTCACAGATTTTTTTGAGTGTTTCTATGAGCCAACCATTTTAGAAGTTAACTAAGGATACAGTTTTGAGTGTAAATGTGGTCCCTCCCCTCATGGATTTTTCAGTGTGGACTCAACATTAATTAGATATTACATATGGTCATTTGAATCTTCTGAGAACAAATGCAAAAAGAAACAAAACATAAGAGAATTTTGTTGGGGGCCGAGAAAGTTAAAAATGGAAGAATCAGGATTGGTGAGGAAGAGATTCAAACTGCAACACTCACACCAAAGTCTTGGCCAGTTCAAAGTTTTGGGAGTAAATAATATCCCTTAGAGGAACACCACACTGGGCAGACATGTGGTACTAAAACACAATATGTCCAGTGATTAGACTGGAGCTTACCCAAATAAGCATGGACTCAGTGAGGCAAGTAGGACAAGTCTGAAAGAGACCAACAGCTGGAGTCTGTCCATTTCACTCCTTGTACTGCATGGCAAGGTGTTGGAGGAAGGTCCATTAGGTATACCTCTACAGTTGCCCATGATGTAAAGAAAACCACAAGAATGGTTTTGTGCAGAATGGTTAGTGCAGAATCTGGGCTTCCCTGACACAGCCATGTGAACAGAGATTGGAGGAAGCAGAATAACCACCAGACAAGAAATAAGCAGAGAATGTGTGCTGAAGGAGAAGCTAAGTAGTAGAGGGTGGAAGGAAGAAGCTTAGGTAAACAAGTGGGATTTAGAAAGGAGAATCTACACAATAGTTTGAAAATGTTTCATTTGCTCCTTCTCCATCTCCTTAAGCTTTAGCAGGGGTTGGGCAGATGGCTCAGTATTTAAGAGCACTAGTGGCTCTTCCAGAGTATCCAGGTTCTGTTCCAAGTGCCCACATGGCAGCTGACAGCCATTCATAACTCCAGTCTGACACCCTCTTCTTGCCTTTGTGAGTACTGCAAACACAGGTGCACTTATAGACAAAGCATTCATACACAGAAAATAAAAATAAATAAATAATTTTTTAAAACTTTAGCAAAGACTTACTTTGCTCTTCAGAATTTCCTACTTTGAGTTTTCTTTCATCTCTAATAATGTGCTCAATCTAGCCTTGAAGTAAGAAGTAGGTACCCCAGCTCAGTCAGGCTTATTCAGAAATAAAGTCTCCCAGAATTTTTGTTTGGTTTTATTTGATACAGGGCCTCACTGTTAGGTTGGCCTCAGACTCACAATCTTCTGCCTCAGTCTCCCAAGCATAAGGTTTATAGGTGTGAGCACCACACCTAGCTTTTCAGATTTTTGAGGAATATTTACAAGTGTTACCTTCAGAAACAAACAGATAAGAGGCATCTATTTCTCTGAATCTAGAGCCTAAGGTAAGAGGATGGGAAGAGAAGGATTTTCTCTGTGGTGCAGGGAAAGAAAATTTTGAAAGGGCAGACTTGTGAGGAATGATCCCAGTGCCATTTGCTAAAAACGAAAACAGGAACCTGGGCCAGAGACTTCAGAATTCTGAAGTTTAATCAAAGAAATCCAAGGCTGAGGCTTAAGCAGACTAGACTAGAGGCTGCATTGAAGCACACTGAAGGAGAAGAGCCTGAATTGGGCTAAATCCCCACTGTTCTTCCTCTTCCTTAACATTCTGCTTACTGGCTTCCCCATCAACCCAGGAAACAGACTTTATCTCCTTATTCTTAAAGAGTTGCTGGTGCCAGAAAGAACAGCAAGGCTTTGTTCCAAGAAGAGCTATTGTAGCAAAATAATTGCAATGGGTGTGAAAGTTCAGGGAGGGAGGTTTCATTTCTTCTGCAGAACTCAGAGCATTATTTGCATTTGAAAACCAATCTCATTAGGGTAACATATTAAATTATAAGATATTCTCCAACAAAACATTTTAGAAGAACTGTAGCAGTCTTTCATGTGTGTGTACATGTGCACATACACACAGAGATACATACTCTTAATGTTTCAATTAAAAGAACATACATTTTCAATTAAGAAGCATTCAAAAAGAAGATAAAGTAGAAGCCCTTAAACTTAAAGAAAGACTTGTGGGGAGTTAAAAAGGGAAAGACTGGGAGATGGAGGAGCGAGTGCTAGAGGGAGCTACAAGGAATGCTAAGGGAACGGTGGAATTAATGCTACTTAAAAATAGTTGCATTGAAATCCTCCTAATGGGCTTAGTGCATATCATTGACTTAGGTAATTGTAAGTAACTCTCCTTTTAGGTCTTTTAATTGGATCGCTATAACTAGAAGCACACAGGGAATCATTACTGTTCCTAGTAATGCATGTTCAGTTCAATGGTGGGGTTCAAGTAATCAGTTGGGTAAATCCTACAATCTAAAGGAGTTCTATGTAGCTACTTTGTCCATAAAATCACCCCCAAAATGGTTTCTTTGTTTTTATATTCTTCTACCAAGAGTATTTAACTCTTGTGAAATCCCTTCACACATTGTCTGCTTCCATTCCCTCTCTCTTAGTTCTCAAAACATTCATAGTCTCTCTCTCTCTCTCTCTCTCTCTCTCTCTCTCTCATTATAATTATAGTTAATGGAACTAGTTATCTTGCAAAGGATTTTAGTCACCATTTCTCCTTTTCCTTATTTTAGAGGTAAGAAAATGAAATAGATTAACTTCTCCAGGGCTATGTAGCCTGGATGGAGGCGATGTTGAAAAGGCCTAGAACCCATCCTTCTCCTGCAAGTCTCCGGCTATGCTGCCTGCTCTTCAATAACCCTCACTGAACAGCTTTTTCATCTTCTAATTTTCCCTCCTGAGAGCCTTTGCCAGCTCATTATGACTCCCCTATGACATGGAGATCAATATTACACACACACATACAATATGTTTGTACAAATGCAATCTCACATGCCCTGGTTTGTTTCCTAACACATTTTGTGGCCTTTTGGCCCAGTTTGTACATTGGGCATATGTCTCACTTTAAGTAGGCTGCTGGCCCAAATGCTTTCCTCCTACAAAGTAAAGTAGGATTGACATAAGAGAAAGGAACTCAATAGGAGACTATATTCTTTATTTAAAAAAAAAAGTTTAAAGTAATACAAGCACATTTTTAAAGTAATACAAGCACATGACAGAAAATTAGAAGTTATGATCCAATAAAAGAGATGTAACTAGAGTGTCATAAGACCCAGGGTTCCATCCTCATCACCATACACACACACAAAAAAAAACTCATGATCACATCTCCTTACCCACTACTGTATTTGTCATCATCTACTTAATCCTGGCTGCTCACCTTTAAAATATCATTATTATCTTTCCTTTAGCCAAGCTTCTCAAATCCAGTGCTCTAGTGTTAGAAAATGTTGTCTATAAACTATCTTGACCTTTCTTGGAATCCATGAAAAGTCATCCTGGGAACATGAATACTTCTAGAACTTCAACTAACACGTAATTGGGAATTGGAAATACTGTTTTCTAAGTATCCTATGGTTAGAGAATTATGCCATAGATGTCTACTTGCCTATTTAGTATCTATAATTATTATTTATCTTGCTAAGAGAACTCCAATTTAAAGCAATCTGGGGTGTAGAGATAGCGCAATGACTAGGAAACCTAGTCTGAAGGCTGAAGACCTGAGTTCAATCCCTGGAGCCCACATAGTGGAAGAAGAGAACCAAGTCCTGCAGGCTGTCCTCTAGTCTCCACGTGCACACTATAGTGCTCATGCACCCACATGTATTCATAAGTACATGCACACATGCACACAAACACAAGATAAATAAATATAAGGCAATTTAATACCAAGCTTTAAACTATATTTCAACAGTCTATCTTTTAGTTAGGATTTGTCACAGCAAACAAAAGTACTGAAAAATGTAAGCAGGCATTTCAAGGTGGAATATTACAAGCAATGCTCTTTAAAGGTGGCTGACAAACTTGGTTAATATTATATGTCCATTCCCCTCTTTCTTCCTCCTATTTGTATGGTGGGTGTAGTGCTTATGGGTGCACTAACCTTGAAGGTGGAAACTGTAAGCAAAGGATGGTGGCATTTAAAAGAATAAGGTTAGGGGCTTGAGGAAATGGCTTAGTGGTAAAGTGCTTTCTATGCAAGCACAAGGATCTGAATTTGGATCCCCGATAGTCACGTAAAAAGCAGGGCATAATAGCACACATCTGTATCCCAGCTCTGGGAGAGGAGTGGAGACTAGCAGATCCTGGGGGCTCACTGACCAGCCGGTCCAGCCCAAACAGTGAGGTCCAGATTCCGTTCAGTGAGAGACATTGACTCAAAGATTGGAGTGGAGCATGATGAGGGAGAATCTCAGCATCCACCTTTGGCCTACACATGTGCACACGTGGGAGAGCACACCTGCATACGTACACATGAAAGAAGAAAGAAAGGAAGAGGGGGGAGAGAGGGAAGGAGGGAGGGAAGAAAGGAAGGAGGAAGGAAGGAAGACCAATAGCATTGTAGTGCTACTACACTAGCTCTGGACTACAAGCTTCCCAAATTCATGCTATTTGAGAGAAGTGTATTTCTGTCTTAAGTTCCACTTTTATTCGACTTTTTTATTGAGGCTAAAAATAAGTAGGAGCCAAACAACTCCGAGATGCTCTCAGGAAGAGCTTCCCTGGAACACCCTCGGATGCCTTAATTTTCCTCTGAGTCTGGATCTGTTGGGTGTTTGGGATTCCCAATCCTTTTTACGTGCCTCTGCTTCCCACATCAGGACATTGTGAAGCCAGAACTCCAGGCCTGGCTTTGTGCTGGGCTCTCTTGACTCCAGTGAGAAAGTCCTCTTCCCTTACTCTGCCTGTGTTTCCAAGTGCACCCCCCCCCAAGCTTCTGGATTCCCCGGAGAAGGTGCTGCAGCTTCTAAATTTCACTCTTATCCCAACCCCACGTTATTTAGTGCACTTACAGTATGTCTTTCTTACCAAACGTTTAGCATAGTTACATGTACTATTTCCTTATAGAACATTCTCTAAGATGTTCTCAAGATGACTTTTATTTAAAATTTATAGTTTCTTTCCTGTTCCCTATAGTCTGTATCAAACTGAGTGGTATCTTGTTCCCCATAGTTCCAGAAAGGGTTAACCATGTTTGATTACAACTAAAAGCCAGGTGTTGTGTTGTGTGGCTTTAATCCCAACACCTAGGAGGCAGAGGCAGGCAGGATCTTTATATGACTGAGGCCAACCTGGTCTATGTAGCAAGTTCCAAGCCAGCTAGGACTACAGGGAGAACCTGTCCAAAATAACAAAATAAATCAAAATAAACAAACTCATCAAAACCATAAATAAATAAATAAATCCAGCCTAAAATCTGCTCACAAGTAACTAATAAAATTTTTGATTATATAAAAATATTTTCCTAAAGGTTAGTCATAAATATAAAGAGAGATTATTTTATTTTATTCCTTTCACCTTTCAACTCTTCTAATTAAAATTATGACAACAAAGAAGATCTTCAGAGTTTTGGGTCCAGATTTACTTAATGAATAAATGATAATCTTCAAACCAATGAAAATAAACTTTTGAATATCCAATTTGTTTATATAAAAAAGTAAACTATTAAATAATAACATTAATACTTGAATTTTAAGGTAAGTAAAATTCTTTCCTAAACTGTTGCTCAGCAACATTAATGGTGATTATAAATTAGTTTAGTCAAGTATTTTCTCCTAGGATTCTAGTGATTATTGTTAGCCCAAGCCCATAAGGAAGAAATCTTCTTGGTATAGATTTTCTACTAATAAAACATGCATAGGCCTCCTGGCTAATGTGGTTTAAGTTGGGTCAGAGTGCTCCACTTTCCTAAGCGTCTGAATCAGAAACATGGAGGAGCACACCAATGCTACCCTGGGAGGAGTGGGCCAGGGTAGGATGAGCTACAGGAGGCAGAAGGCTGAGAAGGGCTCTTAGCTCAAGCTTCTCAGATTCATCACTACTCCACAACAACTACAAATCCACATAAAAGATACCACACATAGAATCTGTCTTTACAGGAATCATTCTAAGACTAGAACCATATATGGCCTCTGTCTTTGGGATTGTTCAGAAAACCTAAACCAGGGATTGGGCCATTTCTCCCCTAGGGATCCTTGCTCCTCTTTTCTATTTATTATGCAGAACGATTGTGCGTTTACTCACCTGTGTTACTGCTGTACTTTACCTCATGATGACTTGGCAAAGGACCCCTTCTCAATTCATAAACAACAAAACATTTTCTCATATACATACATAAAAGAAAATGAAAACAGTGGAAGATCAGTTCATAGAGTGGAACTCTGTGTGATTCTTTTCCTTTCTATTCTCAATCTTCCCATATTTTATTTGATTCTAATACATATTAATGAGTGCAAACATTTCTTGAGCACTGACACAGTGAGCACTGACTCTGGGCCAGGCACTCTGCTAAGCATATTATGTATTTTATCTCTCTAATCCTCTTAACCATTTTAACAAATTTGCATATGAAGAAACTAAGGAAATTAGTTTCTCATTTGTAATCTGCATGTGACTCCAGAGTCACCTATATTAAAGTTAGCATGACTAGCTACTGTTTATTTATAATAGAGGAAGCACATACTTTGATATGAATGTGATGGCACATGCTTTGCAACCCAAGCATTCACGAATCTAAGCCAGGAAGATCTTGAGCCTGAATATAGCCTGGGTTATATGGTGAGACCCTGTCTCAAAATAAATAGACTTGTACATACACACAAACATTGAAAAAAATTAAGATATTTGAGTTAGGAATTAGAGACTTGCATCATGGATTTACTGTTGTAAAAATAGGAGAACATATGGTATGATATTGTATGTAGTGTGGTATTTAAAAGCCTCGATTCTGGAGCCAGAAATCACAAGCCCAACACCCCAGCTTCCCATCTTGTTAGCTCTGTGGTCCTAAGCAAATTAAATAACTTTTCCATGTCATATTTTATCCATCCATCTAAAAATTGAAATAAAATGGCACCTACCATTGGGTTATTGTAAATATTAAATGAATTACAAGTGGGGGGTCTGGCACCCAGCAAGCAGTGTGGATGTAGTTGTTGTTGCTATCGTTATTTTTTCCAATATGTTTTGAAGCCAGGCATACATTCTCTTCTAATATTGTGGAATATATGTTTGTTCTTCTTTCCCATTTCCAGGCACACTTACTCTCAAACCCTTGCCATCTCCAAAGTCGCTAGGTGCCTTTCTCTATGCTGTTGAGATGACTAGTGGGTAGGGGCTGTGCTCCTGGGTAGCCTCAGATTGGAGCATAGTTGCCAGGGGAACTAACCATGGAGAGGCTGGAACTTTAAGCTCCACATTTAGACCTCTAGGGAGGGGAAAGGGAGCTGAAGGCTGAGGTGATCACTAATAGCCAGTGATTTAACCAGTTGTCCCTATATGGAAGCTACTCTTTAAAAAAGGAAAGACTGGCTGGGCATAGTGCTGCATGCCTATGGAGGCAGAGGCAGGTGAATCTCTGTGAGTTCAAGGCCAGCCTAGTCTACATAGTGAGTTCCAGAACATCTGGGGCACCCTGTCTCAAAAAAAAAAAAAAAAAGGAAAGACTGAACTTCTTGAACATGAAGTCTCGGGGAAGGCTGTGGTTCTGAGAGAACATGGAAGCTCCCAACCTCTTCTTACATACTTTGCCTCAAGCATCTCTTCATCCAGCTTCTCATCTGTATCCCTTCTCAAAAGCCTGCACAATAAAAGGATAAATGTTCCCCAAGTTCCGTTAAGTGCTTCAGCAAATTAATTGAAACTGGAGGTGAGGGGGTTCATGTGAACTCCAGTCGACAGCAAGTGACTTAGAAGCATATTCTGCAACTGGTAATTTGCCATTTAGGTCCTAATTTGTGAGCTCTAACACTAGGTAGATTGTGTCAGATTAAATTATAGGCCAGCCAGCTTTTGTCCATTGCAGAATGGTGAGGAGGTGGAGAACCTGCACACATCTGGTATTGGAAGCGTTGTATTTGGGGTGTCAAAGGAGGAAAAGCCCTCTGGCTTCCCTCATCTCTTATATTTCCAGAAAAGAAATTAGAGGAATGTAACTCTCTTAAGCTCCTGGATGAAGACTCCAAGAATGAAACTGTCTGCCTTCTTCATGGGCGGGCTGCAACATGAGGGAGATCTGGGACATAGCGCTCAATCTTTGGGGATGATTAGACGTACGAGAAGTCTCCCAGTGTCACTGTTAATAGCACAGCCAAAATCTCAGAACAAAATTTCCATCTTTTCTTTCATTTTTAAAAGGCTTATTTAGCATTCTTAAAAGCAGAGAAAAATAATGTCTAGGAATTATCAAATGAAACTCAAAGGATAAAAATATAATGCATGAAATAAAAATATTTCTGCAGCCTAAACAATAATTACCTAATAGATACTCAAAAAGCAAAGTGAGTCCTTCTGTTATTATGCAAATGGATGAATATATGAGCTTGAATTCCACTGTGGAAGAATTCCTAAGTAAATGACTGGGTTATAGGATCAGGTGTTCCAAATTGGCTCAGACATGGCCGTGAGCCCAGGCCTGCTTCTTCAGATAGTTTGTGGCATCTGATTTAGAACACAACATGCATAAAATATCAGGTGAAGCTAGAGCAGTGAATCCAAGCAGTGCAAAGCAGACATTATAGTGTTTCATTAGGTTCAAGGAATAAAAATGAAATGGATGTTTCATCTCACCTCTGCCCCATGTGAAGCCTTTCCCCTAGGCAGCCTTAGCTAGAGAACTGCCAGACACCAAGAGCTCCCTTTTCTGTGAAGGATGATGGGTCAGCTATTTACAAGCTTTTACTTAGGCTGAACTGAAATCTGACTTCTCTAACCTTTGCCCTTTGGTCTAAATTTACATCTTGATAGGGTTGAACACATTTATTCTGCCTATCATACAACAATGTTCTAAATATTCACAGAGATCTGGTATTCTGTTGATGAATGATTTTTTTCTCCTCTAAGCTAACTAAATCCATTTCCATCAACTCTCCTGGCTTCCTGACACTCACCATTCTATTAACCTTATTCTACTTAACCAAATACCCCTCCCCCAAGAATTGTGGTAACTACCACAGAACCCATTACTCTGGTGTGGTCTGACAGTTTACTGTGGCAGGACCAGAGGGGTCTGTAATATTCACTTCACTTCTCTTCAAACAGTCAAAAATCAGATTTTTTTCCAGCAGATATATCACAATGTTAGTAAGTATTCAGCCTGTGGATAACTGCAGTTTCCAATCCTTTCATTTGAACAAACTCTATCCAGATAATCATCTCTATCCAGAATTTATGTGGTTGGTTTTCTTACTCTAAATATAGAATTTTGCAATTATTTCTGAGATATTTCATCTTATTGAGTTAGACAAGACACTCCAGACTGTCTAGACAATTTTGAATTCGGATTTAACTCTGTGGCTGTATTCTCCAGCTTTGTGTCATCTATAGGTTTAGTAAAAATTCTATTGAACTTACCGGAGCACTGCAAAAGTAAAGCAAGCTTCTGACATTATTGAAAGTATAGGCTTGAATACGTGGTGCAGAATGACTTCTAAATTAGCTAGAGCAATTTATAGACAGCCCTTTTCAATTCTCTCCAGCCCACCTGCACGACATGTAATACAAAGCACACAAAGAAGAAAGAGA
The DNA here is from genome assembly GCA_035773235.1 of Eospalax fontanierii. NCBI lineage: Eukaryota > Metazoa > Chordata > Mammalia > Rodentia > Spalacidae > Eospalax > Eospalax fontanierii. Next base: position 61,056,384 of record CM069534.1, on the reverse strand, counting down.
AGCCTATGTAACGTGGGTAGTGAGCAAGGGAGCAAACAGAAGAGAGAGGCGGCACCACCTGCACCTCCTTCCCTGTCCTACGTCTTCTCCCAGAACGAGCAGTTTTGTGATATGGTGCAGGCATTATTTCCTCAAGATGGATGTGGCTGCTGATGTGTTCATAGCTCTTCTTAGACTATGGCTCTGTTTAGCTGACCAATTTCCCTGTCCAGGGAGATCAGAGGCATTCTTGGAATACGATGGATGCCAAAATTGCTGCCTCAGTCTATACAGGACTCAGACCACTGACAGTTGTCTAGATTTCCATCAGCAATCATCCCTTCCTCCTTCTTCTCTTCACCCCCTTGGGATTGGTGCAGGCCAGAAAAGTTCTTTTCTTTGTTGATTTATTTTCTTCTATTTAGATCCAGTGTTAGGAAAGGAGGCCTAACTTTTGGTAAAACAAAACTTACTAATAATTCTATTAAGGAATAAAAAACAGTTTCATGGCCTGCATCTGCTGACCAGTATAATGGTCTCTCCAACACAGTTGAAACAAAAATACTCTCTGAACCTAAGTATGTTCAGTATGACTTTTAAAACTCCCTCCCCAAGAAAGAGAACAATAGTTTCTAGAAAATCCATTTACAGGGCTAATAAGCATTCTCCTTTTTTACATTATATAATCACATAATCTCAAGTGTAACTTTAATAAGTGTCCTACATGGTTATCAGAATGGGAGCCATAAATCAAGAAGATAAAAACATAAAAACTGGCCCTAGAACTGGGCCTAATATCAATATTAGTCTTTCCATTTATGAACTCCATGGTCTTGGGCAAATTATTTACCTCTCTGTTTCTAAGAGATGAATAAATAAAAATAGGATTGAGGTGATAAGAATTAATTGAAATGTTATATGAACTAGTTGGTAGCATCCTTGAAATATATGGTACTTAATAAATATCAGTCATTATGAAACAACCTTTTAACATCCTGGGAGCTGGAGAAATGGTTCAGCGTTTAAGAGCACTGGCTGCTCTTGCAGAAGATCCAGGTTCAGTTCCCAGCACCCACATGGCAGCTAACAACAGTCCACAACTCCAGTTCCAAGGGATCTGACACCTTCTTCTGGCTGCCCAGGCATTGTACACATGTGGCGCACTTAAATACATGCAGGCAAAATACTCAACATATGATGTAAAATATAAACTTCTTAATTAAAAATTTTAAAATATTTGTGTTCAGCTTTTTAAAAATTCATTTTATTTTTATGAATGTGTGTTGTGCACACACATGTGCATGTGGGTGCTTGAGGAGGCCAGAAGACGGTGTCAGATCCCCTGCAACTGGAATTACAGGTAGCTGTGAACTGCCTTATGTGGATGCTGGAAAACAAACTCTGATCCTCTGCAAGAGCAGCAAGTGCTCTTACCCACTGAGCCACTTCTCCAGCCCCAGTGCTCAGCTTGCTTTCTTTGATTGATTCTAGGCTTTGGTCGAAAACAATTAAGAAACACAGTAACAGTTGACACTAGGTTCTTGGAATCCTAGCATGTTAGAGACCTAATCAAACTTTTCTCCCAGATCATGGAAATGAGGCCCAAGAAGGAAAATGGCATTTCCCGTGGGACACAGTAAGTGAATGACCCAGGATCCTGTCCCCACAGTCCTGCCCCATTATGGCCTTTATTTTCTCTATAATCAGAGCTAGCTGTATAATCAAGCGCAGATTTCAATGTTATTATATTTTATATGTAAGAATGTGATAGTCATCATTATGGAATATATTTAAAAGATGTGTATATATGTCATTTTGCAGAAAGAAAAGAATGATCTCTATATACATATGCACAGCACAATGAAGCTCATGCCCAGCATTTCACCCTCCGCCAATCTACTAAACAGTATGGAATGAAGAAAAGAACACAGGACTTGAAAGCAAGTGGACCTGGAATTAACACCTTCAAGATGAGTGCACCCGGAACGGACTTACCATCACGTACTCTTACATGACCTGTAGCAAGTGCTTAACCCCTCTGAGCCTTAATTTCTTCTGGATAATGTGGATATCAAAATCCATTTCTGTGAAACCCATTCCAGGAACATGATGCCTGGCATAAAAAGACGCCCAACACACATTGGAAACTTCTCTATTCCTTTGCTGTTGAAGCCAGGCACTGCCAGGAGCTAGTGAAGTACGAATCATGTTGGAGAGAAAGAGCAGTTTTCTGTTTTCTTCGTTAAGGGTGGGAGAGGGTTCATAGTACCTGGAGTGCCCCTGAAAGTGACTTGGAAGTATAGGGTTATTTCTGAGCACATCAGCTCAAGGTGCAGTTACTTACCACATGTTCTCTAGATTGTTCATGTCAGGCCTTACATGGTTTTACTGGCTGGCCTTAGAGTACCAGATTTACATATCCAAATCCTTATGTTTACAATCACCTTAAAGCAGCTTTTGTTTTGGGTACTTGGGGAGGTCGGCTTTCCTATGTTAAGTTCCTTGTGTACTAGGTATTTATAAATATTCATGAAAGGGAATCAGAGAGGGAGGACAGAAGGACTGAAGAATGGAAGGAGGGAGAAGAGGGAGGGGGAAGAAAGGAGGGAGGGAAGGAAGAAAGGAAGGGAGGGAGGGAGGGAGGGATGGAGGGAAAAGAAAAGAAGGAAGTTTCAAGTATACAATGACAATTGACCCCAGTGAACTAGGAAATAACATAAATAATTGTCCTGAGAATAGTGCATGCAGTCTATCTAAAAAATATCAGAGCAAAATATACAAAGTCATCTTAAAGTGATGGAATAGATTCTGAACCTAGTAAGACTTTTAACAGGAGGGGTTCTGTGAACCTTAACATCACTGGAATCCCTGAAAACATACAGCTTCCTAGCCTCCTCCATGACCTAGTAAATCAGAATTTCCACACAGCTAAACAAGCCTGCATTTCTTTGCATGAGTCTAGGTGTTGTATAGCTAGCTTCCCCTTCCCCCTGTTCAGTAGCTTGATTTTGGGACCCATAGTTCCACTAGAGGAAGTCTGAAAAAGACAACTAATTGAAAGACTAATGTGTGGTCAGGAGATTGATTAGAGGAATGTGCCTAAAAGGGCACCCTTGGCACACTGGCTCATGGAAGCCTGGTTTTTTGAATGAAGCCTGGGTTCTCTACGGGATATCTGAAATCCTACATCACCTGGAGTGTTGGTTCCTGCTGAGGAGATGGGGGCTCTAGATGAGAAGAGAATGGTGGTATTAAACATTTGAATCTTCCAACTCCCTTTGTCAGAGTTTCCTGCTTACTGAGAAACCTTCTGATGAACTCTCTTTTCATACAACTGGCCTGTAGGGAGAGAAGGGACAGATCAGGCCAAACACTTCCACTGTAAAATAATAACTGGCATGCTGGTTACATCTCAGTCTCTTTGGGCTAGCATGAGTCAGCATCCCTGAGTCTGATCAACTCAGAGTCTCTGCCAAGTTCAAGTTCCTGATGCTGCAAAGTTGAGGGCTTGACCTGGGACCCCAGTGAACTCATCAGACAAATATGCTCTCTTTGAGTCTCAGGACCCGCCAGCTAGCCTCTCCAGAAGGGAGGTGAAGAGCCCATTTTCCAGGGAACCACACTGTGGAAGATCTTGATTCTACACCTTTCTTGAGAGCATCGACTAGGGACAAGGCTGTTTCTTATAAACATGCTCTTTAAAGCTTTTTCTGTTTTTAAAGGGCTTCCTCACATATTAGCTCAGCTGATACACGTCGCAATCCTAGGAAGTTGTGTGTGTTTATGTGTGTGTGCGTGCGTTAAAAAACGCTTTATAAAATTACATGCAAACAAAATCCAGGTTCCAAAGGCCCCAAACTCATGCAAGGGCTGGTCCCTGTGTTCTTCTTTTCCCTACTCCAATATGGGCTGGAGACATGGAGACTGTTAAGTAGCCCAAATGCCCACGCCATGCCTTGCTTCAGTATTGATATGTTTTGCTAGCTGGCTGATCTTGTTTCCTCTTTAACTCTGTACATTCTGGTGTGAGCACTCCGGAGTGGTAAGGAAGAGAACTAGCTGCCTGTTCCCCAGCCAACTGGTTCATGTCTGGCTGGATCAGCCTCCCACCCCTCCAGCTGATTCATCAGGCTCAGTCTATTCAAACAGATGGAACTTCTATTTAGGTATTTTAATAGCATGTATTTAAGATACCCTATTGAGAATCTGATCTGACAGGGGTTTGATGAAGTGTTGATGTACTGAAAAACCAGGCTTACAAGGCAAATAACTTCATTCTCTAAACCAGATAATCTGAATCAACTCAATAAGCACAAGTATTTAACTGAGAGCCTAATGTGTGCCAATGTGCTCAGCATTGAGCTGAGAGTCAGAAAAGAAGTAGAATGCTTGTCACACGAGCCCTTGGAAGCTTCTACTTTCTCTGGGGAGAAATGGTCCATGGGCAAATGCCTGCAATTTAATATCTTTGTGCAAGTTGGCAGCAACAGTCAGGAAAATGGCCATAGCACATCTTTTTATCATGTCTACAACAATAGTTCAAGGGGGAAATGGCTCCCTACTGTCTCTTTATTAAGTATCAACTGAATGTAGTGAACACTGCTGTGCCCTACGTCTTTCTTGACACTGTATGATTGCTCTAACTTTACGTGATAGCCACATCCCAACTCCACGATGCTTATTTGACTTTGATACCCCCTCTCCTTTTTTTTAAAGATCAAACAGCTTTCTCCAACCTTCAGGTAATGTGCACAGCATCCTTCACAGCCTTTCCCATTGCATGTCCTTTGCCTCTTCACTCATAACCAACACGTACTATTTTGTATTGGTCTTGAATCTTTCTGGCTTGGTAGATTTGGGTTTTCGACAGTATTGTAGAGTAAGTTTTCATTTATGTTTGTTCAGTTAATCCAATATTTGTTCAGCACCTACTTAGTAATATATCAGTTGCCAGAGAAACAAACACAAATAAGAAGATTCTTGCTCCCAAGAAGCTCACACATCTATTTGCTCCCGTGATACGGAGTATAGTTTCTTTCTGCAAAGTACTTAGCATAGTGGCAAACACATAGCAAATCTTTATAAATGGATGCTATTGTTACCTATTGTTTTGTTGAGACAGTATGGATAAGTGGAGAGTAGAAACAATGTTGAGAAAGGAAATAAACTCTTAACAATGCTTTTGGAGTTAACAGCAACCCCAACTCCAATGGCTTAAACAATAAAGAGGATTTATTGGCCTTCCTAACTGAAAAGATCCAGTAGTAGAGTAGTGACTGCTATGTTCACTCAGGGCTTTGGCATCATTTATTTATGATTCTTTTCCTACAACTGTCATTGTGTTAGCTTTACCCTCAGGCTGGTACAAGAATGACTGTAGTTGTAATTATAGGCTTCACAGTCACACATAAGACTAAGAAAAATGGAAAATTCATCTTTACTGGTGACTTCCAGTGCAGACTTCCTTCCTTGAAGTCCAAACAACTCCTTATCATCTTAGTATAACAACTGAGCATAAGCTTTTTTTTTTTTTTCCAACCAATTCATTGGCCACTGGATGCCAATGACTGCTCGCTTAGGTCAGGTCCTTGACCCAGACACTGGTAAGAAAATGAGATTATTCTATCTGTTAGGAAGGTCCTCTTGGGGCTGAAAAGATGGCTCAGTGGTTAAGAGCACTGGATGCTTTTGCAGAGGACCCAGGTTCAATTCCCAGCACCCATATGGCAGCTAACAACCATGTGTAACTCCAGTTCCAGGGGACTCAACACCCTCTTCTGACCTCTGTGGGCACTGCATGACACAGGTGCACCTATCTACATGCAAACAATACACTCATACACATAAAATAAAAATAATAAAGCATTTTTTAAAAGAGGCCTTCTTATGTAGTCATTAACAGTCAACTTCCAAATCTCAGTAGCAGAAATCTGTTTCTTACTCTCACAGCATGGCAATATAGGTCGGGGGGGAGTGGGGGTTTCCAATCATTAAAGTCACTCTGGGACCCAGGCTGATGAAGGTTTCAGCTTGCCATAGGGTTTAGTAATCACTGAAGCAGAATAAGGTAAATCATACATTGGCTTTTAGTCTTCACCTGCTAGTGATGTGTTATTTCTATTCACATTTTGTTGGTCAAAGTAAGTAACATGACCACCCCTAACTTCAACAAGTTGAGATATACCATTCTACTATGTATCTTGGAGAAAAACTATAATATTTCTGAATAGTACAAGTTGCTACCATAATTACCCTTGGTTCAATCAGGACCAACTGTAGACATAACTAGAGAATTAACCATTCCTGAATCACATATACTTCCTCAAGCAGGGGGTTTCTTAGCAAAAATTAGTTATTATTAGAGAGCAATGTATACTGTCCTAGTTAGCTACTACTGCAGTAATAAAACGCTAACCAAAACTAACTTGGGGGAAGAAAGGCACAGTCTATCATTGAGGGAAGTCAAGGAAATTTAAGGCTGCAACCTGGAAACAGGAACTGAAGCACAGATCATGGAAGAGCCCTGCTTATTGGCTTGCTCCTCTGACTTGTGCTCAGCCTGCTCTCTTGTAAAATACAGGGCCACCTGCCCCGGGGTTGTACTATCACAGTGGGCTTGGCCCTCCAATATCACTCAACAATCAAGAAAATGACCCATAGAGAAGGTCACAGGCCAACCCAACAGAGGAAATTCCTCTATGGAGGTTCCCTCTTCCCAAGTGTGTTAAGTGACAACTGGAGCTATCCAGCACAGATGCTGTGTAGACAGCTCAAACTATTTACTGCAGAAGTTTCATGAAGGCAAACTGAGCTTAGACATTAAAGAAACAGAAAGCAAGATTATGAACAGATTGGCAAAGATCAAGGAGAAGAGAAGCAACTGTGGTAGGAACCATGTAGAAATCTACAGAGCAGAAAGGGCCCAAACGAAAAATAGCAACAAGGCCTGTGGTGTGTGTTAATATCTTCCCGCTACACTCCCTAGTACAGGATAAAGTGCAAAAAAAAAGATACGCAAGAAGAATGAGGAGAAGATGGGTAATTTCAGTTGTTGAAGTGGCAGACTTGACAAACTCAAGCCAAATGGGCAGCAAGACCACAGCCACGATATTCCTTGGAACCAAAGTCATTCTCACAGTAGGGTTAATCCTTGAGAAGTAGCCTATAACAGCAGTAAAGACTTGGGGTCACGGGTACAGACAGTTGAAATGGAATCCAGATGATGGAAAATTAGACAGCCAATCAGAAAGAGATACTGATGCAAAGATGAAGCTTCTCTTCCAGTGGAGGCCTAGAGGAGTGAAAGGAGGTCTTCAGGGAGAAGACAGTGTATGTTCACATGAGAGCTCTGTGTCGACCCAGGGGATGCAACGCTTTATAAAAGAAGCAACTCCAGTTCTACAGCCAGGAATCTTGGGTTAGAGGCTCAGCAGTGACTATAAATAGCATATGAATAAATCACAAACTTCTTTCAGCTTGTTTCCTTAGCTGAAGAAAGGGAGTGAGTGTCTCCTCTAACTTCTTCAGCTGTTTATGTAAAAGTTGAATGAGACAAGCAAGCCCCATGACAGCGTAAAAAGCCCTAACGTGTGCCTGGCATTATAGCACCAATGTGGGATAGAGACTCAACTCAAACTGGCCTAAGAATAAAGTGAAACAGTGATGGTGTATTAGAGGTAAATACAGGTAAAAATGGCTGCAGGTGTGGAAGGGCCTCGGGTGTTAAGGTCGGAAGTTGGTCTCTCCATCTAGAGTCTCTGCCATTCTGTCGGTTTATTTTCAGGCAGGTTGTCCTCAATCAGTGATCAAGATCGCCAGTTCTACTCTATCAGTGCAGCAGACCTTGTAGAAAAGGGAACTCTTGGGTAAGCTGTCAGCCTGGGTCACACACCCCTTTCTGAAATGTCCATTGTGACAGACATCAGGCGGAGCTGCACCACATGGACAGAAGCGGGAAGAGCTGTAAACGGGGAGAGCAGAGGAGCAGGTGAAAACCACCAGCGCGGGGCAGGTTTGAGAGGATGACTCCAGATGTGATGATTGTGGAGAATGCGGGGCAGAGCAGGGGAAAGGTCAAGGGAATTTCAAGACGAGGGAAGTACGACTTACGGAGAAAGGCAAGTTCAAAAAGGGACTTAACAGCTATGATTTGTGTGAGGCGGTACCCGAGATTCATGAAACAGAGATCCATGAGCGAAAGAGGACAGCAACGGATTTAAAAATTGCCAAGATGGCTCAATACTTTGAGAACTCATAGTTTAAGAGGGAAAAGCTGCCACGTACACATTCCTCTCCTTCTCTGCTTGGTGCGGGTGGGTGTTTTTGTTCTAGTGGGGGGGTGTGAGGGTGAGGAGGGTAGAAAAAAGACTGTCAGGAGGAAGGAGCTAGGCAGCCAGAGTGATGCTGGAGACATGGGCACAGAGCTACAAAAACGTCAACCTAATGAGTCTCCGTGGAAAAAAGCAGCGAACAAATAAACGTTCACTGAAGTTACTAGAAGTTCCAGCCCGTCAAAAAGACGTGGAATGTAACTGACACTCGCCGTGTAGCCAGTCGCCTCCACCCACACACTAAGCATCAAGACCCACCCTTTCTTGCCTTTTTCCCACCCTCCTACGTATACATTTATGCCTGCACACAGGCCCAGAACAGCAGGGAAGGATTCTCTTGGAACACTGTCAGAGTCATTCTTCAGACCTCCCAAGTAGGGCACTACCCTAAAATGAAACGCTGCCAGCGCCCCCTTTTTGAAGACAGTGGAATAGGGCTGATTAAAGCTTACTTCATACTAAGTAAATACCGTGAGAAACAATTTAGTTCTGAATCCATCCTCTGGATGCTAATAATTGTCATCAGTATCACCCCTGATACTGGGACAGTTCCAAGCATGTTCAAACAGAAGGGCCTCACCTCCACGCTTAACCAAAGGAAGACACTGGGCCACCTCTGACCCTGGACTTGAAAGCTTGACTGGGATGGAACTGGAGCACAGACATCACAGGTCTAGGTTAGGGTACTGGAAGGCCAGAATAAGTCCAGATTATGGCATAGAGTCTGAGTCCCAGAGATGATGAAAAGGGCCATGAAAAGACATGAATTACTTCGATGGAAAGAAAGATTCAAAACTCTCACTCATGTGCCCACCCCCTAATCTGTCCTCTGCAATTACTGCCAGCAAAGTCTCTCTAGTCATAAACCAGAGTATTGGCATTCCCTTGGGACCACCACAGCAAAACAGACATCTTGGTTACTATTCCCCACTGGATGTAATTGTTGCACACAGTGCAGGAAGAGATATTATTCTAGAAAGAAATAGTACAGAAATAGAATTTCTGTATGAACCAGCAATTTGTAGTATGTATCTATGAAAATAGGTACTTAACACTTATACACAAATGTAGAGCAATATGTTGTGTTCACGACAACTCAAAAGAGGAAAAAGCCCTAAATGTCCATCTACAGCTCAATGGATAATCGAATTGATATATACAGCCATAATAATAGCATTCAGCCATAAAAAAAGAATGAAATTTTGATCCAAACGACAATGTGTGTGAGCTTTAAAAGTATATGCTAAGTGAAATAATCTAGACATTACAAAGTAACATTGTTTAGCTCCATGCACATAAAATATTCAGAAAAGGTAAATCCAAGGATAGAAAAGATTGGTTGTTTACCAACTGCTTGGGGAAAACTGGGCTTTCTTTGGAGCAGTAACAGCATTGTGGAACTGAGCAGCAGTGGTTACACAATATTATGATTATAGTAGATGCCACTCAGTTATTCACTCTCACATGGTTAATTTTATGCCACTAATTTTGTACTAAAAAAGGAAAAGGATTTTGACTTGGCTGGCAGACACAACTATCTCCTTTTATCTTTTGATAGAAAAGATAGCTGAGTCCTAACAATGCAATACACATTTGTCCAGAGAAGCTAAATATTAAGATAAAAGAATCTGCATATCTGACATAAAGATAACCACAGAACCACCAATCATATTATGAGAAAAATAAACTTCTTAGTTGAGTTTTTTAAAAAAAAGAACAAAAGAAGGCGGTGGACGAGGCTCAGAGGTAGAGTTCGGTGGTGTTGGCTTAGCAGGTCCAGGGGGTAATTCCCCAGTGCATTACATTATTCAAGTACATTAAATGATAGAAATGAAAGAAGAAAATAGCACAGTCTTTTTTCTTTAAAGAATAATCTTAACATACAAGAATTAAGTTCATGTGCAAGCCTTTGGTTAGAGATGTCTGTTAGATGTACTCTGGGGTAGGCAGGCTAAATAGTTGCTAGGAAAATGTCCTTTGTATAAAAGCCCTTTAAAAGGAAGCTCTGGACAGCAGTACAAAAACAGCATCACAAACGTTAGGTATGCAAGTGACGACAGAAAGGAAATGTAGTCTTTCATATAACAGGACCACAGTTTATTTGTGTCGGGAGAAGATGCCACATAATTACTTACTCATTCAGCAAATACACGCTGATGACTACTACCTACATGCCAGGCTGCAGCCAGGGACATTAACCAGAATACAACAGTGAGCAAGAAAGTAAAGGTCCCTACTCTACCACACACAAAACACCTATCTTCCTGGTAGAGGTGAGGAGACAGAAGCACAGGATCTGGGTAAAGAATGTGTGAATGGGGGAAATAGAGCAGTCACTAAGTGAAATACGGTTATGTGTGTAACTCTTGCTTCTAATGAAAATCCCTCAGGGCTGGAGAAAAAACTTGGTGTTTGAAGCGACTGCTGCTCTTCAGAGGACCAGAGTTTGATTCCCAGCGCCCACATGAGATGGCCAACAACTACCTATAACTCCAGCTCCAGGGGAACTAATGCCTCTGGTCTCCTCAAATCAAATGCACACACCACCACACAGACACACACAACTAAACAATTAAATAAATCTTTTTTTAAAAAATGCCTTTGACTAGGTTTGCCCACCAAAATGCATAATGCAAGCTATAAATGGTACATATTTATGCAGTTTTCAAGGTTCTAAGAGCCACGTTAAAAGAAGGAAAACATGCAAAATTATTTTAAATAGTCTATGTTAATTCAGCCTAACTATGGTATTCTTTTAAAAAATGTAATCAATATAAAAATATGCTATTTTTTCCCATGCTGAGTCTTCAAAACTTGACTATATATTACTTAGTGTGAACATATCTCCATTTGGATTAGATACATTTCAAGTATTCAGTAGCCACATGAGACTAACAGTTACCTTACTAGACAACTCAGCTCCAAATTACTCACTTTTCCATAAGCATTAAAGCTAATGGTTCCCAGAACTGAAGCTTCTAGATGACTCCTTGTGCCTCAGAAGCAATATTCCAGCACCCCCTACTGATAGTCCTAGAGACATAGCCCTAGGTACTATGAATCACAAGTGAACATAATTAACTGATTAAGAACATAATTAACTAATGTGCAATCCAGGCAGGAACAAAATGATCAGCCTTGGTGAAGAGAAGATCATGTTCCCCTAGTGCTAATTCATCTGTCCATCTCTCCATTCAACACTTACTGAGTCTGTTCTATATCAGAATTCCACACGCTAGCATCCTCCCCTTTGGAAGCTTATAGTCTTTGGGGGAAGGGCTATCAAACCTAAACAACAAGAAACTTCAAATTTTAAATTTGCAATAAACAAATAAGACAGGAAAATAGAGATCAGAGGAAAAACAGAGAGCTGGCTTCTCATGGACAGTGGTTTTTACACGCAAGAATGAAGCAACGGAGGCAAGACGGAAGTGTTTTATATAGAGAGTACAACCAGACAACAATCTAAGCCAGGTGAAAAGATGGCCTATTTGAGTTAAGAGTTCTCAACAAGGAAAGCAGAAGACAGTAACCAGGGGCCAGCCATGCTGGAACTGTTGGAGAGTAAGAGGCCTCGATGTTATGCAAAGAAAAATCAGTGGAAGATTTTAAAGAAGGAAGACCGAGGGGTTTATGGTTTTGTGTTGAATTCCTGTGTGAGTGAACGGTTGAAATCTTAGTGCTTAGTATGAAAGCAGGAGAAAGGGCTGAGGGGCTGCTGCGGTCAAGGTGAAAGCGGATGCGGCTGAAAACGGGACGGCAGTGGTAGAAGCAGCCGGTCAGATTTACAGTGTATTTTCAATTTATCAGTAAGTCCTGTCAGCTCTACCTTCAGAATTAGGTTATATAAATTAGATTGTATTTTGAGTCTGGCAGGACTGGATGATAAATTTGGTGGAGGATGAAGAGAGAATGGTCAACTATTGAAACTTCTCGGTTGACCTTGTAGGTAAAATTGCAGCGTCATTTACTGAATATGAAACAAAATCTCTGCTTCCTGTTTCCAGTCCTGGTGAGCAAAGCCACCATCCTCGTAGAAACCTGAGATTCCTCCAACAACCGTCCTATCCACAGTCACCAAAGTTCTTTATTCTACCTCTTCAAAGTCTTCCAAATCTGCACCCAACTATCAGTCCACAACGACTTGGATTAGCACCCGATCACTGACTGCCAGGCTATACCAGATAGAATATTTTCTTTTACACATTTAAATTTAATATTCCTTGAGGTATTTTGCAGAAAGGTGGGAGAAGAGGCTGCAAAAGCATCAACTTCAAGGGGAGAAAAATATAAGTAGCAGCAGACACATGCAGATACCTAGGGAAAGTGTAGATTAGCATCTCAGCTCTGGAAAAGCCTGATATGCAGACGATACACACAGTACAAGGGTACGTGCTGCAGGGAAAAGGCTCCACGGAGTGACAGAGCTATCGCTCGCCTCCCGTGACTCCTGTAGACAGGGAGAGGGCTCCTTGTTTTGGACACCTTAGGAGCTTTCACGCAGCTGCTGGAAAGGAATAGGACAAAATAACTATTTTCTCTAACACATTTAGAACACTCCCTTTAGAAAGAAGGAAAAAAAAAAGTGGGATTTGAAATTTTAATACAATGTCATGGCAGAACCTATGAAAATGAGTGATTCTTTCAGAACAAACACATAAAACTAATTCCCTGACAAAAGCCCTTTCTTGTTGCTCCAGTGAAGATCTGCTACACACACCTGTATTGATGATACTGGGGAGAATTCATCCAGGTGATGCAAATGGAGAAACCTGGGTAGCAGGGCTCAGGAACCACTGTGGAAGAGCAGGCTGAAGGACTGTAAGAGCCCGGGGAAGAGGTGCATGACTGTATGGAAAGTCTTACAGGCTCCTGGGACCTTCCTCACATGACTCCACAGCAAGGGTGTCAGCATGTACAAGACCCATGTAAACTCAAGCAGACAAAAACCCAGCAAAGAACTGGGAAATGGGCAGCAGAACCCAACCTTAGCTGAAGAACTATTGGCAGCTGATTACTGCTGTGAGGGAGAGTTGATCTTCTTTAAGGGACAGACTCTCGATAGGCTGACTAGACTGCAGTGGATGAACTTGCACTGAGGGACGTCTAGGTACACTAACTTGACTCAACAGACCTTACCATAAATGACAAATGCATGAAATCAGGTGTGGGGGAGGCGGGTTATGGGACGGTGTGGATGGGGTCGGGGGTATAAAGATGAAGTTTTGTATGAAATGCCAAAATTTCAATAAAAAGTGTTTTAAAAAAAGAAACCTATGTAGAAGGGAATTACAGACAAGAGAACATAAGGCCCTTGCTTCCCTCCCCCATAAAAGAACAGTGCTTCCCCCCAAAGAAGGATAGTGAAAGAAGCAATCTACCATGTTAAAGAGTTCAATTAAAATCCTAAAGCTGGATTCCAGTGAAGAGCTGGAACACAGACAGCTCACACTTGAGTTTAATAATAACGCTGCCAACCACGTTCAGAGAAGCCACACTCTTGACTATTCTTCACCACAGGCTGTGGGTGGTGACGAGTCCAGTGGTCCTGAAGTCACTCTTCACATAACTACTGGGACTCACCACCTTGTATAAGCCTGCTCTCACTTGAGTTTCAAAGGCTAATGACTCTAAGTACTCCCATTTTTAGACCATTACTAACTGGCTTCCCTTAAGTCACTGTGCAACTTGAGACTAATCTGTCTGATCAAGCAATGCCAAGTTCTTCTGAGGTTTATTACACATTATTGATATAGAGATAGTCATAAAAACTTTACATATTAAATTATATGTCCTATTATTTTATTTTAATCTGATTAACCCAGGATTTAAAAACCAATTATAAAACGGATATACCTAAAAATCCTAGCATTAACCTAAAAATAGCTTGCTTTTGCCATTCTATTTCTACAGATAATTTCCACATGAAACTCATTATCTATGTAGTTTTTTCCAGAATATGAATCACTCTTCTATTGTAGCATGTTGATATTACTGTAAATCCCATACATACATACACACACACACACACACACACAGACACATCCTTCCTACTTCACAGGTTACAAAAGATTAGTCAAAAGTGTCTCTCAAACAGCACTATTATGTTAGCTATTTTTTTTCATTTTTAAATACACACCCTATACCTCCATACAAAACGTAAATTCTTTATATTCTAAATTCTATATATACATTATATTCTTGATACATTCTTCTCAATATATTCCTTTGAATGACTATGTGCTTTCCTGGGAAAATATTTAAAACTGCTGATTTGTACATTCATCTGTCTATTCTATTTCAAACATCACTGTAACAAGTGCCATTACACACTTTTCCATAACAAGAAATGCACACTCAAACATATACTCACATAAAAAACCAAAAGAACATATAGCTTAAAAATTAATCATGTTTTCAAAATGGTTATCTTATTATCATTTTATTTAAATTAACTTCTTTCTAGAACTATGAAAGTTAAAAACCGATTTTAAAAGTTGAACAGTCACATGTATTTAAGATAAATACATAAAAGTATTCTTAAGGCAACTTATTGCCGGGGAGTTTAGATCACACACCATTGCCATTGCACCTATTATTAAATAACGTGACTAGTAAGAGAAGGCTTTAATATCGTTAAATGAGAACAGTATACATTTTTAGTTATGCTCCAAGATGTTACACAGCTAGAAATTAACAAAATTTAACCAGTATAAAACAGATTGTCAATAGTCAGTGATCCAACAATTCAGGTAAATGAATCATCACTTTATACAAGGCTCAGATACTCTAAAATGCTATCTTAACTTCATACATGAACTATAAAATGATAAATAACTAAAAACTACAATGCAAGGGAAAATCTTATAAAAAATACAATTGTGCAGACCTTTATATGAAAGTCCTTTATTTTTAAAGTTCTGCCTTCAGGAATAACATCATGCTACTATGTTCCTTGAGGTTACAATGCTCAACAATATACTGAATGTGCTAAAATACTGTGTCTGACAATATTCAAAACAGAGACAAAGAAAGGCTTCAGTGATGCTTAGGAAGGGAGAGAGTGTGGGGAGACAGTGGAGTAATAATAACTCTATACTGATGTCTGCTGGAATGGTCTTAACTGACAGCACTGACAAGAGGTCTACAGAATAAGGCGGAGGGAGGAAATGGAGCTGGTGTCAGCTTCACGTATGATTTCCACATCAGAACATATTCAGGCAGTTCTAAGGCACCATTTCTGCTGTTCTCCATTCTTCAACCCTTTACAGACTCCTTTTTCCTTGTTCAATTTCTTTTCTAATTTGTTCATATAGGTATACCAAGCATACTCTGCTTTCTATCATTAAAAATATAACCTAAGAGGTATTAAGCAAATCAAAAGAATCTACTGGTCTTACCAGTTCTATAGACATGTGTTCTAGCTTGGACAATCCTAAGATTCAGGCAAATCTAAACACATTCTCATTCCCTTCACTTAAAGACCTCAAACTTAATTTTGAGGGAAAATGAAGTGTTAGTTTTCCTCTAATCAACGATTTGCCTCTTGGCAAGCTGCTTTGGTTGGCAGGAATATAAGGAACTGTTCCAAATGCTTACCAAAACAGTAAAAAAGGGTGTCATCAGTGAATTACTGTAACTTATCATAGGAGGGCTCTGTATGGAAACAGGAAAATTTTACCTCCCTCAAGTTCAGAGGGAAAAAGTGTCTTTAAAAAGAAAGGAAAAATTAGCAAAGAAAATACAGCAAAATATTAATACTTTAATAAGAAGAGGGGAGAGGACGCTTACAGTCAACCTACCTTTCCGGGAAGTTTCTGTCATAAAAATCAAACTTTCTCTCTTATTATCCTTTTGTGCTAAATTAACAGACACTTTACATCAAGAGGGGCAGGAGCCACTTAAACACTTGGTGAGGGGTTTCCTTCTGAAACGAGCATTATGAACAACCGGGGCTACAGAGTAAGACCCTGTCTCAAAAAAACAAAAACAAAAACAAAAGTCTTTGAAAACAGCATTACAGAAAGGAGGAAGAAGTAGAGATGGTCACTCAAAAAGGTCCTCGAACATACGCTGGCCCATTGCTATGTAAGCTTCCTTCTCTTCTGGTGTCATCTGGGCCACCAGCTCTGGCCGCTGGCTTACTTCACTGTAGGAGAATGGACGGCCAGCCACCATAACAATGGGATCATTTGTTACTTCTTCAAACTCATCATCTTCCTCATCTTCATCCCGGTGATGGGCAGCCACAGCCACTGGCCGGGGTGGAGAGTCGTCATCAGACTCGCTGGTCTCACTCTCCGAGTCACTACCATTGGCAGCAGTCACTGGAGCAGCTGCCCCCACAGAGCCAGCCGTGGCAGAGGAAGTCTTCTTCTCATGAATGAGCAAAGCTCGCATGACCTCCTCATTGTCATCAGGCCCCGTACGGCCTTCCTCACGCTCCTGAAATGTGTCCATATCGATCCCACCTGAAAGGTCAAACCAGAAGTCAAGATCCTTAAACACAAAGAGCGTTCATTCATTTGCAACTAACAAAATATAGATTTTAATGTGTTATATTTAAACAAATATCAATAACAAACTTTACTACTTCATTGTTTGACCTGCTGCTCCATAAAATACCCAAAACATTTTTATAAACTAAAGCTTAAGTAGCATGATGATTAAGTGACATTCAGTTTACAGAAAATACAACATGGGTCTGAATTCTGGTTTTTCCTTCACCTTGCTTAGAGTAAAAGCCAAAGGCTTAACAATGGCCTACAGGGTCCTAGCTCATCTGGAACTCCTGTTACCCTCTCCTTACTAACTCCGCCCCAGCTACAGCAGGCTCCCTGGCATTCCTTATACATACAAGACACATTCCTACCTCAAGGCATTTGTACTGCCTGTTAGCTCTGCTTAAATATTTTTTTCTAGGTATTCATGCAACTAACTCCCCTACGTCTTTTGTGTCTTCATTCAAATATCAGCTTATCAAGGCATATCTTTTTTCCCAACATAATAATTTAGGTCTACTGTCTTTGTCATCTGTTTTCAAGGATGCAGATTCTATCTTTTCCATTCACTGCCATTTAGCTAACACATGCCACTTGTTAGGCACTAATCAAGCATTTGCTGAACAATTTATAAATGGCAGTTTTATTCCTGAAGCAGTGACCTTATTATAACAGGGTAACTAATTTAAGGAATAACTCTCCTCTCACCACACACCACCTATCATTTAATGTATACATCTTGGCTGATATTCTGTAGGTGAAACATCTGAGAAATATATTTGCATTTTGCATTCTGTTTGGATCAAATATACTGCCTTTTAAATATATAAAAAGAACCTGGCTGCTTGATTCAAATACTAACACTTATTAGTTCTAAAATTTTTCACTTTTTAAAAATTTTCTCAAGTACAGCAAAATACTACAAAAAATAATAGTATTTGCTTCAGTGAATTACTGTGGAGCTTAAGTAAATGACAAGTGCTTAGAATGGATCTGGCCCTAGGAAGGTATCAACCATCAATGTCAAAAGAAAGCTCAGAAAAATAGTTAATTCTGGTCAAGGATAAAGTGAAATCATCTCATTAACATAAGGAAATGTGTTAGCGAGAAGTTGGCTATTTTGGAAGGAAGAGAATTCTTACATAAGATATCGGGCAAGAGAGAAAAGGGAGTCAGGGAAAAGAGACAATAAGACGGGTGTCAAAATGAGAGTCAAATCACACTCAGCTATGTCAGAACACTGCTGAAGGCGGAACCCGCTTCCTGGAGTTCCGACTGCCAAAGAAGCAGGGCAAGGAAAAGGCAAGAGATGCACGGGATCTAGACAACAGCTGTTTCTAGAGAATGTTCTAAATAGTGTAATCCTACATAGAATTTTATGTTCAAAGTAAGTACAAAATTAGAGGAAAACCAAGTTAGTTTTGTAAAGTAACAAAGTAAATGAACACATCTCTAACAGAGTCCGACAAAAAAGGGAAAAAAAGGAATTGCATTGTTATAGATTAAGACAAAAAATAAGGATGAATAAGCTTATCTCTGGATGACAAAACAGAAATAATACTTCTAGGAAGTCTTATTTAACGGAGTCATAAATTACAAAGAAAGCAACCAAGGTCACTGATGCTGCTAAGCAATTCTCAGGCTTAATACTCAAGATAGAGGGAAATTTTAAAAAGAGTTCAAGGTTCCCTAAGTCAGGAAAAAGATTTTTATATATGCAAACTGAAAGAATATGCCTACAGAAAAATAATCTGGAAGATTAATATATTGGAAGACATGGTCCAAGCTATTAGATATAGGATTGGACAGAATCTTTCCTAAAAGGTTCCTTACATGTGTTTCTAAAGTTACCAAACTTAACATGATTCTAAAAGCAAAATAACAAATGTTAGGCAAAAATCAAAAAGATATTGAAAATAAGATTCAAATCATTAATGATTCATCTTTGTATAAGCTACATGTACCATTCTGGTGACCAGGTCTCACATAAATTACATGAAGACTGGAGAAGGTCTGGAAAAAGACTAAACAGAAACTATGCATGCAAATGACTTTGGAAAACAGGGCCACTGATAAGGAAAACGGAGCGAGACCTTTAATCTCAGCCCCAGGAAGCAGAGGCATCTGAGATCAAGCCTGCTCTACACAATTTCTAATATAGAGTATACTAAATGTAAATTTTTTAAAAGTAAAGGTTATAGGAAAGGTCAAAGTACAAGTGGCTTTCAGTAACTGATGATTCTTCAACATTAAAGAATCTCACTCGTGTGACATGCTAACAAAATCTAGCTGAGGTGCAGACACTCCACTCCCCTGTCACCTGTTTCTTCAAAATTTTTGTCCAGTTTTAGCCACCATTTTCCATATCATCACCCAAGGTCTTGATAACCTAACCCAGAACTTAAAAAGTAAAATCTTGTTAGGTGTGGGGGCACATGTCTTTAATCCCAGCACTTGGGCAGAAGAGGCAGATTCTCTGCGAGATCAAGGCCAACCTGGTCTACATAGTACATAGTGAGTTCCGGCCAGCTGGGGTTACAGGGACTCAAAAAGACTGGAAAAAAAAAAAAAAGGAATATTTTGTAGTTCTTAATATTGCAGAAGTTATGCAATAATAGAGATTTCCAAAATCTTCTAGAATAAATTTCTATCAACCTTCTTAGATGTAAGAATGCTCAATCCTTTATCATATGGTATCTTTGTATCTCAAAGAACAAAAACTCTGTTATTTCAAATCTAAAAATGGAGACTTAAAAACTCATTTGCTGTTTTGACTAAGCTGAAGGATAATACAAGTATGTTGATTATTTTAATTTTTATTGCTCAATTTCATACTTATGTAATATGTACACTGGAGCTGGAAAACAGATACAATACGTAGAATTATCGATAAAACCAGGTATTTTCCTTCTCAGTTAAGTTTCCTTTTCACTGAATTCCTGACATTCCCATCTTATCAACTTTCTCTTCTTACCTTCCTTCATCTCTTCAGAACTATACGCCCCCTGGACAGTGCTCTCTCTCAACCAAATGGGTCTCTCTTTGGCAGATTTCCCCTCCAGTGAGGTGCGATGAACGTCTTCCTGGTCATCCATATTAATGACAACATTCTGAGTGTATAAGTCCTCATAGGAGGGGCCTTTGCTGGCCCATGCTTCCCGATGCTGTCCACCTGCCAGGTTAGCAGCTCCAGTAGTAGTTGCTGTACGGTCCTTGCTATATAAAAAGAGAACAAGAAGAAGAAAATTTAAGGTCTGGGCACTGAAAATGAAGGACAGCCGAGGAGATGGTTAATGCAATAGTACGAATAAATGCTATCTGGCAATGAAGCATGGATGCCTTAACAAGTCCCAGAGATATTTTCTATAATCCAGGGTGAAAAACATATGGATTAGAAAATCATATTTAAATTCCTCAAACAGTGGACACTCTCAGATACATGAATGACTTAGTTTTAGTGGTGGATATACGTCAGTAAATTTACTGGGGAAGGGGAAAGATACAAGGACACAGCTTGGTAAACACTAGTTTGGTAAACAAACAGCTCCTAGTGATAACTTCCGTAAGAGCTTTTACTTTTTGTATTCTCTTATAGAAATTCAAGGTAACTTTTGTTTGAGGCAAGAGAAATTTGGCAAACCAGACACTTTAAAAGGTACATTTAACTACAGAAAGTTAATGCCATAATTTTACTTCTGCCTTTACCACAAACACAAACCTAAATTACCAGTCAATGGGATGTGGCATAACAGAGATCCAGATAAGAGATGTGGAAGTTCACTTCTCTGGTAAGTATTTAAATTTCTTCTATGGCAAACAATTAATTGAAGATGAATAAAATAATAATTCATTCTTGAATTTTTTTAATGAAGAAATTTTAAGCTTTCAAAAGATATAACTCATGGGTAAGAGAGGAATATTACTTCAAAATGGAGGGTGGGGAAGTTTGCTGGGATAGAACCCAGGGTCTCATGCATTCTAAGTATCCAAGCACCTCTGTGCTTTATCTCAAATCTTTCAAAACAAAAAATTTAAAAGATCTTCAGGGCTGGAGATTTGGCTCAGCGGTTAAGAGCACTGGCTGTTCTTGCAGAAGACCAAGGTTGGAATCCCAGCACCCACATGGCGGCTAACAAACTGTCTGTCACTCCAGTTCCAGGGGATCTGCCATCCTCTTCTGTTCTCCACAGGCACTGCAGGACACAGGGGCACTTACACACAGGCAGGCATAACATTCACATAAAAAATTTAAAAGATAATTTTTAAAAATCTTGAATGTAAGTTCTAAGAGATAATGAGGAAGGGGAAGACTACGTGTAAGGAATTCCTCTAGCAAGATGAACTTGCTATAAGGCTAGAACTGTGTGTCCATTAACACCTGGGTTGGGCCTACTGACAGTATTATAGAAAGTCTCTAAATTCTAATCTAGGGACATTGGAATTTAACCAATTACAGATCAGTAACTAAAACACTTGTTAAAAATATCTACCACTGTCTTTGCGCTGCTCTCATGCTATTGTTTCAGACTACAACGGATTTATTACATCCTTGTTAGCAAGATGAGCTATTATATAACTTTATGCTCCTATCCAACAGAAAGGCCAAACCAGTATCACATCATGTATTTTGTATACATTATATACAGGCAGGGGATCTTATCAGATGTTTGGTGGGACCACCTTAGTCAGAGTAGCACCATCTAGTCTAGTTTCAACAGATTCCCCTTGACCACTCTGAGCTGATGTTCCTCTTCTGGTGTTGCTGCACCACAAGGCCTGTTTCAGTCATAGAGGGACCAGAATGGGAGGTAGACTATGGTAGGTGTGGAACAGCAGAGTATGAAAATGTAGTGGTGGGTGACTGAATGCTCTATG
Source organism: Eospalax fontanierii (assembly GCA_035773235.1). Lineage (NCBI taxonomy): Eukaryota > Metazoa > Chordata > Mammalia > Rodentia > Spalacidae > Eospalax > Eospalax fontanierii. Next base: position 61,034,699 of record CM069534.1, on the reverse strand, counting down.
CTGGGAAGCATCTTGATAATCAGGACTAATAAGTACAGACAGCAGAGGAAATAATAATCCATGGGCTTAGAAAATTATCTATTTTTGTAAAATCAATTACCTTTATAGGCTTCTAGGTTAGAACTGCAGTATAACTTAAGTAGAACATAAAAAAATAAAAAATAAACTCTTGACAAGAAACTCCGTGACAGTAACAAAAAACATGAGGAAGCTACCTGTGCTGTGGATGGTAGTGGCTCCTTGCTAACTCTGGTGCCTCTGCTTTTATTTAAATACAGATGGCTAATTGCCTCAAAGAACTCTGAGATCTTTCCCAGCTGTAGGAAGAAGAGCTTAACTGGTCTGAGCACCATCATGTTATTTCACTTCCTTTGTCAATTACTGGTTAAAAATAAGCATATAAAGTAATTCTAGCCAATAAGGCACTGGGGGATAGACAGGACAAAGAGAGTTCTTTGGGAAACTTTCTTCAGTCTTATTTTAAAACAAAACATAAAGAAAGGATGATTTCCTTTTCTGCATTTGGATGTTTTCATCTGTAGGTAATACCCAAGACACAGTCCTATGTATCAGAACAGTTCATTTCACTGTCCTAAGATGACGACCCAATAGGCTGCATTCAGGAAAGTATAAAATATGGAGCAAATCTAGATCCTTCGGGGTATAACTGAGCTATGAAATGAATCCATTCTGAACTCTACTAAGTAGAATTTTCTTCTCATGGAAGAAAAATTCTCTTATTATTCAATCCAGTTCTAGGTGAATTTTCTGTTATCCTAGGCAAAGACATCCTAACTGACACATGGCATTAGATTAGTTCACAGTAGCCGATAAAGACGGAAAAATTTCTGTACAAACTGATTGTCTTTACTGGAAAGAAACTTGAAGATTTAAGACTTGCTATTCTGTAACATTCAATCCAGAGGTAATAAAACACTGATAGACCCTCCAAAACATAGTACAAGTACAATTGGGAACGCTGAGCTCTAGAAAAGGGGTAGGCATGTGGATATGAATTCATACTGACAACGCAAAGAAGGAAAGCCAGGGTCAGTAGAAGAGCACTCCTTGACACCAGTTCTCATCTATACTTTTCAAACAACATAACTTCTTGTGACACAGGAGAACTAAGACTGCCTAGCAATTCAAACATTAGAGCAACCGAAAAACAAGGAAGCCACTGCTAGAAATATTAACTCAAGTAACACTTTACTTTCAGGAAATTGCATTAAAAACTAAGAAAAGCAAGAAAGAAGTGTGTAGTTAAAGTGCTTCAGAATAATAAAAATGCTGTCTGTTCTCTCTCATCGGCAGATCATAGCTTCTAATTTCTATGTATGTATAGATATGTGAGTCTAAGTGTGGGTTCAGGTTGTAGAACTAGGAAGGAGAGCAAACTAGAAAGAAGAAAAGAGGTTTCAAGAAACAAGGGGTCGAGGTTGGGAGGGAAGCAGAGGGTAGGAGGATTAACAAAAACACAGGATGAACGCAAAGGATATAATGAAGTCTATTATTTTTGTATGCTAATTTAAAAACAAAAATATAAAAAGAAAATGCTATATTTCTGGAAGAATTTTAGCCTCCAAAAGTTGACTCGGGAAATTCAAATATCCCCAAGAGGCACAACTAATTTAAGATTAGCTAACGATGCTGAGTTGCTACAGGCCTAAGCAGAGTAAGTAGCTGAAGTTAAACCTACCTATTTAAAGATTTCTGCCAAAGGCCCACATTGCTCTGCATTCAGAACAAACAAATTTTATCACAAACACAAGTTATTAAGACAAATATGGCAGAGCTTGGACTGTATATAACATTCTAGTCTTTAATCTCCTGGTAAATGACTGCTCTTGCTCTCCAAGTTAAAACCAGTAAAGTTTAAAACGGCTCTTCGTAAGGGCACAGGGTTTCTACTCACCTCTGTTTCAGGGCTGGGATTTCTGTGGGTTCTGGTTCAAGTATTTCATAGGCCAAGTTTACATCCTCTGTCTCTCGAAGCAATGCATAAATGGGCTCAATTTGTTCATTAAACCTTGCCAAAAGTGTGCGAGCATCTTTTTTGGGCATTGCTGATTCATCCTCTTCCACCTCTGTATGGCAAAAGGTACAGCGGAAAGTTCCTACAGAGAAAAGTCAAGTCTCAGGTCAGGAAAGGGAAATCTTTCAGATAAGCCTTTAGCAAACAGTTCATAGCGCCATCCCTTTACCAATGTTTATTACAACTTCTAAATGCAGGAAAGTCAAAAGAACTGCACAGTGAACACTACATGGCCACCTCTAGATTCTACAATTATCTATTGTATTCACCACACATCTATCTTTCCATCATTCTACCTGTGTCCAATCATTCTTGATGAACTTAAAAAATTTATCCCTAATAGTTTTTTTTAAATCATAAAATTTCCCAAACACTTATGTTTATCTTAAGTTACAGCAAAATTATTTACAGCTTGCGGCTGCACTGTATTCTTTTCCAACAGCTTTCTTTTCACATGGTACACTTTAGAAAGGGTTTTCATTTTGGAAAAAACCAAATACTTAGTTTTAAAACTAAAAGCTTTTGATCATCCTGGGCATTGCTGCAGAGCTACTTACTTCCTTTTTAAAGATTTTATTTTTTATTTATGTGTACACGTATGCACATGCGCACATGTAAAAGCCAAAAGCTGGTGGTAAATGCCCTGAAGCTGGAGGTATAGGCAGTTGTGGGCCACATCACATGGATTCCAGAAAGAGAACTCTGGTCCTCTGCAAGAGCAGCAAGCACTCTCAACCACTGAGTCCTCTTCAAGGACCACTTCTTCATCTTTATAAATCATTTATATTTAAAGAAAAATATTCAGTCCATTCTCAATTTTAATGTTCAAGAAAATTCTATTTTCGTTTCCATATTCCTCACATTCAACTTAGACCTAAAGAAATCTCTCAGGGATATTCCAGAGTTTTCATTTCTGCTTCTAGCTTACTAAATAAGGCTACCATTATAGCCTAAAAGAGCTTTATAAGTATGGTCCTCAAATCTCTAGGTTCTCCAATTCCAGCTCCCTATACCACCCTTTTTAACATCCTATTGTTAAAAAAAAAAAAAAAAAAAAAGACTGTTTGATAGCTAGATTTCTAACAGGCACAATATATCTAAATTTCTCATCCTAACAACCAAGGCACTGGAGAACTTGGTCATAAACGTTTGTGATTAAAAATTACTATTTCTAAAATACTTCCTTATACTTTTTGATCTTTACTTTAGTCCTGGAAAAGGATATGAGAAGTAAGGCTCTCAAGGAATTTGTGGTTTGTTCAAAGTCACACAGCTAACATAAGAAAATAACAGCAACTACTGTACCTTCAGCATTTATGAAGTACTAGGTAATATCAACCTCTGACATTTGTATTATTACTGCCCACTTAAATATACAAACTATGTAAGTTCTAACTACCTCAGTAATTTGGTCAACATCATACAACTAGTTGGGGCCATGGAGTAGGAAAAGTTTAAGCTATTATGCCAAAACTCATGTCTTAAACATCACCTGATAAACTACCCCACTATTGTATCTTAAGTACTTTTCTGATTTGGCCTTACTTTCAACACTAGGGATATACAGCCTTCCTTTCTGACTGATCTTACCTGAGGGATTAAAAGAGATAATATAGGTACTTATTGCAGGATACACAGCAAGTACTGACTGACAGATAATCCCATTCCTACCCTCTCTTTCCCAGTCCAGAATAAACAAACTAGGCATTCCCTGATATATTCCCAGTAGAATAAGTTTCTTTATGTGCTCCCCCCATGATCAATAGTAAGTGAATTCTTTGCTCACACACCACTTATAAAACATTGTTCTACCTGACTGTCTTTCTGCATCCCCCCAAATAAGTGAAAAAGGGAGAGAAAAGCATCTCCTCCAAGCCAGGTGCCCCAGCACTCAAGCCAGGCTGTGTGTTTTTCTGTTAAACAGAACCTCACACCAAATAAGATCCTCTGTAACTATGACAGAAGTGAGTCAGAAGCAAGTCATGTGGACTCCAGTCTGAGAAGCAACAGCAAAAGTTTCCAGGGAAACTGCTGATTCTTTACCAATTAGTTTTAGCTTTGCCCTATTCTAGCCTCACATAGAAGACTTATTAAAATACCCAATCACAGAATTACCCCCATTTCTTTCTTTAAAATATTTAAAATTTATTTATTTACTTATTCATTCTGTGTGCATGTGTGGGCCAAGTGAATGTTGGAGTCAGGGCACAACTTGCTGGAGTCAGTTTACTCTTCCTGCCATGTGGGATCAAACTCAGGTTGGCAGGCATCCTTGTCCCATTAGCCATTTAGCTGACCTGTACCCCTACTTTTTGTATCCTCCTCAAAATTACCCAACAAAACCCTAAATTCTCTAAGTTTCTCCAGCATCGTATTACTGCAACACTCTAATATTCTTCCTGGGATGTAACTTCTCTTACTACACAAACACCCGGAAGTTTAACTTTGCTATAGGATGTCTGACTCAAGAGCATCAATAAGACCCTAGAGTTATCAGGGCTGGGAGGGTAGCTCAGGTGGTAAAGCTCTTGCCTTGAAATCATGAGAACCTGAGCTTGAGTTTTAAAAACCAGGTTCGAGAAAAAAAAATTTTAATTAAAAAAAGCTGGGCATGGGAGTGCTTGAATTTTAAATTTCTGTACTGTGAAGACAGGCAAATTCCTGGGGCTCAATGGCCTGCCAGCCTAGTCTACTGGACAAGTTCCAGGCCAAGGAAAGACCTGTCTGTAAAACACAAACAAAACAACAACAACAACAAAAGAGAACACTGCCTCAGGAATGACAATAAAGGTTTACCTCTGATCTATACACACACATACACCAGCACACACATATGCTTCTGCATACATGTGCACATACATACACATACCCAAAACCAAGATTCTAGAATAATCAGCTAAAGAAGGGTAACATTTACCAGAATTATGAAAGAACAAATTCCTTTTCACTTTTAGGTAAAAGACATCAAGTTGCTTTAGCTGTCTGAATCCATATTGTTCACTGACCATCAGAACATATATACTAGAAGTCCACTTCTTACAACAGTTGAGAGTTCAAGTGCGAGGTTCTGACTAGAACTTTAGATGAGAATCATAACATACAGGTGACAGTAGTACCAAAGTAGATTTGAGTATCCAAAGAGATCAAGGAGAGTGAGAAGAACAAACAAGGTAGAAACCCAAGGAAAGAGGAATCCTTAAAAAACAGAAGGCATAAACAGAGAGGCAGGATGCTGTTTGAAGAAAATAATGTAGCACAAATTTTTCAAAGTCAACTAAAACTGAAAAGCAGATTTTAGTAACAAAGGACAAATAGTGATTATTCTCTAATTGTTCCTGTCTCCACCTCTTCATAAAAACATGAGGAACATAATGTACACAGGATCTAAAAATAAGTTATGTAAAGTAAGGTAAAGTATAGCACTCAAATACCTGTTGAATTTTAAAAACTCACACTAACATGGGACCTAAGGTGGCAGTTAGAAGACAGCCATTTACAAGAAAAGAGAACTAAAACTACTTTAGAAGACAAGTTACCTAGTTTAACAGGTCACAAAACTTTGTTTTTAAAGGAATTCCATTACTCACCTAATGTATTAACACAAAAGTAAATGGCTCTGATAGAAGCACAGAAAGACAATACTCTAACCTCTGCATGTTTCAAAGCATTACACACCAGCCCTCTCAATGCCTCCTACCAGGCACACTTTGCTGCGGAGGCTTAGCACTGTTGTCTTTCTGTCCAGAATGCTTTCCTACCAAATAGTCAAACAGCTAACCTTCCAACATACTATATCTCCTTACTATATTCTTTATATCTCAGAAGGCTTTCCCTAAATAGCAATACAATTTCAACACTGTCCTATTAACTCCAACAGTCTGATCTTTTCTCTTTCCTTGACATTTTCATTGTTCAATCAATATGCTTTATTATTTACCTAGTTTACTGGTTTACTTATCTTTAAAAATGATATGCTTAAATTTTTAAAGAGCCGGGCAAGGTGGCACATGCCTTTAATACAGCACTCGGGAGGTAGAGGCAAGTGGATCTCTATGAGTTCGAGGCTCGCCTAGTCTACACCGCAAATTATAGGGAGACCCTGTCTCGAAAAGACCAAAAAAAAAAATTTTAAATTAAAATTTAAAAATGTCCTTCCAAATTCCTCATTTCTTTTTTGAATACAACATACATTCAGCTTCAAGCAAATAAATCAACATGCTTCCTAGTGTGGTACATTTAATAAAAAAGCAAAGTTTATTTTGGGAAGAACAAGTGTGCACACAAGCATGTGTGCAGGTGCTCTGCTAACATTACCATTTCATAAAAGGGAAAATACAGGAGAGCAGTCTATTAACTTTATTTTCATGAAAAAAGAGGAAAGAACAATATATAACCATAAGAAACCTGAATTCCAACTTCATCAATATTGAAGAGTTATTTAAAGTAGGGCCATTTTTCAGTTCAAAAGAATGTTTTTTTTCTCAATAGCTTTGGAGGGTCTGAGATTATCCATATCACAAACTAACAAGTTGTTTAACTACAGTTTTGTAAATGCTGGCAGAAGACTTTTAAAAAGCCTTGAAAGGCAGAGAAATAGTTTCTCCTTGGAGTAAAGAGCAGGTTTGTTTACTGCCCAATATGATAAAAACAGCATCTCTTTCTATAAACTTTATTTAATGTCCAAAAATAATGTAAAGATAATAAAGATAACATCACCCTCCATAATGAAAGGTGGAGATGTTTATGTCCATTATAAATATATACAGATTCCTTTGAAGTTTAAGGTTTCTTTTTTTTGTTATTTGTTATTTGAGACAGGGTCTCACATAGCCTAGGATGGCCTCCTGATCCTCCTATCTCTATCTCCCAAGAGCTGAGATTGCAGGTGGGTACCACCATGCTTCTTTTTTATACCCAATGCATGTATAGTTGTCACCTAGCCCTGTTGTGTCACTAAATGGAAACTGGAGGTTGGAATTTGCCTTAAATTCCAACTGCTTAATATTTCCATGACACTGCTTAATATTTCCATGAACAATAATTATTATTTAAGCCAGTTCCTTGAGCCCCAGTTCCTACATGGTAATATAAAAGCGCCAGGTGAAAACTGTACATGTAGTCTGTTTTGTTACAGGACAAGAAATCCTAAACTTGAACCCAGATTTTCCATAAGGACATAAGCATGTCTACCCCTTGCCCTCAAGGGGAACTAAATACTGTGTATTAAATAAACATGTTCTATAGGAAGATAATAATTTTATTATAGTAAGTAAGCAAACATTCTTTTTTGCTCAAGAACCAATTATCTTTTATTATCAAAAACTACTTGCTATATAAACATTCTTGGGGGGGGGGCATTCAATACCTCTGCTTCTAAGACAGCGATAACAGATGAGGGACCCAAGGAAAATTGTCCCTGATAATTAACCATGTCTGACAAATACTACCACAGAAAAAGTTAGCCTGACATCTCTGAATCCTATGTTTATCACAAAAGCACAAGTTGTAAAGGAAAAGCAGCCTGTCAAAAGCCAAATTTAGAAATCTGACATTTTATGGAAAACGACTTCAGACTAGTTTAACATACCACCATCAATTTTATGAACTTCACTATGCATTATTTAAATGCAAATCAGCTTTCCCCAAACCAGAAAGGATAGCAGGCAACGAGAGTGGTGAACCAGGAAATTCAACACACGTGCACTGTGAATGGTGCTGGGATACCTACAGACATAAACACTGTCATCAATAAACTTAAAAGTTTAATATAGAAGTCAAGTATCTAGAGATTAAAATGATCAAGATCAATGTGAAATAAATTAAGTGCATAAATGTTTCAGAATCCAGAGAAGGTAAGTGAATTCTAGCGAGGGAACAAGACGTTTCTGGAAAAGCTATACTTTTCTGAGTAGGACTTAGGAGGTTAGGAAATAGGGGAAGACTACAGGACATTCCAAGTCATCAAGAGAAAAATGGTTGAAAAATTATGCTAAATTGAAATTTTAGTCTGATAGGAAGACAGTTATCAAAGAGAATGGTAAAACCTATAATTTACAAGATAAATTGGGCTTTGTGATAAGTGTGCTTTGAATGTTAAGTTTCATTTTGACTTTATTCTTAAATAACAGGAAGTCAATGAAGGGTTTAGCAAAATATGGTCATCAAAATATTTCATATATTGATCTGCTTTAGTAGCAGTAATATTCAAGTCCTACCCACAAACAGTGATTCAATATATCTGGAGTAGGGCCCAAAAATGTGAAAGTTCCACAAGGAATTCTGAAACATATTGTTGGTGGAGAACTGTTATTAGATTATCAAGGATAAGTATCACAACCTTTCTTGTGACTAAATCATTCTATAGTAAGTTGTATGCACAGAATAGGAATTTAAGAACAAGAGAAGAAATCAGTTTAAACCCAGTGCCCTATTCCATCTTTCCCACATGTAAGACCAGGGCGAATACTACAAACAGTGAAGCAAAGACACACTAGAGAATGCAGAAACCAGATTTTACAACGTGGGAACAGAAAGAAAATACAGCTCTATAGAGTCTGCAGGCAAAGCCTGACAACGATGAGATTAGGAGGGAAAAGGAGTTACCTATTCTCATGAACTATTAAAGAAGAAAATTATAAACAACTCCATGTACTCAATCAGAGGCAGGTCTGCACAACAGCAATGTCCAAATCTGACATATAAGGGAATAAAGACAGCAATATCAAGTTTACCAGATAACAGCTTGAAAACAAAAGCACTAGCCTGGAGAAACGGCTCAGTAGTTAAGAGTACTAATTACTCTTGCAGAGGACCCAGGTTCAGTTCCCAGCACCAACATGGTAGGTAACAACCACCCTTAACTTCAGTTCCAGGGAACCTGACACCCTCTTCTGACTTCTGCCAGCACCGCAGGACACGGGTGTACTTACATACATGCAAAACACTCACATACATAAAATAAAAAGAATAAAGTCTTTTTAAAAACCATTAAATCTCTATTCAAATATAAATCTGCCTGATTCAGGAGTAAATTAACTATCCCATGCCAAAGCCAAATTACACATTCCTTCCCAACTTACTATCTTTGCCAGCTCTAAGTCAACAAACTTTCCTTATGTAGACACTATTAAGCTCTTTCCTGCTTCCATATTCATTCATATTCTCTCTCTCTCTCTCTCTCTCTCTCTCTCTCTCTCTCTCTCTCTCTCTCTCTCTCTCTCTCAGAAAGAGAAAAGATTTACAAGAAAGAATTTAACAAGCATTAAGTGCCTGTCATGTGGCTGGCATTTACTTAGCTGACCATTAACCTATTGGTTTGCTAGAAGGATCAAATATATCCAGTTGCAAGTAGGCATTCAAAGTTGGGAGAAAAAGATAATTTACAAATAAGCATTTCAGAACCACTTTAAGGTCATCTACTCAGTAATACAGGATGACCCAGTTCTGTAATGAAGGTAAGTTACCACTTCAAAGAGAAAAACTGTAGGAAAGGAGGGGAAGGGGAGAAGAGAAGAGCTCTACAGCACTTTTAAAGTTTATCTTTCCAAATAAGAAAAGAATGAAACTGAATTCAGAGTAGAGAAAGTGGGAAATAAGGAGTTGGAACCAACGGGGAGCGGGGGAGATCAACAAAAAATGAGAGAAATTAAGTGTTGAGTGTTATCCTAGGCAAAGCCTGCAACTTAACTGCTTTTAACATGCTGTTCATTTTCATTAATGCTACTCATTTTGCAAGTATTTCGTCAAGAAAACATTAAAAAGAAACAAAACCAGAGTGAAAAGACTATTTACCTTCCTGTGTTGGACAAGGAACTACCCTGGACATTTATAATCAAGAAGGGCAGAGATATCAAATGATGAGACTGTGGGCAGAGGATAGTAAAAGTCAAATCTCCAAGCAACTGAAGATTGTATTCTTCCCTCTTCTGATATACACAATGCAAAAGTTATCCAATACTGCCCATAACTCAGTATCAATGATTTGTCAAAGGTGTCTGTTGCAACTTGGACATTATTTAGCTATTACTTCTTACAAGTTAAAATTTTTTAAGTCACTTAAAAAAGATAAAATAAGTAAGAAAAAAATCATTATTAGTCCAACTACTTTGACATGTGAAGTGCTGCAGTAGGAGTCATGTTAAACACCCTCTTCCTGCCCCATCCTCAAGGCTGACCAAGGACACTGGAGATAAAATATCTACCGCACAGAAGCCTCATCACAAACAGTGGCATGATGTCTCAGGGCTTCCCGCATCCCTTCTTGAAGCTAGCCAGCCAATCCCACGAAAAGCAATCTTCCTAGAGCTCGTGTTCTACTGGGGTACAGTAAAGAAAAATAATAAGTGTGGGTAAGTATTATGGGGTGGAGGGTGACGAAAGGAGAGGAAGATAATGAAAAAAAGAGTCAAGGAAAGAAGGCATTGTTTATTATAAGAAGTTCAAGGGAGTTCTCTTGTCATGCTGTGATGTAACAACAAAGGGAAAAGGGAAGCAAACCACACAGATCTTTCAGCAAGGAGAACAAGCACACAAAAAAGCAAGACACGCCTGATGCTCAAGACACACATGAACATGGGAGAGTGGCAGAAACGGTCTCCCAAATCTGAAGAAGGGGTAGAGATAAAAGACCTTATAAAGGTCTGAGCACAGAAATTTGGGGAAATTTCTGAAGAGACAGACTAGTGATGTTCTCTTTAACATAGTCACTGGCTACCACCTACTCTTTCAAAGCATTATCCAGCCCTTTGTTATAAGCTTTATAACTGAAAATTTATTCAGGGGGAATATAAATCAAAATGTGAAGTCAAATATTGAAATCTCAAAGTCAGTCACCTCTTATTCTATTTTCAAACTTTATTTTCATAAAGCAAATGGGTTCAGTTTAATTGGACAAGGGAAAATAGATGAAAAAGAATTACTATTATCTAATAGTAACACATAACAGCAACACACTTCATAATTATTGTACCTATAATAAAGGTAAATTCATCCCTTAATAATTCATTCTACAATACCTAACACTGCAAAAATCATAATGTGGACATAAAAGGCTAAATACAGAAATGGTTTAATAGCTTCTGAAATTGAGAAGATTTCACATGTATTAATGATATACATATATAAATAATACAATCCCTACCACCAAACTGAAATCAATGAAGTTGGCTTTGTCCTCCCTTAAATGAACAGTTGTTTAAACCTGGTCTTCTAACCATGCATTATTCCTAGATTCTGGAACTCATTATAGAAGAAAGAAAAACTGTATTATGCCTGGAGAGGAGAAAAAAAATGACAAACTGAACTATGGTACTTAGATGAATATTAAATCTTGCAATAATTTTTCAGATTTGGTTTAGATAAAATTCATCTCAATATGCAGTGGGCAGGCAAAAAGTCTGAGGATCTGACATATTTAGAAGACAATAATCAACTGAATTAAAAACTTAAAGACAATTCTTCACATACAAATAAGTTATGTCAAAAATCAAAATACAAAAATAAATTCTGAAATAGAGGTCTCATATTGTCAAGATCAAAAGTAGAATTGCTTTTTAAAAATCTAAATGTGGGGCTGGAGAGATGGCTCAGCGGTTACCTGGGTTCAATTTCCAGCACCCACATGGCAGCTAACAGTCGTTTATAATTCCAGTTCCAGGGGATCCTATGTCCTCTTCTGACCTCTGCAGGCATTGTACAATACGTGCAATTAAATACATGCAAGCAAAAACACTTATACACATAAAATAATCATGAATAAAATAATGTTCTTTTTAATCTAAAGGTTTGGGATACAGAGAGGACACTGTTTACTATATTCCCATAACTTTTTGAATGTGTGTATATGGAAGCCAAAGGTCATCACTGGGTGTCCTGCTTTATCACTATCTGCTTTATTCCTAAGAGGGGCTCTCTCACTGAACCTGAAGTTTCCTGTTTTGGCTAGCCTGGCCAGTAAGCCGATCTCCCTAGATCTGCCTGTCTTCTCTTCCCCCAATGCTGGGGCTGCAGGTATGCATGGCCATCCCACCTTTTATATGAGTAACGGGGCTTTGAACTCAATGTGCAGCAAGCACTCTTACCAACCTCTCCCATCCTCACTTCTCATCCACATGAATCTACAGTTTTTAGGCATAATTTTTAAATTAATTCATCCTGGGCAAAATTCCAAAGACTGAGGACTCAGCAAGTGAGCAAACAATCCTGAATTTCTTCTGAGTTTGTGCAAACACTGCTTACAAGTCATCTCCTGATCTAGGTATTAAGAGACAAAAGACAGGAAACTTGTCCTATCGAGGCAAATATTATTAAAAAACCTGAAAGTCTCACAAATTTGGACCTTATAGTTTAGATACCAACTTTACTCAAATATTCTAAATAACTCTCAACACATCAATAGAGGAGGCCTATTCCCATTGTTGGCTCCTGCCCCCGCCCCCATTTCCCTGTGGTACTTACAGTACCTAGGTACTGGGGGACTGGTATGCTAGGCAAACACTTTACCATTAGGCTGTATGTCCAGCCCCTTCTAGTTTTTTGAGACAAAGTCTCACTCTTTTGCCTAGACTGTCCTTGAACTTGCAGCAACCCTCTGACTCTGGCCTCTTGAGTGCTGGGACTACAGTGCAAGGCATCATCTTGAGTGCTAGGACTATGGTGCAAGGCATCATGCCCAACTACTGTTGGCTACTTTTAACAGTTATTTATTAAATATTTAATTTAGCTAGTGAAAACTTCTTTATGCTAATCCAACTATCTCTACATTTTTCCAGAGACCCACACAAAGTAAGCTAAAGATCCATGGCAATTATCTATACTCTTCCCTAATATGCAATGCAAAGCATCCTAGCAATCAATATACCCCTAGATTTACATATTACACAGTAAGATCTTCTAAATCCAACAGTACAAAATAAGCATGGGCATGTAGCTCTCAAATATATACCATTTGATGAACTAACTAGATCACCTCTAAATCTCTATTTTAAGAGTTTATTAAATATATATATTTATATTCCTTTTAAATTTTTCTAATTATCTCTTATCTCAATGTTTACTTAAAATGGGATTCTGCGATCTCTAGATAAATTCAGTAATAAAAGCTTCTAAAATATTTCAAATTCCAACACTTGACAATTTTATTTCATGCACAATAAAACTACAGAACCATATGTTTTTATAAAACTTATAAAATTACATTCTTTTAGCAACATTTTTACTACTAATAATTCTTAAGAAAAATTTCAAACAAAAATAAAATGCAATATATACAAAGGAATACAAAGCATCTTTTCTACAATAACAAACAAAAAAGAAAGAAACCAAAGTACTTATAAGGTTAGAGAAGGAAAACCAGACCTATCAAAACACATTTTGAACACTATTAAAAGAAACAAAAGCATTTAGTACATTAAGGAACCGAGAGATCAAAATCTACTGCGTGTGCTAGGGAAGTGGCTCAGCAGTTAAGAACACCGGCTGCTCTTGCAGCTAACCACTGTCAGTAGCTCCAGTTCCAGGATTCCAAAGCCTTCCTCCATGGTGACCTGGGTGCACTTTCATGCATGCAGGCTAACCACTCATGTGGAAATGACTTTTATTATGAACACAATCTGGACTAATGACTTTTAATTAACTCCAGCAAAATCATATGCTCTTCTATCTTGTGACCTTGGCACACAAGATACATTTCTTAGGCAACATCAATTTAGTACTCTACCCAAAAAAATAATGAATGAATAAATGTAGGTATGCTTGAGAATTAACATATCAAAGCACTGAAAATTGGGAAGGAAGCACTGGAGATTAGGAAGGAAGGTGACCTTGGATGAATGAGATATTTTAGAACTAGGGATGAAAAAACTGGATAATCTCTTAAGATTAGGGTGAAGCCAAGCTTGTACTTCCCCAATTGAAGGTGAAAAAGCAAGCCATTTTGGATAAAATTATGGGTGGGATCTGAGTGAAGACACTTTCTGAGACAGAGTTCCAACAAGAGAGTCGATCAGCACAGTTCCAGGAGACAGCTGGTTCCAAGAGACAGCAAGGGGAAGCGTGTCCTCCAAGTTCCAGTCCACTCTTAAAAATTAAATTTAAGAGTTAGGCTGTTATTTGTTAAGGTGATCAAAATGCCGGCATAATGATATACACATAAAATAAAAATAAATAAATCAAGAAATATTTAAAAAACTATTCTAGGTTTTGATGATAAATGTAGGTAATGTGTAGGAAAGCTGGCCATTTTGTGGGCGATTTCTTTTTTCCTCTTCAAAATTTCTCTGACATTATGGCTGCATATTTTTAAATTAAAAAAGCAATGCTATTTCCATACCATGTAACCCTAACATCTAAAATGAGAATAACATGCTGCTAAACTTAACTTAGAAGTGCCATTAACTAAATTACACGTGGCTGAGATTGTTAGGATAGAAATACTAAGTCCATTTTCATTGTTAGAAAGCTTGCTAAATCTAAAACATGTATTTATGAACACAAGATGCCATTTTGCTGATCTGAGGGATTTCATGGCATCTCTTTTGTGTTAATTATATAACCTCCTCACATTTCTGGAACTAAAACGGCTATTTTTGCCTGATCACACTTCTGAAACCCAAAACTGGTGGGCAAAGACTACCAGACATGTTCAACCTGCAGCCTACTGGCCATATGGGCCCCAGGATAACTATGACTACAGCCCAACACAAAATCATAAGCTTACTAAAACCTCATGAGATTTTTAAAAATATTCTTTATTTTGTAACTCAACTGCACAGTTCTTAAGCATGAACTTTGTAGACGACAATGTTATATTACACTGTCAAATGCTAGTCACATTTGGAAGCTGTTCCAAATTATAATGAAATAAAGCATATACATATAGCAAATGCCAAACTTTTACAACTGAACCCAGAAACACCAAAGGCAAAATGCGAATAACAAATATAGAGAAAATCTACAAACTTTTAAGAAAGAGAGAAGCAGGAAAAAAATATACTGAAGTAGGAGGATCACTGGCCCGTATGTGAATTAACAAGAAAATAATCCTTGCTATGCTCAGTCTTGAGTCCAGGATTTTCACATGCATCCTAGAGTTCATCTAGAAGTTACTACCTTTTGTTCAATGGCAGAGAGCAAGAGCTGCCCATACACAAGAAATAGCAAAGTACAGAAGGCTTTAAATTAATTCCTGAATGTTTCCAGAAGGCTAAAATAAACCACAGATGAACCTAAGAATGGATGAGAAACAACTGGAAATAGAAGCCATTAGCTCCATCAGTAAGCTAGTAGATGACATAGGCCTGGAATCCCAGCACTTGGAAGAGAACAGAAGGATCAGGAATTCAAGATCATTCTCGGCTACCTAGCAAATTCAAGGTCAGCCTGGGATACTTGAGTCCCTCTCTCCAAAATAAAAAAATCACCAACCAAACAAGAAGCTCATCAGTCATCTCCATCATTAGACCAGAAATATGGGCAGAGATATCACTAATCTCTAGTACCAACCATGAAACAGGGTAAGTTTGAGGTCTGCACAGGACTGAAGTTAGAATGAAATGTACTGTCTACCAGTTTAAACAGTGCATTAATAGTATCAGAATAACTTGCCTCCTCCCCTGCTACACTCACATTTATCTCCCATTTTCTTTATAATGAGGGTGGAAAATAAAAACTGAGCAAAGAGGAAGCAAAGAGAAAAAAAACAAGCAATTTTACAGAGAATGTACAGATAAAGGAGAATATCATGGTATTAGTAGTTAAGAATTTAAAAAACTGGGCAGGAGTTAAGAGCACTGGCTGACCTTGGAGAGGACCCAGATTTAATTCCCAGCATCCACATGGTAGCTAACAACCGTTCTTAACTACAGTTTCAAGTGATCCAACACCCTCTTCTGGTTTCTACAGACATTGCACACATGTGGTACACTTAAATAAATGCAGGGAAAACTTATATACGTAAAATTAAAAATTAATAAATTAAAAAAATGTTTTTAAGACTTTAAAAAACTAGGGCTCGAGAGATAGCTCAACAGTTAAGAGTCCTGGCTTCTCTTGCAGAGGACTGGGGTTCAGATCTCAACACCCACATGATGGCTATTAAATACGTAACTTTAGTTCAGAAGGATCCAATGCCTTCTTTTGGCCTCCGAGGGCACTGTACACATATGGTACACTTACATACATGCAGGCAAAGTACTCATTCATAAAAGCAAAAAAAATTAATTAATAAATCCCCCAAATTTAAAACCTCTTAACTGACAAGTAGACTGAGGTCTAATATCAATCAATTGGCATTTATCCTTAGGAAAAGTCCAATGAAAAGGAAATTGTCATCAAAAGATAAGCACATTCAAAGGAGACCCTAATGTTTACAAATTTCCAATTATGCTAACTCAGATCTCACCGTGAGGCAATAACTGCCCATTGAATTCCAGTGTAGGCTTATTAGAGTATCCTCTTCTGAGTAACATCAGGGTTAAGTGACCTTTTCCTGCTCTCCCACACTCCCACATTCACAGTAACTATAGTCCTAATACTGAAAACAGTCTGTTCAGACTGGCTCTAACACAGTTGTCTCAGCTTTAGCTTTTTTTCAAAGCTTAAGCTTTGCCCTGTATCAAATCACTGATTCTCATAACTCTAGCTCTACCTGAATAGCAAGCCAACGTTTCCAAAGGCTGGCTGTTGACACAACTCGTTTCATTCACACCAACCATTAGTGAAATTCAAAGAGCAGCATGGATCAATCTCAATCCCCATAGTCAGGTAGTAGAATCACCTTCTAGAAAGTTTCTTGAAACTAAACAGGTACCAAATGATGAATGAATGTAGAAGCTTATTACTAGTGATACCTTCTCTGAGGAGCTAGATAACAACATCGGCTGCCGTCGAGAAGATGAAGACAGGACCACTGTAAGATCATCTATTGGGAACCACAAAGCCAAAACCCTATGCTTTTTAAAGAAGACTTTTAGGATAAATGGCAAAAGTATAACAGTTGTATCTATTTTGAAAGAGCTCCAGATCAACTCTTGAACTTCCTCTGGTACACTGAAACCATGCTTTTATCTAAAATGGTTAATAATCTTTTCTAATAATCCCAGTATTTGGAATAATAAGTGGCAGTCCTATGGTAGGACTGCCAAGAATTCAAGGCCAGCTTGGGCTACACAGTGAGTGCCCATCAGCCTTGGCGCAACGTAAGACAAATAAGTAAACAAAAAAATCTCTTCTGCCTGGCATGGTGATACATGTCTGTAATCCCAACACCCTGGAAGCTAAGGCAGAAGAATCATCATGAGCTCAAGGCCAATCTGGCCTAACATTTTGAGGCCAGCCTGAGGTACACAGGAGGATCCTGTCTCAAAACAACAAAACAAAACCTCTCATAGATCAAATACACCCGAATCAAGGTAACAGGACAAAATTGATTCACCAAGTATTTAGCAAAACTTGTCTCTTTTCTACTTTAAAAACAAGACAAAATAACCATGTAACCCAGCACTTTTAACAACTCTCACAATAATGCCAGGCATACTGATTTCTAGAAAACAATGTTTTACAAACTGTTAATAAAAATTATTAAAATTAAAGTATTTGATTAAATGAGGCAAATTACAAGTGTTGTTGACAATTCTCTTCTATTAACTGATCTAAATTATTGATCCATTTATTATACTAGAAAGGGTTCCCTCTTATTTGCTCTACCTAATTCTCACTCATCTTTTTTTCCTGTTTCTGTTTTGAGACAGGGTCTCACTATGTAGGGCTGGCTGGCCTGGAACTCACTATGTAGACCAGTTTGGGCTTCAGTATCACAGAGATCCACCCACCTCTGCCTCCCAAGTGCTGAGATTAAAAGCATCCACCCCCATGCTCAGCCTCACTCATCTTTTAGGTCTCAGCTGTTACTTCTAAGGACCTTCCCCAAATCCAGGTTACATGCCCCAGTTACGTGCCCCACTAACACTATCTACTTCCACCAACGAAGCATTTAAGCATCTTATATGACCGTCTGGCAGACACCAGCATAAGTAGGTGCTAAAATATTTGCTAAAGAATGAGGTAAAAAGTAAAGCTGTCAGCACAGCTTCAAAGTGGCAGAGAAATCGATCCTTCAGATTAGGCCGCAGCAATCAAGAAGGGGAGGAGGAAGAGTGGCGTTCAGGAGAGCCGCTAAAGAGGAATCTTCAAGGATAAGTATGCTCCCTTACGGAGGAAAAAGGCAATACAGAATCTTCTCAAATTTCTAAGTCAGCCAAACAAGATTCTAAGACGGCATGTTAATTCCCTATTTATTCCTATAAAGTCTATGACTGGCTTATAACTCAGATCAGTCAATTTAAAAAATGAGTATACAACTTACGTCACTTCAAGTCTCACCTGTCATGGGATCAAAGAGTTGATTAGCTTCTAAGTCTGTGAAAGTACTGCTACAGACAGGACATTTGAAGGAAGCCCGGTTGGTGGAATTTCTCTCATCCGTTTCAATCCTCCTTCTCATGTGGTCCAATTTATATTTTACCACATTAACAAGAGTGCGATAATTGATAAAGTAGTAGTTATGCCGAGTGGTTTTCCCATCCGCAGCAGTCTCCACCCTCATTCTGCATTTGATAAACTTGTCTCCTTTTAAATTATTCAAGACTGATCGAAGTTGCTTCCGATCGAACTTGAGCAGCTCCAGCATGTCCTCTTCTTTTACACAGGGGTTCCGGATCAAGATGTCCAAGGCCAACACGTGCTCAATGCCATAGAAGCCACGGATCACATATTTGGCTAACCTCTTCAATGCTGCCGGAACCTCAGTGAGGACATCTGGGTCTGCCATCTTAGCAGCAAACTTCAATTTTCACTGAATTCAGGAAAAAGAGAAGATTAGTTGGCACCGCTTACAGGTACTCAGTAGACACCATGACTCTTAAGAGTGCCAGAAAGTATTCAAACATGAAAGATTTCTAACGCTTAACCATTTAACAGAGAAAATTGGAATTTTACAATAGACTACACAAAAGACTATCCATAAAGAGCTTGGCATCCTTAAATGGCTACTTTCATCATCAACAGTGTGCTCTAGCCCAAAAAGTTACTTATTATTTCTGACAATGATGCTTTACATCAAACCTACTTTATTTCAGAAAGAGAAATAACAAACATGCTCTAAGAGTGCTCATGCTTCTTAATGCTCTAGCTCTCTAGGAATGGCTGGAAATCCCCTGAGAAACCCAGAAGCTACCATAAATATATACTTAATGTACTTTATATGTGCATGTGTTTTATTGGGGATTAGACCCAGCCACCTCAAACATGATAGCCAAGTGCTCTACCACAGGGCTGTATCTTTAGACTTCATTTCTTTTAAGCAAAGCTTTTCTGATAAGATCCAAGAATATTTTACAGTTATGTTTGGACAGTAGAATCACATTAAGTCAAAAACATATATGTAACAGCTAGTTGGAGAGTATTTGACAGAGATTAACAATTGTTGTAATTGAAAGAAATTAATGTTAAGATCCAAAGTGCTTTACCAACCTTGAAAGATTAAATCTGATAATTAAGTAAACACATCCTAGATCTTAAAAACACAGAGGGGGTGGGGCACCCAGACAACAGCAACCAAGATACCCTTAAATACTAGGTTTCTTGAAGGGAAAACAGAAGCTAACTGCCTGTACCTTTCATGTGTTGTCCTCTCAAAGTTCTAACTGTATGTGTTTGTTAAGACTTTCAAGAGACTGTTAAAAACCTGGGGTTTGGAATTTAGTCAGACATGCTTCATTTCAGTAGCTGTGTGAGCCTGACCACATCTTCAACAAGTTCAAGCTATGCTTTACTGTCTGTGAGAGAAAATGCTGAGATTGATGAGAATGTAAATAAGGTCTTTAAGAGGACTTAATAACTGGGACAGCTTCCATATAAATTTAAAACATTCCAAACTAAAACTGACTAGAGTACCTTTAGACTCTGTCCAGTGAAATTTCCCTCTGAAATAGGAAAAAATTTAACAGATATCCCACTGAATTATTTCGATCATCAGTCATAGTGTACATACTATCATATTTAATGCTTTTATGAGAAATGTTACTATACCCACAGTACTATAAGGAAATTCCTAAATAACTAATATATACACCTATTTGGGGGTGTTTATAAAGCCATACCTATAACAAAGGAAAAAATTAAAGGAAAGTTACTTAAATATATTTTCAGAAGTATACATACTCAGACATCACTACACACATGAGGAGATAACATAGGAGCACCTAGATTTACCCAGGTCCAAATTTACAACCCTCAAGACCATCATGCCAGATGCTTAAGATGCCTGAGTCCATTACCAAAGTAGAATCACAGTATTGACTAGGCACATGATACTCTCCAATTTTGTCTACACCCTGTACTTAAACCCAGTTTTCAGTTTTTGCCTTACATGCTCCGTAGCTGACAGAATATAACATACGGCTTCAGAAACATCGAAAAGATCAAAGGGCAGACAAATACCACAATCTATTTTTCCAGAATTACTTCCTACTTTTGTACTCCCCTCCCTGTCCCTACCGTCATATACTTCATGAGCCAGACCAATAGTTCTCAATCTTGACAGTAAAGCAGAACCATCTGGGTAGCATCTTAAGAATCCTAACCCTGACCCCATTCCCAGTTTTCTTTCAGCTGGTATAGAAGGGCCAGATCAGGTATCATACCAATTGAAAGTTCACTAGAACTCTAATATTCAACAAAAGTCCATGACCACACTCTAAATAATCTGTGTCTGTGGTTGTTTATATTCTGCCAGTAAAGATCATGGATGGACAGGTCTCTGTGTTACTTGTTCAACCTGTTTCCTTGGTTTCAATCTCAAATACCTCAAGGGTGCAGAGGATCAGTGTAAAGGAGTGAGTCCAGAACTCTTCAATCCAACAGTTTGAGGCTTTCAACAACTTGGTTCCATTTCTTAGTGTGTGGTCCCAGAAAGTCCACAGCCTCAGTTCTTCACTTATAATGTGATTAAAAGTTCTTTCCTCATACAGTTAATGTGTGAATTAAATAATAAATGCTTCTCTCGGGGCTGATCTAAGAGTTCAATTAAGCAGCATTCAAAACTGGACCCTCTCATGTATATAACTGACTCTCACACTAAGGAGGATGACATGCAAGTGGTGGCACTATGGTAGTTCAGGGACTGTAGTACCAAAACCTAAACTTGGGAAAAACACAAAAAACTTCAAAGAAGCCAGGGTAGAAAAAAATCTTAAACAGCTGTTTTGAGCAGCTGTGATATAGAAAAGTACCGTGAGAAATAGGTAACATCTAGAGAACTCACTGACACAAAGCAGAGGCATTCCTTTTAGACGCCTATCTTTGATGAAATACGGTGATATTCCTTTGAAGATACCTACTATGTAGTTCATTAACTGAACTAATAAAACTGAAGCTCCGTTGAGGTACCTTGTTCAAAATCTCGCATTTTGAAATACTTGTTCCTGACCACTGACTGCTCTCCTTCACCACTATCATGACTATGCATCTCTAAATTTCTTAAGCTGCGTAAGTCTGAGCTCTGAAACTGGTAGCCTACAGTGTTTTGAACATTTTATGAATTAATTGTCAACATTTAAAAATTATGAGTTTACATAAATTTCAACTTCCGACTCCTTTGGAAGGTTAGAAAGATGTGAAAAAAGTGAGCCTGTACTCCCCATATGGTAACAAAAGCTGTAACTTCTTAGCAGTTGACACAAGAAAGGCGCTTCTCTGGTCTCCGGAGACTTCTTGGTGAGTGACAACTAAAATTCTTTATTTCTTTTGTATCTTCATAGTATAATCAGTAATCTCCTGACTTCACCTACCTCACTACCCAGTCCAGACCCACATGTACTCTAATCTTACATTCACAGACTACTGTGCCCCAAGCCAAAAGAATCAAAATTGAAAAGAATACACTCCATCTCCTTTACCCTCGTCAGCCACATACCAACATGCTCTTTTCCTCTGTCCTCAAAATTAAAGCCCAAACCTTTTCTCCTGACATCCTTCAGGCTTCAAGTGATATCTCCAAGCTTTCCCAAATTCCCTACAGTAGCATATAATGATCTCTTCACATTTCCTCATGGTTCCTTCCCATTCTTGTACTTTTTATATGTATATCTGGAAAACCGGGGACTTCACTCTGTTCCACTCCAGAGTGAAGCATACAACCTAGGTATTTAAATACAGCTTTCAAATCCTCTCCTAGGCACGTGTTCTTGTAGCATACCCATCCTGGCAGCTTCCAGACAATTCATTTGCTCCACGCCTACAACCACAATAAAAACAGCCATAAGCCATTCTCCTCTTAGACTTGTTTTATCTGGGAGTGACTGGATTAAATTTATGATTTTGAAGAGTGTGCTGGCTGGAGAGTGGAGAATAATAAAGTGGAAGCGGGTCGCCCAGTTCGACTATTTCAGTACACTGCTTCCCCACCTCCAGAAGAGCTTGGATTCTACACATCCACTGCAGTTTTCTGTTACTGTATTTCCTGAACTCTCTACCCCAGGGTACTTAGAATGGCCCGGGACGCGGAAGTTCGGGACCCAGGTGTCCACTACCAGCTGCGCTCAGGGGTCTGGACCCCAAGACCCCACACGCCTTCAGACGCGCCCAGGGGGCTCCAGAGCCACACTCTACACGGCCGAGTCCGTCCTACCCCCCAGGTCGCACGTGGGCCGCCCAGGTCCCTGGCTCTTGGAAGACCAAGAAGAAGAGTGGGGGCAAAAGGGTGGCCGAGGGGGAGGAGGGGAACTAGACAAGGAGAGAGGCGGACAGGAGAAACCGTGAAGACCACGCCGGGCCAGGGAACAAGGAACAGGGAATAAGGCTTTACCGAAGCGGCTCCTCGAACACTCCCACTACGGCTGCCCTCAGCGCCTCAACTACCGGCTTCAATCAGCCCACGCCACCTGCGCGACAAAGCAAACGCCTAATTTCTGCGACCAGTGTGGAAGCCACGCGTTCACCCGCCCAGCAAAGCCTTCACGCCGACAATCGTGTTCAAGCCAGCCAATGAGACGTCAGGCTCTGCCCACTGTGCCTTGCTCTGATTGGCTAAGAATCCCTGACGGGCGTTAGCCGAGGAGCCGGTGGCAAGATGGCGTCTCTGGATCGGGTGAAGGTTCTGGTGTTGGGAGACTCAGGTGAGAGGCTTAGCCCACCTCTGGGGCTCCCGGCACTTCCGAGTTGCCCAATACCGCTCTCTCTTCGCTGTTTTGCCCCCAGTTTCCTGGCTCTTGGGTCCTTAGCTGAAGTCCCTTTCCAGGCCTTGAGACTACACTTCCCAGAGCACTTTGCTCCATTTGACGTGTCGCTTGCAGAGTCTTCTCCTTAGCATCTTTCTACATAGGCTTCCCTGGCGACCCCAGCCAAGTGTGCCCTGTCCATTCTTTTATTGGGCCTAGTAAGCATTCAGAAGTTAGTAGCCGGTGCCTTCAGGAGACTGTTCATTAAGTTAGATGTGCACTAAGGATGCACCGGCAAGCGCTTGGCATTTATTAACTCCTTTAATTTCATTCTACAAATGATAAAAAATGGGGTGAACCGATTTGAACCTAGAGCCCTCGCAATTAATAGTATTAAGCTGTATTATGCAATGAGATATTAAGTGGTAATCATGATTTCCTTTTTGACTTCCTTGTTCTCATTTGATAGTTGAAAACTAAAACTATTAAATTTAAAATAGGTGCAGTGTTGTACGGAATAAAGAACGCCCTCTGAAGCTCCTAGAATGCTAAACCCAGTTTAATCCTAGTGTTAATCGTTTTGCCACCTTGGACATTTTATAACTACAGTTGAAGTTCTTTTCGCCTCCTCCCATCCCATTACCCTTTTCTTTCCCATCATAAACCTTAAGAAATTTAATAACTCTAGCCATGCATTTTCTAGATGTGCTTTTCTGTTGACCTTTTGTGCTCTAAACAGACATTTTGCTGGATGCTTGGAAGTAGAGAGAACATGCCCCCAAAGAGCTTAAAGGCTAGCCTTACAAAAAAGTAAGTAAAATAGTGGTTGAGAGAAGGAAGTCAAGAGCATTTTCATGTTGCCTGAAGATTATTTGCATTACAAAATATATTATAGAGAGCATTATATAGTATTCCTCTTTGAATGTTGCATTGTGTAATTCTGTGAACACAATCCCAAATTATGTCAGCTTCATTTCTATCATCATATAGTTAGAAATGGTGCTGAAATCGACTTAACAAAATTCCATTTCACAGATGAAAAATCAATGGTGCTGTACAGGGTCTTAGTAAGAGTGTCACTGAGTGCAGCTAAGTCCGAAATCCTTAGCTAACAGTTCATCATGACATGAAGAGTGGATATTCTTTTGCCTATATGATTCTCTTTTTCCACTGTATCTAACAATCCCTTCATATTACATGATGTTGGAACTAATCTATTGTATTTTTCAACAGGCACTGTATTAGGTGACTCTAGAGTCATGCATTAAATGAGGAAAACGGGTTGTATTAAATGTGGGATAGTAGTTAGGTAATTAGTTAGCTTCCTTCCCCACCCCCCATTATGAGTTAGCTGTAAAACAGAAGATACAGCTGTACCCACCAAGAAAGTGATTGATCTTGTCACACATACAGTGATAGACAGTTATTGTTTTTGTTTTTTTGAGACCAGGTCCCCCTGTAGCTCTAGCTGGAACTCACTGGAACTCACTACGTAGACCAGTCTGGCCTTGAACTCAGAGAGATCTGCCTCCCTCTGCCTTCCTAGTGCTAAGATTAAAGGCATGCTCCACTATGCCCCTTGGGTTTTGTTTTGTTTTGTTTTGTTTTTATCAATAACCTGTTAGCAGTGATTTTCATTCTTGGGTTGGAATGCATTTTTTACATCGTCTCCTTTTATATTCAAACTCCAAAGGTTTTTTTTTGTTTGTTTGTTTTTAACAAAGTCTTATTTCCACTGTGAAATTTAGAGAATTTCACAAATAAATAGAAGAATGAGTTGAGATTTAGAATCTCCTTTTGTCCCACAGTATTCCATAAATTGTTAAGGAATCTCAATAATATACATATGTATGCAAACACACACACACACACACACACACACACTGTTTTTTCTTTGTTCTTTTAGAGACGAAGAATGAGCCTAACATATTGCCAGCAGCTATAATTAGAGCAGAATTTATTCTTTTTTTTCCCAAAAGTAAATCAAGTTCATTCTTTTAATCTATTTTTGATTCTAAAGGTAAAAATGGAATCTTAATTTGTAAAAATTCTTAAGGAAATGAATAGTCAACCACTATTCCATAGCACACCAGCCATTCTCAGTGCTGAGAGTTTCATCTCATACCGGCTGACATACTAAGGCATTTTATTCATGGAGAGCTAAGGAAACTATATAATATTATTACATAGAGAATTTCATCCTGACACAGTTAAGCTAAACTCAGCCTCAAGCATTGTCAAACTGATAACTAAACAGAACTATGTGCTTCCAACACAGACCTATATACGTAAACATAAAAATCAACAGTATACTCTGAAGACAATAGTGGCCAGATGCAGTGTAGTAAGTACATTGACAAAACTGAATTTGAGTACCCTGAAATCATAAATATTTGTATGTAAAAAAAATGAAAAGAACATAAGGGAAACTTGAGGAAAATGTTTGATCCAATTATATGAGATGGTTAATGTCTTTAATATAGAAAAAGATTATATGGTGCTGGGGACGTACCTCCCTAGTAGAGCCCTTCCCTGGTATGAACAAGGCATTATTCAGTCCCTAATAACATACATATAGAGAAAGGTTATATAAGTTAATATCACTAAAACCCATTACAAATTGGATAGATAGAAAATTCATAAGTGTGGAAAGGAAAGTGATTTGCAAAGATGATCATAATGTCTATCTTTGCTAGAAAGTCAAGATACACAGTAAAGAAAGATGACACTTTTTTTTCTTATCAAATCAGCAGAGATGAAAAATCAGCCTCATGGTATTGTTCAGGTGAAAGAAGATACACAGATTCATGTATATGACTGGTGCAGTAGAGCCAGATAAAAGTTGCCAATATATTTTGAGAATGTTTTTCCTTTTGTATATTAGTTCACTTCTGGAAGAATATTCTAAGGAAATAATTTTAATTTTAAAATTTTAAATAGAAATAGAAGATTTTCTTAGTGTAGCAAAAATTCCAGAGCACTCTGAAGATCTAACAATGGGAGAACAGTAAGTAACCTTATTTCTCCTCTGAAATACCAAGGAGATATTAAATGTTTATAGATATTTTGAAATGACATGCAAACTTTAGTCGTTAAATAAATACTAATTAAGGTCTTATTCTGCTTACTGAATTCAAAAATAGGCAAGTGACCTCTAACTGAGGCACTATTGGCAGTTGATGGCTTCCTTCAGGAGAAGGGAGTTTGTTTAATTGTGGTAGGCTGAGCACTCTCCCACCCTCTGGTGGAAGACTCCACATCTAGGAGTATGTGGTCAGTAGAAGTTTGACTGGGGGAGGGTAATTAAAAAACAAAAGAGGGCACGAAGTTGGGAAGGGGTAGGGAGGTAGGGGTGGACCCAGGGGGAGCTAGGGGGAGGAATGGGGGATGAAGACAGTTAAAACACATTGTACGAAGTTGTCAAAGAGTTAATAAACATTTTTAAAAGATGAGCTGGGTGTGTTGGTGTACACCTTTAATCCCAACACTCAAGAGGCAGAGGCAGGCAGATCTCTGAGAGTTGCAGTCCAATGTGATCTACATAAAAATTTCTAAGCCCCTTAGGGTTCTATAGTGAGATGCTATCTTAAAATAAACTAATTAATTAAAATTAAATTAAAAGGTGGATAAAGGACATCCCAACATTCAAGGGACTAAAGAATAAAACTGTTCCCAAGGAGCAGAGTGAATAAATCCCATAAACAATAATGTATTAAAGTAAAAAAGCACACTGAATGCAGTGGAGGCATTGTGGTGCACTTACTGATTTATTTAATTCTACTTGTTTGGAATCAGAATATGTAACTAGAATGATGCTGAATCTTGAGAGGTAGTTCACCAGGCCATTGGGAGAAGAGTGACAAGGAGATGCGTAAGATATGCCAGTAAAATAAACTTTGTAAGCAAAGGCTGTGTTGTTTTCTTTCTTTAGATTGTATATAGGACTCTGTGTGTGTGTCTGTGCGTAGGTACATGTATGTGAAATATGGAGGCCAGAGGACAGCCTCAAGTATTCTTCCCTAGGAAGCGTCCACTTTGTTTTTTAAGACAGGGCCTCCCATTGACCTGGAGCCCCTATTAGGCTAAGCTTGACTGGCCAGCAAGCCCCAGGGATTGCCTGTCTCCATCTCCTAAGTACATTATGTATATGATTACAGGAACAATCTGCTTAGAGAAAGCTCCTTATCATTGGCAGTAGTGGTCTATGGTGATTTTTCCTTTTTATACTTTCTCAGTTGATAAATATGTAATAAACATGAATGATAAGTTCATATGAATAATGTAAGCAGAGATTACCTAAATTCTTGATACAATTAGCTGTTCACAAGATGATAAGTGATTGACTCCATGCCTGAAAGTACGGAAAGAAGTCATTCCCTTTATTCTTCATGTAGATCTCCAAGTCCTGCCATTCAGCATCAATAACAAAATTGCTTGAACCCAAGAACCCTAGAGGAGATAAAGTTCTACCTCAAAGTCAAAAGCCATGATGGAGGAAAGAGAATAGAATTGTTTTTTTCATCCAGAGCATAAGTCTGGGGCCAAGTGGTTAGCTACTTTATAAATCCAGTGAAAACTGGAGTACTTTGAGTATGGACTTGTGAAATCGTGAGCCCTGTCACTGATAGTGTTGAAACAATTTTAGCAGGATTCTGCAACATGGACCTCATCATGGGTATACAGGATAGAGAGCGCCTCTAAGATCTGTTATGGTTACATAATTCTAAACGGCTAAATAGATTAAAACATTTGAAAAGAGTGGGATAAGTTAATATGAAATTGCCCTAGACCAGTAGTTCTCAAAGCCAGATCCCTAGATTGGTAATTAATAGCATCAGTACTAGTTAACTGTACCAGAGAAGTAGCTCAGTGGGTAAAGAATCTTGTCACATTCCGTCTATGATAGAATGGTGGATCTTATGAAGACAGCCATGGGTGCTGTGATCTCATTAGTACAGCAGCTGTGTCATGTCTAGAAAACAGCATTTTTCACAGTTCTTCACATCCTACAGCTCTTAAATTCTTTCCATCCCTTCTTCAAAGATTTGCCCTTGTTTGGAGGAGGTGATGTGCTTAGGACTGAACATTCAGCTGACTAGAGTTCTTATATCTTCTGCAGGTGTTGGGAAATCTTCACTCGTCCATCTTTTATGTCAAAATCAAGTGCTGGGAAATCCGTCATGGACTGTGGGCTGCTCAGTGGATGTCAGAGTATGTGTATCTGTTTAATTTTTCAGTAGTCACACTAAATGTAAGTCCTTTAAATCACATGATCAAATTGCAGTAGTGAGTTAAAATTAAGCAATAATAGCATCTGGGGTTTAGCTCCTGCTGTGTACCAATACTTTACATGTCTTTCTTTATTCTTTAACTGTGAAATATAGAGACAGACTCAGAAGTAAAGAAAGGGCCAAATCATTCAACTCATAAAAAAACTGAATTGGTACATATAAACCCACTTCTGTGATTGCACAGACTTCAGTTTTAGTCACTGTGCTTTATGTTCAGAATTTAGTTAACATGCTTCATAAATAATTCTGCTTAAGCCCGTGACACTAAGGCTGTCAACTTTTGCCTGGAAATGCAGTGTAAAGGTAAAAAGTTTCTGGAGCCTCATGTGTTACATTTGGGAATTAGATACAGTTCCTACTGAATTAAAGTCTTAACATTTGCACAGGTGTTGTTCTTTTCTAATCCCAGCTAAGTCTGGACAAATCTCATCTGTTTACATGTCTTCTTACCTTCAAGTTAAGAGCAAATAGGGGGCCAGTCAGATGACTCAGTAGATAAAGGCTTCTCTTTCTAAGTCTGATAACCGGCATTCATTCTCCAGTAATTCACATGGTTGAAGGAAGAAACCAACTCCAACAAGTTGTCCTCTGACCTTCACACATATTTAAGGCATGAGCACACACATAATGATTTTTTTTTTAAGAGCTGGGGGTGGTGACCCATGCCTTTAATCCCAGTACTTGGGAGTCAGAGACAAGTGGATCTCTGTGAGTTCAAGACCAGACTGTTCTACATATTTCCAGGCCAAAAAATAAAGGTGGAGGTGGAATGGTTAGCTAGATTAACAGCTGTTTTCTTCTGTTCTTTGAAGCAACTGCATAGGCTCTAACTTGATGAAAAATCTTCTGTCCAGTTTACTTATTATTCCCTCCTAAAATAATTTCTTCTCCAGCTGCTTTTAAGAGTATTTTTCTGTCCTTGATGTTCTGTGATAAGACATCTAGGGAGACCTTGGTTTTTTTTTTAATATTTTATTTATTATTTTTATTTTACATGTAGGAGTGTGTTACCTGCATGGATATAAGTGCACTCATGTCATACAGTGCCCACAGAGGTGAAAAAAGGGCGTCAGATCCCCTGGAACTGGAGTGACAGATGGTTGTTACCTGCCATGTGGGTGCTGGGAATTGAACCTAGTCCTCTGCAAGAGCAGCCAGTGCTTAACCACTGAGCCATCTCTCCAGCCCCTAGACTTTAGTTTTATTCGTTGCCCTGTTCAGAAGTCATGTTTTGTATATTTTCAGTTTTCACAAGCCACGCCCTTTTTCATTCATCTCTCTGTTCCCTCTCTATCCTTTCTTTTTGAGTTGATAATGGATTTGCCTTTCATATCTTTCAACTTCATTCCTATACATTCTAGTTTTCATTTTTCCTTGCTACAATCTAGAAAGTATTTAAATCTGCTTGCCAGTTAACTAAACAGCTCTTCAACCATGTCTAATATGATTTTTAATATATGCACCTAGTTTTTCAAGTAACTATAAATTTTAACTGCTAGAAGTTTCTGGTTTTTAAATGTCAAAGTTTCTTAAAATCTCATGTTTCATTATGGTTTTTATTTTTAATTAACTTACTTTTCACAAACTCCACATTTTGTAGTTTCTTTTAGATTATACTGTTTTTTAGGGGTGAGGTGGGCACCCTGCTTTCTATATCTTACTCTACTTTACAAAAATAAATATTCAGGGAATGGAAGCCCTGTGTGCTGTGTGGTGGTGGTTTTGTTGGTGGTGGTAGTTTCTGTTGCTGCCAGGGACCTAGCAACTTCAATGGGCCTCATCATTTCTTACCTCAGCATGACTGTGCCGTCTAAGTATCATGGATTCCATAGCATCTGATTGCGACACAGGCCTGTGTTTTCTGCTCAGGTAGCTCTTTTATCTACTATACACCCACCAACCTACAGTCCCTGACAGAAAAGGTTTTATGCTTCTCTGACCTGTGGACAGTTTTTTCAGCTGTCTCCTGTAGTAACTCAGGGCTCATCAAAGCTTCTTATTTCAAAATGGGGGTGCTGGTCCAGTCCTTATCACTCACCCACACATAAATTTTTCTTAAAACCTGGAAATAAGTCTGCTGTTCCTGGATGGGCAGTAACTCCAGACACTGACCCCTAAAGCTGTATCTAAATCTGGAATTTTCCACTTCTGTGATTTTAAGGTGTTTTTTTTTTGTTCCTTCTAGCATCCAAGGATTGATCTCAATCTCTCTCTCTCTCTCTCTCTCTCTCTCTCTCTCTCTCTCTCTCTCTCTCCCCCTCTCCCTCTCTCTTCCCCCCTCTCTCTCTTTCTCTTCCTCACTCCCTCCCTCTTCCTCTCTCTTTTTCCCTCTTTCCCCTTCTCTTCTCCCATCCTCTTCCCTCCCTCTCCCTGTCCTTCTCTCTTTTTCTCAAAATAGTTTTTATGACATTTCTATTGAGTTTGAAGTGGGAAGAGACTGCCTGTGTCATCTTATCCTAACATGTTCTGAATTCTTAGATACTGAAGACTACATTCTAGATAATGACTTCAGAAGCAGTTTTATTTCAGTTTGGGAGACCCAATAACAAATTCTGGACAATGTTTCCCTTTAGCCTTTCTAGCACCCTTCCTGAGAAAGATCATAACATATTAAAAAGAAACTTAGATCCTGGATCCATTGTCTTTTGCTTCATGAAAGAGTTACCTTAGACTAATCAGTGTGCCTCCTGAGGCTTAGATCATCTATAAGAGAGAATTGAAATACACAGTACCTGCTTATCTAGGTTATAATTTTGTAGAGAGGATCAGAGATGCTTAAAAGGTGCAAAGTCGTAATCTAGTGCTTTGCAGTTTGAAGTTGAAATTGAACTTGTGTCCAGCTTTCTGTCCCTCCTTTTATCCCCATCTTGCCCTTCACTCCTATTTCTGCCCAGAGCCAAGTCTTCCCTAGTTATTCTCCGTTTTCTTGTCCTTTTGCCTTTGTGTCTTAATGAAATGACTAAAACTCAGAGAATTTAGAATAGATGTGTCAGTAATAAGCACCTTTGTTTAATTCCCAATCCCAAGGGTAATGTTCAGTATACTACATTAAATGATATATTTGTTATAAGGTTTAGGTTTGTTTGGTTTGGGGAACTGAACCTAGAGCTTATGCTTACTAGGCAAGCACTCTACCACTAAGCTACACCCCCAGCCCAGATGTATAATTTTTTTGTAAGTGTATTTTATCTTAAAAATTTCCTATATTCTTTTTTTTGGGGGGGGTGTCTTTTGAAACAGGGTCTTCCTGAATTCACAATATATACCAGACTAGCCTTGTAACTCACAGAGATGAACCCATAGGCACCACCACACCCAGCAATAGTTCCCTATATTATTTTATGGATGAGAGTTTGTATCATAAATGAGTATTGAATTTTATTGGTTTCATCATCATAATGATTATGATTTTCCTGCTTTATTCTGTTTACTAATTTTTTTTTTTTGAGAATTTTGTACAATATATTTTGAACATATATAGATCCCTTTTCCTGTCCACACCTTTTATGGATTTCATGTACTTTGTCATATATATTAAGGCCTATCACATCAAATTTGTGTCCCTAAATGTCCTTTAATGTACATCCATTCACTGGAGTCTGCTAACCCATCTAGTGTTCACCCTGAGAGAAAACCTGCTCTCCCTCTTCTAACAGTTATTGGTTGCCAGCAGTTCCTCAGCTAATGTTGGGGCTTCTTCTCCACTTTTGTACTCCTATGCTGAAATTTTTGTCTGGTTTGAGCTAGTGTGGGTCTTGTGCATGCTGTCACTATTGCTGTCAGTTCATGTGTGTGA
This sequence comes from Eospalax fontanierii, assembly GCA_035773235.1. Lineage (NCBI taxonomy): Eukaryota > Metazoa > Chordata > Mammalia > Rodentia > Spalacidae > Eospalax > Eospalax fontanierii. The sequence goes on along the minus strand of CM069534.1, from coordinate 61,002,365 downwards.
CTGCCCAGCTGTCTGAAAAACTATGTTTCCTGTCATTCACATCTGGCTCTTAGAATCTTTCTACCCCACTCTTCCAAGGTGGTCCTAGTGCCTTGGGTGGCAGAGGTTTAATTTAGGTGACCTATTCGGGGATAAACACTCTGCAGTCTCCTATTCTCTATACTTTAGCCAGTTGTGGCTTTCTTTCTTAATCACCATATGTTGTATGAGGAAGTTTTGCTGGTGAGAGTTGAGATACATTAATATACTGTCTATCCCCTGGTACACCATGTTCCCTACGTCTTAGTAGTAGAGATTGCATTGTAGATGTGTCACTAAGGGCTGGGCACCTCACAGTCACTTATTCTCTGAGTTTGACCAGTTGTGGAACTTTGTAATAGTCTCTACCTGCTGCAGAGAAGCTTCTTTGATGAGTGGTGAGAGGTACACTTGTCTGTAAATATAAGGATATATATTTAGAATATAGTAAGAAATTGTATTGATCTAGAGATGTGACAGAAATAGGTTTTTCTTTAGGGTCTCTGCCATCTCCAGCCATGTGTATTTGGCTATATTTACAGTACCACACATGAGTTCCCTCCCATTGGGTGTGCCTTTCATCCAATTAGACAGCTATTGATTATACCCAGAATGAAAGTGCCACTACTGCACCAGTAGAGATTATTTGCTGGGCTGGTCATTGTTGTGGTTCAAAGCCTTCACAGCTGGATAGAATCATTGATTGGTTTTCTCCCTTGGCAGTTTGCATAGTATTTTCTGATAGTATAAGAGCTAGTCTTCAGGAAGGAAGCTTCCAAGTCAATTCCAAGGATTGCTCCAAGTCCTGTTTCTGAAGTATGTCCTGTGTTTAGCAATAGGGTCTTACCTTCGAGTTCTGGGAGGCAATCAAGGGCTGTGGCGATAAGAAGAAGGAGCTTTAGGAAGGGGTAGGAGATATGTTATCAAGGGGGTAGTGACAAAAATAGGGGATACTTTAACTGGACAGGGAATAGGACGTACTGTATGGCAGGGGAGAAAAATAATATTTTGGTCATGTGAAAAACCAGAGGGAAATGTATTAGTTCAAAAGCCTACTGAAAAATACACATATAATATACTATATATATATATACATATATGTATATGTACAATATACAGTATATTTATAGATAGTTAGTTGAAGGTTATATGACAAAAAACACAGTGCCAGGCAAGGGAAGCCTCCCTTCAAGTTGTTGGTCAGAGTAGACCAAGAGACTCCCCAAATATCACAAGCTGTTTATTAATTTATTAATGTTAAACAAGCCTTGTAGGAATAAATCCTAGCTGGTCTTGACACTTTAAACTAGTTTTATAATATCTAGATTCAGTTTTCTAGTTTCTTTTTCAGATATTCTCACGTAAGTTCATGTAGACTAGCCTGTTTGTTACTTTACTTTTTTCTAATCTCTTTGTGGGGTTTTGGTATGCTAACCTGTTCTCTGGAAGAGGGATTTGTATGATTTGTGTTACTTCTCCCATTGAATTTACCGGGGAAACTGATTGGACCTGTGGTTTGTAATGTGGGAGTTTTTAAATGTATAAAAGAAAATAATAAGAAAATGACAGCACTTCTTCCTGTGTCACTTTTGGAGAGTTTTGTTTTTGAAAGAATTTGTCCACTTTGAGCAAATTGTTAAACAATAGTTTTTCTGCTTTTCTGTCTTTCAGTAAGACAAATGAATAATACAGCTATTAGTGCAAATCCTATAGAAAGTTTTCTATTTTCATTTCTAGTACAAGTAATTGGTAGCTTTTCTTTTTTAAAAGTATATTTATGTATTTATTTGAGAGGGGGGCATGTGTGCCTCAGCACGTGTATGTAAGTCAAAGAACAATGTGCAGGAGTTTTTAGAGATCAAACCCAGGTTGTCAGGCCTCAAGGCAAGCTCCTTTACCTGTGAAATCATCTTGGTAGCCTGGCATTTATTTGCTTGATCAGTTTGCCAATGGTCTATCAAAGACAAGTTGATTTTTTATATTATATGTTTGGAGATTTGGGGAGTGGGAGAGGTGCATGTGTACTTAGTATGAATACATTTGGAGGTCAGAACTTAACCTTGAGTATCAATCCTCAGGAGCCATCCATCTCCTATTCTTTTTTTTTTCAAAAACATTTTTTACTGAATTTTCATACAATATAATTTAATGGTATTTAAATCCCCTCTCCTACCTATACTGCCCCTTATTGCACCTCACCCCAATTTAATGTGCTCTTATACATATATATATATTTATGTATATATATATATATATAGAGAGAGAGAGAGAGAGTCCAGTTTGTTTCCCCAAATGATGATGTCCTTCAACATGGGTCCATCCAGTGGAGCCTAATTAGCCTCCCAAGAGTTCCGTCTTTGAAGAAGATTGTCTCTGCCTCTCCCAGCAGCTGTCTGTTGCCACAGTTTACTTAGGTTCTAATGTTCCCCTTCTACCTTCATGTCACTGTATTTTCCCACCCCTACCAATGGACATTTATTAGTTTCTTGACCTCTGAATTTTCATATTGAAACATGAATTTCTTCAAAGCTAGTATTGTACTATGAAAGAGAACATGTAATGTTTGTCTTTGTGAGTCAGGGTTACTTCACTCAGGATAATTGTTTCTAGTTTCATCCATTTACCTGTGAATTTTATAGTCTCTCATTGGCCTGGAGCTCACCACTTCTTCATGTCTATGCTAGGATTTTGTCTGGTTTGTGCTTACATGGGACTTGTGCATGCTGTTACCTTTGCTGCAAGTTCATAGGAGTAACTGACCATCTGTCTGGAAAACTCTGTTTCTTGGTGGTCACCTACCTCCTCTGGCTCTTACAGTCTTTCCACCCCATCTTCTGCAGTGATGCCTGAGCCTTGGGAGGCAGCAGCTTGATAGAGGTATCCTAAACATGGATAAGCAGTCTACACATTGGCCATTTATGGGTTTCTGGGAAACTTCTCTAGTGAGAGTTGAGAAATGACATTAATCTATGGGTATAACAGTAAATCATTAGAAGTCAGTTTAATGTGATAACTATTTAGTAGAAAACTAGTATTAGGCTCCCCCTTCTGTCCTGTGACCTGTCTAGCCTCAAATTCTTAAACCTGATATCAATGTCAGGTATGGACTCCATTCTATGAAGTGGACCTTAAGTCCAGTTAAAGACTGGTTGCTTACTCCCATAATATTCATGCCACTATTTCACTGGTGGGCATATCATATCAGGCCAGTTGTTACTGTAGTTCACAGGATTCATAGCTGGATAAGGTTGATGATTAATTTTCTCCTCAGGTAGCGTGCACAGCACCTTCCAATACTGTGGATGCTAACTAGTAGAGATAAGGCTTTGAAGTCAGCACCAGCTTGATTTCTCCTTATGTTTTATATACCTCATGTATGAAGTGTGTCTTTAGTAATAGGGTCTTACAGTGCAGTTTTGGTGAGTAATGAACAGAGGCAATTGCCAGTATTGTTTGAGGTCAACAGCTTCTAGTGAAGGAGTCCATTCTTGGCATTGAGGATTTGTTGGGGGGGGTTGGGGGGGTTCATTAGCCTGTAATGTCTAGTAGGGGCCATGTCCCCCCGTTCTAGGATAACTCCTTTTAATCTTTTTATAATGTGTGTATATATACTTTAAGAAGTTTCTACAGTGTAGGTTTCCATATGGTTTCTTCTAAAGGCCATCAGTGTTGCTATCCCTTCCCATATACCCTCATCTTTCCTGGTATCCCATTCCACCCCATCCTATTCTCAGGTTCCTCTTTCCCCCTTATGTCACTACACTCTACCACCCCTCCTAGAAAACTGCCCCCACCCCCACCCAATGACAGTTTTTGACTCCTTGACCCCCCCAGACTTTCATATTGAAGCATGCATATCTATAATTTCAAAGCTAGCATCCAGCGATGAGAAAGAACATGTGACATTTGTCTTTGTGAGTCTGGGTTACTCCACTCAGGATAGTTGTTTCTAGTTCTCTCCATTTACCTGTGAATTTCATAAAATTCCTCATTGGCTTGCAGCCCTCCAAGTGGGCTAGTTCTCTGGCCAGTGAGCCCCAGGAATCTACCTTTCTCTGCCTTCCCAGCACTGGGATAGTAAGGGTGTGACATCACACCAGCTGTTTTTAACATGAGTTCTGGGGGTGGGAATTCACTCAGGTTCTCACACTTGCCAGCAAGGACTTTTCCAGCTGAGCTATTTCTTCATCTCCATGTGTTTGTTTCTAATTTCATTGTAGTTTCTGGACTTTCTTTGTGTTTAATTTTCTCTCTTTTTTCATACTTCTTAAAATGTAGTTATTTCATTGATTTTTTTTTTTTTTTTTGGACTTCCTTGCAGATCTCTGAGGCTCCACAACTTCTGTCTAATCACAGCTTTAGCTACCACATTATCATTCAAGTCAAAACATTGTCTAATTTCCATTGTGATTTCTTCTTTGATTCCTTTGTTATTTGAAATATGTTTTTTAATTTCTAAACATTTGACAGTGTTGATTATCTTTTGATTACTGGTTTCTAGCTTACTTTTATTATGCTTAAAGAATACATGCCATATGATTTTGTCCTTTAGAACTGATTGAGATTTGCTTCATGTCCTGTTTAATGGCCAGTTTTGTTAAATATTTGTTATATATTTCATATCTACTTAGAAAGAATGCATATATGCATATTCTGTCGTTGTTGGATATACAGTTCTAAGTATTTCTGTTAGGGCAGGATGTTAAGCATTTTATTTAATTATGTTTACTGATTTTTTTTCTTATCTAGTTCATTGTTTATGAGGAATAAATATACTTTCTGGTTGTACATGTAAAATTGTCTTTTTTCATTTAATTCTGCCTGTTTTGAAATTATCACAAGGTATATACTAGTTTAATGTTGTTTAAATATCCTGAAGGGATTTAACTTTTTAAATTCTTACAGGGGTGTGTGTGTGCCACAGTACACATGTGACAGAATATAATTTTGTGGACTTGGTACTCTCCTTACCTCTTTAAATGGGCTCTGGGAAGCAAACTCAGATTGTCAGGCCTGTGCAGTAAGTGTTTTTACCCACTCAACAGTCTTGTTGGGCCCTAGATTTAGCACTTATCATTGGAGTTATATATGTCTCTTCTGTGTCACTCAGTATATTATGTCTTGAAGTTTATCTTCTCTGATACTGAAATAGTTAAAATATTTGGGGTTAGTATTTGTGTGGTGTATCTTATTTCCATCTTTTTGCTCTCCTATTTCCTGTGTCCTCATATTTTTAGTATGTCTCTTGTAAGAAGAATATAGACACGTTTTGTTTTGATGATCAATTAGCTAGTTATAATGGGATTTAGAGATTTGCAGAATAAGTACCCAGGAATTTTCATTTTAAGAAATACCTAAGATGATTTCAGTAGCGGTAAATAGAATGTTGAATCAGTTTTCCAGGTGAATGTTGAAGTGATTAGTCTTAGAGAATGATGCAAAAATAAGAATCAGGTGCTCATGGAAAGCTGCTGGGTATTAACACTCAGATAAAGAGGAAGGGAGAATAAGTGTGTCAGTTACGTTTCTGTTGCTGTGATAAAAATATTTTTTAAAAAACCTGACCAGTACAACTGACAGAAGGAAGAGAGTTCCAGAAGAATGAGAGGCCATCATGGCAGGGGAGGCAGGGCAAGAGGCAGCAGGAGCAGAGAGCTGAGTGCTCACATCTTCAGGCATAGATGGGAAGCAGAGAGAGAAACTGGGAAATGAGGCAGCACTGTGAACTCTCAGACCTGCCCCCAGTAATGTGCATCCTCTGGTAAGGCCTCATCTCCTAATCCTCAGCAAACAACACCAACCAGTACCCAAATACTTGGAGCCTATGGGGGACATTTTCATTCAAGCCACCACAATAACTGATGGTCCAGAGCCTCCAAAGAACACAGGTTTCTTATATAAGGGTAGAAGATGATGAATTGAAAGTAGCTTTGGGGATAAGCAAAGCGTTGCCCATTTTCCAACACCAAAATAAAAGTATTGATGAATAAACATCTATCTGATAGAGCAAGGGAAATTATGTCTTCAGGATAAAGATGGTTATTGTTAATACAAGAAGACTTGGGATTCTGTAACCATGGAGTAAGGTTCCAGAAGGAAAATAGAAAATGTTGGAGGAAGAAGGCCCTTGGGGTTGTACGATAAATGGAATCAGCAGGAAAGTCCTTAGAGAACAAGAATATGAGTTCCAACCAAGAACCCAACACATACGATGTAAAAATCTTTTGTTTTTGAAAATAGCCAAGTTAGAGTTCCAGTGACATTATACTGGACTGTGGATTTTTTTTTTAATCCATTACATAGTTTCAAGAACTCTGAGTAGCATGAAACTGCCCAAGAAGAAACTGTGATAAGAGCTACAGCAGACAGAGACAGAGATCATGTAATAATATGACTGGTTTTGCTGGAATAAGTAGGGTCTAAATGATACCATTAAAGCCAGGCTGGCCTGAACTTCTTTATTGTAGAAGAAAAGGCATGGGGGAGGGGGACAAGCTGAAGTGACCTTGCTTGCGTTGCTGTTTATTATTGATCTCTGTCCTCCTTTGAGAAGCATGTGTTTCTTCAGTAGCAACACAAGTAAAAGACATTTTGAAACTATAATCTTACAGTTGTCATAGAAATGTAATCATGACTGTTGTTATAATAAAATGAGCAGTTCTCTCTAGAAAAAAACTGATTTAAGTTTATGAAGCGTTGTCTAAATGTCTTCAGAGAACACTGTCTTCTGCCGAAGCTTTTATATCCTGTGTTACTGAACCTGTGAGAAGGGGTTCTTCGGGACTAACGTAGATTCTTGAGTCCCTACTCTTCAGAATTCTTAGAATCAGGTACCCCATTAACTCACCTCAGCTCTGGTAAGGTCAACTGGAAATAGAAAAGATAAAAGCGATAATCTGATTGTTTAATGTCAGAGTCTGGGTGAAGTTACTTAGTGATCATTAGCATTTTGGATTAGGTTATTCTGTGCAGAGGTGTTCATAGCTGAACTGAGTGGGAACTTTTGTTTTGTGGTGTTCTTCACTCATTCCCAGTCTCTGATTTTGTTACCTCAAATCTAATGAACTGATAAATGCATGGCTACCCCTAATTATGAAAGCAAGGCTTTCAGAACTTAATGTTTTCACATATTATAAATAGGGAAATTGATTTGTCATTTTTAGTTCACTTTAATGGGATTTTGACTCTGATTTGCACCTTGCATACAATCGATATTTATTGAATTCTTCTTTGGGCAGCATAACAATGTAAGGCACTAGGGAAAGATAAAAAGCCGTTGTTTTTATCCTTACTGAGTATGAAGTGGGTCTACTTGAAGGGAGGAGGTTTCTGTATAAATGATCCTTAAAGTGATAGTAGCAATAATAGCTAACTTCTTTAGTGCTTGCTTTGGTTAGGCATTCATATATATAGTTCGTTTAATTTGCACACAGCTCTGTGAGTAGGTTATGTCCTTTCAACACATGAAACAGTTGAGGCATGGAGGCATTTCATGATTTGTCCAAGGTCATACTGCTAGAACGTGATAGATGTGAGATTCAGATTCAATCTGGCTCAAAAGCCTATGAGTTTGTTTTTTGTTTTGTATTGATTCTTCAAGAATGTCATTGTGTATTTTGATCACATTCAGGCTTCTTCATCTCCACCCCTAGCCTGTTCCACCCTCACTCCATGTCCTCTGTTATTATTGTTGTCTTTTTTTGAGGCCTATCAAGTCTAATCCGTGTTCACCACTCTTGGGTGTGGGTCTCTGCCTTGGAGTGTGGTTAGCCTACCAGACTTCACACCCCTAAAGACAATTGACTCTCCGTCTTCCAGCATCTGTCAGTCGCCAGTAGGCTAGGGTTTCTTGCCCACCTCTCCTATCATGCTGAGTTTTTGTCTGGTTCAGGCTTCATAGATTAGTACATCTCTCACTCTCAACCAGAGAGACTTCTTTTTGCAGCAGATGGCAATTAACACAGAGCCCTAGGGCTGGTCAACATGCAGAAAATAAGAGACTCTGGAATGCTCAGCCCTAAATGGGACATCCACATCATACCTTATCCTCCCAAGGTGGAAAAGGAGGGGGAAAGATAGTACCAGCTTGAGGTGGTAGATGAATAGAAGGAAACCATATTGTCTGTATACCACAAGGTACTTGCACATATCAACATGCACAAGCCTACGTTCTTAAATAAAACCTTATTGCCTCTTGTTGTAGAGCAATTCAAAGAAATAAGTATTCTGATGTACTTCAATATGGTAATATTTAGCTTCATAAGGCAACAAGTTTGAATGTACTAAAATGGAAAATTTAGTTTACCAGTTTAATGAGCCATATTTCAGTGATTCAGTAGTTACATACTGCTAATAGTTACTCTTTTAGACATTTCCATTATTGAAGAAAGTACTAAAAATAAAGGATTTTGGAGTTTAAGAGAAAATGAGGTATGTGTAAAGAATATGAAATCTACTAGATGTTAATGACTGAATGGGTGACCTGAGTTACTAAGTAGATAAACTTATTCTCCCCCCCCCCCAAAAAAAGGGGTTACATCACAGGTAAAAGAGAAAGAAATTATAAGTTCAATTCTAGTCTAAAGGCTGTATCTGTGATTTATCTAACTGAAGCTGACCAGAAAGCATTTGATAATGAGGTGCTAAAGTTCAAGTGAGAATTCTAAATTGCGGTCATGTATATGGAGATAACCCTGAACCAAAAGAGCCAGTGGATTTTTTAAAAAAGAAAATATAGGGAAGAAGGAAAACCTTGGGGAATGTTTAGAGAGTTGAAGCTTCTTAAACAGGGTCAGAGAAAACTTGATCAAAGAGGTAGTCAAGGAGGTGGTCAAGAGGATGAACTACTTCATGAACAAGGGCTAGAAGCTCATGAGGAGAGACTGGTTTACAACATGAAATGTTAGAGATAAAGGACTGAGATTTGGTGGTGATTGTGTATCAGTAGCAGTGACTGGGCCAAAGAGGAAATAGAGACACGGGTTTATTACCAATCTTTCATGAACTTTAGAGGTTAAATTTAGGAAACAATGGGTATAGAATAGAAAAGGTTTTTTGTTTGTTTGTTTTTTTAAAGTAGAGGAAATGAGCTTGACTGAAGGCAAAGGAGCAGTTACTAGAAAGGAAGAAGTAATTAGTAGTAAGCTCTGTACTATTGCTTTAGATGGTCAATACGCTGGTTACATCTCATAGTTACTTTCCTCTACCTGGCTCTCTTTTTCTCCCACCTTTCTCCTAAGACTTCCTACCTTTCTTTCTAGTCACAACTCTGTAGACACAATTACTAAACTGAACTGATTAGCATCTGTTCTTTCTTGAGGCATGTCATATACTTATTAAATTGATTTCTTCTTAAAAGGGTTACAATGAGCTTTTCAAATGAAATGAAACCACATGTAGTCTTGATTTGGAATCCAATAAAAATGTGAACATTAAGTAAAAGGAAAGACCGGAAAGAGAAGGCGGCAGTGCTGAGGAGTGTCCCAGTTTTCTATTTGATGATTGGTAGATATTCTTTCTAGTGAGAAAACCCTTCCTTGTGTTGCATAGGGTCTGGAATGTCTTTAAGTATCAGATCCTTTGTGTCTTGACGTAAATATAAAATGGAATAGAGAGATGGATTGGCAGGTAAGAGCATTAGCTGCTCTTTCAGTGGACTCCAGTTCTGTTCCAGCTAACAAGTGACCATAACTCCAGTTCCAGTTCTGACACCCTCTTCTGGACTCTGTGGGGATTGCATGCATGTGGTGTATGTGCAGGCAAAAATGCTCATACACATAAAAGTTTAAAAATCCAAAAAAGTTCTTCCTATAGCTAGGCATTACTCTACCTAACATGTTAGGCTCTTAACATAACACCAAAATGCCACTTCCTGTGTCAGGAGCATGCTCATTATAACGGTAAATTCCTTATAAAGCTACTGGCTTTTAAGTAAGACTCACTCCATATGAATTAATTTAAATTTAACCAGTATCAAGTAAGCAAGCTGAGAAAGAAGAAAAGACACCTTCCCTTCTAATTCTAAAAGGAAACAAAAACTTGATTTGGGAAGGCATCTCACGACCGAGAACAGTAGAGGAGTATGTATACCAAGGCGTGTGGAATGACAGGCAAGGAGATGGCAAGACCTAAAGAGTGTGCAGTGTAGGAGTCATATTACATACTAAAGTTCTTAGAAGAGTTATAACCTTCTAAGCGAGGCAGTATTAGGCATTTGAAATAATTTTAGTGATACACATGGTATACTACAGGAAAACTTAATTATATGTCATGTGGGGAACTTTATTATTCCCTCCCCAACAGTGCTAGGGATCAGATCCAGGGCTTCGTACATGCTAGCCAAGGACTCTACCACTGAACTGCACTCCTATAGAGAGCACTTACAGAAAAATTTAGGCTTTTTGATTCCATCTCTGAAGCTTCAAGAATGGTCCAAGAATCCATCTTTTTTTTTTTAACAAAGTTCTTATTATGATTTAGTTCATTCTCATAATTTTACCTGTAGAAGTCCTGAAATTAATTAAACTAACAAAGTAAATATAATAAAACCTTATAGGATGAGATCACCTAAATACATTAATTTAACAAACATGTCCAGGCATCGAACATGTACTAGACATTATGCTATTTTCTAGGGCTACAAAGATGAATAGTATACGATCCCTGCTCTTGAGCTCTAAGTGTGATAGAAGAGCTATCAGGAGATGAGGAAGACAGCACAGTTTTGAAATGATAGCAGTGTAGAGGGAATTATGGGAGCACACAGGAGGGGGATGTAAGCCCTTGTTTGGGATGTGGGAGAAGGTCGGATCAGGAAAGATTCATGGGCGTGGTTAATAAGCCTTTTTGTACCAGATCACTTCTCCCTATGGCGTTGATATTACTTATTCAGGAGTTTTGCTTAGAAATATTTGTAAAATATGTCACTTATTTCTTTGCTTTCATAAGTAAAATTCATGTGGTGTAACTTCTGATGATCTGGCATAATCACTTGTTATTAGTTATTGTCATATAGAAAAATAGTGACCATTTTTATTGCAGCATGCAATATTAGTTTCCATTTTCCAAACTAGTGCACAGCAGCTGTGACTTTGCTATTCTCATTTTCTTTCTTCTTGTCTTTGTTGTTAGTCTGGTTCTTAGCTTCTTAATGTAAGTTTGACTCTCCATAAAGTAGCATCTTTAAACTTTTTCTTGATCAAAAGAATTGAGACCAAAAGAAAATGAAAATAATAAAAGTGTAAAGCATTCTGTTGAATATAAAATGTGAGTTTTGGTGGATTTTATGACATCTTTTTAACTACTGAATTGTCTTTTTTATCATCATTTTAAAGTCAGTAGATACTTTAGAAATTACATAATATAACTCATTCATTTTATAAACAAACTGAGTCTTATACCTATCAGGGTTAATTCACGAAGTATAATCCTGGCTTGCCACGCTGGCACAGAGAAATTCATTGGAGGATCTTGAGAAGAAAATTGAGATGATCTCACTTGGATTTTAAAATAAGCCTCTAATACTATGTGGCAAACAAATGAAGTGGGGGAATGCTTCTACAGTAATTAGGCAAAGAGGTAATCAGAGACTTTGACCTGGGTGATAGCAGTGTAGGTAGTAAAAATGAAAGTTCTGGTATATTTTTAAGATAAGAAGAATAGGTTTTGCCAACAGATCAGATGTTCAGTGGGAAGAGTCATAAAGTTCACGCCTAAGTTTTTAACCCAAGTGACTGAAAAGATAGAATTACCTTTTGTTGAGACAGAGGGACCTGGGAAAGGAGTAGTCTTGGGAAGATAAGGATATTGTTTTGGGATATGTTAAATCTGAGGTGTCTCTTAGACCTTCTTAACTATAGCTATAGTGACTATAGTTAGACTATGGTAGTCTAACTGTCCTAGGAATGTTATAAATATGGAAATCATAACATAAAGATGACACTTAAAATTGTAAAAATATGAAATTGTCAGAATATTGATAAGAAAGAGACTGAAGAACTAAACTCTAGGATGTTCACTCATAGGTCAGAGATCAGGAGAACCCAGGTGGAACTGGAAAGGACAAATTGGTGGATGGAAGAAACCTAGTACAGTGAACTTCACAGGAGCTTAGTGAAATATTGGGAAACAGAGGAGTGATTAGTTGTGATTGAGTAAAACAAACACTTATTGAACCATTGAGTCAGAGAGATGGAGATAATGGTGATCTTAGCCAGAAATAGCTTAGGGGAGTTATTGGGTCAAAGGCTCCATAAACATGAGTTCAAAAGAGAATGTGAGTACCAGTGAAATGCCTCACTGTAAGGTGTTTGCTGTCCACACAGTGGAAAGGAGAGGACTACTGCCACAAGTTGCCCTCTGACCTCCACATGCATGCTATGGCATGTGTGCACACTCATACACACACATACAGAATAAATAAGTAAATGTAAAAAAAAATAAGAAAATGTGAAAAGATTTGGAACGGAAACTAGACAATTTGGGGGATTTTTTTTCTGTGAAGAGGAACAGAGAACTGGTTCCGTAACTGCAGGAGGTCAAGGCATATTTGTATGCTGTTAAGCATTATCCAGCAGAAGAGGAAAATGCTGTGATACAGAGCAGGAAGAATTGCTGTAACTACATCTCTGAGTGAGAAAATGGGATGGGATTTAATGCAGACAGGATTTAGATTTGGCCTTAGGGACTCAGACAGCCTGAGGCAATGGCAGGAGGAAAGCAGATCAAATAGGCTCACGCTTCCGAAGGTCGAGAGGGATGGAAAGAGTAGGTGGTAGTTCTTTTCTTTTTGATTCTTTCCTAGGAAATAAGTTATCCTTTATTGAGTTTGGAGAAGAGATATTGGAAATTTGAATGAGAAAGTAGGAAATCATTACCAGGAAAAGGAAAATCTATTACAGGATTGATGGAAGAATGACTCCGCAGGTGCACTTAAATTTAAAGTGAATTCAGTCAACCAGGATGTGTATTTTTCTGAGCTCCAGATTCAGGAAGCTGAACTGCAGATGTGGAATAGAGGAAGAAAGGGCTATAACCAAAGGGCTATAACCAGGATTGGAATTTCACTGGATGAATACAGTGTAAAAGAGGGGCTAAAGAGCAGTGACTGTAAGAATGGATCATGGGGTTATGCTTAGAAAGGAACTGAGGCTTTGAAAGTAGGAGGGGGAATTGTAAAAGATTTAGCATCGATTAATTATAGAGTTCAATAGGGTCAAAGATTATTAGAATCAGAGTAACTAAAGAAAGTAAGCATGAAGGATAGAGTCAGAGTGAGATCCTGACTTGGGAGGTCAGTGTTTTAAGCTGAATAAGGGTACTTACCAGTTTATTTAGTGACTTTAATAATTATTTTAATTGATCTGTTAGGTTCATGACTACAAAGAAGGAACCCCAGAAGAGAAGACCTACTATATAGAATTATGGGATGTTGGAGGCTCAGTGGGCAGTGCCAGCAGTGTGAAAAGCACAAGAGCAGTGTTCTACAACTCTGTAAATGGTAAAACATTTTTTCTACCATATTTTAACAGTCTCTGAGTATATATCATCTGGTATGAAATGCTATGATAGACCAGGCTAATCTTAATGAGAAAAAGCCAATATACTCACAATTCTTGATATAAATCTGCATATCACAGTCTAATTTCTTTCTATAGTCTGACCATATGACTCAGATCAGTAAACAGCTGTGTTGTCTAAGTCTTTCTACGTATACTATTTTAATAAACTTAAATATTGATAAGTAAAATAATATTTGGGGTTCTTGATATAAAACATGGAACTTCCAAAGCATCCTCCCCTGGGAATGCTGTTACTTCAGTCAGCTGAATAAGAAAGAGTCCCCCAAGCTGGATATCAGAGATATCTTTCATCTGCCTATTACATACATAAATCTATTACATAGATGACCTATGTAATTATAAAAGGATGCCTAAGAGAGTATTTTGGAGATGCAGAAACTTCATCCTGTTATAAATATTAAAATACTTGAATTAAACTTCCAGAGGGAAGTGTACAACTGAGTACATGCTTGCAGTTTGTAGAGTGCCTCCTACTTGTCAGAAGACTGAACCACTCATATTTGTGATTTGCCTATAGTTTCCTTTCCTTATTTTTCAAAACCCCTTTCACTATGAAATATAATTTTGTGTTTTGTGTCCTTTTTGTTGTTATGATAAGACATTGACCAAATCCAGCCTAGGGGAGAAAAGGGTTTATTTCAGTTAATAGGTTATAGTCTATCAAGCCAGAACAGGAACTCAAGGCAGGAACCGAAGCAGAGACCATGAAAGAATGCTGCTTACTGCCTTGCTCCTTGCTTGCATTCAGCTACGTCCTAACACCCCAGGCCTACCTGCCTATGGTTGGGACTATCCACAGTGGGCTGGGCCCTCCTACATCAATTAGGAATCAAGAAAATGCATCACAAGCATGCCCACATGCCAGTCTGATGGAGGTAACTCCTCAAGTGAGGTTCTCTCTTCCTAGGTGACTCGAGTTTGTATCAAGTTGACAATAAAAACTAACCAATATAGTTTTATTAATGTACCAAAACATTGACACCTTCACCCTATCCAGTAGACTATTTATTCAATATCTATTTTCCTTATATTTTTCTTTCAGTGTCTTTCTATGTCATAAGGCACTGTGGATACTCACAAAGTAGAGAAGGTTCTTGGATACATGCTAGAAAATACAAAGGGAATTGTGTCAATTCACACCCATATCTCAGTCAGCTCTGAGTTCTGTGTGAAAACGTCATAGTCTAACCAAAGAGGTAAAAATTCATTAATGGGACAAAACAGAGCTAAAAGATGGCATTAATATATTCCATAATCATATAAGAATGTATAGGATAATTATACATGTTAATATAAAATATATGTATACATCTATGTGTTGGAAATAGAAAGATTAGAATGATGTGGTGTAAGATGACTTAGAGAAAAGGAAGGAAGGAACTGAAACTGGGTTAGACTTGAATCAAGTAGTAAAATATTATCATTATCATTCAAATGATTTGTTGAAGAAGATATGAATTAGATCTGATGTGGGGACATTTGAAAGTATAATAACAAATATCCAAACATTTTTTGCATCAAAGGTAGGATAAAAATTATAAAGTCAGTAGTAGTACATGCCTTCAATCCCAGCACTCAGGAGGCAGAAGCAGGAAGATCTCTGTAAGATTGAGGCCAGCCTAGTCTATATAGTATATTCCAGGCCTGCTGTGGCTACAGGGAGATCTTGCCTCAAAAAACAACAACAATAAAAGTTATAAATAATGCAGGTTAAAAAAAAACAGTTAAGTCCTAGAGACTGGAATTCTTAAGTTGCAAAGAATTCAGCACTTTTAAGTGCTGAAGAAGAAATCCACTAACATCCGTATTTGATTTTCTCTTTGAAACCTAGTATCATTAGTGATTTATCTCTTTTAGTATCATTTTTAAAAATTACATATATCCTACACTGGTTTTGGTGATAAGACTGAAATATATTCCAGTTTCCTAACATTTGAAAAAAAAAATCATTGAAAACCCTATTTCTGTGGTTTTTGTTCTTTTTTGTTCATCCTCGCTCTGGAACACACTTCTTGACATAAGCACTCGAGTATTTCTGCCATTCTAAGAAACAGAACATGAGGATCACTCTATTCAAATGCATAGTCTTTATTCTTAGGAAAACTTTCTGCCTGCCTGCCTTCTACCCACTCAGGTGACCTAGACTAGTAATCTCTGCAAGAAGCCTATGAAGTGTCTCTGCTCTCCCTTAAAATTAGAACATGTTCTCTTCAGCTGTCATTCTGACTGCTTTCATCTGGTCCCATCTTGACTCTTCTAGCTCATATTCCACAAAACAAAAACTTGCAGCCCAAATGAAAACAGGAAGAACTGGAAAAAGAGTGTGTAAATGCTCCTAAAAGCTCAAAATCCTTCTCCAAAGATTATCAGAAAATAAAACAAAGTAAAAAGCCTTCTCTTGACCCTCTGATAGGCAGCCTAAGCATGTGTAACTCTTTCACTTTCTCAACTACCTCACCCATGGTTTGAGAATATTTATACCTGTGAAATAGAAAAGTGTGTAAATATCTCTTTCCTCTGCCCCTTCTTTTATTTTTTTAATTTTTATTGTATGTGTGCAGATGTATTGCCTATATGTCATGCAGTGCCCAAGAAGGTGAGGAGAGGGTGTCGGATTCCCCGGAACTGGAGTTATAGATGGTTATCAGCTGCCATGTGGATGCTGGAAATCAAAACTCAGTCCTCTGTAAGAGCAGCCAGTGTGCTTAACCACTGAGCCACCTCTCCAGCCCCCGCCCCAAAATAAGATTTTGTTCTGCTTTCTCATGACCTTTTACTCTCAGAACACTTGACTGCAAATTCTTGCTGCCTCATTTATCATGTGACTAGGGCACGTTACTCCACCTGTCCAATCCTCAGGTCATCAAGTATAGAAAGGAGAGAACTCTTACCTCATAGAACTGTTGTGAAAATTAGATAATATGTATAAACCACAGTAGCCAGTGTGCCCACACATGTACACACATATGCATAAAATAAATTTAAAATGTATTACAAAAATGTTTAAGTACAATAGCCAATAAGTACCAAACAAACATTAGCTATATTCTTTAATGGTATCTCATTGTTCCTTTTTTTTTCAATTACTTCTTTGTGCCTGTGGGAAACCGTCTTTGAGAAAGGTGTGTGAGACAGTTAAATGTGGGAGCAAGTGTCAGATCTCTGTATTTGTTTCAGACACTAGGAGAAATCTAGGCTTATCTGAGCTGTTTAGAACAAATCAACCAGGTTACACAAGCACCTTGGTCTGACAGATGGCTATGTGGCTTCTCAGCCTTTTGTCTAAGATCATTTTATATAGAGGACTATAAACATTAGAAAAGTTAAATAATACTGCCTCTTAGACACTTTTATAAATTGATATATTCCACATTTGAAGGTAGAGGAATGATCAGTTTCATGTCTTTTCCCAGTAGAATCATGGCAATATAAAATAGGAAGGGGTTAAGAGTTTGAAAACTTATGGTCCCTGGACCATGAGATGATGTTCTAAATTCCAGAAGACATTGAATTGAAACCTTTCTTTTGTCTGTATCTTATTATAATAGTTAGTTTTCTGTATTGCTTTTCTGTCTGGGATTTTAACTAATTTGTTTAAATATATTTCTGAGCCTTACTACATTTTCTTATCTTTCTCCAACTTCCTAAAAGTCTATGTATTTTCTTACTATAAATACTTCTTGACTCATCTTTCCTGCCCTCGTGTAGTGGTTTATGTCTGTTGCTTCTTCAGATAAGATGGAATGTGTTCATGGTAGTATGGCTTTAAACTCTTATTCTTTTCACTTAATCAGTTCATTCTCCTTCCTCTTCCTCCTCTCTCCCACCCCATCTGATTTTTGAGACAGGGTCTTGCTATATAGTCCAGGCTGGCCTCAAACTCAAGTTCTCCTTCCTCAAGTTCCCCCATCTCAGTTTCCCAAGTGCAGGATTACAGGCATGTGTCACTGCACTTGGCAAACCAGATCTCTTAAGGATACCAAGCTTAGATAGTTCACCATCAGCTCAAAGAACTACAACATTAAACTCTTGGGTTGATGAGATCCAACTGATAGACAGGACAATATTTTGTATACTAAAGAATAGCAGTTGAGGGGCTGGAAAGATGGCTCAGCAGTTAAGAGCACTGGCTGCCCTGGCAGAAGACCAGAGTTCAGTTCCCAGTACCCATCCGGGGTGGCTCACAAACTCCTGTGACTCCAGCTCCAGAACATCCATTACCCTTTTCTGGCCTCTGTCAGCACATATACATAGACACACATATATGCATAAATAAAAATGAAATAAAACCCTAAGACAAAAAGAATAGCAATTGACTTGAATATGCTGGCACATATCTGTAATCTCAGCATCTCAGAGGCAGAGGCAGGAGGATTGAGAGTTCAAAGCCAGCCTGAGCCACACAGTAAGTTCAAAGCTAGTGTCCACAATGTAGTAAGACCCTGGATTTTTAGAAAAGGTAAAATAACAGGTGTAAAAATTAAAATGATACTATTTTAATGTATTTTATTACTATTATTAATAAGATGTGTTTTTACTGATATCTATGACAATACCATAAATAGTGCAGAAACAATGTATTTCTTTAGTTAATGTAACTTGTTATTGATATAAGTAGTTTTGATTCTCTTCATTGATGATGTGGTTCTACAAGCAGGATCAAGCATAAAGTACTCTGGAGGTATTAAATATAGAATATTAAAAGGCATTCTAAATATTTTATGACATCCTGTTGGTTTTTGAAAGAAAAATGTTTTAAGAGTTATGTAAGTGGCAAAGACTTATAGTTAATTATTTTTAAGTGTTTATAAAGGAAATTCTAAAATGCTTGTCTGATTTTGTTAATCATACTTGACCACCAGCTTCATTAAGGACCCAAGAGTTACTTACCAAGCCTTGTCTGATATCAAATGAAGAGGAACTGTAGAGTGCTGACATCATGTTCTCTCGTTGTCTCAGGTATTATTTTAGTACATGACTTAACGAATAAGAAGTCATCTCAGAATTTATGTCGCTGGTCATTGGAAGCTCTCAATAGGGATCTGGTGCCAACTGGAGTCTTGGTGACAAATGGGTAAGCCTGGAATTACTTTACAATTGGTTTGATGTGTTGCTGCCATCCCAATAATATGCCTCACGCAATAATGTGTAAGATATTTGATTTGTGCATCTGTTTCACAGTATATAAATGGTCCTTCCATCATCTTAATGATGTCTTTCACTTCAATGGTTTTTATTTCATGGAAGTCTAATTTCTTAGTTTTTCCATTCTGAATTTTGCTTTAGGTATCATAATTAAGAACTGTTCACTTAATTTCTGATCATACAGATTTTCTCTTGTATTTCTTCTCTGCATTTTATAATTTGGGGTTTATATTAGTTCTGTGATCTGTTTTAATTTTAGGTAAGATGTGAGGTTTGAGCTGGAGTTAATTTTGAGTTTGGATGTCTACTTGTTCTAAGACCGTTTGTTTAAAAGAATCATCCTTTTTCCATTGGATGCCTTTGTTCCTTTGCCAAAGTCAGTTGATGGTATTTGTAGGGATCAACTTCCAGACACATCCCACATCAGTTGCTATGGATGTGTTGACTTCTTCATACTGCAGGATAGATAGATCATGTTGACTGATTATCAAATATTGGACCAGCCTTCCATTCCATGGTCATAATATAGTCAATTTATATATTTCTGGTTTTGATGTGATAATATTTGGGGGCTTTGTTGTTGTTCTGTGTTCATTCGGGATATTGCTTGCACTTTTCTATTCTCATAAGGTCTTTGACTAGTTTCAGGATAATGCTGGCCTCTTAAGTTGGAAATACCCTTTGTTGTTCTATTTTTTGGCAGAAATGGTTTATATTTGGTTTTTCTTTCTTCTTTGAGTGTTTGATAGAATTTACCAATGAAGCCTTGGGGCCTGGAGGTTTCTTGTTTGAAAGGTTTTCAATTTCAGATTCAGTTCCTTAATAATTATAGGATGAAAGAAGTAATCTGTTTTATCTTGAGTAAATTTGGGTAATTTTAGAGTTTTAAAGAATTCATCTATTTCCTTCAAGTAATTTTTGAGTTTTAAGGAATTCATTTATTTCCTCTAAATTATTAATTTATGTGAATTGTGTTGTTTATAGTATTTGTTCATTATTGGGGTATATCTATAGTCTGTAGTAATGTATGCTTTTTCACCCCTGATCTTGGTAATATGTGTATTTTCTCTTTGTTTCCATTTTAGACTTGCTGCTGCTTTGTTGATTTTATCATCTTTTCAAAGATCTTTTAGTTTCACTGATTTTATTTTTTTATTATTATCACTCAAGAAATTTATTTCTGATCTCTGGAGAAATGGCTCAGTGGTTAAGAGCACATAACTGCTCTTGCAGAGAACCTGAGCTTGGTTCCCAGCACCCATCGGGTGCTCACAACCACTTGTAATATCTGGCCTCCAAGAGCACCTACTCATACAGACATATACACGTAATTTTTTTTTAAAGAAACCTGTTCTTAAATTAACATCAGTATGTAGTTTATACATATATATATATATATATGACTTTAAGTAACAGATGTATATATCAAAGATGGTATTTGATAGAAGGCATGCGAAAATTTTCATAAAAGAACTAGTGAATATAAGAAAAAAAACATAATCCTGCAGGAGCATATCTGAAAACATCATTTTCTAGTAATTCATATTTCAGTTTTAGACCATGTCTGCTAAGTCAGGATTGATGTAGATAAGAACATGTGGGTTCAAAGGCCTTGAATTTGAGCTATTATTGACTTTAATGTAAATAAATAGAATGGTGTTTGTATGAGATAGATAGGTTACATAGTTCAAAACAGTTGTGTTCTTCTGAGACTGGACTGTAGCCAAGGCTCTGCAAGATTGTTGTAAAGATGTAGCAGATATAGTAATAATCCTTTCTTCCTTCCCAATTTAGAATACTCAAAAAGAAAGAAAAGTGCTAAGACAGAAGAAAAGCTGTGATCTACTGGATTTCATTGACTGGATTATACAGTATTGATTTACTGTCATAAATTGTTCAAAGGCAGATTTTGCTGACTGTAATAAATTGAACCTATAACGTGTTGAGAAAGGCAAATCCATTTTGCTTCTACGATGGGAATAGAATTCAAATTAATTCAACAACAATGGACTTTATGCTCCTTTCAGTAATGAGAACTATCATTTATACTGCTACCCAATCATTTGGCTAAAAAGAGAAAGAAAAAAATTACAATAGACCTCAGGCTACTAATCCTAAGAGATCTGATGGTCTGCCTCTGTCTCACATGACTGTCATGTCAGTAAAATTATTTGGTACTAAATTCTTACGCTTTATTATGTTTTCCATTTCAGCTGTTTCCTTCAATTTCCCTTTGTTTAATCTTTTTCCAGCTGTAGTATCACCTATGTTCTATTTATGATGGCCTTCAGCCTTTCTATGTCCTTTTACTGTGACATGATCTTTTCTAAAACTATTCATTGCCAGAAGTGTCTTTGCAGACACTTCTCTATATCTTTGGAGATATAGAGCTTAGCATGCAACACAGATACTTGCACTGCATTGCTCAACTCCTGGGTTTTCCTTACACTGCAGTTTAAACCCACTCTCAGCTTCTATACTGAAAATTTCTGAAGCTATTAAGTATAGAAGACATAGCTTTGAAGCTAGTTAAGTCACATGATCATGATATATTTGATAAGCCCTAAATTATTCAAGTCATCTGATGATAGATTGATAATGAATATATAGGTAGAATAAATTGGGGAAATAGATTTATAGGCAAAGACGAGCAGGAATCAAATAATTATCACTAAAATTGTGTAAGCTACTTGCATTTAAATATTACACATCTACATTATAAAGGTAAATTCTCTTTACCTCTTCGTGATTATCACAGGGATTATGACCGAGAACAATTTGCTGATAACCAAATCCCACTATTGGTAATAGGGACTAAACTGGACCAGATTCATGAAACCAAGCGCCATGAAGTCTTAATGAGGACTGCTTTCTTGGCCGAGGATTTCAATGCAGAAGAGATTAATTTGGTATGTATTTTCACTAATGCATGTATTATCAGTTAAGTTTTTATCAAAAAAATTTACATTCAGGTCATATATTCTAGTCACAGAAGCTTTATACTCAACAGACTGTTCAACCCTGACTAGTCCAAACTGCAGTGTAGATTAGAATCTGCAAATCTAGACTCACATAGACAGTCATTTTAACTTTGAACTTGTATGCTGATCTGTTGGAATCTTCAAACTATATTCTATGAAAAATGTAAATCAGACTCTCTTGAGAAGATTTTTTTTAACTATACCAAATTCATAATGATTATAATGATTAAGTTGACACTCTACATTGGTTATTCTTACTTCTGAAAAAGACTGTCAGCTGTTTACAACACAAAGTTTACTTTAACAGACAACCAAACAAATATATGAAAACTTTTCAAACTGTAAACAAAGAGTGCATCATAAGAACTAATTTATATAATGTCTTGCATGTAGTCCTTCTCTGAGGCAGCTAGCTTAATTAGAACTGAGTACTAAAATTCTGTGCTCATGGTATTACCCAGAAAGGGGCCTCAACAGCAGCTTTGGTCATGCTTTTATTTCATCATTCCTTTTGTTTTATTTTGTTTTTGAAACAGGCTCTAGAGTCTCCCTGTAGTCCCAGCTCACCTGGAATTCACTATGTAGAGACTATGCTAACCTTACAAAGAGATCCACCTGCCTCTACTTCCCAAGTTCTGGGATTAAAGGTGCACCACCACACCCAGCCCATATGTGGTCATTCTTAAGCAGAATTTCTGCAACATATTCAGTGTGCAGCCAGTCTAGATCAGCTCTGTTGATTGCTTCATAGTACCAATAGCCAACATTTTTGGAACAGTTATGTACCAAATACTGTTTTAGGGCTTCACAGACATTATTTCACACTTATCATTTTCACATCAATGTTCTAATGAAGATGCTATTATTATCCCTATTTTAAAGATGAAGATAAACAAAAATGGGTAACTAAGTCAGAAGTACACAAGTCTCCTAAGGCACTTTGACTACAGCTTGTGTTGTACCATTAAGCCTTATTTCCCTCTAGTTATCCTTCAACTAAGATTTAAAATGCTGAATCCAAAAGGACTTTTTGAAACAGTACAACATGAAAATGAAAAATAGGTGCTAAGCTTATTATATATAGTATAAATTTTTCTGTTACATGTTTGTTTCAATACCAAACTGTTTTCTGAAGTTGATGGTCATTTCTCAAGCTTAGACAAACTATTCAGAGCTCTTAATTTTAAGGCTTTTCCCTCATCCATGATCAATGGCAGATGGTTCGTACATCTATTCTAACCCAAGCCTGAATGAATATTTATATCAGCAACAGTACCTGTGAAAATGTTTGAATGACTGTCCCCCAGTTCACAGCTTTTGACTATAATGCCTTACAGGAGATCCAGTGCGCTTGTTAATTATTTGCTTTTTTGTGCATTCTAAACATTCATTTTACCAATGAATTATGTCCCAAACCAGCACTGTCACTTTAACAAATATTTTTGCTCTATGAATCAACTTTTGTGAACACTGCCTCTACCTCCATAACTGAGTCAGCTTCTGCTGCTGTCCACTGTTTTTATATTTTACTACACAGTAGACTGGGCCCTTTTTTTCTGACTGCCACCTTGGAATGCTCAATGTAAGTACCCCAGGTACTCAGTGCTGGACCATGATGTTTCAGAGGATTCCTGTATAGTATATAAATATGTGTTATCTGTGCAGAAGTAGTGCTTTATTTGCACATTATTTTGAGAGGGAACTTTGCCATTAAGTACACTTAATTTGTGTTTCTGAATGTATTTGTGTCTAGTGCCTGCTGGTTTCTGTGACAACCAGCTAGATATATATATATATTATTCCTGCTAGCCTTACAAAGGCAAGGCCAACTTTAGTTGTTAGCAAGGTAAAAAGATAAGCAGTGAGACTTGAGCACTCAGTCTCAGAAGAGTTTAAGTACAACATGTTTTTGGTCTTTATCTGGGTATCTTTAAGAACACAGTAGAAACAATAATAGAAGAGGATTATGAGGATACAAGGAATTAAAATTCAGGAGGAGAGCTAAATATGGAAGAGTTTTAAAATAGGAGAGTAGCAAAAAAGACTCAGGAAGTCAATATAAAACCTCAGATTGAATGAAATGAATGTAACAGCATTAGTGCTAGTCCATTGCTTAGTGTGGGAATTTACCTAAAACTATGGAGAAGTGAGAATCTAACACATGTATATATGTGTTATATATATATATATATATAAAAGTGGAATAAAAATTACCTTCTGCCTAAGTAACTACAAATTTTGTAAGTGAAAAGTAGGTGCTTATTATATGTAGTGTAAATTTTTCTGTTATGTGTTTGTTTCAATATTGAACTATTTTCTGTAGTTAGTAGTCATTTCTCAAGCTTAGGCAAGCTATTCAGAGCTATTAATTTTTAGGCTTTTCCCTAATTCATGATCAATGGCAGATAGTTCTCACAGCGCCAGAACTTTTCATCCTAAAAATCATAAGGTTTCAAATTTCCTGCTCAACTTAAATTGTGGAGCCCTACAGTTAGGTTTTGTGGGAGAGATAGGAATCTATTTGCTGTCTGATTTAGTAATTTGCTTTTATTTAGCGTTAACATTCTGATGACAGGATAATCAATACACATTTCGTAAAACATCTGATGCAGGTCTAAGTTTGATTTCATGTGTGTCCAGCTGCTGCAGAGACGTGTTCAAATGTTATTTCAAATACAACAGTGTGCACATTGTTATTTCAGTGTACATAATCCAGATGCAGTTATTATCTTTAGTATATTAAATATTTTTGTACTTGAAAATTCAGAATGGTAGCACTTCTTTGAAGAAGGGAACTAACACTCTATTGTCTGCTGTGGAGCAGACATACAGGGTCTCGTTTGATTTTCATAAAGATCTTCTGAGTGTTATCATTTTCATTTCATAAATGAGTAAGCCCAGCTTTAAAGGCACAGTGGCTTAAGCAGGTTACACAATCTAGAAATGTTTGCACAGATATTTGAATACAGAGATACAGAGATTGCCTTTGGACTCTCTCTCTCTCTCTCTCTCTCTCTCTCTCTCTCTCTCTGTGTGTGTGTGTGTGTGTGTATGTATGTGTGTGTGTGTGTGTGTATTTGGAAAAAGTAAAGTTTCTGGGCAGTATTTAAAATATGATCTTTGAAATTTTGTATCTAGACAAACAAGAAACAAGAAATTATTACTAAATTTATTAGAAAGGAATCATGTTGGCCTCACTGTTACAAAATAGAATTATTAAATATAGCAAAAGTAAATTCAAGAGTTTCTCAAGGGACACAGAGTGCCAATGGATGCATGCAAGCCACATCTTTTTGCAAAGGAGCCTGCATGATGTATGCATAGTTTGGACTTGGTGGCATTTGAGGTCAAATCAAAGTCTGCCCTCTCTCTTGTGGTGGCCACAATGATGACAAGCAAAGACAGTGGAATACTGAACTTCAGAAGGATTATAAACTTTTAAAGGTCTTTATAAGTTGTTATAATGACTTAGTGTTCCCAACTGTTTTGTCTCTTCTGAGCTCCGTGATTTCTTATTTAAAGAATCCTGTTAAATACTACTTCTACTATATCTGTTGTTTATTATTACCAAAACCAGTATGTCTCTGTGGTATATAAAGAGATGGATAAAACCTTACAACTCTTTGTTCTTTGGCCCACTAAATCTTATTTTCACGTTTTCAACTGTTATGCACACTACACTGTACTTTAGTTATTGGCCTTAAAATAACAGTGTCTACTATTTGTGATGTCTCTGTTTCTGATTTCCAGAGTAAATTTAGGCAGGTCACCTGATTAGCTCCTTGGTTTTGTTAATAAACTATCAGTAATTCTGGCTTCCATTATAAATTATTTGATGATGAGTATCTTGACTCAAAAGTAACATTGCTTAAATGACAAAGAAAAAATGGCCTTACCTTTCTTTGGTACTTTCCTGTTTATGCATCATAATCTGAATATTGCTTTATATTTTATGTTGTATCCTAGTTATTTAATATAGAAAACTACAACAGGCAGAGTTATAACCAACATCGGCCTTTTGCCTCCTAACTTTTACTTTGTGTCTTGTGTTTTATAGGACTGCACAAATCCCCGATACTTGGCTGCTGGTTCTTCCAATGCGGTCAAACTCAGTAGGTTCTTTGATAAGGTAATGGATTCAGTTAAGTTATTTTTAAACTTAATATATGAGAGCTCAAACTCTTTGTAGAATGCTATGTCCTTTTGTTCCTTTGTCCAAAACTTCATAGCCTGAATAGTGCCCGTTTTGATCTCTCATTTGTGGGATGATTGCTCAAGAGTCTGCTGACGTAGTTATTCCATCACTAGTGTTCTCTAAGCAAAGAGCAAAGGCTACTGGATTTAGGTATGATTCTTGGAAAGACACCCAATTCCTCTCCTCAAAACAATTTGTTTAACCCATTTCCTAACTCTTTGTGTAATTATTCACTACCCCATTTCCCAAAAGACAATAAAGTTCCTTTTATTCTCCCAGCCATTAATAATCTCTATGTTACTGTTACTTTGTAAAGTTACACTGTCCTCTTTGAGTGCCTACTCTTTCCCTATCAGAAGTCTTTGCATTCCTGTCATTGATGCTTTGCTAACATCACCTTTTCACTTAACTGGAGTGACTCAGCACACTGGTAACTCAGAGCACTGTTTGTGTTTCCTTACAAGGCTGTGCAGCTGCCTTATGAGTGGTGACGCCCAAGTTTAAGGTGTTCACTTACGTGTAGACTTAGCTGTTCCATCTCCCTCTCCCGTTCTTCCTCTTCCTCCCCCTCATTTGAGACACGTTCTCCCTGCCAAGCCCTGACTAGACTGGAACTCACAGAAATCCATCTGCCCCTGTCTCCCAAGTGCTGGGAGTGAAGGGATGCACCCCTGGCCTTAAATCTCATTTTAAGTGTGGCCTCTTAGGTAAAAGATACTTCAGGGCTGGGGAGATGGTTCAGGGGTTAAGAGCTCCTGTTGCTTTTCAGGGTTCAGTTCCCTGAACAACACTCACATTGTGCTGCTCACAGCTGCCTGTAATTCCAGCTCCAGGGGATCCAGTGTCCTGTTCTGGCCCCTGCAGGCACTGAACGCACATGATACACATACAGACATGCAGGAACCCACACAACACACACACAAATAAGTATTTGAGAATCTAATATTTGACCCTTTTTTCAAAATGTCACGAGAAGTTTCAGTCCTGTATGTGTTTAACATTAGTCCAGGAGGGAAACTTTATCTCATTCAGACTTTGTTAACCAGTATGACAGGTAAGGGATGGGTAGACATACATAGTTGCCCCTACTCCTCAGAATAGTCACCCCTGAGAGCTAGGGGCTGGGAAGATCACAGCTTCTGTTAACCCCAGTGTGCTGCACAAATATTGGCATTTTCTTAGGAGGCTGTGCAAGGAACCATGCTTCCTCTATATATTGATTTCAAACCTAGAATGTTAGAACTTCCACTTGGTTTGGATACAAAATTTAAGTACCAAAAATATACATTTTAAATACAAAATTTTAAGAGTGTTATCTTATATATCTGTTTCTGACCTGGAAGGGTCTCATGATACAACATTTAGATCTTTTAAATATTTATTAATTTTAAGATAAAAACTATAATAAGTTACATCCTAGAGAAGCAATGGATTTTAGACTATCATATCCTAAATTCTCAGGCAAAGCTTTATTTTAGAAAAACATCAAAAGCAATTTGATTGTTTTCAAGAAAGGAGCAGTATTTTTTAGAGGAGATGATATGAGTAGAGAACAACAGAGAAAAGGTAACTTTTGTTGCCTAAGTCTGAAAGAATGCCTGAAATTCTGTGGGGATGATGAATGAGAACATATAAAGATGAAATGCACAAAAACTCAACTTAAAATACATTAGTTTTTTTAAATTTAAAGTATATTGGCCAGTCTTGTACACTGTACTGGATATCTAAAATGGAAACACCTGGCAGTACAGTTTGCCCAGTTTCCTATATGTTAAACCTTCCAGAATTTAAGAATTTTCTCCTACAGGGAGTCCAGGTTCTTCTCAGAGTGTCTTACTAGTATATTTTTATGCATACCAATTCACTGCTTTAACCTGTTTCTCCTGCTAACCAAATACAGATAGTTCTGAAACCACTGAATTAAAGGTACAAGTGAAGTCCATAAAGGAAGCCGGCTGCTTGGTGTTGTGTCATCTGTCTGCATTAAGGATTCATCACTGTAGGGATATGGCCATCTGCTGCATCATATAGACCCTTCGAGAAATAGCGATACTGTTGTAGTGCACAAGTGATTGACCTTTATCTTAGGAATCCTTTTGGAGTTGAATGCTAGGAAACTTGGCCAAATCTGTCTGCATACTTTAGGAAATGGTTGGGATATTCTGTCACTGTCATTATTTAGTAGTATTTATATATTATTTGTGGTTTTTTTCTTTTTAAAATTTTTATTTATTTTTATCTTATGTGTATGAAAGCTTTGCCTGCATGTATGTAAGTGCACCATGTGTATGCAGTGCCTGTGGAGGCCATAAAAGGGCATCACTTCCTCTGGAACTGAAGTTCCTTAGGAACTGTTGTTAGCTGCCATGTGGGTTCTGAGAACAGAACCCGGGTCCTTTGCCAGCATAGGCAGCGTTCTTAACCGCCGAGCCTCCTCTCCAGCCCAATTTTGTTTTCTTTTCGGGCAAGATCTCACTATGTAACTCAGGCTAACATAAAATTCAGTAAGTTGGCCAGGCTTGCCTTGAACTCATGATCCCCGTGCCTCTGCTTCCTGAGTTCCTAGATTGGATTACAGTAGGGCGCATCCGGGCTATAGGGGCACCCCTACACCCTGTTCATTTGTCTCTTTAAAATGTATTTTTGACTTATTTTTGTTTTATGTGTTTGAGTATTTTGCCTGCGTGTTTGTAAGTGTACCACATGCATGCAAACCTCATCAAGACCAGAAGAGGGCACTGGATCACCTGGAACTGGAGTTGAAGTTGTTAGCCAGGCATGTGGGTCCTGAGAATCAAAGCCTGGTCCTTTCTAAGAGCAGCGCTGGTTCTCCATTTCTGAGCCATCTTTCCAGTGCCGGTACCAAGTTTTTAATCACTATACTAAATGGTCTACAGCTATTGAAAAGATTCTTTTTGCTGTTTTTTGTTTTGTTGGTGTTTTTTTTGTTTGTTTGTTTTGTTTTGTTTTTTTGAGATAGGTTCTCCCTCTAGTGCCAGCTGGCCTGGAACTCTCAAGATCTGCCTGCCTCTGCCTCCTGAGTGCTGGGATTAAAGGTGGGAAAGGATTGAAAAGATTCTTAGTTTGACTATATTTATTTTAGTCCCATTAATGGAATTTACAGTTAGCCAGTTTTCCAGGTAAATGTGCTAAGCCCTAAAATCTTCATTTGTTTACCGTAGGTTGTAGAGAAGAGATACTTTTCAAAAGAGAATAATCAGGTTGGTATCTATCTTTTCTTGATAAATTTGATTCATAAATTTCAAAAGAGATGGTTTCCAAATCTATTTTCAGAAGGGTTTTTCAAAAGTAAGGAGAAGCTTCCTGTATATATAGGCAACTTGTTTTCTTCTGTCCTCTTAAATACAAAAATAGAAAACCTGAGCAGAAGGACAATAAGGATCTATTAGAAGAATCCAGGAATGAGTTGATATTGTAAAAGAACAGAAGAGAATAATTTGCTGAGACTTCAAAGGTTTCTGTCTAGAGTCTTTCATGATACAGACAATTCCTACAAAAGTCCAGTTGTTGATTTTAGACGAGTCACCCTTTCTGACTGAAATGACACTGCCACAAATTTGTTGGCAAGTGTTTATCATATTTGTAAAATTTCTTTTTATGATTTAATTATCTGTGGTTTTCTGAGTAAAATCTCTTGGGGAGTTTCTATAATAAACAACAATTTAGTGTTCGGGTCTGAACTTTTCCTGCTTACAAGTCAATGGGGTTATCTTTCTTGCCTACAGATTTCAGGCTTTCCTGATCGAAAAAGATTCGGAGGAGGAACCTTAAGAAGCCTTCATTAAGACTGAGTCACAGGCCCCCTTTGGAAGAGCGAGCGGGCGGGCGGTGGCAGTTTTCACGGCCTTCCTCTTTCTCTGTCAAATGATTAACATCTTAGCCTTTAACAAAAACATGGTCAAATGCTACTCTTCAGCCTTGCCCTCTAATGGAAGAATGAAAGGAAGCAACCATGTGGGAGGTCCAGACTTTGTCCCTGTTCTCCGTGTTCCTCACCTTTCTGTCCCTGTTTATAGCTTATGTAAAAGCCTTGTGGAAATATGAGCTATGGTCAAAACGGTGCAGGAAATGAGCAGTGACAGAGTACTGCAGAGAAAATTTACTCCTGCCTGGAACCAGAGGATTTTTATGGGTCTGTAATTTTCCCATACTCACTGCTGAAAGCTTAATTAAGTACTTGAGAAATGTATCTGGGTTCTTTTACCTTTCTGAGGGGAAAGGTTATGTTAACCAGCCCTGATTTTCCCATCCCAAACAATCTCTGTCATTTTTAAAAAGGCCAAATGGTGTTATTTAATTTTCCCCACCCTCATTACACACAGGGATGCCTAAGAATAGCAACCCTTGTCTCCCTTTCCTGTCCCTCAAAGAAGGCTTCGGGGCTGGGAGAGGCAGACTAATAGCCGGAGTTAAATATAAATACAAATTAATAATACATGGAGAACAGACCAGAAAAGGATTCTGTGAAAAACTGGCAGCTCCTTTGCTCCTTGGGCTGGGGCTCTTCCCAGTCTCTTACTGTTTTCTGTTTAGAAACAGAGAAGTCTAAGCCTGCACTGGGGCAGTCAGAGGGATTTACAGCCTCTTTGGTGGTTTGTTGTTTGGGTTGGGTTTGGGTTTGGGTTTTTTGTTTGGTTTTGGTTTTTGTGGGTTTTTTTTCGGAAATTCAACTACTGAAATGTCCTTTAACAATAGACAGCAAACTAAGAACATGATTCCTGTGTCAACAGTGAATTTATAGTAAAAGTAAAAGTAAGTTCCATAGCGGCACATTTACATGAATTATGAACCAGTATTCCCAGATTTCACAGTCACCCCAAAGTTTTTTTGGGGGTGGTTGTGTACATGCATAATTGTTCATTGTTATTTTTTTAGTCCGTATTTTGGCTTGTTCAGCTCTCTCTGCCCAGTTCTTCCTTAGTATATAAAATTGGTTTCAAAAAGTTGTAATTGGCCACTGTATTCAATACCTTCATTTGGGTGCTTTCTGTCACTGCAGCAGCTCTGTTTCTCTAGTTTTCCACCATATTAAAAAATAATAATATAAATACACATTTTCAGTTCTTTTTTAAAACTAAAGACTACTAAATTCATTTTTTGTTTCTATTTTAATTAAATTTCAGGAGTGCTTTGGAAATCAAGGAGTAATGAAAGGAGATATTAAAATAAGAATACTAGCAATCTTAGAAAGGCAATCTTGGGAATTTAAAAAGCACTTTTCATGAATTGGACTGTTCTCCAGTCTTTCTTTACTTCCTCACTAAGGAGGCCTGGGCCTGATTTTTTTCCCAGACATAAAGGAATGTTATGCAAATCATGATCTGTGTGTGGAGAGTTTAGTGCAAATATGTGTGGCAGAGGCTGTACAATTGGGAAGTAGAAACCAAATGCTACACAAAGACCTAGACTGTCTAAAACTCTTTGTATTTCTCCTTGAGAAATTAAATTATGGGCTGGAGAGATGGCTCAACAGTTAAGTGCACTGGCTGCTCTTGCAGAGGACCCAGGTTTTGTTCCTAGCACCCATAGAGCATCTAACCACCATCCATAACTCCAGTTCCACAGCGATAAGACGCCCTCTTCTGACCTCCACAGGTATTGCACATACTTACATGCTGGCAGAACACTCATACACATAAATTAAAATAAATCAAAAATATTTTAACTAAATCAAAGGGCAAGGAATGCAACTGGATGGTAGAGCACTTACCTCTAGTGCAGATTATTAGATTTGATTGCCAACACTACAAAAATTTAAATTTAAAATAAGGGAAAACCTATTACTTCCTCTCCTTTTTTAATTTCTTTGATTAAAAACACCACCCCAATTTCTATCTTTTTCCTTATTAAGAAGTAAAAGTAACCCAAATAAAAGTAACCCATCATTGATGGCTATAGGTTCAGCCATGATAAATTCCTCAATTCCATTTCTTCTTGACACCAGCTTGACTTTGTGAACTATAATTTCCTAAGAAAAAAATAAATTGTGATCATCTAAGGCAAATTTGTTGCAAGTATATGTAGCAGCCAATGAGGTTCTATACCAGAATGTGTGCTGCTTGCCAGACTTCAGAAAGAATGTTTTTGAAGAATAACCTTTAAAGATTTAGTCATAAACACAATTTATAAATAATAGTATATTATAAAATAATGTAAGTCAACAATTACAAATGCTAAGATAGTTCTTTTTATATAGTAGTTAATTAAATCTTAATTCTCTTACCTTCTTGATGGCACAAGTTACTTGTAATATGCTGCGGCGGGTGAGGTGGATAATTTCTCCCTGTATAATTTGGAATTCTAAACCAGTATTCTCACCCATTGTAGAGGCAACTAAATGTAAATGCATATAGGCATTCATCTGTCCCTTGGGTGGGCAAGACCCGTAGTTGGAATCTAATTAAGGATTTAGGCTGGCGTCTCCACCTCAGTGCCTGTGGGATGCAAGACACACCATCCCATAATACAGCATCTTGGCATTTGAGAAAACAACAAAAGCCAAAAGGGTGCTCCACTTCCCCTCTTCTCCTCCCCTAAAGCAGACTGTATAATGTAGCTGACCTTTCCCTGAAGTTGGTCACAAAACCTTTATTCCAGAAATACCCTCTCCTACTGGAACAAAAGGTAGCCGTATCAGGAGGACTCTGCACAAATGTGTCCTGCATTAGACATAGCCTATTTTCTAATCATACTTTTGTACAACTGTTCATAAAGTATACAGGCTTCTTTGTTTCTCTGGGGTTCAAACTTGTATCAGATAAATATGTTTGCTTTTTATTGTTAATCTGCCTGTTGTTATCTGTTCCTTCACCATGAATTAGCCATGAATTATAAAAGAAATGTCTTTGACTACAATGCTGTAGGAAGAGCTTCTCCCAAAGAGGTTGATCCACGTGAGGTTTGGCTCAGGTTCTCAGAATTTCATACTTGAGGCATTCATCATGTTGCCCAGATGCTCCAAACAGTTATTTTCCTGTCCATTTTGAAAATGGACTTCCTGGAACTGATGGGCTGGGCCATCTGTCCCTAATTGCTGCCGCTATCAGTGCTTTGAGTCTTCATTAGTGCACACAATAGTGTGTGTTATAGCACCTAACACAGGTAGAACTTTGTATAGATACTTAATAAATGGTAATTGAATTGAATCTTTAAAAGCACAGGTCACATCCTGTTCTAAGAGATCTGATGATCTAATAGGATGTTTGCATTGATTTAATATCTTAAAATTGAAAGAAGGACACTGTTTGGGGAAAAGGAGAAAAAATTAAAAATGCATTTCTTCATAGTTGAAAGACAGCTAAGTCACTGCAGAGTGAGAGGAAAGGTGCCAGGAACTCTAGCCCTGGGCCTCAGATGATCCAGAGGATGTTTGTCTTACACAATATGTGGCGACAGTTTTCCAGGACTATTCCATAGTATGAAAAAGAAATGAGACTTCATTTACAATTGATCTACCTCTACTTTAGGACTTCAGTCAGTTACTTTCAAACTCAAAAGTGTGTAAAAATCTCCTTCAGTGCTGATCTGAAATTCATATTCCAGGATTTCATCTGTTTTCTCATGTCCCCTAATTCTATATGTATGCAATAAGATACAGATTTTCTTTAAGATTCTTTTTTAATGTGACTATGTATGTGTTTGCCATGTGCATGTGAGTGTCTGTAGAGGCCAGATGAGGATATTGGATCCCATGAAGCTGGGGCTACAGGGGTTATGAACTGTGCATGTAGGTGCTGAGCACCAAACTCCCAATCCTCTGCAAAGGCAGCAAGTGCTCTTCACTACTGAGCCATCTCTCAGCCCCCAGATTTTATATTTTTAACTGACAAACCAAGTGATTCTGGTACAGACAGTCAAGATCTGACATTTCAGAAAGACTAATGGACTCAGAAGTACAGAATACATAGTTTGTAAGCTGGGTGTTGTGTAAGTGCCATTATAACAGATTACCAACATTCAGATTTGGTTAGCTCTCCATGATCTCACCTTAGTTATCTGGTCCATTTCTCTGTCTCAAAGCCTTGCATGCCAAGGCAAATGAAAAGTCACACTACCTACTGGCAAAATGGAAGATACTTGGCTTTGGAATATTGCTAGCGTTTTTGTTAATGCCTTTCATTCCAGGTCCATCCAGGTGGGGCTATTTATCAGTGCTTTGCTTGCTGTCTTAACACATCCCTTCTCTTGTACAATGTTTGTTTTCTCAACTGGCTAATAACTAGTAATGGTGGGAAGCATAGCCTCTTGACTCTAACCAAGATGTAAAGACTTTCTTAGCATCATCTTTCACTTGGAGACATCTGTCCTGGAGTCCCCTCTCCTCTAACTCTATCCTGGAGTAGTAGCTTTGTGATTCTGTCATACTCTGCTTCTCATTACCCCAAACTCCTGGACGAAATGCTTTCCATTTTTGGTGTGGGAGGCGGGGCAGTGGTCTTCAGTTAGGGGTGTGTACAAGCATCAGTCCCCTGAGGTCTCTAAGCACAAATCATTAACTTTGATAGGCATATGTGTTTATCAGAATTGAATTGCTTATGAGCACAGCTCATTGCTGATTCTTCACCTCTGCCTTCACAATCACCCTGTTACCTCTACAGAAAAGGACCGACTGACTAGTACTGTGGGATATTACCCCAGAGTGTGAGTGTCTTCCAGATGCCAACAGAAGGACTTGGTTTCCTTTAAGGGCTTTGCCTATACCCTCCCCCACAATTATTTTTTAAACATACATGATGTGCATATGTGAAACTGTCTCATTGAAACCCATTATTTTGTACAGTTGATATATACTAATAAAAAGCAAAAATAACCAAAGACAAGATCTGAAAATGTTAACTAGCCACCAATAGTTTTTTTTAATAATAATAAATTTTAAATCTGTAATTCCAGAAAACAAAGCAAAGAAAACCTTAATAAGAAATAGTCTGCCAATTACCAATTGCTGTTGGTTGCCCACCAGAACTAGCAGATAAGAAACTATGACTGAAAGTGTCATATGCCGTGGTTGCAATATAGAGAATCCACACTGGAAGCTCCCTCCCTGCTGGCTAGCCCTCACAGTCCTTGAAGGTGCTGTATAGGCTGCTGCAGAGAATTGTCATCAACAGTGTTAGCAGTTCTGGACCATGTGTGCAACAGTTATCAAGCAGTCGCAAGATGAGCCCAGTGGTGTAATACCAGCAAGTCTGTTATGGGGGCAACCAAACACTTTCTGATTACATTTGATGCCCACTCTATAGGAGGAATTTCATGTCTGATGCTGTAAACCCAGACAAAAGCCCATAGCTGGCGAGGGCATAGGCCCTAGTGGGAGCTACTACTGTTGTTTTGCAAAGTGAACATGCTGTGCCCATCAAATTACCTTCTAAATAGCTGTATATGCCCATACATTAGGGCTGCTGTCAGCTTTGGTCAGAAAACCTTTTTGTGGTGAGCAGTAGTTACTCATAGCTAGTCAAAGTACTGATAATAAATGACTGTGAAATGCCCAGCCATATATAGAATGTCTTTCTACCTCCTCTGAGGTGCAGGGAACAGAGAAGATTGGGCAGAAAGAACTGGAGAAAGGATTGGGGGACTAGAATGCTGCCTTCCAGCCATGACCTGGCAGTTGCATTCTTGAACTCAGCAACTGTGATTTCCTCCAAAAAGTTGACCCATCCACATCCCGTCATGAAGGAATTAGGGACTCCTGCCCCACCAAGAATTTATATACAGTGAATGGTTGATGGGGAGGAAGAGACGTTTTCTTCAGTGGTGTTGCCACTGGTAAGATGTTCCTCCTGCTCCTGTAAACAGACCCTCACCCATGCACCTAATGATCCTGAGTCAAAAAACAAGACATGAAAATGGAAGGGAGGCTGGTTAGGAGGAGGAGGGAGGGGAAATATGATGGAACTACATCATGTGTGTGTGTGAAAATGTCATAGCGAAACCCACTATTATGTATAATTGCTGATAAAAGCATTTGTGTAAAGAAATAGCCAAGGCTTTGTCACATTCTCTTATGACAGGGCTTCTCCCTGTCAAAGTATGAGAGTATAAATAATGGTTGTAGAGACAAAGATATTTAAAATTAACCTTCTTATTTCCACAAGCCTTTCTGAGTAAATGTGTAGACAAAGTGTAATATTTAAAGTAAATTATTCCAATCACTGGTTAATGAAGCCTTTTTCAATCAGGCGTCCACTTACTTGCTTTCAGCACAATTAAAAGAAGCACCTAACTGAGGTGTTGACTTATATATAGATCATTAAAAATAATACTTAATGATAAATTACTGTGTGATTCCTTTTATGTTGAATTCCTGAAGTCAGTCAGTAAAAAAAAAATAAAATCTGGGAGCAGGAGAGACGACTCAGCAGTTAAGAGCACTGACTGCTCTTGCAGAGGACCTGAGTTTGATTCCCAGCACCCACATGATGGCTAACAACCGCCTATAATTCCAGTTCCAGGAGAATCTAACACTCTCTTCTGACCTCTATGGACATTATATGACACGGCTGTACTTACATACATGCAGGTAATACACTTATACATGTAAAATAAAGATAATAAATATTTTTTTAAAAATAACAAAATTGCTTATATTATGTGAAAATATATTTTTATGTGAAAAAATTTTCTCATCCTATATGTGAACCCACCAAAAAACAGGATGACATGAGACTGAATTCTGCTGTTTTAGATATAAGAATTATTCATAAATATACAAATTAAAGGGGAGAGTCACTTTGTTTTAAAAAACATTTCCAGGGCTGGCAAGATGACTTAACGGGCAAAGGCACTTGGTGCCAAGCCTGAGTTTGATTCCCAGTACTCACATGGTGGAAGAAGACAGTGATCCCACAAGTTGTCCTCTGACTCCATATATGCACTGTGGCAAGTGTGCCCCCCCCCTTGCACAGAATTATCTATTATTTTATTACATTTCCAGAAAAAAATTTCACCTCGGGCAATCTTCCAGTCTTGATTTGCATAGTAGAATACTAACTGATAAGATTATGAAAGTTCAATATGGAAAAAGGAGTTCAGGGTTGTTTTTTTCTGAGTCAGGAGTCACACTGAGTGGGCTCAGGTGAGCCTCATCCCCCAGCCATGCATCACAACCCTTAGCAGGCTGGCGGTCCATCACCATTTATGACACTTTGGTCCTCTCCCCCTCTTCCTGGTATCTGAGATTTGGGACTTTTTCTCAGGAGCTTCCGCAGTCAAGTTCCTATCTGGTGCCAGTATCTGAAGGAGGCAGACACCTGTGGCTTCTGAGTCCTGCTGCTTGTCAGTACACTGCTTGTCTGTGTACTTGTCTGTACACTGCTCCACACATGCCCAATATTGGTTCATCACATTCCCTCCTCTGTCCGGGTTTTACGAGCTTTGTTTTTGTTGCTCACTGCTTTGTTACTGTCCCTCCGCTCTGGTCCAGTATGCCTCTGACTGACCCTGACACAGTCTAGTCCTTCTTCTGGGTGTGTTTTTCAATGGGGATCAGAGGCTGAAGAGATGGCTCAGAGGTTAAGAGCACTGACTGCTCTTGCGGAGGACCAGGGTTCATTTCCCACACAGCAGCTAACAGCCATCCATAACTGTAGTTCCAAGGGATCCTACACCCATCTTCTGACCTCCATGAGCCCTGCATGACACGGATGCACCTACATGCATACAGGGAATACAGTCATACACATAAAATAAAAAAATAAAATATTTTAAATGTGGATCACCTAACCAGGTCATGACTATTTCTCCTGCTTCAAATTTCTGCCCAAATGGTCCCATTCCTGAAATGGTCCCCTTTAAGAATACACCCCCCCCCCAATTTCAGTTACACTGACCTGAACAGTGTACTGCACTTCCACTTTTCTGTCTTTACGCATAACACTTTCCTCTGCTCAAGCTCTTTCTAATTGCATTGATTAAAATGGAGAGCCATGAGACAGAGAATCAGGGCTACCTGTGTTTTATTTCCTTTCATATTCCTCATATCTTTATAGCACAGTAGCTGGCATATAGCACAGTCATTGAAAAGCAAATACTTGATTTATTAGATCATTGTTACAAAAACAGAAAAAGGCAGAAAAAGTTAACCCACAGGAATTCCTAAAATCTAGTAATAGGTTAATTCAGGTTTAAATATTTCCAGACCTTTAATCCCAGCCCTTGGAAAGCAGAAGCAGGCATATCTCCCAGATCCAGGCCAGCCTGGTCTACATAGTGAGTTCTAGGCCAGTTGAGGCTACAAGGAGACCCTGTCTCTGAAAAACAAAACAAAAATCCAGACCTAAACATTCTCAAGGCTCTCAAAGTCGTTTTCATCCAGTCAAGACTCTGTCAACACTTTCTTACTCGTTTAGAAGTCTCTCACACCTTAGGAAAGAACTGAAGGTCTTCTTTAGTCTACCTTCAAAGCTGACTCCATAGAAAGAGCATAGTGTTTGTGGGAAAGTAAAGTAGTAAAGCTTTTCCTTTGTCTTTTATTGACTCCTGCCCTTTTTTTTTTTAAACTATCAAAAGCTAACTTCCAAGATCAGTAGATAATCAAGATTCAAGGTACTCAAAAACTCAGATCTGCAAGCGATACCTTCCTTGAGTTTATTTTCTACTTGGAGTCTGTGTACTGTATGAATAGTCAGCCTTAAGAATACAGAGGTCACACTTTCCAAGTTTCCAAGTTTATTTAGCACGTAATGTTGTCTGTCTATGATAACATGCTGAGATGTTCTGTAAGCTGCCTGCCAGATACCCATCCACCAGGTTGTCACCAACATCATTTGTTTCTATTAACATGCTCCTTTGGGCTGGCCCTGCATACAGAATACCTACCTTGCACACAGACGGATCATTCCACTGCTGCTACAGTGTGCTGTCGTCCCAGAGCTCTGAAGTTTGCTTACACTCATTATATCTAAAGATGTGGTCTCAAATTGGCAGCCTGTAGCTACTTCAGACCTGAACACATGGTTTTCAACTATGCGGTTAAATTATCACTACTTAACAAACCACCCCAAAAGTTACTTGTGTAAAATATGCCATTCTATTTGCTCCTGGTCTTTCAGTCAACCATCTGGGCTGGGTTTAGTTAGTTGCACTTCTGGTCTTACTTGAGCTCCCTCCTGTGTCTACAGTCATAAGGCAGCTAGAGTGCCTCATTCACATATGTATTAGTTAGCCTGGGATTTGTGGGGCTGTTGCCTGGTCCTGCTTCTTTCCATGTTAGCCAGACTGCAGAAATACACAAGTATCTAGAACCATTTTTCCTAGCCACTGTGTTATGTTTTCCAGACTTTATCCCTTCTTTCATATAGAGAGAGACTGTGGGATGAGGGGGATTCTCACTATGTTACCCCTACTGGCCTTGAATTCACAATCCTCTTGCCTCAGTCTCCTGCTTGCTGAGGTCACGGGTGTGAGCCACCGTACTCTGCTAAAGACTCTCTTGATGGAAGGAACAGCAAAATCATATTCAATGTGGTGCACACACATGGTTAGGAAAGAATCTGTGCAATTTGGGCAATTTACAATAGTGGTTTCCTTGCTTCACCCTTCACTTTCTTCTCTCCATTCTGAGATGTCCTAAATTAAGTTATAGGCCAGAGAATAGAGGAGTAAAGAGGTAAGAGAAGGCCACATTTCTCACATTAACTCACACTTCAAAGTTAATCAACAAATAGGGAAAAAATGGTCCTGTTGAAAAGGATCTTGACCTCTGCAAACTCTCACAAACAACCTGGGGTTAATAATACAAAAAAAAAAAAAAAAAAAAAAAAAAAGATTGTGCAAGAATTTTAGATGTGAGCAGGCTGGACTTTCACCCAGTCTCTCAGTTAGGCAATGCTGGCTCCCTGACTGACCTGCTGACTAGTGAAGTGGTGGGGGCAAAAACATTCGGAGAGTTCTCTCAAAAGAAAGCAGAGGCATTTGGGCCTCGCCATCTCGCTGGCCTGGGTTTCCTTACAGCAGAAGGAAAATGGCAGAGTTGAAGGTAAGAAACCATCTGGTTGGAACTTGGATTAAAATCAGAGAACATGGCTGGGGATTCTTAATGATAAAGTGTGTGTTTACCATGTGGGGGGTCCTAGGTTCCATCCCCAGCACCAGAGAGAGAGGAAAAGAGACTGAGAGAGAGCTGGACAGATCTGGCAAGCAATTGTTGTTTCTTCAGCCAGACTTTATGGAAGTTGCTGGAGTGAGGGTTGCAAGACTTGACGGGAGCCTGACTCAAAGCCCTGGGTTAGGTGCTATATCCTGGTACCATTACTGGGTTGAGGAGACAAGAAAGAGGTAATAGAAAAAAAGATGATGTCCAACTCTGGCCTTTATTCATTTCAAATATTGCCTTAGGGATCTGTAGACATCCTAAGAGCTCCCTCCACATGGTTGAACACATTTCTTACTATGTTTGTCTCCTCCCCCACTGCTCTCTGACATTCCTATAGCTGCAACTTCCTGGATTGTTTTCAGGCCAGTCAGTTAAATATGCCTAATCTGCTCAGTTACCGCTAGTTTAGAATCAGCATTGCACAGTACAAGAGCCCAGAGCTGTATTCTTTTTCATTAATGTATCATTGAAAAGAATGAGTGGGTTATTTACTATAAGTTTGAGGTATTTTAACTGTGAATTACTAATCTTCACAATAAATCTCTACTATTTTAAATCTGTAAGGAAAACAAGGCTCATGGGGATTAAATGACTCACCCAAGGTCACTGCTGGTAGATGATAGAGTTTGCACTAGAGGTTAGGTTTGTCTGAGTTCAAATTTCAGGCTCAAAAAGGAGGTTTGATGGCTCCTTCCAGACTGGTGCCTTTGGGCCAGGGAAAGGAGTGTGTTCCGGCATCTAAAACTCTTCCTGGTGCTTAGCTTCTTGTATTGCAGCTGACCATGAGCAACCAGAAGTGCACAGAATTGCCTGGAACCTAGACCCAAGCTGGTGAGACAGACTCCTCAGGCCTCTTCCCAGAATGCAGGAATTGAATACTGCCCTAAAGCCTTTTAATAGATGCAGAGTTGGAAAAATAAAATAGCTGCTTAATTAACAGACATCTTAATAGACTTAGCGCCAGAGTAAAGAGCTTGTTCCTCTATGCCACCCGGACAGGTGTCATTTTTTCAATAAGTACCGTATGTTATCATGTGATATAGCAGATTAATACAGCAGAGGAACTGAGTCTTGGCTAGGTAGACTTAAGAGAAACTTCTTGAAGGAAGCTGTTCTTAGGCAAAGTGACAAAGGATGGGGCCAGAGGAAACACCATGTGCAAAGATGCAAAGTAGGCAGAAAGATCCCTGTATTCCAGGAACCTAGTGTTTCAGCTAAATTGGAGTTGCTACATTGAAGCCAGACGGAGGTACCCAGGAGCTGGGTTGGTGTATGGACCAAGGGGAGTAGGCAGAGTCAAGGCACTAGATACGGGACAGTTATGTCAGTGGCAGCAGTTAAAGTTCTGGAAGGGTAATATATGTTAAAACTTTGTTTTCTGGTGAAATCCTCTGGGTAAAATCAGCAAGGGCTGGAAACAACCTTACCATTTATAAATAAGTTATGTCTAAAATCCTGTCCTGCTGCAATTTTTAAGCAACTTATTATGCAAAACGCCACCACATGTAAATCACTGGCCTTTGTTCTCAGTTTCAAAGGCATGCCCAGCCTGCTGTCTACTCTGCAGTAGGAAAAGCCATCTCTACAAGTCAAAACTCTGAACACAAGAGCCACACTGAATCAATCATATCCATTCTAATCAATAAACATTATTAGACTTGCTGAAAGATAGTTCTCATGTTTCCCTCCATCATTTTAACACACACAAAACCTCAAACAAAATTGCATTTGTATAAGCACATGACTAGGGGACAAAAAATTGAAAAGATAAATAGGAAGATGAAGTTTCAGGTGAATTCCCACATTCTTGAGGCTGTCACTTCAGTTCTTCAGTTCTCTGCTTCTAAAATGAAAAGCTCGTGTCACATGCAGTCTCTGGGCAGGACCACCGGGCACTTGTTAGCTTTGGGTCTGAAAAGGTTCTAATGATTAATGAGAGAGGCATATAGTTTCCTGTTGCTGCTACACCAAATTACCATAAACGTATTGGCTTGAAACAACACAGATCTAACTCTCTTACATATTTGGAGAATGGATGTGTGAAATCAGTTTTACTGGGCTCAAGTTCAAGTGTCAGCATAGTTGTTTCTGTCTGGAGGCTCTACAGAAAGATGTTTCTCTGGCTTCATCTTCTAAAGAGTCTACATTTCTTGGCTTGTAACCCCTCCTTTGATTTTTGTTTTTGAGACAGGGTCTCCCTGCAGCCCCAGCTGTCCTGGAACTCCCTATGTAGACCAGGCTGGTCTCTGCTGCCTGAGTTCTGGGATCAAAGATGTGTGCCATCACGCCTGGCTTGTAGCCCCTCCTTTGTCTTTGAAGTGTATCACTCTGATCTCTGCTTCTGACATCACATCACCTTTCCTCTTTTTCAGTCAAACTGCCTTCTACTTCTGTCTTAACAGGACACTTGTATTACATTTAGGGAACATCAAATAAGAGCCTCCCCATCCCAAAATCTTTGACTTCATCACATCTGCTAAAGTACTATTATGGTAATATTTCCAAGTTCTGTTACTGAAGAATTGGAAAATGACATCAGTCCTTGTTTGCAGCAGCCTGAGGTTAGAAACACCTCCCTTAGAATATCTTCCTAGATAAAGAACAGAGGACCGGGAAATGAAAGTTCAGAAACAAAATACACCTTGTGAGAAGAGCAACATTTGTGCATGTCAGAAACTAGAACAAAGACCTGGCTGCCTCCCATCTTTGTCGCTTTGAGATGAACATGAAAGTTGCAGTTAGCCCATTATGATGTGAGCCTCCTCAGCCCACAGAGGAAAACATGCTGCTCTTAACTTTGCAGTCAATGTTGTTCTTTGCCGGGGGGGGGGGGGGGGGGGGGGGGGGGGGGGCTCGGATGAGACTGGCTAACTGCATTTATTGCCATGTGTCTACCTTGCAGCTTTTGTTAGCTTCGAGCTGGAAAGCAATAGTTAGCTTCGAGCTGGAAAGCAATAGTTAGCTTCGAGCTGGAAAGCAATAGTTAACTTGTTTTCACTATCACTAATTTACCTTTAACTTTGTGGCCAGTTTAAAGCTTTGCATTGTTTCATGAACTTAACAGTTCCTTAAAAGCCCGAAGCTGCTCTTGGGTTCTTTTATTTATTTATTTTCTGTTTGTTTTGTTTCACTTTGTCTTGTCTTTTGTTTCTTTGAAACAGGAGTAGCCCAAGCTGGCTTTGGACTCCAATTCTTCTTCATCTACTTCCCAAGTACTAGGATCACGGGTGTGTGCCACCATACATAGCTTCTGGTTTATGTTTAACTAAGCAGTCACAAGAAGTCTGGGAAACGTTTGGTGTTTCAAAGTTCTGAGCTGCCTTTTTGAAAGTCAGCCTCTTCTCCCAGTTCCTAACTTCTTGTCTACACTCAACAGTTTCAGGTATTAGAGATCACTCAGGATCTTCATTCAGTGGGACAACAGTAATCTGCAAATTTCCCTAATAATCTATATTCTATAATTCTCTTAACTAGTACTGGAGTTATTTACAAGACAAAAGGAGTCCCTGAGCAGTCTCTCCCTTGGCATCTTTCTCTTTCTTTAGTATCCTGTCAAAGAAAGTGGGGTGCACCATCAGATGTTACCCTGAATCTGACTCAGGAAAGAGTACTTCATAAAACTACTCTAACAAGTAAATCACACCCTGAGGGCCAGGTGAGAATTAAAAAGTTGTATGCCAGTGGGCTCCCAAAGTGACATGGTCCTCAGAAATTCATTCTCTCACTTTAAAATTACGAGTATCATTCACTTGGAAAGAAAGAAGATCGTATTTGATCGAGGATCAAATTATTCAGAAATCTGAGCTGAAGAAAACAAACACACTTGCTGAATGTCAGGTTTTCCTTTCATTTTTGTACAAGGGGTCTCTTCACATAATCACTGAACCAGCTGGAGTGAAACACTTGGTTTTCACAGCTGATAAAAGCAGAGTTCACATTCTGTCCTTGGGCTTAGAGTTTTGAGAAAGCAGCTTCGAAACACAGCTTCCTCTGTGGCTGTGCCTTCAGCAAAGACAGACGCAGCATCTTAAAGCTCTAATAAACGCATCTGTAATTTTGCTCCCAGAGGATTAGGAAGCTGTTGGAGTGGATGGTGACTCAACAGTTTTCCATCCTCCTCTTGAGCCAATGTACTGTGCTAAGATGAAGAACGATACAAAATCTATCTCTCTCTCTCTCTCTGTGTCTCTGTCTCTCAGCTCAGGTGGCGCCCTTCCAAATCACCAGCTGTTCTGTTCCTTTTCCTTTTTATTTTTTAAGGGCACAGCCTGAATCAAAGCTTTAGAATCATTAAGTCTCTTTTCCCCTTGTTCAGGGCACACATATAACCTCTGTTCTGAGGCCAGCAGTTGCAAAGAATAGGGAAGGTTAATCAGTAAATCCACCCCTGCTCGCCAGAAAGCTCAGCTGGCC
Organism: Eospalax fontanierii; assembly: GCA_035773235.1. Lineage (NCBI taxonomy): Eukaryota > Metazoa > Chordata > Mammalia > Rodentia > Spalacidae > Eospalax > Eospalax fontanierii. Next base: position 60,957,917 of record CM069534.1, on the reverse strand, counting down.
CCGACAGCTCTCAAACCTTCCTTCCTCCTTACAGATGGGAACAATGCGGTTGAACAAAGGGAAGGCTCTGACATCCTCGGTGGCTTCAGTCACAGGCTGATCTACAATTCTGTTTCACAGAATTGAAGATAATTTGAGGTCATTACTGATTCTCAGCAGCTCAAATTCAGTCTAGTTGATGGTGAGCACACAGTTCATTTTGAGAGAAGAAAATTGCATTCTGTAGCGGTTCAAGAGAGTGGATGGTCTCTGCTGTTTCTCCAGAGCTATAATTCCAAACTGCAGGCTACTGCTGCTTCAAACAAATCTGATTATAATGGAACTCGGTGTGTACAGGGGAAGGGGTTGATAAATTGTCAAATAGGTTTTTTTAAGGTATGGGGGCTTGAAAATGCAGCTCAGTGGCAGAACACACGCTTAGTACGCATGAGGCCCCAGGCTCCCCCACCAGCAACACCCTCCTTCCCCAAACAGCCGGTGTCTGAAGGCAAAGGAATAATTTCACTTCCATTGCTTTCTAGGTCATAACATTTCACATTTCATTTTCCTTCCAAATATAGACAGTACTGGCCTGATCATCGCTCACACATCCAGGCAGGTCATAGCTCGCTCATTCTTCTCTGTGCTGCTAAGAACTTTGGAGGGCCTATCCTCCACCCACAACCCATCTTTCCTGTATCTCTTAAAGAACTGGGATCTCATGGTGATATTTCACTCACTCAGTAAGGCTGTACTCTTCCTTATCCTAGACTAAAAAGGGTATTCAAACCCCACTCACTACAGCAAGTATGCACTTCGAACTGGCTTTAAGTGAAAGACATTCAACAGAGTGCCTACTGAGTAGCTTCCCTGTGCCAAGACATAAGGTATACAGTGTAAAGACTGGCATAGTACCAACGTCCAGGAAACGTGGGAAAGGAAAGAAGTCAGATGACAACAGACCTACAACTAAAGTCAGGTACATTAAACATTACAACAGTAAATCGTGGGTCACTATTGGTAGACAGTAACTGAGCCTAAATGCTACAGACTCTGCTGATCTTCCTCAAACTGATCAGAGGACCATAAGCACCATTTCATGCAGGCATTTTGAAAATAAATTTCCCGAGGGCAGGGAATGCTGTCTCAAGAGGATACTAAACATACCCTACCCGAAAATGAGAGTAGCCAAAGTCCTCCTGTATAGGGCCACCGTGGCGCTTGCAGTTTGCAGAACAGTGTCAGCTTGCTATGGATTCCTTTCCCAAGAAACGGGATTGACTTGATTCAAACCAGCAGTTGCTTAGTTCTATTTCAGCTCTCTGTCGACTAGTAGTAATTTGATAAATGACGGAGCCTTCCTTGGAGATCAATATTTACTGACTTTACCAATTACCACCAATAGAGCAATCTTTGCCATGGTAGGAGGAGGCACATTTCAGGGGATCCTGTGATTTATTTTGTTGAGAGACTTCTTAACTTTTTCCCTCTGTTATGAACCTAAGAGATGATAATCATAGCACGTTCCGTTGTGTCATTCTGAAAAGGTTCTGGACTGGAAAGCCACCTGATCTTTAAGCCTCCCTTTCATATCTCACACAGATGCAAACACACACACACACACACACACACACACACACACACACACACACACTCATCCACACTTACTCCACAGATAAGCCAGGCAAAGTCAGCTAGCTTGGAGAGGACTTTCTAGAAAGTCTTCTGCTGTCAGTTTAGATCCACATACCTCTTTCCGGTTTTTGATTGGGGTTTCTTGTCTGCTTGCATGTCTGGTTGGTTTTGTTTTGTTTTGTTAATTTTGTTTTGTATTTAGGCTGTAGAGGGAGAAAGAAGGCCTGAACTCAGGAAGGTTGTAAGCTAGGTCCAGCAAGATCCTACAAATTTAGAGTTGAGGTGATGTCTCAGCCATCTCCTGCCCAGAAACTTCTAGAGAGAACCAAAATTATTTGGTTTGTTCTTGGGATGGGATCCTTAAAAGCAAGTTTATAAAATTAGCTAATTATCGCTAAGGGTAGAAAAGTCTGCACCATACCCAGCATTCATCTTCCGATTAACTGCAAGTCTTTAAAATGACCACAAAGCATACTGTCTTTCCTAAATGGTTCATAAGCCAAGACATATTAGTTATTCCATACAGAGTATCGTACACAAGCACATGTTCCTGTAGATATTCTCACCGTTGTAAGCTGCCAATGTTGTGAAATGCTCTTTAAATCCTCTAATGGGTCTGGGAATGGGACTCACTTGTAACTCAAGCATGATGACCAGATTTCAAATTCCCAGAATGTGCCAGCATGTGGGGAGATAGGGAATCCTAGAGCAAACTGGCTAGCCAGACTATCAGAAACAGTGAACTTAAAGTTCAGTTAGAGACTCTGCCTCAACATAGAATGTGTAGAACAACTGAGGAAGATACCCAACATCAACTATGGTCTGCCACATGCACACAAGTGCACACACACACACACACACATACACACACCCATGTATATAAAAGTAAATAAATAAAAGCTATTAATGGTGAACTCTGTGTCTTTATAGTACATTTCTGGATTTGGGAATGACTGCGCTTCTGAGGACCCTCGTTGTCCAGGTGCTCTGCCAGAAGGACAGGTAAGTAAGAGTGAAAGGAATGCGTGGAGAGCTCTGAACTGCGGCTTCGATGACTAGGCCTCACTCAGGCCCAATGACTTCATCCAACAAAGCTCTTCTAATGTAGCATGTGAACTGCCCAGTTTAATGGCAAATTAAAAATATTCAAAATGGATGATTACCTGTGGCAAAGGTGCCAGCCCAAATTAGTGAGATTAGCTGTAGAGCTTCCAGGATGAACCCTAAAATCCAGGGCCAGGGGACTTCCTGGGAGTTCCTTTGAACTGCATCAGATATGACAATAATAAGAAAATAAGTTACTTGTGAAAAGTATTCACATAGGTGTTCACACTGGTATTGATTATAACAGCAAACAAAATATTTTCCAAAACTTTTTGGAGGACATTTAATGATACAAAAAGTACTGTGGGCATAGTGGCACACCCTAGCAATCCCAGCACTCATGAGACTGTGGCAGGAGAATCATGAGTTTGAGGACAGGCTGGGCTATATAGTGAGACTGTATCTCAAAAACAAGGTAAAACAAAACAAAGTAAAATAAATTCTTATGATATAGTCTTTCCTTTTAAAATGAAAAATTCTGATTATTATAAGATATGTATCATAGGATTCCCATTTTAAAGGATAAGAATGGAAAGAAATATACTAACATATTAATATTGGCTGATGAGATCGTGGATCATGATGTATTTTATGAATTTTCTACAATAATCATGTATTACTTTTGTAACTGGGGGAAAATCACAAAGTTATTGCAAGAAGTAGATAGGGGTCAGAGGCAGTCACCTGAAGTGGTCCTGAGCCTCTCCATTCAGGGTAGGATACCCCATGGCGTTGGCTGGTAGGAAGGTGGGATGCTTCGGGTACTGGAGTGACGCTGTTTGTTGTCTTCTTTGTTGTAGAATAATCCTCAGGTCTGCCCCTACAACCTCTATGCTGAGCAGCTCTCAGGATCAGCCTTCACTTGTCCACGGAGCACCAATAAGAGAAGGTACAAGGATTAGATTCGTTCTGATTTACAGTCTGTAGACACGATACCCCAGCCACAGTCTCCCAGGTCTGCCCAAGATCCTCCTTGTAAACTGTGCTCTGGGGTCACATCTGGGGCAAGTGCATTTGCTCCCAGCAAGTGATTAGTGGAAGAAAGCAAGGGAAGAGAAAAGCTGCCCAGAGTTCAGAAAGCACACAAGTTCAGTTACAGCCCAAACTCACCAGAACTCCAAGTTCCTCACAACTTGACTTTTCTATAAGGATTGTCAAGGTTGTTTGGTTTTTTGTTGTTCGGTTTTTTTTGTTTGTTTGTTTGATTGGTTATATAATTAAGGATCAGGCTACAAAGAAGATTCAGACAGATTCTAGTCAGATTTGGCTGACTAGAAACATTATATTCTTCACATGAAAACAGATAATCCAAACTGGAGTAGTTGAAAGGTCATGTATTATAGCTCCTTGTGATTTGAATTAATTAGGTTTTTACTCTTTGGAATTTGCCTTTCCTGGAAACCAGCCCATTCTTTAGCATGGTTTGTCTTATTCTGTGTTCATTCCAATCCCACAAGCCAAGTCAAGGAACTTGTTCCCTTGATTAGCATCTGTGGGGCAGGTTGGATGCAGATGCTGAGGATCCAGGACAAGTGTTGTGCTTTAACTATTAATATCCAATTGTAAGGATTCAGGGTAATGCCTGTGTGAAGAGGGCTGCTGCTGACCTTGGGAATCTGGCAAGGGCAGGTCGTGTACTACTTAGGAGGAGGAAGTGGGTTTGTCTCATGGAGTCCTCCCGAGAAGCAGGTGGGACAGTGAACCCGAAAGCACAAAGGACCAAATAGATGGCAGAGATTGCTTCCCTTCCGTGATCACATCACTCTGCAGTCAGACAGGCCGCCAGTGCTTAAGTCCTGGCTTCTTTTCCAGCTGTGAGATGCTGAACAAGCTATCTGCCCTTCTCAGAATGTTTAGCTCTTCGTTTGTAAAATGGAGATAATTATAGTACTTATTTCATACTTGAGGAGAGGATTAATGGAAAAAAATGCCTGTAAAATGTGTAGGACATTGCCTAGCATAGTTAGCGCTCAGTTCGTGTTAATTAATATTAAAATTATCACCATTGCTGTTACCCAGCAGAGTTTCTGCTTCTCGTCCAGGGTATGTCTGGAAGGTTGTAAGAGCATTAGACATAGCAGGTGCTATGCTGCAGGGTGAGTATCCATAACATTTTTCTCTTGCTAAAATGGATGAAGGCATGGAGGAAAGATAGAATTTCTTATACATGTCAAAAATCAAGGATTAAGCCAGGTATTGTGTACATGCCTGTAACCTGTAATGTACTTAATCAGGGGTTAAGTACAGGCATTATACATGTCTGTAATCCCAGTATTTGGAAGGCTGCAGCAGAAGGATCAAAAATTTGAGGCTAACCTTGGCTATATACCAAGACCCTGTCTCAAAAACACAAAACCAACCAAGCAAACAAAAACAAATGATCAGAGGTCAATCTATTGCTATTTAACTATCCCTTCTCTTGGAAGGCAAGGGGAGCCATGATCAATTTCTGTCTCTTCTAATTTCTGACAACCTGGCCTTTGTGAGTATGTTCTTGACTTTGTGGTCCATCCACATACAGGCCACCTGGTCTCTGGATTCCACTGCCTGCCCCCATTATTCAACAGTATCTCCAGCCAGCAGGAGCTAAGCTCTGTTCCAGGAGGCTGAAAAGGAGCTGTTGGCATTTCATTAAGAAGCTGGCAACATTCCCTGAATCAGAATTAAATCTCTGTCCAGGGCAATGCAATGTTGCCTGGGGAGTTTTATAAACTCAGCTGAAAAGTAAGGGACACTAGGCATGGCTCACCCATCTGTTTAGAACTCTCTAAAGCAATTTTATGAGAATTCTCAAAATCCTCAGAAGGAAGATAGGCCCAGCCCCATTTTTAGTGCACGAGCCTGAAAATCTCAGCTAATAACTACTCATTTATCCACAGAGTGCTAGGAACCCCAGATTATTAGAGGTTCCATCTATGTCTCAGGGATTGATTTTTGATAGATTAGTCTTAGCAGATCCCTTGGGTCTTAGGAAGGTGGAAAATGAGACTGAGAATGTGGAAAGTTTGGATGTTGATAGAATCCCAGATGATTAAGGGAGGACAATTCAATAATTGTGCAATAAGTAAATACCTACCATGTTCCAGCTACTTTAGGTAGGTGGACTCACTGTTCTCACCACAGTCCTAGGGAATAAGGATGAAAAGCCTAAGACCCAGAAAGTAGAATAGCTTGCTAGGAACTTCATAGCTGGTGTTAAGACATACATAAATGTTCACCCCCATGTGGGTTGGAAAGGCTTAGTAAGTCCAAGGTCTAAAGTCATAACATCAAGAGCTGGAAGAACCAGATGGAAGTGGAACACATCTATCCCATTTATCTCCCAGATGGCTCGAAGTCAGGCCAGGCCCCTCACTCCTGGTGTGAACTTGGGTTTTGGTTCAGAGTCTGTTTAAGCACATGTGGTCTTCCATGGTCAGAAGAGCGTGTTTCTTCTTCCTGTAACCTGTTGGCCTCTGAAAAGACTTGGGTCCCTCTTAGTGAGACTCAATGTCTCTCTCAACATCAAGATTCCTTCAGTAGACTGTTCTCCTTCTGAAGTCTGAGATCTAGTTCAGGCACAGAGCCTTTTGCCTCAAGCCTCGGCATGCAAAGAGAGTAAACCTTAGCAAAGAAAAAAAAAGAGCCATAAAAATACTACAATAAATCATGGACTCATATTTTTATAATTTCTGAGTAGAGAAGTGTTAAAGTCCCAAACTTCTTACAATTAATGTAAAAAGACAAAATAAAACCCAGTTGAAATCAATATGGGACTATACAAGTAATTCATAGACAAATTGCAAAGGGCTAATAAATAAATCGTATTCAACTTTATTCAAAATAAACAAAATGTTTAAAATAAGATACGAGGGGCTGGAGAGATGGCTCAGAGATTAAGAGCACTGACTGCTCTTGCAGAGGACCCAGTTCAATTCCCATCACCCCCATGGTGGCTAATAACCATCCATAAATTCAGTTCCAGGGGATCTGAAACCCTCTTCTGACCTCCAGCAGCATATGAGAGGATATACAGAAAAATTGTGACGCTCTATGCCCCTTAGGAATAGCCATTGTCACATGTCACTTTACAATACATTTCAGAAATAACAAGGAAAATCCCCACAATCCCTCAGTCTATCTAGAAGTCAATGTCTTGACCATGGAGAGCAAGGATTAGTAGCCTATGATGCAATAAACTGTCTGATTTCCCTGTACAAATATTCTTCATGGCATTTCCTTTTTCCTCACTGTTGTTGGGAAAGACAGCCCTCCATGTTTCGGCAGTATGTGAATAACCAGTAGCCAGAGCCTCAACTTGAAGAGTGACAGGAATCATAGACAGAGAGCAGAGGCCAGAGCTGGAGGTGGCAAATGGGTATTGAGAAGGAGTGTGTCAGTGCTTCCCATGTCACAGTGCACAGATCTTGGTTGATTTGAATGTCTTCTTGGTGGCCCTCCGACGCCAGCCTGTGTATCCCTCAGAGCAGAGCATTATCTAAGGCTATATGTTCTTGCTTCCTCCTAGCTGGCTGTACAGGATTCTACCTTCAGTTTCTCATAAGCCTTTTGAGTCCACTGACCAAGGCCACATCACTCACAACTGGGATGAAGTTGGTCCTGATCCTAACCAGGTAAACTCTGCCTATCAAAGCCTTGAATAGAAACTCTGGAATCAGGGCCAGAGTCTTTGTAAAATTACACCTGTTCTTAAAATAAATGCTGGCATGTCTGTTTGGAGTGGGGGCTTTGCTTATGTGGGGAACAGGAGAGGTGAGCTTGCCTTTTTGGTTTAGTGTCCTGCAGACAGGCATGGGGGATGATTCGATCTGATGGTAATGTCTGAATGAATTGAATGAACAGAAATTATGTAAGCTGATCAAACTACCTATGTGCCCATGGGTTTTTATTTTTAACACAAACTTACCATAAACTATGGAAAACAGTATCAATACTGACATCTTTGAAGAGACCTCTGGAGTCTGGTATAGAGATGGCAGTACTGACTGAACAGGATTCTCTCTCTTGTGGTGACAGACTGCTGTCACATTCTCTTCACTTCTTTGCCCGGAAGTTTCCCTGGAGGTCAGTATTATTCACATACTCTGCATGCAGCCCTGAGACAGACCCAGTACTATAACGGAGCAGGACTCTTTAAACAAAATCAAATCTGAGAACCCAACATATTTCCTTTGTCCCTGAGTTTAGGTTCATGCCTCTGATACCGGCAGGTGTGATACGATGCAGGAAGGAAAACAGACCTGGGTTTACATCTCTGGCCCCTGTACTTGCCAGCTATGTCCTGGAGCCATGATGTTTCACTTATAAAATGTGATGACAACACTGACCTTGCAGTGCTGGTGTGAAGATTACAGACAGACAGGTGTGAACGTGATCGGCATGGGTGCCTAACAGGTAATAGGCAAAACCATGACTCTGATACAGCCATCCTAACACAGTCACTTAAAGGCTGTGGCAGACCCTGTGTCTCAGGATTTGTATTCCGGTAAAGTTGGCTTCTCTTTTGATATTACTTTTCATCTTGAGGTTTCTGCCTGCACCTCTGTCTTGCTTCAATCCTGAGTCCAAGGACATCTCTTGCTCCTCCTTTTTCAAAATCATGATATTTTGTCTTTTCCAGGGGAAAAAAATCTGCAAATAGATTTCTCCTAAATGCTTAGGTTTTTTTTGCAAAGCAAAATCCAGACTATTTCAGCCATCATCAGTTTTCTGCCTTGTTCAGACTCATTCCGTATCCCAGGCAAACCTTGAATCTGGGATTCTCCTGCCTTAGCCTTCTAAGTGGCTGAAATTAGCAGCCTATGTCACCAAGCCTGTTTTTCTGTGAAGTTACGTGGTACTGGAGATGCCCTGACCCCCATTGTATACCACCTTTCAGTGTAGTGGGAAAAAGTCAGACCCGCTCTAACACTAACCCCAAACCCCACAGACTCAGTCCCCACATAAATAAGGGTCTTAGGCTTTCAGGTCCCTCCCCATTCTCATTGTGCAGGACACAACTTCCACAAGACCTGAGACACGTTGCCTTTCCCAGGTCCTCTCTCACCCACTCATGGCTTTCCACCATGTGCCTCACATTTTGGGGTCAGCATGGCAGAACATCATGACTTCACCTCTCATCTCCCCACTTATTTCACAAAGGGCTGTAAAGCCTGAGCTCATGCTCTGAGAATCTGTTTGACTTAGTGAGTCACGTTGGCAAAGTGAAAGCATGAGTTGACAGTAAGACAGACTTCGGGAGAACAGGAAGCAGATCTGTTAACACCACGTGGAGGGGTAGTCAGAGGAGAACAGTTCTGATGCTTAGAAACTTTCATTGCAAGTTGCCAGAAGTCTGAGATATAGAACTTCACTGTAGACAAAGATTCCTACTGGGTAGATAAGGTCTCCCAGGTAACCTCAGGGAGCTACACTCAGAAAAACAGGTGAAAACCCTGTCTGGGTGTAGTGAAGACTTAGTTTCTTCATTTTCTGTAGTCAGTCTTTCCTGATTATCTGATGAGATTCCTAGGCAGGGAGTTTAAGACAATTGTATTTCCTTTAGAAGATAGTTTCTCAGTCAGCTAAGAGAATTTCAGTGGAAGGCCTTCCCTGTGAGAGAAACCAGGAAAGGTTAGTCAGACTTTGGATTCTGAGGCAGGTTCTTTATCTCAGCATATCAAAGTGTTAGGCTTTTGAGGTTTCTCTTTCTGAGCCCCGGTAAAGGTAAATCTCAGAATGTCCTGAGTTCTCTCCTGAAGTTGCCTGAGCACTTGGGAACATGATTCTATTTTCACTAGAAAATAAAAAATGTGGCTCCCATGCATTTTGTAAATGCCAGTGCAATGCTTGTTATATGCCAGCATAGGGAGGCTGAGCGGGGGTTGGGACCATAGTGACTTTTCTAGCTTTTTTTATTCCAGTGATACAGGAATTCCTCGGTTATAGTCCTGACAGTTCTCCTGAGTAGATGGAGATCCATACAAAGGAACAAAGCGGTTATGAGATGACCAAAGAAGAAGAAAATTAAGTACAAATAAAATCATCCCTGAAAATCCCTTTAATCACCCGAAGAGGAGATATGGCTCTGTGTGTGCCATCCAAAAACAATAATTCTTCTGTAAATTCAATTTGAGAATTACTGAGCTAGACTAAATGAAGGACTACAAGGAAAGTTTCCTAGGCAGGTTTCAGGCATCTAAATCGTGTGTCTCTTGAGATAACAGTCACAGCACTAGTAGTGAATGGGGCGGGCCAAGGGGTCCAGTGCCTGCGCACAGCATTTGCAGCAGTTGCCTAAACTTCCAAACCTTAATGTGTCATCATAGTCTTGTTTGTGGTTGTGTTGGTAGCAATGGAGCCATGCTTCTCTCATATGACTATTGGGAGCAGGGTAGGTCTTAAACCTAGCTTTTAAGGACGATGCATGATTTGACTCTACTGCAAGTATGATGCATGAGGTGTCAGGGAACACACCTTATCTGCCTTTATTTCCATGACTGCTGTTTCTACACTTTGTTGTATGTGAATACATCCCTTCTTAAGGTTATTTTGAGGTATGGATGACATCATGAACTTTGAAAAATCACAACTGTAGAGACCAAGAGATTTCTGAAACAGAGTGTTTATTGATCCATAACAGATGCTACCCAGAAAATGAGGGATAAGGTCCTGGAACACAGAGTGTTTATTGATCCATAACAGATGCTACCCAGAAAATGAGGGACAAGGTCCTGGAACAGGTTCCCGCAACCACCTGTAGCCTGGGTAGTAGTTGGCAAATGTCCGCCAAACCATAGCTAAGGTGAAGAAATGCACTATAACGTATCCTGGGGAGGGGTCAGATATGACACTGAACAGGAAAGTCGAGAATAGGAAGGACATCCATAAGGCAAGAGTGGTCACTTCTAGATTGATTGAAGGTAACAGTACCTGAAACTTAACATGCAAAACAGAATGTGTGGTGGTGGTCACTGTGACAGGATTCAAACCAAGGTTTCAGTATAAATTGTCCCTGTGCTGTTTTTGCTGTTTATCTTTTCTGTCTCTTGTGGCTCTGGCCTCTGTCATTAGATTTGGGGCATTTTAGCTTCGTATGGCGGTACACACCTTTAATCCCAGCACTCAGGAGGCAGAGCCAGGTGGATCCTTGTGTGTTCAAGACTAGTTTGGTCTACGTAGCAAGTTCCAGGCCAGCTGGGGTTATGGGGAGACCCTATCTCAAAAAGACCCCCTCAAAAAATTGGGGGGACATCTTAGAAATTTCAAGCTAACCTTATTTCAATAGAATTTTTCTAGTTTGGATCTCTCTCTTTCTCTGTCTCTCTCACTCGTGTGTGTGTGTGTGTGTGTGTGTGTGTGTGTGTGTGTGTGTGTGGTGAGATAGGGTTTCTCTCTTGAGCTGGCTTCAAACTCATGATCCTCCTACCTCTGCCTCTCAGTTGCTAAGATTACAGGCATGGGTCACCACACCTAACCTTGTCTTATTATACAGTTAATTATTCTTCTAAAAACTCAAATGGGATAGAAAGATGGCTTAACAGTTAAGAGCACTTGCTGCTCTTGCAGAGGACCCAAGTTCAGGTCCAGTACCCACAGAGCATCTAACAACCATCTGTTGCTCAAGTTTTAGGAGATCTGAGACCCTCTTCTGACCTCTGTGGGCACTGCACACAAGTGGTATACATACATACATTCAGGCAAAACACTCATACACATAGAATAAAAATGAATAAATCAGCTGATATGATGGCGCACATCTTCAATCCCAGCACTCAGGAGGCAAAGGCAGGCAGATCTCTGAGTTTGAGGCCAGCCTGGTCTACATAGCAAGTTCCAGGCCAGCTGAGGCTACAGGGAGACCCTGTCTCAAAAAGAACTAAACAAACAAATATAAAATTTAAAAACCTAAATGATGTAGGAATTAATAAAGTAGAAATCCAAAGCCTTTCATCCCAGGCAAGAGTCTGTATATGCTAGTCTGTTCTTTCACAAATAGTTAATATACATTTTGACAAAGACATTCCTGGAACTGTTTAACAGCTAATGGCCGGGAATCCAAATAACTGTATTGGAACTTCATGCCTGCTTTCTAGTAAACCTCAATTCATTTATTTCACCGCCCTCCTTTCCTGTTTTTTTTCATTCTAACATTGTATTGTGGGTGGGGTTTCCCCCTTGAAATTGTTAACCTTGTTTAGAATTCTTTGAACACTTTTTATATGGCAGTGACCAAATGACTTTCTTCTCTAGTGTTTCCTGTGCTCACACACCGGGAACGATATGCCTCAAAACTTCAGCATGCCTTCGTGACAGCAGTGTCATAGATACAGCACTTTTCTGTCCCCTGAACTGTGACCTGTGTCACCTGCCACCTGCTCCCTCGTCCTGCTACACATCCCGGCTATTCTTGTTCACATCTATTCTTTTGTCTTCATTTACTCCTTGACAAGTTAATAGCTCTTTCCAATTTTATGCCTCATTAATTAACTCAGCATTCGTCACTCCCTCCGCCCCATAACTGAATATGTACTCTAACCTCTCCTGAAGGAAGTCTGAGAAAATTATATTTAGGTACCTAGCTGACAGCCCTTCCTGGCTGAAACCCATATAATAAGTATGCTTTTACCAGTCAAAACCCAAGTCTCATCCTTCACCAACTACTCACATTAGAGAGCTCTGAGATCCAAGAATTGTATCTAATATTTAGTCCCACCGACAGCACAATATGATGGACTATCTTCATGGTCATCCCTGAGACCTTCCCAGGAATTCTATTCCATCAAAGCCTTCATTTTCTTTAGTTTATATTTAATCATTCATCTGGGATTGGTATAAATTCTTGAGGATATTTAACTTCAGCCTATGGACATTAGTTCAGTCCATTAATATTTCATATAAGAGACATGGTTTATCATGTCACTTGCTCTAATTTTGAAAGCTCAGAATTTAATGAGCAAATCTGCATCCAACTTAACTATAGATGTACAGATTTTAACTGGTGTTTTTGAGTCAGTGTTCCTCTTTAGAAATAAGATCCCTTCAAAATTTCCCTTTCTTATTGCAATATCCCTAACTTTTGATTGTTGGACAATTAGACTCTTGATACACTTAAAGCCCCATCTATGGAAATTACCACTTGGTTTTCAACTAGTATGATTTGGACCAAGTAGGAATTATCTCAAAGCTAATTAAGGACCATAGCATAGAATTTCCTTCTGTACCACTACATATAAATTATCAAAAATGTTTCAAAGCAGTACATCCTGACAGAATATTTGCTAATGTTTCCAACTCTTCAGAATTTGCCATCCTGAAAGTTTCCATCCTCTCAAACTGTCTTAGATTTTCCTAAAGTCTTTCTGTTTACAATCAGTCCTTTTTCCCTCCTCCTCCCCTCCTCCTCCTCCTCATCCTCCTCCTCCTCCTCCTCCCCTTCTCCTCCTCCCCTCCTCTTCCTCCTCCTCCTCCTCCTTCTCCTCCTCCTCCTCCTCCTCCTCCTCCTCCTCCTCCTCCTCCTCCTCCTCCTCCTTCTTCTTCTTCTTCTTCTTCTTCTTCTTCTGTTTTGTGGACTGAGCCCAGGATCTCACTCATGCTAAACGTGGACTCTACCATTAAGCTATACCTTCAGCCCTGCCAGACTTTGTGAGGAAGGAATGTAATCCCTCATATCCAGTTACTTCATTAACTCTATGTAAGTCACCCTGTCCTACTATTCTTGAAGATTTATCTTCGTACTCAGGAGGTTAAGGCAGGAGGATTATGAGTCCAGCCTGGGGTATATAATGAGACCCTGACTCAAAGAAAAGGAAAAGAGAGAAAAGAAAAGAATAGACACGCTTTAAACAATAATAATTCTATCCTCTTTCTTCCCTTGAGGTGGTTGTGTTGCTAGGCTGGCCTTGAACTAGGCTCAGGCAGTTCTCTCAAAATGTACCAACATGCTAGGCCTTATCTTTAAAATCAACACACTTTTATTCAAATCTTGCATAAAAGTATCAATGCTTAGTAATTATACCAATGTAGAATTAACCACTCCTGACATTTTGGCCAATTTAGTTTTATTCTATTCTTTGTATGTACATGTGAATAAATTATTCTTACTGTCCCATGCTACCAGGTACCAAAAGTAATTGACAGTAATGCCAGTCCTTACTTACTTTTCCTGAAAACATTAACAACTACCTAATACATGTCCTGAAACAACTCTATAAAAATCTCCTTTTCCCAATTTGTCCCAAACTGCAATGCTTTCTGAACTGGAGACTTCTCTCCCTTCACCTCTCACCTGCCCCAAATTCTTGTTTTTGTCACCATTGATCTTTGACTTGATTCTTCTGCCCACTATCTTCTGCATCTAGAAAATAGCATGTGCTGTGTAGATTCTCTGTCCCCTCTTCTGAAGACACACATGCACATTGAGCAAGAGTTCAAGAGCATCTAGTAACAATGAGCGTCAGAACTTTCCATAGAGAGCAGGAAAAGGCAGTGGAACTGTGAATTTATACTGATCATTTTAAAAAACATGGTTTGTGGGGCCAGGTGGAGGTACACACATCTTTAATCCCAACACTCGGGAGGCAGAGGCAGGTGGATCTCTATGAGAGCAAAGTAAGCCTGGTCTACACGGGGTGAGTTCCAGACCAGCTGCGTCTACAGAGAGACTCTGTCCTGGAAAGTACAATAACAAATGTTTTAAAACCATAAACATTATTTGTGTATATGTCTACTATAATTGACTCATACTTCGGTAGTTTTATGTTGGGCATAACGTAAGGTGGACCTAGCCTAAGGCCACCCGCTGGGAGGAATAGAGGAATGGCTCCTGTGGCATGTGTGAGAGAGGGTTCTTGTCGCAGAATGCTTTTGTGACCTGTAGCAGACTCAGAAAGAATCGAGAATAGTTAAGTATTATGAAGAAGGTGTTGTTATTAAGTGGTCAGTCCGTGATCAAGAAGGCCACAGCAAAATGCTCCAAGTTACCAAATTAAGGAGCAAAAAAATGGCTGAACATCACCCCTAGTCAGGCTTGGGAGTGGAAGCATGAACAGTAAGAGGAAGGGGGTGTGGTTATGGATCCGGTGGTTCTGTGGTGGTGGGGGCATCTGCTGCATTTGCAGGTGCATCTGTGGCAGGTTTGAATTATGGGGACTGATAGAGGGCTCAATATGGCCAAGATCAAGCTGTTCCTGCACAAGGGATTTGAGGATGGTCAGTTTAGGTTCTAAAATAGGCCACTGTTCGACCCATATGGGGTCAGCTCTTCTTGAGGGTAGATAATTTTTAAAATATTTTACTACATGATTTATTTTATATGTGTATGTATGTTCAAACACATGACACATGTCACAGAACATGTCGGTTCTCTTCTGCCGTATGGTTCCCTGGCTTAAAGCACAGGTCACTGGGCTTGGTGGCTATTACTGTCCCTCTGCTTGGGGCCAGCCTGAGGGGGACGCAGGGTCCCCACTGAGAGGGTGTGAGAGGCGCTGAGTCAGAATACAGACCCCAGGAGCTGGGTTTTGGAAGCATGCAGAGGGCTAGCCGCTGCAAACTCGTTTATTCAAGGAAGTGCCAGGGGTTTTATGGGTTTGCTTAGCCAGTCACCCTATGGGGTGGTTCCCGACTGCAGCCAATAGTACTCTGTCTCCCGGTAGATCATCTCGGTACAGGTTCTCTCCAGATGCTGGGCAGAAGCTGGTGTCATGCCTGGCCGGAGCAGAGCCGAACACCACAACCTCAGAAGCCATTTCTTTGTTCCTCATGGCAGGCAGCCTGGCTAAGGCCCATCCTGCATTACACCATACAAGTGGCAAATGCCTTTATGTGCTGTGCCATCTCAACAGCCAAGGATAGATCACTTTTAATGTTGTATTATAATCCAATATATAAATTAATTCTATTGTCATGTATTTAAGTACTTTCCATTTTAGTGTTATAAGTCATCCTTGGCTAATTACCATCCTTGTCTTCCCAGCTCTCCAAAGCATGGACAGCGAAATTCCTGCTTTTCTTCCTGAACCTCTCTCCTTTCTTGAAACCATGACATTGCAATGATTCAAAATTTACAAAGCCAGTGTTCTCCCAGGACCTGAACTAAACTATCACCTACTCACTGTGGCCATCCCGCTCCTGAAGAAGGGAAAGCACTCTCTAGGTGTTCACCCTTTCCTCGCTGTATTAGTTGCTGAGGATGCCGTAACAAAAACAGCTCTGGTGATGTCGCTTTCTCACAGCTCTGCACCCAAAATGGAAGTATCCATTGGGTGGGTATGTTTCTTCTGAGTCTCTCTTTACTTGGTTTGTCTTCGCACTGTCTCCCTTCTGTTAAGTGTTTGCACCCGATTTCATGTTCTTGTAAGAACACAAGTCATATTCAATTACTGCTTCCCCCTACAGGACCTCATTTTAACCTAATTATTCTTTCAAGATTCTGTCTCCACCTGGGCATGGTGGAACATGCTTGTGATTCCAACATTAAGGAGGTAGAGGCAGGAAGTTTAAGGTCAGTCTAGTTCAAAGTCACCCTGTCTCAAAAAAAAAATCTATCATTGGGTTGAGGAAATATAAACTGAAGGCAGGGGATGGAAACACAATTCAGCCCGTAACATTGTCCTTCCCCTTCTAGCCCATTTTGATTCCCAGCTCTACCAAAAATATACACACACCTCAGAAGACAGGATTATAGAGGCCTAACTGCACTCAGTGTAACTCCAACCCAAAGCTTGTGATAACTTTGCAGACCACCTTGCAGGAAGTCACTAGCTCCATTGTGGGGGTCTGTTATCACTGTGGAAATGTCACTTACACTCTGTCATCATCCACTTTACCTCCCTCTTAGCATTCTCCACATCTCTCTCCTAACCTATCCACATGGTTTCCTCATCCTCTGCCTAATTTAGCTTATTATCATCTTAAAAAATTGTTGGATCCCACCAGCACCACCCCCTCCATCATCCAGGCTAGTAAGCTCAGGAGATGAAGAGTCCTGATTCGCTGCCATGGGCTTTCAAATCCTCTACCTCCTTCGTGTCCCCTCCTTGCCAATGGCACTAGAACCACCACCATCCTAGGACAGTGTGCTAAATTATCCTGCCTTGGTGCTTCATGCCCTGTGTCTTCCTAGAATTCCCTCTTCTTCTACAGTTATCTATCCATCCAAACCCAAACCCATAATTTAAAACTCATTTAAGTACTGCTTTGTTCTTCACACTCATTCAGCATCTCTCAAGGTATCTAAAAGAAGCGCCTGTCTTCATCATCTCTGTCTGCTCTGCAGCACCTAGCACATACCTACTTCCAAATAGTGAAACGTCAAGCATTTGTTACATTTACTCTGTGGTAGCTCAGATCACATCATCCTATAAATAGACCAGATTGCATTTCCCTAAATGCATCTGCTGGCATCTGCCAGCACTGCAGTGCACATCGCCCTGTGCAGCCTTTTCTGACAGCTTGCCAGATCTTTGTACAGTTCATTTCTACCAACTTACATTTTACTCCTTAGAAAGATACTGGAGCTGTCTGCAAGCCAAATGATTTCATTGCTTGTATCCCTTATTGCCATGTACAAGAATGTCAAATGGGCCCTGTGCCAAGACTTATTCCTAAAGGACTATTCCTATTTATATATCTCTTCCAAAGTTACTTCCACTATCTGTCTATTTTCCTACTCAGGAAGTCTCCACATTTCAGGGTCTTCTGTAACGTGTTCTCCAAGAGCAGAAATTATGTCATGTTCACCTCCTGTACCTAGCCTGAAATCTGGTTTGGTAAATATTGTCTATGTGGGGGCTGGAGAGCCGACTCAGCAGTTGGGAGCACATGCTGTTCTTGCAGTGGACCTGGATTCAGTCGCCAGCACCTACCATTCATAACTCCAGTTTCGGAGGGATCTGATGCCCTCTTCTGGCCTACATGGGTATTGTATGTATGGGTGCATTTACATTCATGCAGACAAAACACTCATAGACATAAACTAAAAATAAATTAAAAGAAAAATTTTAAATATATTGTCTAAGTAAACTAACATAAGGGGATTAAACAGGGATGCTGATGCTGAAGGAGCTTGGTAGTATGGTCCCAGGAGTCAGAGTGGGACAGGATGGAGTGTCACTGGAGGTGTGGTAAATAAGGGTCACCTTGACAGATGATTAATGTAGGCAAAACCTGGGCTTAAGACCAAGGTAATAAGAGAAATTTGGAAAGCAAATCAAAATAGGCAGAGAATGAAGTAATCAAGATGTAGATTAATAAAGGAACTAATAAGATGTCAGCATCAGTTTTTACTGGGGAAATTTTAATCACTCTAAATCTTCAATGTTCCCACTCAAAAAAAATAAATAAAGATGAGGAAGGGAACCGCAGGAGTGGGAACCAGGGAAGTAAGAGCAGTAGTGGTAAGCGAACAAAGTAAGTATGTATGCAGATGTCATGATGAAGCCTATATTTTGTCTAGTAACTAAAGATTAATAAAAAGACAGGTGATAATAATCATAATCATCTTAGAGAGTTGTGAGAATTAAGTCATACTCAAATGTTTATTGGGTGACTGCTGTTTCCTATGATTTAGGCAAGGTCCTGAGTATCTTAGTCCATTTCCATCATTGAGGATTGAACCCAGCACCTCACACATTCTATTCAAATATTTTACCAATTGAGTTATAGTCCCAGTTCTTAGTCCATTTTCTGTTGCTGTAACAAAATAACTGAGCCTGGGTAATTTATAAAGAACAGAGTTTATTTAGTTCAAAGTCTAGATGCCGGGAAGTCTAAGAGCATGGTGAAGTCATCCAGTTAGACTTTCCTGTTGCTTCATAATATAACATTGTGGAGGTTATTGTAGGGTGAGGCAGAGAAGGAGAACTGGCTGGGTTCTTTCTCACCTTATAAAGCCACTAATGCCATCATAGGCATCTCCACTTAAATGAGCTCATTTAATCTTATTTTCCCAAGGCCCCACCTCCAAATGCCATTGACATGAATTTGAGAATTAAGGTTACAACACATAAACTTTTAAATTTTATTTATTTGTTTTTATTTCATGCATATGACTATTTTGCCTGCATGCATGGATGTGTACCATGTGCATGCAGTACCCTCAGAAACCAGAACTGAGCATCAGATCCCCTGGAACTGGAGTTACAGACAGTGGTTAGCCACCATGTGAGTGTTGGGAACTAATCCTGGGTCCTCTACAAGAGCAGTCATTGGGTCCCTGGGTTGGGGCTGGGACACTATCAGGAGGCAGTGGGGCTTTGTGGAAGGTATTTAGAGCAATGGGAGCATAGCTTCAAAGGGGATTAGGAAACAGTCTCTTCCTCTTTCTCTGGTCCACTGCCTGACTTAGGAGGTGAATAATTTGCCTCCATCATGATGTTCCACCCTCACCAACGGACCAAAGCAAGGAGGCTGTGCAATCTTAGACTGGAGCCTCTAGATCTAGAAGCCCAAATAAACCTTTCCTCTTTATAGCTTAAGTGTTTCAGAGCCAGGTGTAATGGCATACACCTTTAATCCCAGTACTTGGGAGGCAGAGGCAGGTGGATCTCTGTAAATTCAAGGCTAGCCTGATCTACATGATGAGTTCTAAGCCAGCTGGAGCTACAGGGAGACCCTCTCTCAATAAAAGACCAAAAAATTAAAAATAAAAATAAGTTCTAAGTGATTCATATGTTTCACTATTGTATTGGGGGGGGTGACAAATACAATATTTAAATCATAGTATTAGATAATGAATATAAAACCCTCAGCTTTATATTCAAGGGCAAAGTCACATTGAGAATCTAAGTTTCTATTCACACTGACTCATGTTTTTGAAGTCCCATGAAAGCCTTTAGAAAGTCTAAATAGAGTCTTGTGTCTTGGATCTTCCTTACCTGTCCTCTTGTCTATTACTTCAAAGATCTTCAGTGGCTCAATCAAAGCCTGATTTCTCTCCACATAAATTATGCTTCCTTTTCTCTTGAGATGGCTAGATTCGCTGAAGATGTCCGTGAGTCACTGATTTTATCTATCCCTCTCCTCCCTCACTCATCTGAAAGTCAACATTTCCAGTTCTACTGGACCCCTTCAGCCATAGCAGAAGGCGACACTTGGTTAGGCATTATTATGGTCATCATTTCACCCAAAAGTTACTTCAAAATTCTCAGATGACATTACTGACCTCTAGCAAGCCAATGTTAAGAACATCCAGTTCACCCAATATAGTTGAGTCCATGACAATTTTGGGTGGAACCAGCGAATGAAAGAATCTGGTTAGTGAAAAAGTATGCTCAGATCATCCATCCAAACTTGTAGTCTAACTTTGGAAGCATTGAGGCTCCTTCCTTTATATTCCCTTGTCATCTCTGAGCATGAATTTGGAATCTTGCTCACTAAATGTTAACATGGATTCTCTCTTCCTCCTTTGGAAATATTAAAGAATTTTTAATTCTAATTTTAGAACCCCTTAAGAATATTTTTCAAATTATTTTTACCGCCTCGCCATTTTTAGTAAGCAAACTTTATGTTCCAATCGAACTTTGCAAAAAAAAATTTGCAAAGTATGTGAAGCAATGATGGTGGCCAAAGGAAAACAGCAGCGACCATGGTCTTCAGATCACTCTCGCCATAAGTAGACCCCGCCCCCACCGGGCAGAGCAGCAGCAGAGACCTGGAGGGGTGACTCTGAGCACACATAGAGAATGGCTTCCACGTTTTGGAAATAACATGTAAGCTTTTAGAAGCATTTGTCAGTTTGCTGTTACCTAAATGCCCTTTTGAGTTTCAAAAACCTTCACAAAGTTGCTTTATTCTTATTCTTTGAATTAATATAAGCAATGTACCTCATGCCTTATACTTACTCATCTTTGCATTCAATAAATATTTATTGATACCTACTATAATCTACATGTTATATTGATAAACACAATCTATGTCACTGTTTTTGAAAGTTTCGATTCAGCAGTTTTATTTAGTGTGAATAAGGTAAAATGTTATGACGCTATAGGATTATACTATCTGATGGGGCTGCCGTAACAAAATACCAGAGGCTTGGCAGCTTAAATAACAAGAACAAGTTCCTCACAGTTCTGGAGACTGAAAGTCCAGGATCAACATGTTATAATGATTTGGTCACCTTTGGCTCATATCTTGGTCATCTTCTCACCTTGTCCTCACACACACTTGACTAGGAGCAGAAAGTGAAGTCATTGTATAGTCTGTTATATTTTTTGGGTTTCTTTTTGAGACAAGATCTTAATCCTTAAGAACCGTAATCCTCCTGCCTCAGCCTCCTGAGTGCTGGGATTCCAGACGTACACCATCATGTCTTGCTTCATCATAGGCTGTCCTATTGGTCTAAAGCACTAATTTTGTGATTTTATCACTGAAACAATCCTGTCTCCAAACCAATCTCACTGGAAGTTAGAATTTCAATATATGAATTTAGTGAAATTCAGCCCACTGCAAAGATTTTATCAGTTAACAAAGCATCTTTTACTCCTGTCAGAAGCTCTTCTATAGAGACTCTTAGAATTATAGTTCTCCCCAGGACCCTGTTGTTACAGATAAGAAAAACAATCCAAAGAGAAAATAACTTGCCTGAGGTCACAGAGGCTGTAGCAGAGACCTCCTGGTTTGTCCCATGCATCGTTGTCTTGATCTGGGTTTATCAGGTCAGCTGCTCTGCAGCAAGTCCACAATTAGGCTGAGCTCTGACCTCAGCAGAGTGTTCCTACTCTGCACTCCATGGGCAGTTCCTGTTCATTTCCTGAACCTTCTCTCTTCACATTCACCCAAACATCGTATCATCAAGGCCAAAATCTCTTGCCTGAAGAACCAAAGTTGAATTCCCCTTGTGGATCCTGGGCTTATCAGAACCACTTTGGGATGCTTATTATTCTTTATGATATAGGCCATCTGAATACTGAGTCTGTGCAATCTGCTGCCATCAGATCAAGCAGATAAGTTATTCCTCTCCCTGTGCCGTCAGTCATTTGAAGGAAACATTTTTGCATCGGAGAAGGAAGGTTCACGGAGACCTTTGCTTCATCTAGAACATGGGCCTTGTTGAAGGCAGGCTTTCTACATCAGTAGGTGGCCTGCCTTCTCACCTACCACATCTCAATCTCTTTCTTTATGGTTTGAGAGCTGATATGCTACAGAAGACTTTGGAAAATGGAGCAGCAGACCTGGCCAGGCCATCAGGTCTTTTGCTTCAGTCTTTCCTGCTCACAGAAGAAGACTCTCTTTTCTGTGGACTGTGACTTCATTTCTATTCACAACAGGTATCTGACCATCAGGCAGATTGCACAGGTCACCCAGTGCGCCGGCCAGGTTGCAGGTAGCAATCCACTTGTTACTCCCACACCCTCTCTCTTCCTTTTGCCTTCTCTCTTTTCTTGATCTTTCCCCTTAGATTTGCTTGTACTGTTCAAACATCTCTGCCATTTAGAAACTAGCATTGCTACCATCATATTTGGTTGGTTTGACTGGTTGGTTTATTGTTTGATTGGTTGACTGTACAAACTTCTAAATGATGCTTGGTTCAGCAATACAATAATCACATGATTTCTGAATTGGAGGAGCTGGTCCTTAAACTCTTGCTGCACATAGAAGAGCTTCTATAAGATGCTGATGCCTAGGTCCCAGTTTCAGAGACTCTGATTTAATTTGGTCTTGGTTTCAAAGATGCTCCTGGTGATTCTCATGGGTATCCAGCGTTGAGAATCTCTGGTTAGCGATAAAAAGGTTGCCTAGGCAACCATTGATCTGATACTTAAGTATCTTCCACTGGGAAATCTACAATGATGACTTTTTCAGGTGACTTTCTTCAACTGCTGCTGAAAAGGGAAGCAGCAGACAGTGGTTAGTGGTAGACCAGGACTACCCCTTAAAATGCCAGCTGTGCTGAGGTGGCAGTGTGGCTCAGTGGTGGCGCGCATGCAGAGCACACACATAACTCTGAGTTTGATCCTAGCGCACAAACACATTCACAAACATTCCTACAGTTCTCAGTACCCCACAGTGGCCCTGCCCGAGGTCAAGGGTCAGTTCCTCTCAGACTACAGTTCTCAGTGAGAAATTTGACTCAAAAGGAACATTTGGCACTGAGGATATTTTGGATTGTCACAACTTGGAGGAATGCTGCAGGTATCTAGTAGGTAGGAGTCAGGGATGATTTGAAACATCTTACAATGCATGGAGCAGCCCCCATAACAAAGAATCATCCAGCACAAAAAGTCAGTGGAGCCAGTGGTTGAAAGCCCTTTTAGATCCTTACTCTTGGGTCCCACCTCTGCTTGAAGAGGTATCATCATGAATGGAATTAGTCCTGAAGTATTTCCTTTAGTGTAAGGCATGACTGCAATGTCTTTTTCACACACTCATTGCATGTCTTTGAACGAGTCTCCGGATGTGATGACCCCCCCAACACCCAGCTTTTTAGAGACAAAGCCTGCTCCGCCTGGCTGCACGCGGCAGAGGCAGGGTGAGCCCAGTGTCCCCTTTTCCATTTGCTGCTCACCCTTCTACCTGGCTGCGCTCCTGCCCAGGCAGCCTTCTCAAGGGTCACAGCCAGGGGAGCTAGCTCCAGGGTGCAGGCCACTCCGGAAGATGTGCCTTGGGGCTGCTGGGTTTTTGAGCCATCAGCCAGGCTGCATCAGGCCTGCTGCCTCATTGATTAATAAGTGCTGCACTGACACATTGAGCAGGGCCTGCACCTGCTGATTTTTCTCCCCATTTTCTTTGATCAGTTCATTATTAAATTAAAGATTGTTGTGATTTAAACTGAACCATTGGGCAGCCTGGGGACAAACTCGGGGTTTGAGGAAGAAACTGAATCGGGCACTACATTTACCAAATCCAATCTCAGCTGGGTGCATTTTTCTCTCTTAAAGAAATAATTCAAAACTCCAAGGGCTGGAAGTAGAAGTAGAACCTTCCCCTGCAGTGTCAGGAGCCCACACAGAGAGCCTCGCCTGCCAGGAAAGGGAGCTGCTTATAAATAGCAAGAAAGCAGCATCAGTCAAAACTTACTGAGGTGCCAGAGAAAATGTTAAAGAAACAACTTCTGAGAGAGGGAGCAATGGCTCTCTTTATCTTTATAACTGAAAGCACTAAGGAACAAAGCAGTTTATAGTCATATAGGTTTAAGCACACACCCCCTACAGCATACATACACACACACAGACAGACATAGCATGCACACACCTACAACATACAGACACACAAAAACACGTAAACACACCCTTACAGCACACATATACATATATATGCATACATATACATATAGCATATAGAAATACACATACTGCTGTAGCATACACATACTTACAGCACCACATACATACAGACACAAACATACACACATATTTATAGCATATGCACATATACATACATACACAGCATATACAAAGACCTACAGCATACATACACATCTACAAAATATACATACACAAACACACACAATAAATTCACACATATGCCTACTGCATAGACACACACCTACACCATACACACACAAGTCCCTGCAGCATACACATACACATGTCCTGATAGCATACACACACACACACACACACACACACACACACACTTCAACAGAACCCCTTTAAAGAAATGATGGGTAACCATTCATTTTAACATAACAAAATCACAAATGGCCAGAGCCTCACAGAGGCAGCAGCTGTCTTTTCCTTCCATATAATTGAATCTATTTATTTAAAGTCTATGGTTTCCTCTTGTGAAGTCATTTTTCTGTATGGGTATTTTTCTTCCAGCTTAGATGGAAACCATTTGAGATTCCAAAAGCGTCTCAGAAGAAAGTGGACTTTGTGAATGTAAGTCAATATCCTCCACGTCTTCCCACTGCCCTCCTGTGTCCTGCAGTGAGGGATCTAACCATCTGCAGACTGAATGCTAAGCAGAAGCAGCCTACACCGGAGGCAGCAGAAACAAAGCCACCTGTGTGTATCATGGGGCGGCTGAGGGATGTCTTACTTACAGGTACCATATGGCTCCTGACACGAAGGGCGCCCAGGAGCTTTTTGCCTCGCAGAAAGGCAAATGAGAGTGAGCATTTTTCTCCCCTCCAGCTCCTCTTCTTGGTGTTAGGGCAGGTGCTCTTAACCTTTTTGATCCATGGGACCCTTTGATAGTCTGCTAACACCAGAAGGGGACGTCAGATCCCTTGGAGCTGCGCAACATGGGTACTGGTAACTGAACTCACATCCTCTGGAAGAACAGTATGTGCTCTTAACCACCAAGTCGTATCTCCAGCCCCCTGTGATTTCATTTCTCTGTTTATGTATTTATTTTTGAGACAGAATCTTCCTCTGCAGCCCAAGTTGCCCTTGAACTCATGGCCGTCCTCTTGCATGAGCAAACACACCTGTATTTCCAACTGGGTGAAATAAGTTGCATCAAATTACAAGAACAATTGTGTTGGAATACAATGATACAAATATTAAATGAAACTGAAACTGTGTTTCTTTCATAGTTATAAACATATTTCTGAGTTAATGGACTAGATCATAAAATCTATGAGAAAAATCTAGTAACTATGATGTGAGCCTAAAAGGTATTCTGAGATAGGATGTTAAAATGTCCATGATTTCTATCATTGATGAGGTTACAGATACTTCCAAGGCTGCTGTGGTTTGCCACCTACATTCATGTTAACTGAAAGAAATGATAAATTCCACTCAGACTAGGAAAAATAAATATAAAAATGTTCCCTGTCCAGAACATGGACCTCCTGAAATGGATGCCTGTTCTAGAACGACGTCAACTTGGAAGCAACCCTGATTAGTTCAGTGCTACCCGGCCCTCCGCTCAGCAGTCACAAGTACTAGGAGTACTGAGACGTATGCGCCCAGCTGTACACAGGACCCAAGAGCTGTCCAGGAGGTAGGGCTCCAAGAGAACAGTGAAAGGTTCTGCAGGCCAACTTAACTCATGGCTTACTTATAGATAATCCAAGTGCCCAGCTATAGGCCAAATATTTAAATCATCTTGAAGCCTTTATTCTTATAAAGTGCACCAAACCATTTGAAGACTCACTTCAATAGACCCCAAATCTGTAAATTAAGTGACAATATAAAAAGAACCATCCTTCCTGCGTGAAATATGGATCTCTGAGGAGCAGAGTCTTTTCCATTTTGGCTCCCTGCCTGCAGATTTAGAGCTGAGGGCTTCTTGTACTATGGATCATCTGGTCATATAGCAGAGGGAATTGCCTTCAGCTGCAAGGAATTCTTCTGCCATGTTCCAGAGAGATTAGGCTGGTCTTCTTCATAAGAGAGGGCTGTCTACAGGCTGTGGTGTGCTTGGGGGGCACTAACAAGCAGCAGAAGTTCGGCTTTGGAACTTCCTCACAAAACTCTTCTATATACCAGATGTCACCTCCACAGAACAGCTCCTCCAAGTTGATCCTAAGCATAATAAACTTTGAATTCATTAAAAGTATCATGAAGTCATGCCTTGCAAGTTTATCTGATGTGGCCCTTAAGACTGTCCAGATAAGGTCATGGAAATCAACTAGGATGAGCCACAACCGACCAAGAATAAGTCAATAAATTTCAGGCACCTTAGATCCCCAGTTATGACCCTAGGTGCCAGAGGGAGGGATGAATCTCTTGGGTACCACTCATTTTCACCTTTTCCTCCCTCTCCTAGGGCCTGCATACCTTGTGTGGAGCTGGAGACATCCGGTCTAACAATGGGCTTGCTATTCACATTTTCCTATGCAACTCCTCCATGGAGAACAGGTAAATGCCTCAGTGCTGGAGCATGGCATTCCTGTTCCCCAATGCCTGTTGGCTGGAGGGAGAAGACCTCATAAAGTCAAATATGCACAAACATTATTCTTTTTAAGCTGCTTTTCCCCCTCAGAGAAATGTTGGTGTGTCGTTATTAATAATGATAACAAATAAACATTCCTAGTTTGACTGACATAAACAAGAATGTAACATAAACAGGAATGTCACGTAACTGGATAAGCAGAAAGGAGAGATGGGACCCTTTGATGAAGGAGTAGATTTGGGCCAAGGTAGGTAGATTTGGGCCAAAATGTAATTAATTTCTAAGGTTCCCTAGGGTTATTCTCAAG
Source organism: Eospalax fontanierii (assembly GCA_035773235.1). Classification (NCBI taxonomy): domain Eukaryota; kingdom Metazoa; phylum Chordata; class Mammalia; order Rodentia; family Spalacidae; genus Eospalax; species Eospalax fontanierii. The sequence continues at coordinate 60,931,129 of CM069534.1, read as the reverse complement.
TCCAAAGCCACTGCATGGGCAGTTGTGAAGACAAACAAACTAGCGTCTTGACTTCAACTAATAGTTACTTTGTGTAAGTGTAATATTACTGAGCACAGAAGTTCATATGCTGCTTTGGGGTGGGGGTAGTGGGCAGGTGGGATTTTCATGCCACAGTTCACATATAGAAATCAGAGAAGTCAGTTCTCTCCTATCATGTGAGTCCTGGGGATCAAACTCAGGTCCTCAAGCATAGTAGCATGTGCCTTTACCTGCGGAGCCACCCACTGGCCTCTGTATTCTGATTTTAAACAAATTTTAAAGTAAATGATATTCTTGCCTTTCCTCTGGGAAGCAGAATCTCGTAGCAGCTTTGCACAGGACCTCTAGAACTGCATTGTTATGCCCAAAGTCGAACACTAATCTTGCTGACTTAATGAACTTGTGAACCATTCAACTTCTTGAGCCATGAATCAAGACCAAGATCACAACCCTGTGATAAGCACTGAAGACCTCTCCTTGGGTCCAGCTTCCTATCAGACCACATCCCCGATTTCCACTTAAGCTCCGCTGGCCTGTCCTTCTTACTTCTCTCAGCATGCCAGGAGCTCTCTTGTCTCCGAGCATTTGGACATGCTGTTCTTTTTGCCTAGAATGTTTTCTTCTCCTACGTAGATGATACCTTCTCTTATCAAATGTCCCATCTTTAGAGAGGCCTTTTTGTCTCCCCACACCAGAGCAGGGACCTATTCTTTCATTCCCCTGAATCTGATTTTCATGGTACCATTATGATTTGCAGTGATAGAGTTCTGTAATTATGTGTTTCCTGTCTGAATCTGCCAGACTCTAAGCTCCACAAGGGAGCTTCTGCTCACCATTTTATACCAAGCACCTGGTCCATGATAGGTTCTAAATAATCATTTGTAGAATGAATTAACTTGTCTAGATAGTGTTAAAACTTAAAATCACCAAAACTCTGTATGTTTCAGATGCTTTTACAATTCAGATGGAGATTTCCTGATTGGTAAGTTCTGAAGGTTTCAGATCTGTCACAATTAATTGATCCCTCACCTGGAGAGGAACTCCAGTTTTCTGCACATTATTTGCATGCATTATTTCTCCTATCTGTTTTATGAAGCACCACCTACAGAGTGAGGCCTAAACACCACTGGTAGTCTGGAAAAGATTACTAGCACATCTCAAAATGCCTGTTGTATTTCCTGGCCTCTGCCTGTGCCTGTCTCTTCTGGGTCTTTATGATGTAAGAGATCCAGGCAACAAAAAAGAAACAAAGATGGTGACTAACATGTGACTAACTTGTTAAGAAACTATTCACCTTTAAACTCACCCAAGAAAGCCAGTCTATCTTTGATAACTACAAGTCAGATACACATTTTATGAAGCCATCTAAAATGTAAGGCCCATCAGAGATGACTCTAGTCTTCCAATTTCATTTGCTTATTTTGGTATTAGTATTCTGGAGCAAACATTTCAGTGTAATCATTAGACATACAGATGCTGCCCTCCCGCTGAAACTGTCAGAAATGAGTAGTTTTCCATCCTATTTCTATGGCCCTTTTGGGACAAGTCACAAAAGCATACATATAACAAGTTCCTCACAAGACAGAAAACAGGGAGGAGGGAGTCATTTTGAAGAATTTTCAAATTCCTCTAGATAGGAGACTAGCAAATCAAAATTGTCAGAGTATACATTTACCCCCAAGAGACACAATAAAGCCCTCTTCATTTGGAATAAGAAGCAAACGCATCCCTTAAGCTTGCATGAAATGGTTTTCGCGTGAACCCACCACTGCCCTGTCTTTTTCTGTCAGTTCCCCAGAAAGGGAAGCTCCTCATTTACACAGAGTTTGGCAAGATGCTCCTGCAGCCCAATGAGATCTGCGTCATTCAGGTTGGTAATGAGCCCCGTCTCCCTTCTGAGTCTCCCTAATTTGGGAGCAATCAGATGTTTCAACTGCTGCTATTTCTAACTCTAAAATGTCTCTGTCATGTCTGGGTAACAGGGAGGAGTTTGAGTTACACAGAAGCTGGTAAGCCGGCCTAGTGCCTGCTTTTGTTTTAAACTACAAGTCTGATTTTTAAGAGGGCACACTTATGGCTCTTTTCTCCAGAGAGGAATGCGCTTCAGTGTCGATGTCTTCGAGGAGACCAGGGGCTACATCCTGGAGGTCTATGGTGTCCACTTTGAGTTACCCGACCTGGGACCCATTGGTAAATCCTTGTTCTGCCTCTAAGTCTTACTTGAGATATAGGAAACAGATCATTACATCTCTCCCTAAGTCTCTCACTCAAATTTCAACTTCTCAGTCAAGTGCCTTCCTATAAAATGCACACATAACAGAAAATGACCCAAACCAACCTATCATAAATTTCTCTAAAATAAGGTAACATTGAAGATAATGACAGTATTTGATAGGTTTCTGATTATATAGTGCATACAACAGAGATTGTAAACGTTTGGGTTACTGTAACCTGGGTTTCATAGGAATCGTTTCACAAAAGACAAGATTTGATTAAATTCATTTATTCATTTGTTTATTTAATTTATTTATTTTTGAGACAGGGTCTCGTGTATCCCAGGTTGGCCTCCAACTCTCTATGAGCTAAGAATGACCTTGAACTTCTTATCTTACTGCCACCACCTCCTGAGTTCTGGGATTCTAGATGTGTGCCACCATGCCCAAAGATGCAAAGTTTTGAACCCAGGGCTTCATGCATGCTAGGCAAGCACTTTACCAAATGAGCTACATTCCTAGCCCTGAGATTTGATTAATTCTTGATGGACTGTTAAAAAGAAGAAACAAGGGGAAGGGAATAGCACAAGCAAAAGCATGAAAATGAGAATGAACTTTGTGAATAATTGTTTTCTTAAGTCATTGAGCTGTGTGTCTCCACAGTACAGTGGAAACTGCTATAAAATGTCCTGGGCTCTATTCTTATGGAAAGAAGAAATGGCTAGTGTGACTTGTGTAGCCTATGAGTGTCACATTCCTCCTATACACACTTCACAGAATCCACACACTTAACAGTGAATAGTGGATCACTCTGGGCTCTGAAGGAGCTAGAAACAACATCCACTGTGAGAGAGATTAAAACTGTCCCAACAAGGTCTCCCAGCCCCTATCCTTCCCACAATTGGGGCAGGAGATTAGGAGGTGAGCAAAGGTTTTAGGAACAGTTGTTACAAGCCTCCCTGAAGTGAAAATCAGCTCAGGAAATTATCGGGTCGTTTCATCTTTGGCCACACCTCCCAGTTCTTTCCTTCCTAGTCAACAGCTTTTCAGAGCAACAGGGACAGGCCAGCATGTGCCTTCTGGTCACTCCCCTGGGGATCCAAATATTCAGAGGAAGGTGGGAGGCAGCCGAGAGGCAGCTGGAGCCCTGGTGGGCCGTCTGTCATCCTGCTTGCCACCCACTCTCCCCACTTTGGTCTGACTTCCTGCTGCTCTGCAGGCAGCAGAGCCTCCAGGTTCCACAGAACATGTACCCTCTGGAAAATATATATAATTTACTAACCAGCTGGGGGCTTTTTTTTTTAAACCCCAGGAGCTGGAATGATACACACACACACACACACACACACACACACACTCACACACACACCAAAAAAAATAAACTACTCCCCAGGCCTCTCCTCTGAGTTAAATTCTGTTTTTGCACTTACATTTTTTCATATTTTGTTTTTTGATTTATTTTCTTTCTCTGGAGGGAATACTCTCTCCTAAATAAGGCTAAGCAGACAGATCCTAAAATCCTTTCTCCCTGAGTGGCAGGCAGAATTTTTTTAAGCTTTATAGACCTGGATTTTGCATTCTATCTAAGGCTTACTTAGAACAACAGCATACAACCTTTCTATGAAATTAAGGATGAAGAAAGAGTTGGTGAGTCCGCAGGGCTTCCTTGGAAAGAGACATTTGGTATTCTGTAAGAGCTCCCTTCCCTCTTTTCTAGTCTCTTCCTCTCTCTCCCACACTTGTAGTATAATTAGTGATAAGATGATGCATGTAAAATGGTTGTGTTAACCACAGTCTACAACTTTAGGAGGTGATGCTGGTGATAAGGATTTTTGCAGTTTTCTTTTTCTAACCAAGTCCTTGGCTCTTCCTACAAAGCTACCTGACTGAGATCCAACAAATCCTATGGTGCTGGGGATTGAACCCAGAGCCTCACATACACTAAGCAAGTACTCACCTACTGTGGTGTATCCCCAGCTGAGAATTCAGAAAGTATTTGGGTAATGAAAACAATATGACTTTCAACACAGACCTTTGTATGCATCTTCGCTGTGTGATTTCAGAAGTATCTGAATGGGTTGTGGGTTACTGTGTTCTTCCTAGGAGCAAACGGTTTGGCCAGTCCTCGTGATTTCTTGATACCTGTTGCCTGGTATGAAGATCGTCAAGTACCAGGTGGTTACACTGTGATTAACAAATACCAGGGAAAGCTGTTTGCTGCCAAACAGGTAAAGTAAGAGTGTCAGTCTCCAGAGAGTGAAGAGTTAGGAAGCACCTAATGCCAAGGCCAGTATTTGGTACTTTATACATGCATCCTTTCATCTTTATCCCACTGCTAAGGTACTGCAAACTGGGTACTCTTTGCCTTATCATAGTCTGGGAAACAGGTCAGATAGTGAAAATTAATTCATCAATGTCCCAGTGGCAGAACCAGAATTAAAATCCCCACCTGTATGACTCCAAATTTTCTGCCCTTTCTGGTCATCCAGCAATGGAAATCTTGGGATATACATGCTCTATGAACGGTATGGAAAACATAACATGCAGGCAGCAGAACATGTTTTGTAAAAGAAAATGAGTTACCATGAAGATCAGCGAAGACTCAGTTAACCACTCGGTTTCAAATACAAATAATTGTTGATGCAAAACAAAGAGATTTCAGTTAGTTAGCTTGGCTTCATTTCTACCAGAAGCCTTACCTTAGTAGATTCAGGACCTAATGGTACAGATAATAACATAAAATAATTTTAAACAGAACATTCCATCCCTTCTGTGAGTTTGTCACATGCAAAACAATAATTAATCTATAATCTAATATTATGTATTCTTGTTTGTTTCTTGAAACAAGATCTTATGTAGTTCAGGTTGGCATTGAGCTTGCTATGTAGGTGAAAATGACCTTGAACTCCTGATCATCTTGCTTCTATCTCCTAAGTGATAGGATGGCAGGTATGTACCATCATGCCTGTTACTATGTTTAACATACTGAGTATATAAATTAATCTTATAATAAAAAGAACCCAAATGTCTCTTCTGTTCCTATTACTTGCTTGCTTTATTTTGTCTATGTGACTTACTGCCTATATTTGTTCAGTACATGTTAATTTCATTGAATAGTATGTAGAGATCAGGCCAAGCAGGAGAGGCAAATCAGTTTGGAACTCAAATTAAGCCCTGGAGCAAACACATCGTCAGTCTTATATTCCCAGGGTCAGGATTTCTCAAAAATGGTTCAGGGACAGTGTATCAAGAACCCTCAAAGAGGCTTGTTTAAAAGGATCATACTTATATTAATAGCCCAACCTGGAAAAAATGATAGCCTCTGAGGTAGAACTCTACATGCATTTTAAGCATGTTCTCCCAGATTGTGTTTATATACAACTTAGCCACCACTACTGCAGTAGCCAGAAGTTGCTCTAGAAAGATTTCCACTTCCCACCAGGCTGTTGTGAAATCTCTGAGTCCCACTGGTCCATTCTCCTCTGCAATGGACTATGCCTTTGGAAACTGGCCTTTATGAACCAAATAACCTGGGCTTCTTAGTCTGCTGCATTCTTTTAAAGAAATGTTTTATTTGCTTCTTTGCTTTTATTTATATGAATGTATGTATTTTGCCTACATGTATGTAAGTGCATCCATGCGTACAATGCCCATGAGGCCAGAAGAGGGCATTGGGGTCCCTGGAACTGGAGTTACAGATGGTTGTTAGCTGGATGCTGAGAACCGAGCCCAAGTCCTCTGCGAGAGCAGTCAGTGCTCCTAACCGCTGAGCCATCTCTCCAGTCCCTGGTCTGCTCTCTTTTGTTCAGCTCAACCCACGGGAAATTGAGGGCAAGAGGAAAGATAGGTGGAGTACTTTTCTACTGCTTCCTCCCCTTTGAGACAGTGTTTCTGGCACAATCGACTCCTGTTGGGTGACTCCATTGTGCTGGAGTCGGTTCACTGCAACTTGTAAGAGTCCGTGTGCCCACCTCTTCACCACCCTCGCGTTCAGCAGTGTTGCACTGGTACCTCAAAAACAGATCATAGTGCACAAGAAAAAGTACTCCACATTGTCTTCCACCAGAAAAAAATAATTAAAATTCCTGGAGGGAGAAGATAAAGGTCATAGTGAGACTCTTCATTCCCCAGACATCAGCAAACTGTAAGCAGAGCTTTGTGTCTACAGAGAGCTAGTTATTTCTCAGCACATCCTTCTTCGTGGTTCTAGATCTTGCAACGTTTCCCTCCCTTATTCCTCATGCTTAGGAATGCCTTCCACTGCTGTCAGGCTCAGATATCTCAGCACCACTAATCAATCCACTTAGCCCAAATTGTAAGTAGTCTGTTCCCTAAAGTCTTTTTCCTCTTTAATCTTGAGAATTTCATCTATGTATATATACAATGAAATATGATCAGATTTGCTCCCTCATATTCCCTTTCCGACTCCTCTCATATCCTCTTCAACATGTCTGCCTCCCAACTTCATATCTTTAAATATAGATAGATAGAGAGATAGATAGATAGATAGATTCATTCCACTAAGTCCAGTTGGTGCTGCCTTTATGTTCATGGGTGTGGGGCCATCCACTGAAGCATGGGAATCCTACCAGTGGTCACATCCTCAAAAAGAGTGCTTCTCCCTCTTTCTACAACAATCAGCTACCAATAGCTCTTCAGGAAGGGGTGGGGCCTAGAGATCATCTGTCCCATTGATGGTAGAATTTTGGCTGGCCTGATCTTGTATAGGTCTTTGTGTAGGTAAACCACAACATCTAAGAGTTCATGAGTGTGATGACCATGTCATGTCTCGAAGATAGTATGTCACAGTACTCCTCCTCCAGCTCTTACATTCTTTCCACTTCCTCTTTGGAGATGGTCTCTGAACCTTAGTGTGTGTGTGAGAGAGGTGATTGATATAGATGTCCCATTTAGAGCTGAGCACTCAGTTTCCTATTCTCAGAACCTTGACCAGTTATGCATCCTAAAGTCTTTAGAATATTGTAAGTTGGATCCTCTTTCTTGAATATATGCACATCAATGGGGACATCTTCCTATAGCGTAATAATGATGCCCTGCCCAGGACAAGACCAGGAAAGACATTAGAATCATTCTGAAATCTCGAACATGGACTGGGACTCTTCAGGTGGTTTTCTCCTCTCCCCTGAACTCAACAGCCCTGACACTGTGTCTATGAGAAGTTCCTCTAACCTACAAAACACTGGAGAATTCATAAGTGCCTGTTGAACCAGGAAACAGAGAGCAGCCCAGACTGGTTGAGAACTGATGGCATCTACAGATTCCCACAGTTATGTTAAAATTGAAATGACCCTGCTTGGTCAATGTGCTATGCTTCTGTTGTACAAGTGATGAGACAGCAACTGCACCTTATGAACGGGAAAAACAGGGTTAATGGCTAAGAGAGGGGCTGGGAGAGGGTGTGTGAAGGAACCTCAGAATGATTAACAGTCCTGCTTTCCTATCCAAAATGATGGTATAATTAAATTTAGAACAATATTAAATGCAAAGGGAAGTTAGTACATATTGTAAGACAATGTTTACAAGAACATTATATGCTAAGAGTGTGCTTTCCTGGTTTCTGTGATTAGGATGTCTCCCCATTCAATGTGGTGGCCTGGCATGGAAACTATACACCCTACAAGTACAACCTAGAGAACTTTATGGTCATTAATGCAGTGGCCTTTGACCATGCGGTAAGTCTAACCCTTGGGTGGGAAGGGTCCAGAATATACTTGTGACATTCGCAGAGCTAATGCTTCCAATGTCATCCTTGGAAGGCCTGGGCAAGGAAGCCAAGAAACACTCAAAATTCACCTATGAGCACAATTTAGTTCTCTACAGAGTAATCACAACAACTCACAGATGAGAAAAGAAAACCCTGCTAATAATAATAATAATAATAGATGGGAAAAGAAAACCCTAATAATAATAATAATAATGATATGACACAGTCAGGAGGAAAGAAGGTAATGGGTCTGGAGAAAGTCTTGCCATCTTGCAAACACGAGAATCTATCTCCTTGCTCTGGCTGCCAGCCTGGGTGCCTCTGCTCCAGCCTGTGTCTGGCAGTGAGGAAGAAGACAGTCTTCTTCTAAAGTTACTCATAAGGTTGAATGCTTGAACTTAAACAAAAAAAAAAAGCTTAATGTTTGAACTTGGTCATATTTTTCAGTCAATTAGGGGGCCATAAATAGGTCCCTGGTCTATAGTACAGGCCTCTAAGGCCCCACATGCTTGATAAAATACTAGTTCTCAGCTCCTGAGGGAAAGTTCATTTTGTAGTCTACTTCATAATAGATTAACTTAACCCACAAGCTGAGGGATAATTAGGGCAGAAGCCAGAGAATCAGGGATAGAAGGATTACTCTGAGTCAATTCAGCTTATCTCTGGAGGGACAAAACTACCTTTCTTAACAACAGCAAATCTTAATAAAACCAAAAGGGAAAGAGAAAATCAAAATGCCAAGCCAAAAACAACACGAAAAAGTACCCTGAGACTCAGACAGAGCTTTATTTGAGCCTCTCTACCCCTTCTTTCCTTTAATAGTTCCAGACATTTCCCATGACAGATGAAGTGTTAACTCTCCTGGTAATAACGGCTGGATTTTTTTTTTTTTCATTTGAATTTAAACAGGTTCAGTCCTCTCTGTACTGCTGCTGTAGTATAGTTATTTCCCCCAAATTCAGATCCGATCATCCTACCACTACATTAGGAAACCTTTGCAGGCTCCCCAGGGTTTAGGATTAAGTCTGGGCTCTGAAGGATGGCCTTTGATGCTCTTCACCATCTGGCCCTGGACTCACTTCCAGTCCCACATCTTACCCTTCTTCCTTTCTTCATTGCGCCCTGGGTTTTAACCTTCTCTCCTCTTTAGAAGATCTCTATGTACCTTGATATCTTTTCTATTTTCCCTAATAAATTTCTTCCCTCTCTTCCTCCTTCCTCTCTTCTTTCCTTCCCTTGTTCCTTCCTTTCCTTTCTTCTGCTTACTCTTAAATACTCAGCTCTTTTCTGAAGTTTTCTCTGATCCTGTCAGAGGGCATCAGGGCAGATATGGGGGGGTACAGTAATCAGAAAACATTACATGCATGTGTGGAACTCTCAACAGACAAGCTCAACAAAAATAATTTTTTAAAAGAAATAGCCACTTTCTTCTTTCCCCAATTTAGTTTAAACGGGCAGAGAGCAGATTCCCAGTCACCTCCGAATTTCCATGTTAACACAGCATCTGAAGGTAAACATTGATATCAGTCAAATTGAATGTTCTCCACTTGGGAGTCTAAAGTTCTTTTAAAAGTATAATCTTATCCTTCAGCCTACCCACCTTCACACTGCCACTCTAGCCCACCATGGAGTATTCTAGATTTGAGAGTTGTACAAGGAGATAATCAAGAGTCAGAAGTAAATAACCAGTTCCTGGATTTTCCAGCGCATGGATGCCATTTGGAATCTCTGGCGCCCCTAAAGATGCATATCTACTTCTATACTAAGACTTGATGTTTTGTTTGTTTCTTTCCTCACTCTGAGCATTCCTTCTGGCCAAAGCTCACTGCTTTATTAAAAAATATCAGGCACTCTGGCTCTCAGAACTGTAGAGTAATAATAGAGCACCTCTAGTACAGACTCAGCAGGGTGATGAAGCAGCTCAGAATCCTCTTAGCTAGTGTGAATTCATTTTGCTTCAATCACAGCAAGAGGACAGTCACAGGAGTAATTACTAGACCTCAATCAGAGTCCAGATTTCTAACTTGACCTGTGCCATTTAATCAGAGACTGTCACTTGAAAACACCTTCATGTGCAGGTGACATGCGTGTCATCGTGCAATCGCCTCCCTTGGTATCTTACATTCAGTCTCTCCTTGTGTACTCACAGGATCCATCCATTTTCACAGTGCTGACTGCCAAGTCTGCCCGCCCGGGAGTGGCCATTGCCGACTTCGTCATCTTCCCGCCCCGGTGGGGGGTTGCAGATAAGACCTTCAGGCCTCCTTATTACCACAGTAAGTCTCTCTTTTACCAGCGCTTGGAAACTAGAGACAGCTAAGTGGTGAGGCACTGGGGACAGTGGCCTGGCTCTTGGGCCCCTGCCATGCCCTGAGTTTAGAATTCTGCCTGCTGAGGCTGCTGCTGCTTGTTCCCTGGGCTTTAAGAGGCTCTACCTCCACAGTGTCTGCTGGAAGGGCAGGGATTCATCAGTTCAGCCTGGCTCCTGTTTCTCTGGGCTGAAGAGAGACAAAAAGCTGGTAAAGTGTGAAGCAGGAAGTTTCTTTACATTTGGGGAGGAAAGGGTTTATGTGGCTTACATGTCCCAATCCCAGTCCATCGGTGGAGGAGCCAAGACAGGAATTCAAACAGGTCAAGAACCTGGAGGCAGGTGCTGAAGCATAGACCACAGAGGAACATTACCTACTGGCTTACTCCTTCAGCCCATGCTCAATCTGCTTTCTTACACGACCCCGGACCACCTATCCAGGGGTGGCACCACCCACAGTGGGTTGGCCCCTCCCACGTCACTCAACAATCAAGAAAATGCCTCACACACCGCCTCCCAGGTGTGTCGGGTTGACAGCTAAAGCTGTGGAGCACCCCTCATCTCCCTGTGCATCCTCACCCACTTCACTGTGGAGCACCCCTCATCTCCCTGTGGAACACCTCTCATCTCCCTGTGGAGCACCCCTCATCTCCCTGTGCATCCTCACCCACTTCCCTACTGATTCTCTCTCACATTCATGTCTATGCTGATTAGTTTTTGGCAACTTAACACAAACTAGAGATACTGTAAAGAGGACACTTCAACTAAGGGATTTCCTCTGTCAGATTACCTCTAGCACATCTGCAGGGCATTTTCTGAATTGTTGATCGATGTAGGGAGTCTCAACCCGCTGTGTGGTGTCGTCCCTGTGAGCCCGGACTGTGTAAGAAAGGCAGAGAAGGAAGCAGGGAGTACAAGCTGCAGGCAGCATCCCCTGTGACCTCTGCTTCAGTTCCTACACCCAGGTTCCTGCCTTTAATTCTCGCCCTGACTTCCCTCAGTGCCAGGCACTGTGGTTCAGAAGTAAGATTAAATAAACCCTTCTTCCCTCAAGTTGGTTGTGGTCAGTGTTTTCTCACAGCAACAGAAACCAAACTAGGACAATGTCTTTTTGTTTTGTGTCCCTCTGGATTTGTGTGGTCTTGGGATTGGGACTATCCTTTGGAGCCTGTACACAGTTGAAGACACTGGTTCCTCCTCTCCTAGAGCCTTCTTTCTTTCCTTGTCCTTCAGTCTATCCCCCACCCACCACCACCATCAGCAGCCCATAGTTCCTGTGCCCCTTTCCATGACTGACTATTGGGAAGGCCTGTCTGTCTGTCTGTCTTAAGCAGACTTTGTATGAGTAATCACAGCTAATGTGACTTCATAATTGCATTGACTGTGTTTGTCTAGAGGATGGGATTTTGCTGTCTTTCTTCCTGTCTTCCAGCTCTTTCTTTCTATCCCTTTTTCTGCAACATTCCCTGAGCCTTTAAGGGAGTCATATAAATGACTGACTGTTCAGGGCTCAGCCCTCATTTCTCACTTCTCAGTATCTTGGGCAGCCATAGATTCTGCATTCACCATTGTTCACTGCAAATAGAAGCTTCTCTGGTTAGGGTTTAGAGTAGTCTTTCTCTAAGACTGTAAGTAGAGATACTTAGAAGACAGTATGACATGATGTCTGCTTAGATAACTATTAGCAGTAATTTCCCTCAGAGGACCTATGACCTCCCAAGGTATGGGTTTCTGATCAGGCATTCAACATCAAGCATGGACTCTTTTCTGGCAATGGACCTCAAATCCAGAGAGTGGTTGGTACCCTCCTAACAGTCGCGTCACTATTGGAATGTAGGTGCATCTTGCCTGGCAGGTTGACATTGTGGAGCTGGTGCAGCTTGTACAGTTTACTGCTGGGTGTGACCACTGATGCTTCTCCTGACCACTGGCAGACACAGATGGTATTTACTGCCTGGAACAGGGACCTAAGTAATCCAATTTTATTTTATTTTATTTTATTATTGTGACTAATGACTAATGATTATTGGCTAGTTTCTAAGGCTTTGTTATAAGTTCTTTAAAAGTATTACCTCATGTCCTAGAACAGCTGCAGGAGATAATATCAATTATCTCCCTCTCTGTTTTCCAGAAGATGAAGCTGACACAGAGGGAATCAGTAATTCTCAAGGTCTCACAGCTAGTTAAGTGATGGGGTCAGGATTTAATTGCAGATCGTCTGGTGCCAGAGCAGACATATGTGACCACTAATTGATGTGGCTAGTGTCATGGCCTATAACACAATACACATCTAGAAATATTTATTCAGTAAGAAAATACATCACCAAGAATGGAGAAGGTACAACATGGCTGTATTTAATGAGGTTGACATTTTTGATTGTGCAATCGCTAGCTGAAAATTAACCTTAAAGGTCAATGTACAATTCTGCTTCCAGGAGATTATATGTTTTGAACATAGATTTCTGAAAAGACTAAAATGCATTTCAGTGGGAACATTCTAGAAAACAAATTCTTTTCTATGTGAATTGCAGAGCCTTCTATTTATATGAGATTCCTCTCCACAACAGCTCCTAGGTATCAGAGATCAATGGCGTACAGCTGCACTGAATGGGCAATTCAAGCATTTGTGAGGGTGGGGAAGTAAGGCCTTCAGGATGAAAGAAGGCCACGTCGAGATCAGATGACAGCCAACCTGCCCCTTCAGGTGTCATCATCAAGAGTACATTTTCTCTTTTAAGTTTATTCTCAAGCCTTCCTCACCCCTGAGCTTAATTCATTGGCTTTAAAGCACAACCTGAGAGTCTGCACTTTGAATCAGAAAACCAGGAGCTTCTGACACAGAAGAGCTACTGATTTCAGGCTGAGTAGCAGCGGTAGAGGGTTTGTCCCCACTCCTAGGTGGAGGGACAACAGAGCAGTTCAGTGTGCTGCTGTGCTCTAGGTCACAAGTCAGTCCTTAATCTTGGTTTGTACTGCAGACCGCCTTAATGACTTGGCCTTAAATGCGTCTCATAAAGGTGGGGAATGCACAGAACCCTATTAGAAATTAGTTTTGTCAGAGATCTTAAAAATATTGCTTCAGCAATACTCAAAATTTTTGCTACTTTGATGTGACTTTAAGAGGAATTGGGGAATTATTTCTGTAGAAATATTGCCGCTAGTCATTTTAATGCACCTTAGTCAACAAGAGCGAGCTCTAATCAGAAAGGCAAGGTCTGCCCTCCCTCTGCCCTTTGAAATATCGAAAGTGGTGGAGAAATATCATCACTGAACTCATTGCTAACTAAATTCACATTCAGATCAAAGCCAAATCCCATCTCGCACTCTTTTTAAAATTAAGCTGTGAAGGTGACCCTGATGACGTGAGCTGCAGGGAGGAGTGGGACAGCAAACTGAAGTTATGCCTGGAACTCTTCCTGAAATGCAGTCTCTGGACTTCCATTTGTTGCTTTTCCTCTATCTGCTTCATGGAGACACAAAAAACTGTGATTAGGTCTTGCTTTCTTCTTAGTGCTACCACTAAGTCACTCACAGAGAGGCCTGGAGCCATGTTTTGACTTGGGGAGGGAAGGGATGGCTGTTTAGTTGATTACAGAAGTGTTACAGTCCTGCTTATGTTTCACATGTGAGGAAGAAGGGCATCGGCCATGTCAAGTGTTTGACTTTGCCAGGGTTTCCATGGCCGTCGCTCTGCTGCCCTGCTCCGAAGTCTCCACATTCTCACAGGACGGACCACGAGAAGCTTTAAGCAGGTTGTTTCTTACCACTGTGTATCACAGTAGTTAGAATAGAAAATTGACGGAGAGGTGGATGGATGGGCAAATAAGTGAAGTGGGAAATGGACAGATGAATGGATAGATGAAGCCGGAAAGGCACTTATATTTACCCTGCTGTTCGGTGTCTTTAATTCCTAAAGGCACTGTTATGCAGAGAGAGAGCTTTGTTTCAATAGAAGCAAAATATCAAGACAGGGAAAAGATGGTGATTTTGTCAAATTTTGTGTGACTCTAGAAAGTGTAACTGGGACTCATGAATTTAATTTATGTAGAAGTTTCCATTTAATATGAAAATAACTAACACTGTGAGCTTTTCTCTTTTTTAGTATTGTATTATGATTTTTATTTTCCTGCATGTAAGTGCACCCGTGTTGTGCAATGCCCAGAGAGGTCAGAAGAGGGCATCGCATTCCCTGGAACTGGAGTTAGGGATGATTGATAGCGGCCATGTGGGTGCAGGGAATCAGTCGAACCCAGGGCTTCTGCAAAAGCAGTCAGTGCTCTTAACTGCTGAGTCATATCTCCAGCCTCTATAATGGCCTTTTCAATTACATTAAAGGTTGCTTTGAGGAGGAGAGACGGTCCAGTCATAAAAAGTATACAAGCAGAGCCCAGGAAGTGATGTTTCAAGAATGATACAGATAGTCTTTCCATATGGAGTAGAAATAAAGATCATCTCCAATTTTCAGACTTAGGATTCTAGAAAAAGAGAATAAGATTACATCCTGGTCATATACAGAAGGCGATTATCTGTTGTAATAAATATTTTAATATGGATTGTAAGTCTAGAATTTCTCCTGTGACATCACCTTCCAGCACACACACACACACACAAAACAACTAACAAACTTTACTTTCTAGATTAGGAACCAGAAAACCAGAAATGTGGTGACACCATGTGCTACTGTGTAACTGTCTGATGAATTTGGGATTTGGCACAAGACTTGAAAATATAGAGGATGAAATATACCACCCTTTGTTATGATTTTCATTTTTATTATTATCTTTTCTGAGCCCTGATTTTTTCTAAATCCAGTCTAGTTTCTTTCAGATGGCAGAGCTCAGCTCTTATAATCCATATGATCATGGAGTAGAGCCTTGCCTACCAAGAACTCTACATTGGTGAATATTCTTTGCTTGTTTTTCTGTCAGACCACGCAGTGTATTAATCTTCTACGTTGTATCAGACCTCCTTCCTTCTTGGCATTCTGAGGAAATAGTACTTGAGAAACATTGATGTTTTATTGGTCTTGCCTTAGGTAATAAATAATACTGCTTCAACCTTCCCAGGGAACTGCATGAGTGAATTCATGGGACTCATCAAAGGTCACTATGAGGCAAAGCAAGGTGGATTCCTGCCAGGGGGCGGCAGCCTGCACAGTGCCATGACCCCTCATGGGCCAGATGCAGCCTGTTTTGAGAAAGCCAGCACAGCCAAGCTGGTACCTGAAAGGATTGCTGATGGCACCATGGTAAGCAAGCTCGTACTCCAGGGGCCTCTGGACTCCCCAAATTCGTGCAGAAAAAAAGTAGCTATTTTTATCTCTCCAAAGTCACAGAGGCGAGATGTGTGTTTTGTGCCTGTGTGTGTGTGTGTGTGTGTGTGTGTGTGTGTGTGTGTGTGTACAGGCGCATACTCTTGCATATACTAGATTCCTTGTAAGGTAATATAGGAAGAGCTCCGAACTTGAAGTCAGACAAGGTTCAAATCCTAACTCTTAATTCCTATGTGAAATTCCTGTGCTTCGTTTTTCCCATCTGTAGAATGGGTATGCTATCTAACACAGAAGATGTCTATGACTCAACTTTATGGTATGTTCAATAAGTTCGGATGCAAGGGAACATTATTAATATGAAGTGAAGAGTATCCAAATGCAACCCTGTCTCAGAGTTCTGATTCAGGAAATGTTTCTGAGGACTGGAATAGCTAAAAAGGCAGGATGTTAACTTTAGCAAAGAGGGGTCAGGAAGCCTTTGCCTCACTGTACTCAGGCCTTGTGAGTGGCAGTTCTCTGACATTTTCTCATTTCTTTGGTCTACTTTGGCATGGGATGAAAACCTGTTTTGTATTCCTCCTGTGTCAGGCTGTAAACACTGAGGCTGAGCAGTTGGCTGTGGTACTTGATTTTATCTTATTTTTGCATTCGTGGAGGTAGACTTAATGGGCCACAAGAAATAATTTTATTCTAAACCATATGCAAATTAGCTTTACATTTTTAAATAAATGCCTTCAACGATACATAGTTTAAAACCCACAACAGAGACTTGCTTGACTCTACGCCCAATGTGTAAACTACCTAGAGGGAGAGTGTTAACTGTCCATCTGTCCAATGGGGTTCGCTTTTCAGGCTCAGTCCTGAAGCCAGAGCTGCTCTGGTAGAGGAAGAGATGCAAAATCCTTCCTATCATTTAGCCTCTGCTCGGTGTCCTCTTTTAAGAGCCTCTGGGACCCCCATATCTCTGTGGGGCACAATTTGACAATCTCCATTCAGCTATTGCCTCTGACAGTTCTTGAAAGTACACAGGCTACCCTATTGACCTCCAAATTGGCTTTTGAAAGTCATGCTACCAGGAAGCATCGTCCCACACAGTGAGGCATAGGACAGGGCTGTTTTCAGAAGGAGTGAGAATTTGAGTCATGTCTAAGACCTGGATTACAAGCGAGAAAGAACTCTCCTGGTAAAAGGCTTAGGGTAATAGGAGCCTATTTGGTTATCTGGGAGCCTAGAACATCTGGTAGGTGCGGACCCAATACTTTACCTAGACCTAGACCTCACTTTGTGTCCCTTCACCCCACCTCATTATATAACTTAGACAAAGGTCAGTCTATCTGCCTTATCCTTAGTCCATTGTGAAGCGTTTAACTTCATCCAGTCCCGGATTCACAGCTCAACCAGTGAAGTCTCCAAGCAGCAGCCAGAAGACCACAATAACAATGTCCATAACAACTGTTCTTATGTGTGATTAGCGCTTTATACCTTGCATGACACTTCCCCACCGTCTCACGCTGTCCTCCCGTAACACCTGTCATGGATGTCAGGCAGACACTCACCTCCACTGATACAAGCAGAAGGGAATTAATGTGAGACTCTACACATTAGTGTGGGTGCTCTGAACGGTGTCACAGGAGAATTATCTAATTTTTCTTTGGCCTGCTTAAAGTATTTTTAACTTCCTAATGGAAGCAATAAGAAGTGCAAGGTTTAGATTGCTCTGATTTAATAAAAGCTACTATGAGTGGGAAAGTCAGCCACAGATAAAAGCTAAAATATCTAGCCCAGACAGAATATTTTTCATATTCTTTCTGTGTGGCCAGAAACCTCCAGAACATAGTGGGGTTCCCTTTGGGAACCATTCCCGCTCCCCGTTTTCTTCTTCCCAACTCTCGGTCAGATTCTTGAGAAAGCAGGCTAAAATCTCAGTTCTATGATTTTATCACCTTCAACAAGTCATCTCCCGCTCTGAGCTTACTTTCCTCCTTTGTTAAATGAGAGTACGCGCTCCTTCACCGAGACATCACCACAGTAAGTAATGGTATCCCCGAGACTTCCCCACCTCTGCCCTCAGAGCTAGCCAATGTACCTCCAGCGGACTTCGAAGGTCATGTATGCCCCAAGTGCCCAATTCCATTGCAGAAAGTGAAACCTGGGTCCCAAGTGCTTTGAGTTTTTACATGCAGTCTTGCCAGCTTATAGGTTACAGACCAGATTCAGAACCCAGGGCTTCGTTTATCTCTCCTCATCACACCAGAACATTCTGTCTCTCTGTACCTTCTCTTGACATCTAATTCAATGTGCTTGATTTTCACCTCACCTTCATCTTATTTCCTGCAGGCATTCATGTTTGAATCTTCCCTAAGTTTGGCAGTCACCAAGTGGGGACTCCAAACCTGTAGCTGTTTGGATGAAAATTACTACAAGTGCTGGGAGCCTCTCAAGAGCCACTTCACCCCCAAGTCCAGGAACCCAACAGGACCCAACTGAGATCAGAATCTTCCTACTATAACTGAGAGTGGGTTTGCATGGTTTCCTTGAGAATCCCATGCCCTCTGAGGGCGGGGGCTAAAATCACTTTTCATAGTCAAGTAACTCAGAACATTTGTGGGAATGTATTTGGAAATCTCTATGTCTATCGACTTAATTACTCAATAAATACGTCTTCTGTGGAAGTGGCAAATGGCTGTTTTCTGGTCTTGAGAGCCAGCACATGGCTGGTGGGCCAGAAAAACCCATGAGATTGGAGCAAAGCTAGGGCCCTTCCCATGTGCTCGTCCTGAAGGCTTCATTCTGAGAGCGTAAGTATCTACCTGAGACTGTCAACCAGGAAGGAGAGGGCAAGAATTAGGACCATGAGCTAACGCTGAATCCCAAGGTCAAACTCTTAGAAGTCAATCCAGATATGGGGAGTTAAATGGGTCAGCAGAGTTTCAAACAGCCAGCTGTCAGCCAAAAATAAACGGACATGCAACCTGATGGCATTGGACAAGAACCTCAACTACCAAAAACAAAGAAAAAGAGACTCACTGTGGGGGAGCAGCTGTCTGGGTATGGTCAGATATGGGTTGACCGCCAACCTTTGCCACAAAGATCCTGCATCCTGGGAAACCCTTCAGCCTACTCAAAGTGGGATAGTTTTTTACTCTTCTATTCACTCATTGATCAATTCATTTGGTAATCATATGCCGAGTCCCTGCCACCAGCCCCAGAGCAAGGTGCTGGAGGTGACTGAAAAGAAAGAAGCAGTCTTCTCCTCAGGGAACTCCCAGTCTTGGGAGACAAGGCCAGTGGAAATCAGCGTCCAAGGATGAGGCTCAGTAAAGATGAAGCATGACTGTGTAGAAAGCTGAACCTAATAGCTCCCTTATAAGGTCAGCATTCCTCCCAGAGTACTGGGCTACCCAAGATTTTGGGAGTGGGAAGATATGCAAGTCAGAACAGAAATATGACAGAAACTGATAGCTGTCACCACTTTAGCTTTGTAGGCTTATCACATTTCCCCGCTTTGTTACCATGGTAGCAATTCTGATATGCTGCTACCAAGTTTTCCTCCAAGAATATGTGGCGAGAGTCAGGACCTAAGGAACTAGACTGCCAGATAAAATACAAGATGCCCAGTTAAATTTGAATTTCTGGTAAACTACAAATCACTTTTAGTGGTAAGTATATCTTATGCAATTCTGGACATCCTCATACTAAAAATTTATTCATGCTTATTTTATTTTCAGAATTAACTTAAAATCCTGTATTTCTCTTTACTAAATCTGGCAAGCTTACAAGGGATAGAGATCAAGGACACAGACAATGTCCTAGCCTGTGCTGAGGTAATAGTCTAGTAATGGAAGCAAACAAAATAAACAGCAAAATAATTACTAACAGTAAAGCATGCCAAGCAGAACCCAAGCGAAAGAGATAGAGCAACAGATGGGCTGGGATCAGACTTTCTTTAGAAAGAAAGATCTTCAATGAAGAAGTGACATTTAGCCAGACCCAAAGGAGAGGAAGGAAGGAAGTCAGTGGGAGTTTGGGGGTGCGGCAGGGTGGATGAGAAGGAGAGGCTTTCCAACAAAGTGCCTTATAGACTCAAGAGACTGAAAGAAAAAATGGGTATGGGACCGGACGCCCATAAGAAGGAAAAACAAACAACAACCCCCTAAAGCCACATTGTCCTAAAGTAATGCGACAGTAATAGAGAAAGAAGTAGACAGAGCTAGCACAGTGTCTGGGGATGGACCAGAAAGGACTTGTGAGGGAGGAAAAGGGGAGCTGAGGGCAGAGCAAGGATGGCCATTCAGTTTATATTTTGGGGTCTCAAAAAATAGATTAAATAAAGAAATAAGGTGCAGGTATCTTTGAAGATAAAGGGGGTGGGTATGCTTTCCCAGTGTTAACATAGCAGAATCTTTATTTAAAATTAAATACTGTTAGATAGCAAAGTAGTTACTATGTTTAAATAACTTAAAATTAACCACTGGGACCCAAGCTAACTGCTGGGACCAATATCTGCTACTCTGCCTAAGGCCAAGTCAAAACTCAGTAAAATTCTGAGCAATGACGACCCCTCTTGCCCTATATCCTAAGGTTTATGTTGGCCCTGGTTCCCTGCAACTCTCACATGGGTGCAGTTTCCCCCTAGTGTGCCCGTCATCCACTCTCTTCCCTTCTCAGTCCCTCACTCTCACGGGTTGTCTGGATCCCTCTCAACTCCAAACTAAGACCGCCAATAAAAGTTTATTCACAAGACCCTCTATGAGCTCATTCTAACCCTAACTCTGTGCTCAATAGAACCTCAGCTCTGACCCATTCGGGCTCTATTATCAGCCGGGGAGGCAGAGCCATGCGTGTCCTGTTTTCCCTGCACTTAGCATCCAAGCCCTTGTACTTTATCGCCCCACTTCTGGCAGCAACTCCCCATCCTGAGACAATATTTCACCCAGGCCAGACTGTTCATGCTAATTAAAAAAAGATTTAGTTTCCTTCTGTGTGCCTCGGATCAGCTAGGATAATTTGTATCATTTACTTAATTCTCTGATCTCCAAGATGCTCCTCCAAAAAGTACCATCTTTTTGCTTGTAGTAGAAAATGTTAAAGAACAAAAAGCACCCTAGTGAGGTTCCTTCCAGCTATAAGAGGAATTTTCTGGCAGCATCTTTGTACATTTTGTCATTTGAGAAGGTGTGGTACCAGCCACCCTTCTCACTCTTCTTCCTGAAAGACTTCTCACAGTCCAGGCTACTAACAATGTTCCTAGACCAGGGATTCTCCAAGGGGCAATCTTATTTCTCTACCGCTAGCCCAACATACCCAGCAAAGTCTAGACATATTTTAATTGCCACACCTGAGAAGGGTACTAGAATCTGGTCCACCGACAACCACCCTTCAGTGCACAGCACAGTCTTCCTCAACAAAGAACTTTATAATGCTAGCTGTGAGTAGACAGTGATCCTCAGTATCCAGGGTACATTTGATGGCTTGGCAGAATCCTTAACTCCCTGCACCCAGGATTTACCTCAGACCAACCATGAGAACTTACTCTTAGGCTGAAAACCACTGTTCTAGAAAGCTAAAATCAGTAATGAAGACACCCTCTGTTTCTAACCTGAGATTCTGGTCCAACTCAGTTTTTCAGGGTCAACAGAAAGTGGATTTGAGCCAAGCTTTCCAGTAAATATAATGGCTGAGATGGCAGCAGTGTCGGGGATTACTTAGGAGGGAAAGCAGACCGCAGAGCAGGAGGGAGGACAACACCTCCCATTGTAGGGACAAAGCAGACCTCTTAAGTTTCATTCGCCCGCCCGCCCTGCTACATTGCAGGTGCTAACACCCCAGCCCGCATTCTGGCGCCAAGCCCAGACCCCAGGGAGGACGAGGTCTGAATTGTCCAATACACATAATCCCAGTGGGACAGACAGGTTCTGGACCAACCAATTCCAAGGTTGAACTAGCCCCTAGAGCTGCGCAGCTATAGAACTTTTAAAAGCTGGCCGCACCCTGGAAAGCGCAGCAGTTCCGGGATTTGCCTTAGGGACTACAGTCCGGCTAGCCGCTAGATTCACTTTGTTTGCCAAATTATATAAATATATTTTCCTTTTTGCATCATAGTGGCGTCATGGGGTTTATTCTCAATTTTCCAGCCCTAACACCATCAGAAAGAGTACGCCGATGGGGCACAGGGAGAGTGGAAAGAAAAGAGGGGCATTCTTGGGAGGAAGGTTAAATGTAAACTCTGAAAGTTGACAGGTACTTCCTGTTCCAATTTTTCAGAGTGATGAAGTTATTGCTTGCTGAATTTGAAGAAAAATTTGTCCTTCTAGAAAGATGTTTAATGAAATGAAAAATAAACTGACTCGTGAGAATATTTGAACTTCCTTATCGTGTTTACTGATCAGCTAGCCTTCAATTTGGAAGGATGGAATGATTTCTTTCATAGGGATCTTGTGAAGTTAAGTGAGCTGACCCCCACATGGTCTTCATCACACATGAACATGGGCACTGGACTGGCCATTAGCATCACTGCTGTCTACTATGACACTCGGGACTCAGCGCATGCTCAGTTCCTACCTCAGGGAAGGAATGGTACCATCTACCGCAGGAGTTGCCGGAACGACTACCCCAAGGGCCTTCTTCCAGAATAAATCAGCATCTAGCTGAAGAGGAAATCATGTACCCTTAGAATGCAATAAGAAACAGATGTACAAAGTATGGGAATGTAGAAGCATTTTAATCCTCTTGTCAACTTAAGGTCAAAGAGCAAGAAATCATATCAAGTTTAATTTAAGATCTCAACAATGCATATTAATAGATCAAGTGAAGTGAAAGCTTAGAATTTAAAGTGCTCTCGATAAAAGCAGTTTCCTTGTGACTGTCTGAGAGCTTTCCCTCGAGGAATCTTGCCTAATCATGAGGCCCTAGGGACTCTCATTAGGCTAATCTAGATTTTTAAAATCTAAAGTTATATCAGGAGTTTCAGAACAACCCGTGACAGCACCATTAACAGTAATACCTTGTAAAAAGCCAAGTAGATACAATCTGATAGAATCACTGTAAGAGAAATTTAACAAATGGGCAAGTTTTGTTCATTCATGAATATTTACTGCTTTATTTTGAATTCTGTGAATAAAGTTAAAATCTGAAAGATGCAATATTTTATGATACCATTTCTCTTAATAAAAAGATATGTATCAGGGATGGAGACATGGCTCGGCAGTTAAGAGCAATGGCTGCTCTTGAAGACCGGGGTTCGAATTCTAGCACCCACACGGCAGTAAACAACTATTCATTTCTTCAGCTCCAGGGAATCTAACACCCTCTTCTAACCTCAACAGGCATTGTATGACACACTTACATACCATGCAGGCAATACACTCATACACAAAAAAGAAAAATAATAAATAAAATATTTTTTAAAGGATATGTGTCAATTAAAAGTGTCTCAATTCTAATACTCAGTTCTAAGTATCTGAAAATCTAACCTTAGCTTAGCAACTAGTCTTTATCTCATTAAAGATATCTGAGGTTAGCAGTTAAATAGTAACAAAAGTAGCCCTGGGCCCACGTTCTTTCTGATTTTCTGCTCCCTCTTCTCCATATGTCTTGTCTTCATTCACGTCTGTATTCCAGGACAAAGGAAAGAGAGGAAAGCTAACGTGTATGTAGGGACACTCGTCTCTTACCTGGAGAAATGCTTTCTATTTAGGATAGGAAGGTCTCCCTTGCAGACTTCTCATTTGGACTCCTTGGAAGACAGGCACATGTCCACCCACACCAGCCTCTGGCTGTCCTGATGCATTGCCAGGCTGGAGTTATACCACCCTCCCAGAAAGGAAGGGATATCCAGGAGCCTCCTGAGCAATCAGGGTTCTTCTGTTGAAAGGACAGAGGGCAGGAGGGAGTACTGGTAGCAGCATGGAGGGTTGTCATGAGTGTCTTCAAGTGGCAATCAGCAAGAACAACACAGGAGTCGGGTTCAAACACCTTCCTTCTCATGGCTCCAGGAAGACACGAATCTGTCAATACTTGCTTTGTACACACACAAAATGCTTCAGCCACCTGCTGTTCTCTTCCGAAATCATTCCCTGTTTGAATAGCTTTTCAATCATGTTTGTATGAAGTTAGAAAACTGGCTGGCAGTTGTCTAGCATCGGACACTGTCCCTTGTAATCACAAGTAGGTGGCAAGGGAAATCAAGCAGCTGCTGCTAGTCAAAATCTAGAATCCTAATCTCCAAATTAGCCAGGTACCTTGAAGAATTGGACAAATAATTTCTCTACTGCAGACATATCCTACAGAATCAGGCTGTGCGAATGAGTGGTCACACACTCACCTTCTAGAAACAAGACTCTTGTTACTTTCAGCCTCTTACACAAAACACTGATAAGACCCTCTTCAGAAAACTTCATGTTTTTAGTGTTTGAAAAATGAATATAAGATTTTTAACTCCTTGACTTAAAAAGTTTCAAGAGTTGCCTACCATTTTCTTTCCCATCCTTCCCTCAACAATTTCATACCAGATTGTAGCCCCCAAGACACTCCTAGATTGATTTTGAAAGTCACTTCAGCCAATTTCCAGCTCTCCCAGCTCCAAGATTCTTTTAGAATCTAATAACCAAAAAGGTAAAGAACTGACTAAAAGTGAGCTGGATAAGGTGGCACATGCCTATGACCCCAGCCCTCAGGAGGGGTGGAGGTAAGAGGATCAGGAGTTTGGAGACCTAGGATACATAGCCAAACTCTGTCTCAAAATAGAGAAAGAGGGAGATGGGTGTGATGGTGCACACTTTTGATTCACTCAGGAGACAGAGGCAGGCATCTCTATGAGATTAAGGCCAACTTGGTCTACACAGCAATTTCCAGGCCAGCTAGGGCTACAGGAAGACCCTGTCTCCAAAAAAAGAAAGCAGAGAGAGAGAGAGAGAGAGAGAGAGAGAGAGAGAGAGAGAGAGAGAGAGAAGAGGAGGGAGCAGAGGAGATAGCCCAGTTGTTAAAGTGCTTGCTGTATATGAATGAGGACCTGAATCTAATCCCTGGCACCCATGTGAAAACATCAGGAATCATGGCAAGTACTTGTAATCCTTGCACAGACAGGTGGCTCCCTGGGACCCCTGGGCCATCCAGCTTAGGCTAATCAGCGTGCCCTAGAACCTAGTGAGAGACTTTGTCTCAGAAACAAGTTGGGTGGCCCCTGGGGAATAATGACACCCAAGGTTGCCCACATACACATAAACATACACACACACACACATACACACAAAAAAGGAGGAAGAACAAACTAAAAACTTAAATGATACTCCTTGTGACTATGGGGGAAAGTAAACTTAAAGTCCAGTGCCGGTGTGCACCAGATAACCTCCGACATTCTGTCGTCTATTTCCAAGAAAACTCAAAGTCAGGCATCAGCCCTCTTTAATCCTTTGAATCTGAAGCTTGACCATGGGATATGGCATCACGGGGCACTTCTGTGGCATCTCCAAAAGAAAAGTCTCCAAGATGGTGACATCACTTGGTGTTCCTCCTGGCCACAGTGAATAAGAGCAGGCCAAGGCTTCTGACTCCAGAAAACTGGCAGTCAGAGGCGAAAGAACTAGAAATATTGCCATCATAGTTACAAGTACAAATGTGTACTCTGAAGTTGTAATGGAAATATAATAAAATTCCCATAAAGGTGGAAAGTACTAATGGAAGCTTAAAAGCCCAGAATCCTTTAATATATTTAGAACTATGCTTTTAGAGATTTTTAAAGTGTTGTTTGTATTTTACAGTCATGCATGTTTGACCAACACAGTTTCTTGTGCATATTTCTAATTTCTTCAAATATCCTATTATTTATCCCAAAGATCATAGAGATGGTTAACAAGTACTTTGCTTTCAACCAACCCCCCAAGTCATGAGAAGATTACTGGGTGCCACTAGGAAATAGACAACATAAAAAAGAAAGACTTAATTGGATTTTAATCAGAGCATGAACATGATCTTTTTCTCCAGACAAGATCCAAGATAAAAGAGTAAGAAGATATATCACTAAACAAAAAAAAGCAAAACCAAAACCCCAGCCTGTTAAGGAAGCAACACTGTTCCAGAGAAGGAAGAACTGTCATACACTGCTAAGGAATTGTTGAGACTGGCTGTGCATAAGGGGAACTAATAGAGAAAATTTATAGAGACTTTCACAGAGCTTTTGACAAGTTCATATCCAGATGAGTCATCCTGGGATTGGCAGGGACTACTTTATTCTGCATTGAAAGCTATCTCCAAATTGAAAAGCTTGTCTGAAAATCAACAGCCTGATTACTGGTCCTTCTGCAGCCTCCCTTGCCCTGTGATCACTGTCCACCCAGGAATGCAAGCCCCATCAGGCTGGTCCTACTTAATACCTTCAAGGGCTCTTGCTGCCATCTTGCTGAAGTCTGAGTTCTTTATGTGACGAGAAATTTAAGATCAGGTTCCTCATTACACACTAGTCTTTTTTTTTTTTAATGCTCAGCAGTACCATAGTGTGGGCTCCAGTGCCCAGAGCTAGCAGCACCAGTCAGACAGATGGCACATTTGGAGCTCAGATGAGACGGCAATTGGTGTCCTCATCAAACTGCTTCTTGGTGTGATTTGGGACATTGTTCCTGACTGATAAAAAAATCTTTTGGAATGGTTAGACTCTCAAGAACACACTGCTCAATAATTCTCAATGCTAAGAAATTATGCAAAAATTCCTCTGGGTACAGTCTTCTGTTAACATTTAGACATCAAGGATACACAATGTTTCTCCTCTTAAGAAAGGAGTACAAGAATAACTCCTGACTGGTATGGTCAAGAATCAATCTTTATCTTCTTTAAGCCTTTAAAAATTAATGAGAAAAAGCACCTCAAAAAAGGTAGTAAATGGAGATAGAGAGATGGCTCTGTGGTTAAGAACACTAGCTGCTCTGCCAGAGGACCTGGGTTCAGTTAGTTCCCAGCACATACAAGATGGCTAACAACTGTCTCAAACTACAGTTTCAGAGAATTTAACGCCCTCTTCTGGCCTTCACAGGCATGTACATACTGGTGCAATTAAATACACACAAAACACTCACACACATAAAGCAAAAATAAACCTTTTTTAAAGGTAGTAAGTGAAGTTGAGCATGCAAATAAATAAATGGACAAAAATACACAAAACATGTTGAATCTCAATAATAAATGAAATGCAAATTTAAGATATTTTTTATTCATTGGGTTTAAAAATAATAATAGTGAACATTCATCGAAACTCTTTACCACTGTTCTAGGTTCTTTATAAGGTAATAATTCATTGGATAACTGTTTTTAATATGTCTATTGTGAAGATAAAGAACTGAGGAACAGAGACCTGAAATACTTTCTTGGTCATTTCAAGGGATGGTAGAACAGGAACAGGAAGGCAGTGCTAGCTTCAGAGGTTGTGCTGTTGGCTGCAAAGCTCTGCTGCATCATTGAACATGCTGGACACAGGGCAGGGAACAAGCCCCTCATTCATTGTCAGGGAATACAAAATTATGAAAACTTTTATATAAAACAGAGAACATTTGTTACTTACTGACCGGTGTGAGAGTTCCTGGGGAGACTTGCACAACTGTCTATTCATCCCAGGTAAGGCACCACCATTTGACCAAAGAGATGATCCCACCCAAGTCTAATTTAGGGAATCAGTCAGTTCACTGGGGTTGCTTTCAGCAGTATGTATAATTCAAAGGCAGCTGCAGCAGCTGAAAAGCCCACCCCAGCATGAGTGATGACTCATAAAAGCCAGGTCCTGGCAGCTCCCTGCATCACCTGCAGGCAGCTAGACCAGTCCCGCTCCTTTCCCCAGCAAGCATACTGCTTTTATAATAGTGCTTTGTGACTCTTGCTAAGTTTCAGGAGCATCCAGAGTCTTTAAGTTTCATTTACTTCCTGGATCTTAAGGAGCCCCTCTCAAGGAGGGAATGTTCTATTTGGAAGGAAATAGCTACACTGCATTGAACCAGAAATTTGTCCACTCCTAGAAATTGATCCTGTGAAAAAAGTTCAGGACAAACACAAAAATTCAGCTGTAAAAGTGTTTACTACATTGATCATAAGAGAAAAAAAAAGAAAAGACAAAAAAGGATGAAACTTTCATCTGAGAGAAGGATTGAGGAGATTGTGACAGACATGCTTCATAGCTACTATAAAGATGTTTCAGAAAGTCATTAAATGGAAATATGTTCATTAGAAATCATTGGTCCTAGAATTTATAAACCATTATGTATAGTGGATCTCACCTGCTGAAAAAAAGACATGAAAGTGCAGAGAGGTCTGAGGGGGTACACACCGAAATAGAATCACCATGTGATTGATAAAGGAATGACTTTTATTTTATTCTTTTACTTAAGTAATGCTTAATTGTCTCAGACTTGTACATTTGCATCACAAAATAACACACTAAAGTTGTCTGTGAAAGAATAAAAGCCAAAATAGAATTCTATTTTTGCCATCTAGTAAAATAAGAGTAAGGTAACATAATTTGTTATGATCTGAAGAACAATTTAAATACAACAGCCATGAGTGGACACGTCTGTAATTCCAGCAGTTGGGAGGCTGAGGTAGGAGGATCTCAAGTTAAAGGCCAGGCTGGGCTACATACCAAGACCCTGTATCGAGAGAGGGGGGGAGGGGGGGAGAGAGAGAGAGAGAGAAACGAAACTTCTGGTTTGAGAATATACCTTAGTGTTTTCCTAACATGCACCAGACTCTGGGCTCAATTCCCAGCACTATAAAAACAAACAAAAATCAAGAGTAATATCCAGGCCTGGTAGTCAGGCCTATAATTCAGGTTACTTTGTAGGTTGAACAGAAGAATTGCAAGTTCAAGGCCTGCCTGGGTAACTTTGCAAGACCTGTTTCATAATAAAAAGTTTCAAAGAAAATGGGGGAGGGCACAGGGACAAATAGCTCCGTGAAAGGTCTTGCGTAGCGTGCGCAAGGCCCAGGCTAAATTCCCAGTGCTGAAGAGAAAAGGGAAAGAAAGGCTGTTATGAAGGGGCAGAAACTTAGTGTCATGACACAGGAGAAGCAAATCAGGAAACAGAATGAGAATCTCACGACGTGGACAATTCTCCCTGGCACAGGATGCTAGCTGGAGAGCCCAATAGGCTTGCAGAGCCCATTTTGCAGAAATTCCTGCATCTTCTGTACAGAACTGTGCTTTTACACACGGCCTCGTCATGCACCTACCACTCTGACTCCTCTGAATTGTTTCTCACTTTTTCTGATTTCTGACTCAAAAGCTTCTGTTGGCTCACTAATTGGGTTCTTCACTATTCCAGTGCCTGTAATGGTTAATTATGTGTATGGTGTGTGTGTGTGCATACGTGTGGAAGCCATTGACAACCTTGGATGGTGTTCTTCGGGTGCTGCCCCCTAATTTTTGTTGTTTGTTTGGTCTTTTTGAGGCAGGGTCTCCCTGTAGCCCTAGCTGGCCTGTAACTCGCTGCGTAGACCAGGCTGAACTCGATCTCACAGAGACCTGCCTGCCTCTGCCTCTGGAGTGCTGGAATTAAAGGTGTGCTCTACCATGTCTGGCTCTGCCTTGTTTTTTAAGCTAGGTTCTCTCCCTGGCCTGGGGTTCTAGTTAAGGTAGGCTGGCTGGCTAGCAAGCCCCAGAGCGCTGCCTGCCTCGGCCTCCCCAGGGCTAGGATGGCAAACATGCCACTACACCTGGCTTTTTATGTGAGTTCTGGGACGGAACCCTCAAGCTCATGTGACAAGTATTTTATCAACTGAGCTAACTCTCCAGACCTATAATGTTGACTTTTGATCACCTTGATTGAATTGAGCAGTACCTAGCTGAGTAAAGCACACCTCCTAGTAAAGCAGACCTCTATGAGGAAGACAGGAAGACCTGCCCTGAGTATGCGCCATCGCACAGGCTGGGAGCCCGAGTGAAATCAAAGTGGGGGAGCAAAGAGCCTGCGAGGTGCAAGCACTCTCCGTCTTTATTTCCTGGCTACCATGATGTGAGCTGGGTGCTGCCCTGCACCCCACACACGGGGGCTGAAATGTGAGCCCTCCCAAATTGTTCCTCTCTTAAATTGTCAAGTAATTTGCTACAGTGAGAAAGTCTGACTAACACAAACTGAGATGGCAGGAAGTGGGCGATCCTCTCTGTGTGGGATTGGAACCCTTCTTTATCAGTGGTGATTATGGTGGGAGATCCTCTGTGTAGGACTGGGACCCTTTCCTTATCAATGGCGATTATGGTAGATTCTGTGTAAGAATGAGATCCTATCCTTATCAGTGTTTATTACTGTGGTGGGCAGTGACCCTCAGCATGCCAGGGCAGCCCCTCCAAAAAGGGGCAAGACCCAGCCCTTTGTGAATCCCTCTGGGTTCAGGAGGCAATACATATCCTACTTGAGAACACTGTTCTCACCCACAAATGCGATGCTTCCTAAAACTGCTGGTTTTGAATGGAGCTCAGAGAAAGCTCTCTGCAAGCAAGCAGCTGTCACTTGTGCATTGGGGTGACACAACTGAGCCAGTATCCTAGGTATGTATGGTAGAAAAGAGCGAGGTCTGGGGTCTTTTGCAGGACCCTGACAATAACTACAACAAAGATCCCTAAGGTTCTGAAGCAAGACAATACCTTCTGCAACAGAGAACAGTTTTGTTCCGAAAGCAGCTGGGCAGCCACCAGGACACCAAATGCCTATTCAACCAGAGCTGCCCATTGTGATCTGCATAAATCAGAAGCACTGAGGTGTGTGCAAAGGTAGACACAGAAGCTCTAGGACACAGGCAAATATCACAAAACCTATTATAGGCTCAGCTAAAGTATCAGCTGGCGACAGCCTCCTAAAAGGCTGAGGCATGGGGCTGACTGTATTAAATGCAGCAGACCAATGGTCATAGATGCACAGGTAGAGTTCACAGAGAACCAGGGGGAAGAACTGGTCCCTGTTGGCATCCTAGTGATTAAATGAGGAAATGTGCGCTTTCTCTACAAATATTTTGTTTTGTCTGCTGCTAAGGATCAAACCTAGGGCCTTGCACATGCCAAACAAGTGCTTTACCGCTGAGCTCAATTCCCAACCCCCAACTCTGGTTTCCACTTTTTGCATTTGTGTGTGCAGAGGACAACCTGTGGGAGTCAAGTCTCTTCTTCCACCGTGTTGGTTCCAGTGATGAACTCAGATCAGGCTTGGTGGCAAGTGCCTTTACCCACTGAGCCACCTCACTGGTCCCAAATTTAGGTTTTGATGAAGATATGCCAATTCGTACTATGCGTGACACAGGCAGAATATTTTCACCAGGGAAATAGTCATCAGAAGCCTTGACAATCCTAGTCATTTGGGGTTTCTTGTACCTAGGAGACAGACCAAAGAAGTTTCCAATTGGCAGCACTGACAATTGACTACGAGGGGCTAGTGTTACTGCTATACAGTGGGAACAGGAAGGGACATCTGGAGCCCAAGAGCATCTCAGCACCTCCATGTCCAGGGTAACTGTAATGATTTTACTGCTGATGACTACCCAGTGATTCTGGAGTAACTAAGGTTGTCTTTGGAAATGAAGGTTGTGGTGACTCCATCAGCCACACATTCTACGTCTGCTGAAATGATGGCCAATAAAGGGACATCTACAAAGCATGACTGAGGCAGAGGACAATCAGCTATGGCCCCAGGCCAGTATAGACTGGCTTGTTCCACTAACTCTGCTAATACTGCTTTGCAGATTGTATCTAGCCACATGAAGGACATGCTACTGAATGTGTACAGACTGAAGCAGTGCATGGTCGGTCAGAAGTCACCCGCTTCTTGTGTCTGCCTCACCTTTCAGTCCACCTTCTTACGCTTGTTGTTACTACCATCGCCTGCAAGTGTGACCTGGGAATAGTGGCTCAGCGCACACTGCCTCACTTGCTTTGTTTCCTCAGCTCCTTCCTCCTCCATATCCAAATTCAGCCAGCCATTGAGGCATGCTTACCCAAGGAAGTACGCAGGAATTACTCAGTCTCACTCTTGACCACTGGGGATATTTGCTTTTCCCATGTCTGGAGGGGAAATTCTGAGTACATTCCAGAGATCTTCAGAATGTCTATCTGGAAACCCATTACGGAGGCAATGGGTCAACAGCACACACTTGACGGCCCTTCCCTCCTTGAACTCCACTCTGTCCAGTCCCTTTCAGATTCTAACATAAACTACCTGCATACAAAGCCTCTATTTGGGAGATAAAACTTAATACTAGAATCAGATGAGAGACTAGTGCATGTACTTTTAAAGTTAAAACCAAGACTCTTGTGTAAACCAGTCCTATAGAGCATACTGGTCACTCAGAGCTCTTGACTTTGCTATATTTGTAGATAAAATGGTCATCATGCTGTTTCAAGACTGAACTACAAAGCACGGAGTATCTGTTATTTTATTGTTTAATATTCTATTTCATTTATCTTCATAACTTTATGAATAGGCATTACTGTTTCTGCTACAAAAGAAAATGGAGAATTCCAACTGCTAAATCACAGCTGGCCTTCATCCCAGGCCTGTCTCCAGCCCAGGCTTAGCTTATACTTCTTTCTGCTCCTCAGTATAACCTCCACCCTTGTCTCTTCATCTGAGGTGGCCGGGCCAGCCACACTCAGCACACCTCATCCTTTCATGTTCCTCTCAGCCTTAGACAGGTCAGAGACTGAATCAAATATCATCTCCCCAAACTTCCCAAACAGAACAACCTCCTTATCACTACACCTCATTTTTCCTAGTCTGCTGTATTTTTCACATCACTGTGACTCTTTTCCGTGCTTACTAATGTGGCTAAGGCCACACAGGACTTAGGTATTAAAGAGTATCAGACATGCAATAAACACTCAACTAATTGCTCAATGAGTTATCAGAGTGCACGAACACTCTGCCTCTCTGCTTACGCTCAGCACACATGTAGTTAATACTCACTTGCTGAATGGCAGATTAAATTAATAAACATAAATGTTTCTTCATGCTCTTAGAAAGGAAGGATTCTACAACATCCAGCAAACACTGATCATTTTTCTGACGTGATGATCCACAGCAAAGCCATTTTTGCTTTTCTGTCATTACTGCATTAACAAGTTTTAACAGTCAATCAATCAAGGAAATAACAGAAACTATTCAGTGATTAGTAGATTTATTTATGCAAGAATACAGAGTCATCTTTGCCAAACTCAGTAAGAGAGGTTAAACGTTCGGTCCAACTTTCCCTCCTGGATAAGTTTTTCCTTTCTATCCTGTACAGATAAAAACAAACAAACAAAAATGAATACATTCTGGCATAACCTATGCTAAAACTCTGAAAATCAGAACCAAACACTCCAAATTTAACTGTAATCCCATCATCTAAGGCCCAAATTTTTTGAGGACATAGTAAAGAGCTAAAAACTAAAGGTACAATAAGAAAATACTCCTATTCAAAATATTCTACCTATATTTTAATAACTAGGAACAAATGACCCATTTCAAAGCAGACATTTTTGGGTTTTTTGTTTGTTTCGTTGGTTGGTTTTATTTATTTTGAGACAAAGTCTGAGATCCACCTGCCTCTGCTGGTGTTAAAGACGTGTGCCACCACCCATCACATCACACCAACACTAAACATCTGGTCCTAATACTCACCCTTTCTGTTTTAAAAACGTAATACCAGAAGATAAGGGGCCCAATTCCAAACAGAGCCCCTAAAAATGAGTTCTTGGGAGTGGGTCTGAAATTAGGGTAGATATTTGCTGATCTTGCATAGGTCCAACGAGTCAGGGCAGGATCCTCCTAAAATAAATGAAAACATAAAGTTATAGAAGTTAAGAAGGGATATACAAATCTATCAGGATTTCTGTGAAGGAACAGAGAAGAAGCCTCCAAGTTAAAGTTACAGCTTACACATTCCTCAATAAGTTTAGGGAGATCCGTTTCTATTATTTTGTTGTGGTTTTTTGTTTGTTTTGTTTTTGAGACAGTCTCACAGGTAGGTAGCTCAGGATGGCCTGGAAATGGCTATGTAGCCAAGAATGGCCTTGAACTCCTGACCTTCTAGTCTCCACCTCCTAAGTGCTGGGACTACAGGCCTGTGGCACTGCTCTCACCCAATCAATCACTAGTATTAAATCTCCCCCTACCTCATTTTTCTTTTTCATTTTTGATTGTTTTTATGGACAGGGTCTAGCTATAGCCCTGGCTGGCCCAAGCTAGCCCTGAACTCATGGAAATTTTCCTGTTTCAGCTTCCTTAGTGTTAGGCCTGTGCCATCATGTCACACTATTAAAAGTCTTACAATGGTATCAAAGTTGTTTAAGAAAAATAATCAGCTTATCTTGGTTTAAGAAAGTAACATAATAGATTTACAGTAGAATACCTTCCTAAGAATGGCAAATCTACCAAAAACACATAATTAAACTTAATTAGCCAAATCCCCAAATGATTTTACAAAATTTTTCTTTCCAATTAACTCACAGATTAAAATGAGCAAATAAAATCAGCTTTAGTCTTTAATATGTAACATAACATCCAAAGTCCTAACCAACACCAAAAAATCATGACTCGCTAGACTGAAATAACTTAACCACCTCTGCCACATCTATGTTTCAAAATAAACTGAATTATAGCGATTTGATACTGAGATGGTCAGCTGTAGCTCAAAAGTGAAGAAACCTTGTGGTGGACGCGCTCTGCGACCTTTCAATCAGGTTGAATTCCTCAAGGGTGCGAGCATTTGCTGCCAGTCTCAAGAGTCCAAAAATACCTTCTGCGGCTCTAGAAACTACTGATGGGATCATGAAAGGGTTCTGCAGTTAAAAGAGCAAACAAAAACACTTAAGACAGTAAGGACAGAAACAGGTTCAAGGGGGCGTTTCAGCTGGGTATGTGAAGGATAAATAAGTCTGCTTTTCTGAAAACTGTATTTGAATGCCACACAATGACAGGCTTCTCCAACTCCCAGTCACCTCTCTATGCTTTAAAATCTTCCAGATCTGTGTTATAGAAACAGACACTGCATTTCACAAAGATACCAGCAGTTTCATGATCAAAACCATGGGAAACAGCCTTCCTTCTGACCCCACTCAATGCCCATGGACTGTCAGCAGCATCTGGCATGGTGAAACCCTTAGAGCTGTTTCTTCACAGGTCTCCCTCCTTCTGGCCACTCCCTCTTCATCTCTTTTAGTCTTTGCCTCCTGTCTCTCCAATCTCTTAATACTGGGCCCAGATCTTGCTGGCTTTCTTACACACGTTCACTCTACTAATGATGCCACCACTCACATGTCTTCCAGTGTCTCTCTGCGGGATGGTGAACACCCAGGCTACCTCTAGCCCTCCACACTGAGCTCCAGATCTAGCATCTATACACCCTTCAACACACACCTGCACTCTGATAGGCATTCCAAATGTCAATTATCTCACACTGATCTGCCAATATTCCTTGCCATTCCACCACCATCCCAGTCCCTCTCACGTTCTTCTCTTAGTAAAAGGCAGCTCTGTTGAGCTTAGAGTGCCCTGACTCCTTTCTCTACACTACATCACCGGCTCTACTGCTAACACCTATTCGGTACTCACGTTTCACCTTCACTACTGCCCTGGCCCCAACCACACACTAGAGCTTGAAGCGCTGGAAAAGCGAACTCTTTTGCCCTTCCTCCCTCACAGCCACCTCTCAACCAGGCAACCAGAGAGATTTTGTTAAGATGCAAGTCCAGATTATGACTCCCTTCCCAGCAAAATTCCTCACAATGGCCTACGAGGCTTGGTGTAATGGAGTCCCAAGTACCACTCTGACCTCATTTTTTATCTCTCTAATCTCACCCTTCCTATTTTACTCACAATGATCTTTTCAATATCTATTGTATGTGTTTTAGGTCACCCCTCTATGGCCTAGAATGGCCTCAGACTCTCAATCCTCCTGCCTCAGCCTCAGCCTCCCAAGTGCTAGGATCACTAGTACATTTTGAATTACTTTCTAGGAACACAGCTCAGTGGTAGAACACCTGTCTAGCATATGAGGCCCTGGGTTCAACACCAAATACCACAAAACAAACAAAAACAAAACAAACACCCAATGTCACGTTCCAAGTAGGGGCTAAAATCCCTGTTACATGCACACTGATAACCCCTCTCCCCTGCCTTTACCACCATTCACTCTCTCACATATTAAATGATTTAGATTTTTAACTTGTTCATCACTTGTCATTACCACCAGAAGAAGCTCTACAAGGATAGGGAATAGCCTGCTTTGTACTTTTACCTCAGCATCTCATATAGGCCCCTAATAGACCCTGGGCATTTATTACTAAATGAACCAGTCATTCTACAGACAGGGCAAAGGGATTCACATGTACAGGTTGGTATTGTGTCACACATACATTAATGGAACAGCTACTATGGAAGGAGGGCATTTTTACCACCCCCCCAAAAAAAAACAACAAAAACACCTGAAACTACCCTGAGTCATAGAGCTAAAACACAGAGGATTGGGGGTTCAAACCTCACATATGACTGAGGCCTTATTCCATTTACTTTAACACTATCTAGCACATCAAAAGCAAACATCTGTTTATCTATGTAATAGGCATCTCTCTTGTATCTAGATGGAGATAGTACAGCCAACTAGGTAAAAGGAGATGTTAAAGATTTCACAGACCAGGGCTCAAATTCAGCTCTGTGATCTGCTGCTGGGTGTTTATCTATACGCATGATCTATTCTTTCCATGTTACCTTCTCCTCTAGAAAGCTAGAACAGTAATGGAGTTTAATTCTGTGAATGACTGTGACAGAAATTAATTCAAGCCAGGTGTGGCTGTCCACAGGGCAGTGATCCCAGTCCTTGGAGGCTGTGGCAGAAGATGTAGAGTTTCAGGCTGGCCTGGAGACCATGTCTCAAAAAGAAAAACAAAACAAAGTTTTAGCACTATATCTGTATCTGGCAGCATATTCTAGCTTCCCTTTGATTCTACAACTTGCAAAAATTTAGAGAGAACAGGTGTATAATTGTTGTGAGGCCTTCATTTTTAGGAAAATCTCATTTCAGATATTTAGACAGCATTTGGAGAAAACTGTCTAAAAAGTACACTTGTTAAAATATCATTTACTGGGGATATGCTATCCACAAGTAATGTTACACAGTTTCTCCTTTAAAGTCACAATTCTTTGATGAATGCACATTAAACTGTGTTTAGAAAGTTTAGGTAAGTTGTTCAAGGGTTCTAATTTGCCAGTATCTGGGCGTCAGATTTTAGTCCAGAGCAGAAACCTTAGGCAAGGTGCAGGGTCTCAGATTTAACAATCACTATATTCCCATCAGAAGAGGGAAGTGTCCTGCAAGTTAGGAACTGAAAGGTACAAAACAACCGTTTACACTGTACACGCATACATCTGGGAGTTAGGGGGGCTCAACACACCCCCAACCAGGAGCGCACTGTGCGAGCCCGGTCACTTGTTTTATTTGCTCCTCGAACCAGCCTTAGAAGACAGGAAGGAACTTATTACGGCCATTTTTCAGATGATAAGGCCGAGGCTGAACAGAGTTGAACCATTTTCTCCCGATCAGAGGGAAGCGGTCAAGCCTAGTACGCAAACCCGGCAGGGCTGGTCCCCAGGACCACCAAGCTCTCGGGCCGAGGTGAGAAGCTGAGGGGCGGCCTGCCGTCCGGGAAGAGGCCGGCGTCCGGCGTCGGGAAAGGGGACGGCTGCCGGCCTGCAGGGACCGCCCGGCCCCACGGCCCCGCCGCCCCACTCACGATGTGCGTTCGGCGTTTGGGGTCGTTGTACTGAAGCAGATACTCCCGCTTAAGCCGGGCCCTTATGCTCAACCGCTCGGCTTGCGCCTTCCGGATCTCTGCGGGCACGTCGTACTCCGCGGGGTCGAGGGTACTGGGCAGAGTGGCCAAGGGCGCCGGCTTGTACTTGGAGCCCGACATCTTGGCGTCCGGGGCGCGACTGCGCTTGCGCGGCGCTGAGGCCCGCCCACTCCACGCAGACCTTCGGCCTCAGGTAGTGCGGCTGCGCAGCAGAGAGGGATCGGAGAGGAGGCGTTTGTAAGGAATGGAGTTGAGTTCATTTTCAGGCAGGCGCTAGAACCGCATTTCGCGCGTGCGCACTAGGCTTTGCTCGCTTTTCCTCCTGCCCCCCTCTCCCCTGCTGCTGCTGTTGCTTGCTAGCAGAATTTGGTCCCCAAGCTTGAGGCTGTGTCCCGAAATCCGGACACTGTATTGGCTGCGGCTTCTGAAGTCCCGCTGTGACCTTGGATAAGGTCATTTTGTATCTCAGCGTTTCCTTTTTCTCATCCGGGAGAAAGGACCTGTGTCCTGTACACCTAGCAAAGTTGTGAGGTTTAAGTAAGCCCATGAAATTTACGAACATAATTCCCTAGCGCCTCCCTCCCTCAATAAAACAAAAGGTTTTCTCACGGTACCACATTTGGTCCAGCCCATCTCAGGATAATCATATTTTCCATAGGCAAGAAATAATGTTTAATAGGAGAATGGTGTTACAGAGCAGATGTAACTTGATTATAGAATATAGAAAAGAACGAATGGAACTCGTTAAGAAATAGCTTAAAGTGCTTTTTTAAAGGGCGGGGGGGAGGCTGGAGAGATGGCTCAGCGGTTAAGGGCCTCTTTTGCAGAGGCCCCAGATTCAAATCTCATCACTCACTTGGTGGCTATCCCAGCACTTGGAAGGCTGAGAGAGGATCATTATGAGTTCAAGGCCAGCCTAAGCTACATGGCAATTCTCTGCCCCACCTCCCCAAAAGAGATGATTTAGGTAACGCAGGTAACCTTCAGCATCTCTCTTGCCCTTCCCCTCTCTTCTCACTATCTCTAGGGGGAAAAAGCAACTTCAAGTTACACAGCAAGGTCTTTAAGAGCCAGTAAGACACTCCTCAGGAGGGAAAGACGTAAACAATATTGTGGTAACTCCAGCGAGGAAAGCTAGATCCAGAAAGACATGTAGGTATGTGGGGGAATGGTTGCTAGGCAGAAGCAGGGCCTAGAACGTGTTGGCACTTGAAGTGGTGAGGAGCAGCAGTGCTGTCAAATTTATTCAACACTCTAATACTATTTTAAAATATTTATTAAGCACCCGCTGTATGAAGCATACCTTACACTACTCAGTCTTAGTCAATCTGCTAGGCTTAGTGGAGAAAATGCAGAGGAAATGAAATCT
This sequence comes from Eospalax fontanierii, assembly GCA_035773235.1. Taxonomy (NCBI): domain Eukaryota; kingdom Metazoa; phylum Chordata; class Mammalia; order Rodentia; family Spalacidae; genus Eospalax; species Eospalax fontanierii. The sequence continues at coordinate 60,892,431 of CM069534.1, read as the reverse complement.
GGGTGTTTGGGACATTTTGGTGGCGGGGTCAGAGGAGTTCCCCTAGTAGCTGACAATTATGCAGTACAGAAAGAACAGGCAGAATAAGATATTTGCAAAGTAGATCAGTGTCCAAATGAATAGAAAGCAAAGCTGACTCATGAGAAAGAGGGCTACAGGAAGATAGAAAAAAGAAATCTGAAACAAATCACCCACTCTTAACTTTAAAGAAGAGAGAGAGAGGGAGAGAGGGAGGTTTGTTCAGAGATGTCTCAAAATATTAAGAAAATGAAGCAAGGTAAAGCAGGCACAGAATGTAGAATTCTAAATACTACCTAGAGAAAATTTCAAAAACCTTTTAAGACACTGATATAGGAACTAAAGAAATGGCTGGCTCATAGTTAAGAGCATTGGCTGCTCTTGCAAAGTGAAGGAAATTGGCACAGCATAGGACCACTGACCATGAAACATCTGGCCGCCCACCATCCAGTTTTATATTGGGGACTTCCTCTTTCCCGCTGCCTGGATGTTCAGAGAGGCCATACGGACAAGAGAAACCACCAGAATGGTCCACAGTAGATCTCCCCTGTAGCCCCTGTCTCCTCTGCAGCAGCTGTTCCCTTATCGCTGCTGCCCCTGTATAAGATTCTGACCAGCCTCTACGTCCCTTGCAGGAGCTTCCATCCTGAAGGAAGTTTGCGGCCTCTTGTTGTGCGAAATAAAGTCTCCTTTGTTGAGGTCAGATGTGGTCACTTTCTTTCTCTCCTATTGTTCCTGAATTCTGCACTCCAAAACCTAACAACAGAGGATCTGGGTTTGGTTCCCAACATCCACATGGAAGCATCATCTTTAACAGCCATCTGTAACTCCAGTTTCAGGAGATCCAATGTCCTCTTCTAGCTTCCTCGGACATTGCACACAGGCGGTGCACTTACATCAAATTAAAATAAAGTTTATTTTAAAATGAAAAGACATTGGTGTAGGAAGACAGTAATGTAAAAACAAAACAAAACAAAAGAAATGAGTACAAGGAATACATGAGTACAAGCCAACTTACAGGTTAAGAGCACTGGCTGCTCTTACAGAGGACCTGGGTTCCAATCCTAGCACTCACATGACAGCTAACAACCATCCCTAACTCCAGTTCCATGAGATGGATCCGATGCCCTCCTCTGACCTCTGAGAGCATTGCACGACACAGGTGTACCACCTACAATTCCTGGGGAAGATATTGTGTGCTTGTAATACAAAAGGCTGAGTACAATAGGTTTTTCTTTTCCCAAGAGAGTTGGTATCAGAAAAGATCCTGTCAGCCTAACTATATTTAAGATGAAGGCCTAGATTCTACAGTAGAAGAAACAGATCCAAATCGAACTTTAGCTTTAAAAAAATCAACTAATAATTTTAGAAATCAATTTATTTATATTTAAGAAATTTTAAGATTATAGTTATAACTACGTGCCAATTCTGATAAATCATGTTAATTGGAGGAATATTTTTTAAAGATCTTATTCAGTTTTAGTTTGCTATATGCGTGAGTATGTGCATGTGAATCCCTGTGCCAGTGGAAGCCAGAGACATTTGATTCCCCTGGAAATGGAGTTACAGGCGATTGTGAACCACCACCCCATGTGAGTGTTGAGAACCAAACTCTGCAGGAGCACTGTGTACTCTTAACCACTGAGCTGTCTCTCCAGCCCCAAGGAGTATTTTAAATATGGCTCATTATCTTTCACTTTGCATTTGATTTTTGCAGCAGGGTCATATTTGCAAAAATTTTTTAAAAGTAGAACTTTATCCAGTTTTCTTAGGGGCCATTCTTCTCCTCCCCTTAGTCGTATGTGTGGGTGTGGTGTGCATCTATATGTGTATGCATCTTTGGACAAGTGTATGTGTGTGTGCATGTGGAGAGCTGAGGTTGATGCTGGGAATCTTCCTCGACCACTCTCTACCTTGTTCTAATTGAACCAATTTGGCTACTCTGGCTAGACTAGCCAGCTTGCTCCAGAAATCCCTGTTTTAACTTTCAGAGTACTGGAATTACAGGTGGCTGCCATGCCCACTTGGCATTTGTATGGGTTCTGTTGATCCAAATTCCTACCCGCACACTTGTGCAGCAAGTGCTTTAACCACTGTGCCATCTCCTAAACCCCCGTGGCCCTCTCTTCGTCTTTTAAAATAGTTTTCTTCTGAAGCATTGATGTCAACATCATCTTATTGATTTTCTGTTTTTAACTTGTCAAATTCTGTGAGATCATATTTATAGTGACTTTGAATGTGGATCCAGCAGTTCACCAATATCACTTCTACGATGGTGATGATGATGATGATGATTCTTATTATTTGGGTCTTTTTAAGACAAGGTTTCCCTGAGTGCTGGGATTAAAGGAGTACACCACCATACCCAGCTCGATCATTTCTATTATTTTTATGAAATTCTACATTTTTTGTAAAATTTTCAGTATATTTCTGTTGCTATTTGAGGGCTGAGTAGCTTCAAATGAATGAGCATGACTTTGGCAGAAACGAGTACAGGTGCTAGGATTAACAGATTGTACAATTTAAATGGAGAGCAAGTTCATGAATTATCTCATCATTGAACATTCCATGTTCTAAAGATTGCCTTCTCTAGGAAGCAGGGTTTTTAAAAATCTATTTATTTCAGTCTTATGTATATGAGTGTTTGCCTGCATGTGTGTAAATGCACCTGTGTTGTGCGATGCCAAAGGAAGCCAGAAGAGGACACCACCCCCAATCTGCTCAAACTAGAGTTAAGGCTAAGGATAGTTGTTAGGTACAGTGTGGGTGCTGAGAATTGAATCTAGGTCCTCTGCAAGAGCAGTGAGTGCTCTTAACTACTGAGCCATCTCTCCTGCCCCTCTAAGAAGTGTTTTAATAGAATGTATCAAAAGTTTGTTGGGGCATAGATTACAAAGATTAGGTATACACATCTGGGTTTGACTAGAGGTGGCAAAGAGGTGGAATTCAGTGCAAATGTTCTGGGCTGGTTGTGTTCATTACTTTCCTTGTTGCTATCATTAAAGAAACAAAAAGCCTGAAAAAAGCAAGCTAAGGGAGGAAGGGCTTCCTCTGGCTAACACCTGGAGGGTACAGGCTACCAGGAAGAAGCCATGGCAGCAGGAGCTTGAAGCAGCTGGTCATATTGCCTCTGCAGTCAGGAAACACAGAATACTGCTGCTCAGCCAGAATTCTCTTTTATATTCAGTCTAGGACATCAGCCCAGGGACTGGTGCCCCCCGCCCCATTAAGGTGAATCTCCCCTCCTCAGCTAGTATAATCAAGATAATTCCTCACAGTCAGGCACAGAGCCTTGTCTTTTTGGTAATTCAGATCTTGTCAGGTTGACAATCATATTAACAGACCCACAAGTCAAGCTGCATGGACAAGACCAAGATTCAAGAAATAGAAAACCAAAAAGTAGAAACTGAACGAAGGATGAGTCAGGAAAATACTGAATTATCTTTCTTTTTCCCTGAATAGAAAATAAAGTTACATATCACTGACATATGAAGAGGTGAACAAATGTAGGTAGCCAAAATATAAAATACATAGGAAAATAATATATAAAGCACTATCAGGAAGCTAATATATTTTAATATTTATCTGGAGTTCATAATATTTTATTTAGAAATCATTATTTTCTCATTCATACTTAATTTGTATAATATTTTTTGAAAAATAAGCCCTTTCTTCCCTCCCTTCAAATTGTGTAAGCTTCAAGTGCCCCCAAACTTGGAATCTACCATTTATCACTGTAGTTAAGACCTCAAGGAAGAGACGGGATACTGTGAATTAATTCACTTGTCAAGAAGAACCAAGATCATGAGATAGCAAGGAACTCATATCTTTGATTATGTAGTCACCTTGGGGTCTTACTTCCACAACAGAACACACACACACACACACACACACACACACACACTCCAGCAGAATAAGAACAGTGTTCAAGACTTCTCAGGGTCTCTCCTAAGTATAAGTAAATCCACTTTCTCTTTTTTTACCTAGTCTCTACTTTTCCTCCAAAATACAATATTAATTATTCCCTCAGTTTGACCCTATTCAGAAGACACCAAAGCATCACATGAAAGCTTGGCTTTCATTATGTCCAAGTGCCCTACAGTTCTGTTGACTGGTCATTGTCCCAATCAGTCAAGAATAAGCTAGTGCACATGTTTTAATAAAGACCTTCCTCAGAAGTAGCATTGTATCCATCAGACACTGTGAGACTATGTGGCTTGTTCATGACAAACATATATTACTCTTTGTTTCTTCTACAGCTTTGTCATTTCATGTGGTAAAGAGCTGCTCTTTATTTTTATTTTATTTTTTTTAGGAAAGAAGCTTTATTAAAATGAAAATGACTACACTAACTTGAGAAACTAGGTTAGAGAATAATCTGAGCATTCCTTCTTTCATGTACTCCAAGATTGGGATTCCATTTCATATGCATCCTATTTTTTCCTCAGAACTGGAAAAAATAAAAATTCACTAATATTTCAACAACGGATAGTCTTCTCTTTCCCATGTATAGAAATTGTGATGATTGCTCAGAACAAATTTCTCCCTTCTCTGTCAGTCAGCCCCAGTGAGTTCACCTTTCCCGGCTCTGGAAGTAAGACCTATGACTGTTTCTTCACTAGGAACATCTACTTCGTTAGAGTCCAAAATAATCTCAGCTACTTTTGTTCCTCTTCTCTTTCAGGTTTAGAAATTTAGAATTTAGAATTAAGTGATCAAGTTCCATGAAAAAGAATCCATTGAGATTTGTATTAGAACAGAATTTAAAGTCACAGCTTGATTTGGGAAAATAGATACCCCTGCTACGTTGTATTTTCCTATCAATGCCTTTTAATTCAGGTTCTTTATATCTCTAAGTCATGTTTTGTGACATTCCCCATAAAGAATCATCGATTCTTATGTTGGGTTAATTTCTGTTACAATATAGTTTTATCGCTAATGTTCCTTTCCCTTCCACATATTCTAATCTGTTGTTGCTAAAATTTTTGTAGTAAAATAGTAGATTTCTGTATGCTGTTCTTGGAGCCAGTATCCACGTTTAAGACTGTATTCATTACTTTTCTGCTGCTGTGATAAAACACTGAGACCAGGGCAGCTTATAGAAGGAAACGTTTATTTGAGCTTACAGTTCAGAGGGTTAGGGTCCATAATGGCTGGGGAGGCATGGCGGTAGAAGTGACCCGAGCAAGAGGCTGAGCAATCACCTCTTCAAGCAGGAATAGGAAGCAGAGAGGGACTGGGAATATGGCAAGACTTAAGGACTCTCCAAGCCGGCCCCCAGTGACATGCTTCCTCCAGCAAGGCCACACATCCTAACTTAACCCCTCAAAATGGCACCACCAACTGGGGACAAAATGTCCAAATACTTGGAGCTGATGGAAGACATTCTCCTTCAAACCACCACAAAGGTTTTATTAGCCCTGTTGATTTTTCTATGCCTTCTTTTGGATTTCTCTGGGCAGTCAGTTAGACCTCATGTAGATAGCTGCCTTCTTGTTACCAAGTCCATGCTTATTTCTTCTCTCTTCTCTTACTACTTCCAGTGTAATGTGGTGAGAGCAGAAACAGTCTCCCACAGTGTTCTCAGCTCTAATACGAAATCATCAGTTATTTCATCATTAAATATTAGGTTTCCTATAAGGTTTTACAAAGTCCTTTGTTGGGTTAAGAACTTTCCTTTGTATTTCTTACCAAAATCATGAATGAATATGTAGTTGATCAATTGTTATTTCTACATCTTTGATATATTATCATACTGTTTCTATTAGTATATTAAAAAGGCAGAAAACCTTACTGTCTTGGTTGTTCCAATATGGAACTGCTTTACATTGCTGACTTAATCCTACTCCATGGTCTTCTGTGTCTTTCTCAATACACTTACAAGTTAAATTAGCATTTTACTTTTACCATTTATGTTTATAGATGAATTGAGTCTACTATTTTATTTGTCTTATTTTGTTCTTGTTAATTTTGAATATATTTACATGAAATAGGTTGATATATTTCTTTTTAAATATTTATTTATTTATTTGTGTATTTATTTATTTATTGTATATGGGTATGTGCCTGAGTGTAGACAGGGGAACCCCATGCATGCAGGTACCCAAGGAGATCCGAAGATAGTGTCAGATCCATGGAGCTGGAGTTACAGGGGGTTGGGAGCTGCCCAGTGTGGATGCTGAGAAATGAACTCTGGTCCTCTGTAAGGGTGGCAAATGCTTTTACCCACTGAGCCATCTCTCCAGTCCTAATTTCTGTTTTTATTATTATATTTTCAACTCTCCAAACAGTTTGTTAAGGACTATCCTTCACAGTTTGGTGAACTATGTTGTATTACTGTCTGGCGTTTCTCTCTTTGTTCAGGGAGAATTTTAGCTATCAGTTTAGTTTTTGTAATGGTTGCTGGCTTGATAAGTTTTTTATTTCTTCTTGAGCAATTCCGATGACTTATTTTCTCAAATAATCTTATTTTAGGTGTAGTGCCCTGGAGTTTTCAGTCTCCTCCTGCCAATTTCAAATCTCCATCATCTTTGTAATTATCTAATTTTATTCAGTGGTCACTTCTTTCCCCTTTATCTGTCCTGATACAAGATTATCTACTTTGTCTATAAAAACATAAAACTCATTCGATTTTTTTTATTTAGAGCAGTTTTAGGTTCATACCAAAATAAAGAAGGAGATCCAGATACTCTCCCTATACAACCTGTACCCCACACACATAGCTACCCCCATGATCAGTGGCCTCCTCTACCAGAGTGGTACATTGGTTCCACATGATAAACCAACACTCACACAGCCTGATCACCTGAACCTGTAGTTTGTGTTAGGGTTCACTCTTGGTGATGTCACTTCAGTGTATCTGGACAAACTGCAGGACATGTAGCCATCATTATAATACCATGCAGAGTGTTTTCACTGATCTAAAAATTCTCTGCTTTGCCCACTCAGTCTGCCTCTTACCCACTCAGCCCTGGTAACCGCTAACCTTTCTGCTGTCTTCATGGTTTCACCTTTTTAGAACGTCCATACTTGGAATCATGTAATATTTTGTGTTTTCAGATTGCCTGCTTTCCATTCAGTAATACATATTTAAAGTTCACCCATGTCTTTTCATTGTTTGATAGCTTTAGTACTGACTAATATTCCATTGTCTGGATATACCACAGTTTATCCATTCACTGATGAAGAAAATCTTGCTTATGTTCAAACTTTGACAATTGTGAATAAAGCTGCTATAAGCATCCGCATGTGGATTTTTGTGCAAACTCAGGTTTTCATCTCCTTTCAGTAAATACCAAATACCTCAGTTGCTGTACCGCATGATAAGACTGTGCTTAGTTTAAGTGGCTGTCAAGCTGCCTTCTAAAGTGGCTGTACCATTTCATTTTCCTGCAAGTCAATGAGCTTCCCTGTTGCTCCATAGTCTTGCTCGCTTTGAGCACCGCTGTGTTCCAGTGTAGGTGTGTGGGACAGCTCACTGTTTTGATTTGAACCTCCCGGAGAGAATGATGTGAAGCTTGTTTTCATCTGCTTAGTTTCCCATCTGCATATCTTCTTTGGTGACACATCTGTTAAGGTTTTGGGCCTGTTCTAACATTTTGCTTTTAATATATTATACTGAGTTACATAAAGCCATGTTTATGCAAGTATATAAATGTCTTTGAGCATGTACCCTCCCCCAACGACCCCACCACTCTTCCCTGTCTATGGTCCATTTTTCAACCAGATTGTTCACTTTCTTACTGAGTTTTCATAATTTTTGAATATTTTAAATAACAGACATGTCTTTTGCAAACACTTCCTCACAGTTTGTCTTACTGTTCTCTGGGAATTGTCTTTTTCAGAGCAGAAGTGTTTTATTTAACAAGGTCTAGCCTATTAATTACTTCTTTTATGGATAATATCTGGTATTGTATCAAAAAAGCCACTGCCACACCTAAAGTTTTTTAGACTTTCCCTGTATGTACCTTCAAGGAGTCTGATAGCTTTATGTTTTAAGCTTAGGTTCCTTTAGATTCATTTTAAGTTTGTTTCTGTGAAGGATATATGGTTTGTATCAAGATTCAAGCTTTTGGGGCTAGAGAGATGGCTCAGTGGTTAAGAGCACTGGCTGCTCTTACAGAGGACTTGCACCCACATGGCAGTTAACAACCATCAGTAACTCTAGTTCCAGGGGATCTGCGCCCCCCCCCTTTGATCTCTGTGGGCATTGGATGACACGGGTGCACTTACGTGCAGGCAACACATTCATACACATAAAATAAAAATAATAAATAAAAGATTCCTGCTTTTGCTTGGGGGATATATACTTGTTTCAGCACAATTTGTTAAAAATATTGTCCCTGCTTCTCTATTATTATTATTACATTATATTTGCTCCTTTGTCAAAGCTCAGTTGCCTATATGTACATAGGTCTGTTTCTGAGCATTCTACTCTGCTGCATTGATCACCCACGGATCTATTTTTTTCATCACTTCTGTGCAATTCTAATGGTGTAACTTTGTTTTATAATCTAGAAGCACAAGACATCTAACTTTCTTCTCTTCCAATGGTCTATTGCGGCTTTTTTTAGCCTCTCCAAATGAACTCCAGAATCAGACTGTCAATACCTTCAAAGCAAGTTACTGAGATTTTTATTGGGATTCTATTTTTATTTTGTCCCAATCCTTTGTAACCAGTAATTTTCCTTTTCACCCTAAAGCCGTTTAGCTGATGCCTATAAATATATTCTTTACTTTCCAAAATATGATTTGTTTTATTATGTTTTTATTGTTAATTTCTAATTTAATTGCATCTATCAAAGAACTTTTTATTTTGAAATTTACTCAGACTATTTGGAACTTCATATATGATCAGTCTTAAGTTTGATTTTTTTTGTGGTAGTGGTGATGGTGGAGGGTGATTTGTTGATTGTTCTTGAGACAGGACCTTATATAGCTTATAGATGTAAAATGTACAAATCATATTCTTTTTAGTCAGTTATTACAAAGTGAATACATTCTCTTAAGCTTAGATGACTTCAGTTTTCATAAGTAGTTCCATGTAAAACTGTAAAAGAATGTATATTCTGTACTCATTAGGATCAAGATTAGATTGAATTTGCCAACTGTGTACTTTAGTTTGCAAGTACTTTGATGTACTTTAGTACATCAGCCCTTATTCATTTTTGTCTGCTAGATCTATTTCTAATGTAGAGTTTCATAATAACCTTTCAATGCTCTTAGGGTTTGTTCATTCTTTTCCTTAAGCAAAATTAGCATAGCCAGGGTGAGTTGGAGGTGATGGAATATTTTAATGTGCATGTTTCTGTAAATTGTTTTTGTCACAAGACAAAGTAACTCGTGCATAATGGCTTGCTCACGCTATCCATTTAGTGTGCTGTATACACCCAACAGGGAGAAAAAAAGTTCTGCCTAAAATATACAGTACACTTAGAAGCACATCTGTCATGTAGACATATCCAAAAGCTTATGAATATTACATTTTGCATTCCTCTTTCTCAGAGACAGTCCTCTCTTCCTAGTGTTAGTGTATCTCTGTTCTTATTACTAAAGTCACTTACATAAGCACATCTTTGTACTTGAAAGGAATAATAAGTTTCCCATAAAGTACAAAATGACATTTTCTTGCAAGTTGTCAACTTGACATACAATAAGGTTAATCTTCTTAGCTCAGGCTCTGTTCTGCTTTCTTCTTTGAGATAAAACAGTACCCTATCTTGAGCTTTGCTTGGGGAAAATCAGCCTTCTAGCTGATTTTCTCACATACATCAACTCTTGCCATATTCTCACTTCTTTTCCATACATCAGCCAGAGTAACCTTTTTAAATATACATGATCCTGTTGCATCTAATTAAACCCTCACGTGATTTATGACAGTGTGGTCTGCTTCCTACCTCTTCCCTGAGCTTGGTTCCACCCACCTCAGCACTGTCTGCTCCAGACCACACCAGACTCCCTTCAGTTCATTCATTACTCACGCCCTTTGCACTTTACTTTGAAAAACTCATTTGTGCCCATTCACCCTGCCTTAAACATGACATTCTATAATCTACTCCCACTCATCCTTCATAATTCAGTTCTCCAGTCTCTTAACTAACCAACAAGGTCAAATCCCTTTCATAGCACTTCAAATCAATGCTTCGTAACATTGACTGCAACCGCAAGTTTTACATTTTTTATTAATCTCCATTCCCCAGCCTTCATCAGAACATAGGCTCTTTGAAGACCAGAGCCACGTTAGATGAGGCCCACCCTGCATCCCAGCGCTAGCACAGTCTCTGGTACAACCCAGCAGTGGTAAATGAATAACTAGCTGCCTTTTCTTCCCTCAAGGCGAGTATATTAACCGAATGCCTCTGCACCTGCCTTTCAGTCTCTGCTTCCATCTCCCACACACCTCCTGGCAATAATCCACAGGCCTCAGCACTGGCCCCAAGCAAGTCGATAGATTTTATGTGAACACAAAAGAGGAGCATATCACAAAGCAGTGCCTTAACAGTACCTTTCCTTTTTATGATGCAGGGTCTCTCTGTAGCCATAGATTTTCTGAAACTTGCTATGTAGACCAGGCTGACCTCAGTCTCACAGAGATCTGTCTGTCTCTGCCTTCTAAGTACTGGGGTTAAAGGTGTGCACCACTGAGCCTGGCTCTTTATTTGTTTTAAATTTATATACATATGAATATTTTGCCTGCATGTATGTAAGTACATCTGTACAGATAATGCCCATAGAAGCCAGATGAGACCATCTAATTCCCTGGAACTGGAGTTATGGAAGGTTGTTGGCTGTCATGTTGGTGATGGGAACCAAACCCAGGTCTCTGCCAAAGCAGCCGGTGCTCTTGACCACTGAGCCATTTCTCCAGCCCCAACAATGTCTTTTAATATCTCTTCTCTGCCCCTCAGCTCTAGTCTCTACAGTGGTAGGAGCTGTCTCCTCCTGCCTCTTCCCCTCCGGACAAATCTGTTCTGGGAGTTCCTGCAGCTGAGCTGTCTCCTCCTCCACCTGCCTCTCCCAAGTCTTTGGTGCTCCAGGTCCATGCTAGTGAAACAAAGTCAAGGCCAAGCTATGACTCTTAGGGTCTGCAGTTCACAGGGCCACTTGAAAATTTTAAAACGTGGACTAGAAACTTACATAGTTTTCATCATTTACATTGCTTGATGTTCTAGTTTAGTCTCTTTGTTGTTGTGATAAAACACTGACTAAAACCAATTTGGACAAGAAAGTGTTTATTTAAGCTTACAGTACAGTCATCATTGAGGGAAAGCAGGGCAGAGGCTCAGGGGGAACCTGGAAACAGAAACTGAAGTAGAGACCATGGAGGTTTGCTTGCTGGCTTGCTTCCTTTGGCTTGCTCAGCTATCATTCTTAAATAGTCCAGGCTCACCTGCCTAGGGTTGGCACTACCCACAGCGGGCTAGGCCCTCAAGTGTCAATTAATAATCAAGAAATGTCCCACAGACATGCTCACAGGCCCATCTGATGGGGGAAATTCCTCAACTGGGGTTCACTCTTCGCACATATCTCTAGTTTGTGTCAAGTTGACAAAACTGACCAGCATACTTGATAATACTCTTCATCAATGACATCTTAAGACCTCCTTGTTGTTTGTGGTGAGCTGAAATCCCATGTCAATCAAGGTCTACTTCAGTAGTCACATACCCTGGAATACCTTTTGGTAAAGTCCCTAAGTAGAGAGGATTCTTCTTTTCTAAATATGCGGCATCCTACTTCTCTGATCCCACTTGAGATTACAGGAAATTCTATTCTAGTTGTTCTCCGTTCATCTAAGAGTAAGATCTATTTCTTTTTTTAATTTAAAAATTTTAATTATTTTAATATTATGTGAATGCATGTTATGTCTGCATGTATGTAAGTGCACTTGTGTCCTGCAGTGCCCATGGGGAACAGACGAAGGTGTCAGAACCCCTGGAACTGAAGTTATGGATGGTTGTTAAGTGGGTAAGAGACTCTGTCTCAAAGGAGTAAAGTAGAGAGCGATAGAGCAGAACACCCAATGTATGAGCACACACATATGTATATACCACATACACACTGCACACCATACAATACACACTACCACACACACACACACACACATACACACACACACACACACACACACAAGCTCACAAACTACTAGATTCAGATTTCTAATGAAATCTATTTCATTGCATTTCAGAATCAACTAGAAGAAACCACCAACCCTGTCAAGCTGCTCTGTGGCTGAGTATGATGTACCTCTTGTTTAATAGTCCTAGGGAGCAGTTCTCTAGCCAAGTAAGAAGTTGAGGGGTCCTGCTAGGGTGACTATCATTTACAAAGTCTTGAGCCTTGTTAAACAGACTAAAGGAAGTCTGGATGTGGTGCTGTGTGCCTGTAATACTAACATGTAGGAAGTAGAGGCAAGAGGATCATGAGTTCTGGGTTATCCTCTGCTACCCAGTGAGTATAAGACCTACCTGGGCTAAATGAGATCCTGTCTCAAATAACAAAAACCTAGGCTGGTGAGATGGTTCAGCACTTGCTACCAAACCTGATGACCTGAGTTTGGTCTACACAGTCCACATGGTAGAAGGAGAGAACCAGTTCCCACAAGTTGTCTTCTGACTTCAAAATGCATCCTGTAACACGTGTGTCCCCACATATACTAAATTAAATAAATAAATATATAAAAATGATAGATGATTAAGGAGAAGTTTAATTAAAAATATTGGTACATGCATTTAACCTCCGAGGTCTAAATAAGAAACTTATTGCTAAGATCTATATTTTCACAGGTTGATGGCTCTTGAGGTGAATGGAGTTTCAGCATTTTGGTCAAACAAAGGGATGGAGACCCAGTGAGAAGTTTGTTTCATGTGTCTTTGTCTCTGGCTTTGTGAGTCATAATTTACCATGACCTTCTCAGGTTTCCTACTGAATTATGTTCAAATTCTCAATATGAATTGTGAATATCTTTAACTTTTATTTCTCTGTACATATTCATTATTCAGATTAAACAAGAATTAAAAGACAAAAATGAAATCATATGGGTTTATCTTAAAGATATTTTTATTATTTTATTCCAGTTCCTAAAGTAATATATCTCATTATAGGAAAATTTAAGTAGAACAAAAAAGTATTTTTAAAATCCACATTTCCATAACCTATAGACAACCATGTGACTTTTTTTTTCTATTCCAATCTTTTTTACATATGGAAGGTATTCTTAAGAATTATAATCATGACTAGAACATAAAGCTCAGTGGTAGATTGGTTGTTTCACATGCCCCAAACCCTGGCTTCCATCCTCAGCATTGCAAAAAAATAAAAAATTAGTAAATCTAATATTGTATAAATTGTATACATATAGAAATAATTATAATTTAACTAATACACCTCTACTTGAACTTAAAGTTGATTTTTTTTTAAACATAGATAAGTATAAATGAATTTTAAAAGCACTACTTTTCTAAACTTTTCATTTGCTTCTTACCCAGCTATGCCTCAGCTTTCCGGGCCACCCACCAATGCTTCTAGGTCACGACTGAACAGGCTGGATACTTCCCCTGGCATTTTCACTTGCTCTGTGAGCTCTCATCCCCATGGATGTGTGCTCTTGCTCTTAATTTCTCTTGGTTTAGGTTTGACCTATGCAAGGCTAGTTCCCAGGAAACCCATTCAATGGAAGGCAGTTTGCAAATGACTTATTGGCAAGCTGACATGGGCAACCCAATGATCTGGTGTGCAGACTGTGAAATGTACCAGACTTTGGAGCCAGACATATGGAGCTTAAAACCTTATCTTTTTCCCAATACTCCTAAAGTTTAAAGTTCTGTTGTCTTTAGACCAAAGACTTGACACCTTTAGTCTCAGTCTCTTCAACTATGAAGCTGATCCCTAGATGGAGCTTTGAAAATAAAATGAGATCATGCTTGCAAAGCTTCTAAAGTGGATCCTTATAGGACATGACAGGCCATTGATGATGTCTCGTGCTCTATAGGATGATGGGAAAGATCACCCGGGTGCAGAATGTATTGTAATCTATATCTGAATCCTTCTTTTTTCTGTTTTAAAACTAAACTCTGAACAAGCCTCTTTTTCTCCTAAATATCTAAAACCCAGCTGTGATTTTATTTTACTTTACTTTTGTCTAAATGAAGAGTTTTGAAATTGATTTTTAAAGTTAGCATATGAAGTGATAGGTTTCATTATGGCACTTTCACACAAACATATCATTATGCTTCATTCTTACCATTCCCCACCTCTCCACACCCCTGCCCTCCCCTTGGAGATCCCCTTCCTCTCCCCAAATAGCTCTTCCTTCTGCTTTCATGTCACATTAATCCCGTCTTCTTCTCCCCTGCCCACCTCAACTCAGGATCTCTCAAGGTCCCCTTTCTATTTTCAGGCCATACATACACAGATTTAAATTTAGATTCCAAATATGAAAGAATATATGGCATTTGTCTTTCTGGGACCGGGTTATTTTATTTAACATAATGATTTTTCCTGCAAATGCCATGGTTTCATGTTTTGTTACAGCTGAAAACAATTCCATTGTGTATATGTATCTCAACCATAGTCTTACAACACACATTTTACAAATTGTTAAAGACAATTGGTTAGTATATCTTCCTGGCAACATTTAAAATTATCAGGGTAATTTCTATTTTTTTTTAAAGATTTCAAACACAACAAAAATGAAGGAAACAGTATAATAAACCCATATATTTGTTCCTCAGCTTTTATAATTTTAAATATTTCGCCCACCCTTTAAAAAATCTGTACACACACACACACACACACACACACACACACACACTAATTTTCATTTTGTCAAATTTTCTGAATGCAAGCCTTGATAGTGTTTCATTTTATCCATAAAGTACTTTGGCATGTATTTCTAACAGTCGAGGAGGTTTTTCCCTCACACATAACAAAAGTACCAATGATCTCAGGAGCATTTTAAAAATTGGATTCTGGAAAAATCAAGGCAAAGGGATGAGTAATACAAAGCTTCAGCCCTGGGTGAGAGCTTTGGGAAGATGCTGTTGGCAAATGGGCATTTCACTTCTACAAATGACATCAGAGTCCAGGGGCACTTTCTCCCACACATCTGAAATTGGATTTACTTTCTTACCTCCAGATGGATTCTCTAGGTCAGTTTAAGACATCAGGATCAACTCCAAAGCTTGAAGAGACCCAGAGTCCATGCTGAGTCTTCTCTCCCCTCCCTTCCCCTTACCATTCCACTTAACCTGTTTTGTTTCATTTGTTTTGTTTTTACCATGGTAAGAGCATTTACCATGAAATCTGCACTCTCAGGTGCAGGCCATGTTACATTTCACTAGAGTTACAATGTGCTATCACAGATCTCTAGAATGTACTTCCTTGACTGAAACTTAGTGTTCCTCATTTGTAACTCCCCACAGCTCCCTCCTCCCAGTCCCTGGCAACCACCATTCTATGATTCTATTACTAACTGTTCAGATAGTCATATAAGCAGAATTATACAATAAGTCTTTCTGTGATGAGCTTATTTCAGTTAGCATAATGTCTTCAAACTTTATCCAGGTTGTTGCATATATGCAATTTCCTTCCTTCTTAAAGTTGTATAGTGTTCCAATGTGTATGTGTTGTGTATATATATTATCTGTTCATTTACTGATGGACATTTAAGTTGTTTTCAGATCTTGGCTGTTGTGACTAGGTCCTCAGTAGACATAGGAGCAGATCATTTCAAGATCTGGAAAGTTCTTTTGGATGAATACTCAGAAGTGGGATTACCAGATTGTGCAGCAAACAGCAGTTCTATTTTCGATTTTTTTGGAGGACTTTTCTGCTCTCTCCGAAGCAGCTGCTCCATTTTGCATTCCCACCAACAGTATGCATCCTCACCAGCCCTTGAAGGAACTCTCTTTTGCTTGTTTGATTGGTGTTTGTTGTTGTTTGGTTGGGTTTTGTTTGTTTTTCTATAATAGCCATCCTGAAAAGTCTATGAGGACATTTGAGGTTTTGATTTGCATTTCCCTGGTGGTTAGTGATACCGAGTATTTTAATGTACCTGTTGGCCACTTGTACATCTTTTAGGAGAAATATCTATTCAAGTTCTTAGCCTATTTTTAAATTTCTTAATTACTTAATTTATTTTATGTGTACAAGTGTTTTGCCTGCATGCATATAAATGCACCTTGTACATGTAATCAATGCCCATGGAGGCCAGAAGATGATGTCAGATCCCCTTGGAACTGGAATTATATAGTGTTGCTACCTGCCATGTGGGTGCTGGGAACCTAGCCGGGGTCTTCTACAAGAACTGTCAGTTAACTATCAACCATCTTTCCAGCCTCTCAGTCTATTTTTGAATTGGGTTTTTTGTTTTGCTGAGCTGTGGGAGATGTTTGTTAATTCATTTGTTTGTTTGAGACTGGGTCTCATTCCTTTGCCCAGGCAGGCCTGGCACTCACAATGTAGCCCGGGTTAGCCCCAAACTCACAGTAATCCTCCACTTCCGCCTTCTAAGTGTTGAAATTATAGGTACAAGTCACCCCACCTGCTGTCGTGCCTCACTTCGAAGTCTTGAATTTTGGGGTGTGTAGTCTTCTTTTCTCCCCCTTACTCTCCCTTCCCACTTCCGCTTCCTTTGAGCATTTATCTACCTTTTCACTTGAGGTATTATATGATATTTGAGATCTGGAAGCAGAGTTCGAGACAAGGATTTGACCAAAAATAGTCTGGGAGAGTATCCCAGGGAAACCCTGGGAACTGCATCAGAATGGAATCAATGTAGTGTGTGTTCCCAGAACTGCAGAACCCCAAAGCTCCAACCCAGTCTGGAAGGCCATCTCAACACACCTTAGCATCTTTCTTGCAAGGAAACTGGAGTATTTACCCCTTAACCATAGTGGTCTCCAAGCTGAACTCAGAAGCATGAACTTGGAGAGTTCTTCCTGTGCTGGTATGAACTGAGCTGTTACCAATCTGGAGCCCTGGGCTTATGAGCCTCAGGTGTGGAGGGGCAAATCACCAGGAAACACAGATGGACCCAGATCAACACTGAGTGCTTTGCCTCATTCCCCATATGGGGGCCAGAAAGAGCTTTATGCGAATCAAACTGTGATAATCCCCTGGTCAATGACAGGTGTCTATAGATAATGTGAAGGGCGCCACATTGACACAATGCCAAGGGCAGTCACTGATGAGATGATTGTCAAAAGTGGCATACCTGATCCTAGGCACCTTGGCATGCCTCCTGAAAGTGGCCACAGTTTAGACTGGACTCTGAGCAACTACCTGCAAGTTAGTTACGTGTTTCTTATTTAAATCGTGTCTGTTTACAGCACGGGCTGGGGGAAAGGGGACAGATGGTGGCTTGTGGTCCAGAACCCAGTGGTGCAGCCTTGCCCCTCTCAACAGAGCCTCAGGTGGCCCATCTACCACCGCACCAGAGCTCTGGGTGGCAAAGCTTTGCTCTCTGTGCAGGCACGTTATGTAGGAATCTCAGAGTG
Organism: Eospalax fontanierii; assembly: GCA_035773235.1. Classification (NCBI taxonomy): domain Eukaryota; kingdom Metazoa; phylum Chordata; class Mammalia; order Rodentia; family Spalacidae; genus Eospalax; species Eospalax fontanierii. The sequence continues at coordinate 60,874,918 of CM069534.1, read as the reverse complement.
ATTTACAGGCTTATGTAACTTCCTCGTGAGTCAGCAAGCGCACCAAGAGGGAGCACGGTGGAATGGGGAGAACAGGGTGTTCGGTTTGCAGACAGAACAAGTTCAACTCCGGCATCTGCCTCGTTCTGAGTCTAGACAAGCAAGGCCACCTCTCCCAGCCTGCGTCTTCCTGGTTCATATGCGAAGGAGTGGCTGCCTGGCATCCTGTAGAGATGAAAGGAGCAACCGTCAGCGAGACACTGTGTTCCCTTTAGACTCTGCATCCGATGACCTCCACCTGGCCCTTCTCAGATTTTACTGATCTCCAGGGAGTAGAAACCACTGATTTATCTCGGCCTACCTTGAGCATCTGTGAATTTTAGAGGTCCAAATGAGTTCGTTGTCGAGGAAAAGTGCTCCCTCCGGTTTTCCTCCGGGCAAAGCCGAAAAGCAGACACTTTGTATGTGAAATTTCTCAGTCCCAGCAAGGCAGGTGCTCCTGCAGGGGTTGTGCCGGCACAGGAGGGCGCAGCCCGGTGCCGCAGTGCTAGTCCAAGACCGTTGGTTTTCAGGTGCGACTTTGGGATCACGCGGTGAGCTAGACACACAGGAAAACAAAACATGCAGGGGACTGGCAAAGGGTGTGCGGGCCAACGGAACTGCTGCTGGCCGCAGTGGGGAGCAGTTAGGCATTGCAACACAGGGTGCCTTTCGATGCACAAAGCCTAGGTGTGAAGATGCCGTGCTGGCGGGGGCTGAGGACCGTTCTGGAATTGCTTTTTCAAACGTGTTTGGAACAAATGCCTGGAAGTTAAAAAAAAAAAAAAATCGAATCCTGGGTCAGCAAAAGCAAAACACGCTGCCGAAAATGTTCTCCGCCGCGGGTTGCCGCGGTTTTAGGGCAGGATTAGCAGGGAGCTCTTTTCCAGGAGCTTTCTAGCCCGCATGATACATGCTAAGCAGCATCCGGTGAGTGGCAAAATATACGCATAACTTAGGAGTGACCAGTGGGCATGCAAAAGGACCTCTGAACAGAAAAATCAGCACAAACTGTAGAATGTAGGGTTATCTCCTTATTCTGGTGATTTTAAATGCTTTTGAAACAAACATAACAAACAGCATAATCCAGCTGGGTTCATGCTTAGGGAGACCGCCTGCTAGCTTCTGCCGAAAAAGTCCTCTGTTTGATCCTTGGTAACTGGGGGAGGAGGGCAGCAGAATCTTTCTTTTAAAGAAAATCTTATGGGAATTCTCCCTCTCAAAAACAACCTAAACAGGAGCTGATCTGGGAGGAGGGGGAGCCTCCCTTTGCTGTGTCCTCCAAATCCTGAGGCCCAGCTCAGCACTGTCTGAAAATCTCTAGTCCATTCCATGCATTGTACAACTGAGGAAGCTCAGGCTCAGGCAGGGGCAGGGACTACTTATGGTGACTCATCAGAATTGGAATTGGAATTGGAGTCCAAGTCTCTCTCTCTCTCTCTCTCTCTCTCTCTCTCTCTCTCTCTCTCTCTCTCGTTTTTAAAGGTGCAATTACATCATTGGTTTCAGAAAGGATCCAGTTCTATCTTCTGGTCTGTTGGTCTCAATGCTGCTTCTGTTGCATTTATTTTTGAGGTTATTAGTGTGGTAGTCACAAAATCCAAAGAAATTTACTCAGTTATTGTTCTCTTAAACCAGGTTGAGTCTAAAACCAGTTTGCACCTCTTAGAATTCTAAAAGCAGCTTGAAATAACCACAGCTTAGTATCTTCACAATCAGAAAGATCCAAGTGGGTGGCAGATGGTCATACCAAGCCAAAGCCCTTAAATGCTGGAGCACAAGGCCTGACTCTCACCCCACTTCCTGTCAGTAGGTCACAACTTCTCTGGACTTTCATGTTTTGTTTTGTTTTTATCTATATGATGATTAAATCCTTAAATTCGCTGGGCATTGTCAAGGACTCTGTAATTACAGATCACAAGAGACCAAGGATCACAAGTTGCAGGCCAGCCTGGACTACACAATTTCATAAAACAGTAACCAGTAGTTGAAGGCATTACAAGTCAGTACTCAACAGAGCCCTGACACAGACCTTTCTCATGAGCCAGGCAGGTTGTCTCTGTGTCTATTAAATGTGCAGTAGAAGCTCTGTCCAAAAGACTGAGGACCTGGTGGTTTCTGTAGGACAGAAAGAAGTTGTTGCATGGGCAGGGGATAACCGGGAGAAGGAAGGACGTGGAATTAGAGAAAAACAAGCTTAGAAGACTGTACATTGTTAGCATTCACCTGTGCATTTGCTTATGTGACACTTATTCCCATGAGGTCCTGAAATGGCAGGATAAATGGCAGATGCATGAGAAGAATCTCTACGGACATAAACCAAAATATTAACAAGATTTCTTCTTGGTAGTTGCTTATGAATTAATTTCCTTCCTTCCTTCCTTCCTTCCTTCCTTCCTTCCTTCCTTCCTTCCTTCCTTCCTTCCTTCCTTCCCTGTGTCCTTTCTTACATTTCTAACTTGGACCTATGCATTACTTGTGTTTGCCCCACTAAAAGGAAGACTCCATGGCTGAGGGACATTTTCTCTCCTGTTCACTGCTGTGTCTCCACTGCCTGGAGGAGTGCTGGCATTTCGGGTGTTCAACATCTACTTGTTGAGTGATTAAAAATGAAGACAAAAAATTGAGTTTCAGGCAAATGTCTTAAAGTGGAAGCTGATCGTTTTTCAGAACTGTGTCTCACACTAAAAATGTTTTTAAAATTGTGCTATCACAGTACATAAATCAATTTACACATGTATGTTATCTATAGCAACAATCTCACAAAATGCTATTTATTGCTACTTGTGATGCCCTTTGATATTTTCATTTTTCTTCTGCTTCATTTGCTGACCCACTAAGTTCATTTCAAGACTGATCTTTAGTCTGAAAATCACTCGTTGAAAGTGCAGCAAACTCTACAACTAGGTCTGGTTGTCTTGTAGTGAAGAGTACCAAGGAGGAGGACCCTCTATCTGTTTGTACCTGTTTTTGAAGCAGATGAAAAGCTTAAACTTGGCAAGGTCAGGCAAAGTAATTCATAGTTCAAGTAGCTGTGTTCTCAAGCTCCTGCTTAGACAGTCATGGTGTCTTAGCACCTTGGACAGACTCATTTGGCCAACTGCATCCTTTATATAAAGAAACAGCCTCAGAAAAGGGACTTGATACTGGAGATTCTTTGGGGAGGAGGGTGAGCCTAGGCTCTAGGAGCTTTAACAAGCTAAGCTTGGCTACCGGTCCTCAATGGGCCAATCGCAGATAACCAATGGTAAAAAACAGAAAGGAGACTTATTCAACATACCCATACTGGGCAGAAGAATAGATAAAAAGGTTCAGTGACCTCCCCAAGACCATCTTCAGAGTCCCAACATGAGGTTTAGGTTTAAATCGAGGTGTGGTCCCGTCCATCATTAACCTATCCTTGGCACATTCTCTCAGCTACTAGCTCCCTGGTCTGTCCTGCAAGTTAGCACTGTGTGACATGACAGCCTGAACTCCCCCCTTTGGCTGACCCCAGGCCCAGCCTTCTTTCCCCAGCACAAGATTCCTGGAGAAATTTCAGTTGTACCCTAAGGGAGAGACACAAACACATCTCTTTAGAAAGTCTTTGATTCTGTCAGGATAATTACAGGGTGACTTCTTCGAATACCTACAAGTGCAAGTTTAGCTGCCTCAGAACAATTTCTAGTTAACCCATTTGGGAATGTAAAGGGGAAACAATGAACTCTGGGGCAAGAATGAAAGATTCCTGTTCTGACACGTACTAATGTGTGACTTGGCCAAACACTTTGAACCTCAGTTTCCTCATTTGTCAAATGAGTGATTATCCATACTAGTCAAGACCAGAAAAGTGACATTCTGTGAGCAAGACAATATCAGCAAACTTCACCAAGCCCCTGTGTGCCAGACGCTGAGTCACTTGTTTTACATATAGAAGAAAGACCATTTTGAAATGCAGTATCCCAGGCATTTTAAGGGATTAATTTCAAACCTTAAAATAGCTTTCAAAAGTATTCTTTTCTTTTGCATTTTATTGACCTAGATGCAGAGTTTTAATAACTTTTTAAAAAGACTTTAAAATATCTTATTATTTTTATTTTAGGTGTATGAATATATTTCCTGCATGTAGATAAGCACACCTGTACTGAGCAGTGGCCTCAGAGGTCAGAAGAAGGTGTCAGATCCTCTGGAACTGGAGTTACAGATGGTTGTTAGCCACCATGTGGGTGCTGGGAATCAAACCTGGGTCCTCTGCAAGAGCAGCCAGTGCTCTTAACCATTGAGCCATCTCTCCGGGCCGACTTTTAAAAAAGATTTTTAAAAATTGTATGTGTGTGCATGTGCATGCGTGTGTGCGTGCTCATGAGTGCAGGTGCCTGGGAAGGCGAGAGGCATTGGATTCCCCAGGAGCTGGAGTTACAGGTAGTGAGCTGCCAGATGTGATTGCTAGGAATTGAACTCAGGTCCTCTGGAAGAGCAGCACCTGCTCTTAACCACTGAATTATCTCCCCAGCCCAGTTAAATAACTTTTAACAGTAACAGGTATTTAGTCTCTCCAGCCTCAATGTTGCAGCCTGAGCTGGCTCAAGCTTCTTATACCAGGCCTCAGGCCCTCAGCCCTTTTGCTGCTGTGTCCAGACAGCTCTCTGCTCTTCTCACGGGTCACATGCAACAGATGAGGAGTTTGATGCTCCCTGGGTTCAACAAGCCAGACATAGATGCCTGGGAATGGTATAAAGGGATGAACATCCTTGTCAGCCATGATCTGGTTCTTGAGCCATAATCATTAATGCTGCTTTGTGGGCATGCAGGCAGTTAAATGATTTTGTTAGTGCTGAGGTTGTTAAGGACAAAGCAGGATCTCATAAGAAAATCTACCCCTGTGTCATCCAGGAACTTAGACCAACTTTAAACGAACTGGAAGTTTCCGCTCCAGAGGAACTAGACCTTAACAAAGTGTAAATTCCCCTTGATAGGCTTCCTAAGGATTTATTGCTGTTGCTACTTGTAGGTAGGGCATAATGTAAGGTGGGCCTTAACCAGGTCACCTGCTATGAGGATTAAGGGAGTGGCTCCTGTGGGCGTGACACCAGCTCCCGCCCTGCGCGTCTGGAGAGAACCTGCACTGAGATGATCCATCTGGAGACAGATTGCTATTGGCTGCAGTTGAGAACTACCCCATAGGACAACTGGCTAACCAAACTCATAAAACCCCTTGCACTTCCTTGAATAAACGAGTTTTCTGCGGTTGCCCTCTGCATGCTTCCACCAGCTCCCAGGGCCTGTGTGTTGACTCTGTGCTTCTCACCCCTTCATGGCGGAAGACCCTGCATCCCACTCGGGCCGGCACCAAGCAGAGAGACCCCAACAACCTGTAAATGTTTTATTTGAACAAATTTTCTGTTGGTATCAAACCTTATCATGGTAACTTGGACTTTAATAAAAGGGAAGTAGGTTGGAACTGGGAAAAAAAGAAGTAACAGGTAACGGGTATCTGGTGTAGTGCCTAGCACCATCTCTGATACATGGTTGACTATCAATACACATTTACTCAAAGATTATACAACTAAAGAAAGTGTCCAGGTTCAAACCCAATCCAGATCTGTCCATCTCCCAAATCAGTTCTTTCCACGACTAAATTCCTGTAATTTATTGAAAACATTTGATATTTTGGAGGTTGTCTCTGGCTCCTAATCTATTACCAGGCTGGAAGTGTGGTGAGCTTCAGCTCCAATGCCCATTTGAACCTCTAGCTACATAATTAGTTACTGAGTTCCTATCTCCTGCTGAATCTATAATTGAGCAAGTTTTAAAAGACATAGTTAGATGTATTCCCTTGCTCACTAAAATGCGTAACTGTCACCCAGGGGGATAGGCTTGGAGAAAAACACAGGGCTGGAAAATATTTTCTCATACTCTGGTAACCTTGCTGTCCCTAGCCAACACAATTACAGGACAAGAAGGTCTTTTCTCTTTAATCAGTAAACCCCGGATTTCAAAGGTATATCTTATATACAGTTTCTTCAAAGTGCATTTCAAAAACAAAACAAATTTTGGTTTGATAAGATACAATGATATTGATGATCGGTTGCTGTCCTCCTCATTCAGGGCGCCTCTCTGTGTGCTCCTGCCTGTGACTCTGGTCACCCTGGAGTCCTTCCTTGGACCTTCTATTTTCTTTTTTGTTCCTGTTTTTCCAAGTAGTTACTAAGGATTCTTGTGATCTAAGCTTCTGTGATGTGTTGGGAGGCTTCTGGAGTCCTGTGGGCATCTTTTTTCTTTATTTTTTTTTTTGCATTTATTTATTTGGGGGAAGGGAGTCTGTAGCAGAGGGCAAACATGCCACGTAGGCCGCAGAGCACACGAAGAGGTCAGAGGACAACTTGCAGGAGTTAGTTCTGTCCTTCTACCATATGGGTCCCAGGGCTTGAACTCAGGTTATCAAGCCTGGCAGCAAGCGCCTTTACCCACTGAGCTATCCGCCAGCCCCCCTCTTGTTACTGGGGTTTATTTATTTATTTATTTTGGTCTTTCTGAGACAGGGTCACTCTGTAGCCCCAGCTGACCTGGAACTCACTATATAAACCAGGCTGGCCTTGAACTTACAAAGATTCATCTGTCTCTGCCTCCTAAGTACTGGGATTAAAGGCGCGCTCCACCACACTTTTGTTACTGTTTTTAAGATAGAGTTTTGTAGTACAACCCAGGCCGATCTCACACTCAGTTCCTTCCTCAGCCTCTGAAGTACTGGGGTCACAAGTGTGGACCACCATGCCTGATTTTTTTAGCGCTATTAATTCTAGAACGTTGGTGTGACAGTGGGGGCTCTGGCAGCTGAGTTGGTGACTTAACTATTATCACCTTCCTTCCTTGACACTTTCTGAGAGCTTAGGAAATCTTTCTTGTTACTGGGGCCTGAAGAGTGTGATTCTCCCTTATTTCTTTCTGCACAGGAGGTCACTGTGACATTGCCCATTCAGGGTCCTCCTGCCTTGAACGAACAACACCCCACATTACCACAGCCAGGGTGATGGTGAGGTGTAAACTCTTTGCAGATGGGTGAGCTGGATAACAAGCAGAAACGATTCAACACTGTGAACAATTTCCTCGCCTCAGTCTTCAACCTGCACAACCTCTACCCTGTCTCATCCAAACTGTGCATTAACTAGGAGCAGCTCTGGCTCTCTTAGAAGCCAAACATTCTCCTTATAGTCTTCTTGCTTCCTGCTCTGAGTTCACCTCTATAATGTCTGTTCTGGTTCAAATATATGTTGTAAATAACAGTTCTGTGGAAATATAATTTTCATACTTAGAATACACTCTCTCAGAGAGCATGATTCAGTGATTTTTAGTACATTCATAGGGTTGTACAACCATCAACACTATGTAATTTTAGAAAAATTTTAGAAAAATCATTCAAAAAAAAATTGCATTCTTATTAGGAATCACTCCCCCTTTCTCCCTCCCTCCAGCCCCCAACAACCACTCATTTTCTGTTTTATGGACTCATAACTAGATTCCTTCAATAAGCAGAAAGTTTTCAAAGTCGATCCATGTTGTGACACATCGATACTCCATTATCTGGATATACTATCAGTCAAGGCACAGGTGGACTGTTCCCATTTTGGAACCATAATAAATAATGTTGTCATGAGCATTTGCAGACAGAAATTTGGATAGACGTAGGTTTTTAGTCCTCCTGGGCACATACCTGGGACGGAAGTGCGAGGCTGGCCCAGATCGCAAGGAAATATTTCCAGTGCTCCTCACGCTCACTTTTTTCATTCCTGGGATTTTTCCACGTTCATTTGCTAAGGGAATGTCCAACAAGAGGGACCCTTCACCAAGTCTATGACACAGCACTTGCTTTTCCAAGTGAAATTTAAGCCCCAACACCCAACTCTAAACAATGTGGCCGTGAGTGACTTTCCCGGGCCCAGGAACGAGGCAAGTCACTGGAGTGAGTGTATATTCGAAAGCAGCTTGCAGCACCCAGACGGAAGATATGCAGACCAGCCTTTCTGCTAAATGTTTAATCTTAAAAACAAAAATATTTATGTCATGGTCCTGGTTACTTAAAATCTAGTCTCTTATAACCTACCTTGGACTATGAATTCGGGGGAGGGGAGGGGAGGTGCGGTGCTTAGACCGAGTGGCTATTTATAGCACAGAATAAAGACTTTACAACCTTGGAAACTGCCGTGCAGTTTTCCATTTCTGACTGAAGCCTGCCCCCTGCTGGCCATAAGCAGCAAGGACCCATAATGGAGGCAGCTGAATTTCTTCTAAAATCATTTATTTATTCCAGCAACATTTTAGAAAATACTACAATTTATGCAGCTACAGCAACACGGAAATCTCATCCTCTGCAGAACATTCCCCTTTTGCTTTTTATTTTCTGATGTGTGTGCTTTTCCCCTTTTTGATAGAAGCAGAACTGGGCCGGTTTCAATTGAGTCATTCACAATAAATAACCAATATTTGTATTATGCAGCATCTGTCAAGGGCCTTCTGCTACTATAGACTGGAAAGTCACTAAAATACTCTTCTATGGTGTCAGTGGACAAGGCCTATTCATGATAGGAGATATAATTTATAGGCCGTCTGCTTGCCATAATTTTGCAAAGGAAGTCCCTGAGCCTTATGCCCTTGTGTCTGTGGACTGTTCTACCCTTGATAGATCCCTATAGCACAGAAGACATGTTGGGATCCCACAGACTCCACAGCACTTTCTTTTTCCTTGCACATCAGCACCCTGTTCCGGGACACACACCCAGAGCACAGAAAACGTGTGGGGCCAGCCTTGGGTAGATCCGGAACTGGTGCAAGCAAAAGGCTCATGGAAGATGAGAGGAAAGAGCAGAAGCCGGGGGAAGAAGGAGGACAAGCGAAAGGTGCCGCCCAAGCCAAGAGGGAGCTAAAGCGCAGGTGACCGGGGCTGAGAATGCTTCTTGCAAGACCGTGAACTGTAATGGTTGTTCAGTTCTGGTTAACAAAGGAAAGAGAATCCTTTCCGAGATTTGACTCAGAGACTTTGAAAAGAAAAAACCTGTGCCACTGACCTAAACATTGTTTTAGGAACGTTTATTTCTGCCCTGAGGGAAACACAGCCTTTTTATGAAAGAACAAGTCGTTAATTTTTAGAGAAGAGGTTTGGGTGTCTAGGGACCTGGGCGGGGGGAGGGTTCCTATGGGGAGCAAGCATCTTAGCCATAGGTCTGCAAGGCTGCCCCTTCCCCAGGGTGATGCCAGAGAACATGCCCACTGCTAGAGTCCAGTGGACCCCACTGCCTGACCGAGGGGCCCTGCCTGCCGCTGCGGTCACCCCACTCTGGCGGCAGTCTCTGGCCGGAGACTCCATGTCCTGCTGCTGCTTTGACCATTTCCTCCGCCTTCCCTTCCTGCCCGGGGCCTGTGGGCTCGCTTTACCTACACATCAACATTGTGTTCTTTGTAGGGCTCACTGCCTGGTTCAGTGTCAACCTTAAGAAGAAGAGAGGAAAGGTGGGGGAGGAGAGGAAGGAGAAGAAGAGAAAGGGAGAAGAAGGACAAGGAGAGGCAGAAGTGTTTCCTTCCCTCCCTCCACTGGGCTCTATTCGTTGCAATTCCTCCAGTTCCTACCGAGCAAAAGAAAGCACAGCGGGAAAAGAGAGGCAAAGCGGGTGGGGTACGTCGGGCTGGGCCCAGTTTAGGATTTATTTTGGATGGCCCTATCAGACTGGACCCAGGCTGGCCCGCCTCCCAGCACAGAGGCCTTGCTTAATGCCAGCGTCGTTTTTGAGACAAGAAGATTAGAGGCCAGATAACGTCTTTTCTCGGGTCTTTTCGCAGCAGTTTTTTGTGTGGCCTATGTTCAATAAATGTTTGTTCAGCCACCCTCTCGCATGCCCTATCATTAGCATGGGTCCCTTATGACTGCCCTTTCTGGGCCTTAGGACTTTGACAATCAGCCAGGGCATTCAAGCCCTGGCATTAGACAGCAGGCTTTGGAGAAGCCAAGACCTTGTTGGGGGAAAAAGGATTTTTTTTTTTAAGTCGTCAAAGCTAGGATTACGTAATCCGATTTACTTTGGATCGGGATGGTGAAATTCTGCAGGGCGGCCAGTAGGGGGAGCTCGGGCCGTTTATCAGAACTCCTGCGTGCAGGTTGCCTGGAGCCAAACCCAGGGACAAACAAAACAGTCTTTGTGGTTTCTCTTTGACTCTTAACTCTGAGAGGCTTCAACCAGGACCTCCTGATCGCCCTGCAAAGCCCCCTAACCCTGGGCGACCGAGCTAGCTTCTCCTGAACGCCATCTTAATAGACTTTTCAGCATCTGTAGAACCAAAGTTCCTTTTCTGCGTTTCCCCTAACTCTCACGTCTATTTCTCAGCCTCTATCTAGGGTCTTTGTGTGTGGCTTTTGTCTTCCTGGCTTTCCTGTGTCTACATTGTTTCTAGTTTCTCAGCACCAACTTCGACTCAGTAAACGCTAATGAAAAGTGAGTGCGTGGAGATAAACCCACCCAGACTGAGCTCTGAAAGAATGCAAAATCTGGCAGAATCTATCACTTTGTATAAAATCTACAATATGCTATAAAACCGAAATGGAGAACTCCGCTACCACGTGGCTCTGCGGTCACATTTTTCAAGTCCCTGCCCTCTGGGAGAGCTGCCCTCAACCCTTTGTAGACTGTCTGCTGTCCTTGGGTGAATGTGGCCAGTGGCATCGATTAGCTATCAAACCCCTCCTACCCCTTGGACCAGCAGGTCTCGGTTTTCTAGGTCTTTTAGAAAAGATGCCTTACACCAGAACTGGTGTGAGTTCAGTGACAGTTCTTTTGCTTTTGCTTTCTAAATAAGACAGTTCCTTTGTTTCCAGAACATGGTGGAATGCTTAGGATGGGCACTGAGGTCCTTCAGGTAAGATATAAAAAGAGCCGCATCCTCTGCCTGGAACTTCAAGTCCTGTGTGAGATGCAGGTTCTCTGGATGGGTCTGGGCCACTCTGCCAGAATTCATTGATTAATTCCTTCCTTTATCTCCTCCTGCTCCCCCTCCTCCTTGATCTCCTTCTTTTTCAGAGAAAGAGTTTAATGTAGCCCAGGCTGGTTTCCTCAGACTTACATGTAGCCTAAGACATCCTTGAATTTCTGATCCTCCTGCCAAGTGCTGAGATTAGAGGCAGGCCAAGTATCTTCTTTTGTTTACAGGAATTTTCTCTTAGGGATCTTCATTGTCTTTCTTTCCAAATTGGCTTTTGCATAGGACATAGTGGCTGCAAAATCCAGCACTCAGGAGGCAGAGGCAGGTGGATCTCTGTGAGTTTAAGACCAGCCTGGTCTACATAGTGAGTTCCAGGCCAACTGGGGCTACAGGGAGATACTGTCTCAAAGGAAAAAAAAATCAAATTGGCTTTGCACACCCTTGAGAGCAATGGAGATTAAATTTTCTTTCTGGGTTTTAGGGCACTAGGTAACCAAAGTGCAGCTGAACATGTCTGTAACAGTGAACATGTCTGTAACACAAAACATTCTGTGACAGTCAAGAGGCACCTCGAACCTATGGTCTCTCTCAAATATTGCTACTGTGATGTGAGTGATGCAGTCTCCTAATCTCTACCTTTCAGGTCCCTGCCTCCAAAGCTATCCTGCTTACATTCCCATTCCTGAGAGGAAGAGACTAATCTTTGATTGGCTTGAGCTTCAGTTTGGCACCTCAGCTTTCTTCAGGAGCCAAGAAAGGCAGCTGGGTGTTATGTAATCATATCCCTGCCCTGCTTGGTAATTGGTGACTGCTGTCATTTCCCAGTTCCAGAACCTAATGGGACTAAGTTTAAGATCAAGGTAGAAAGTGAGGGGCTGCAATGATTTTCATCACTTAACAGCTCTTCCCACTTGCTTACCTCTGTCAGGCTCTGGTCATACAGAAAGACTGAATGAACATAGTTCTCCCAAGAGTAAATGCTTCCATTGGTCTGGTCGCCTGTGTCTCTGAAGGGGAATTTAAAAGATGAAACTACTGCAGAAAACCTGTGCTGCAAAATGCTAGCATCATCAAGCAAGCTGCCTCTGCAGTGCAATCCATAATCTCTCTGACTTCCAGAACAAAAAAAAAAAAAAAGAAGAAGAAGAAGAAGAAGAAGAAGAAAGAAAGAAGGTTATATTGCTTTCTAAATTAAGCTTTGCATTACTTTGGAAACTCACAAAGCATTCCTTCCCACAAATACTGTTCCTAAATTAAACATTTTGATTTTGTGCTTGTGCAGCTGTTCAAATGTTCAAATGTTGGTGAATTAAAAGAACATTTTTTTTCGGAGGTGGGGAAGAGAGGTGGGTTCCTAGAAAAGAGATGGGGATGGAGATGCTCTGGAGACAAGGAAGCCATGTTCAGGTAGCAAACACAGAACAGTTGGGCAAGATGCAATGAAGCAGGCAAGTAGCTAAAAAGTGTTTCTGAAATTATTGGATCTGGGTAAGTACAGGGTACCAGCTCATTACGGTCAGGTGTTTAGCAGGGTACGTTCAAAGTGGAACCTTGGGTAATGACTGTTACTTATCTCTGTTCAGTAGAAGCCAGAGGAAGTAAGCATAAACTGCCAAGGGGGGTTCTAAAGCCCAGGGGTGAGGCCTGCTTTTCAAAGTATGACAGCAGTTAACTCTACAGATCATAGAGAATGATGAGCACCTTCCCGTCACCGAAGGCATTTATTAAAAGAATAGATTCTTCATGTTCTGAAATGCTGCGGGTCATGTTCATTGTATAGAGAGGTACGGCCTCCATGAACTAAACTCTCCAGGTTCCTTTCTAGACTGGAAAGCAACAGAACCCATACAGTAGCACCTGGAGAAAAGCAGGTGAAAGATGCGTCCTCTCTTGCCCATCTCCCAGCAACATGGGCAACGCTCTCCAAGCTCACTCTGTGCTGTTGCTCCCATGGCTTTGTGCTCTGCAGATGTTTGCCCTGAGGGCCGGCCTGAGCCATCTTGGTAATGCTTTTACAGAAAACTCCTGCTTACAACTGAAATGTCTGCACTGACTACTAAGAGTCCCACTTTTCCACCCAAGCTGTCCCCAGCTTATCTCTGAGTCTCATCCGAAAACTCATCAGTTATGTGGTACTGATGTGACTTCAAATGGAAACCATTTCACAAGAGTTGGTGGATGGTAAGGAACAGAAATAAAGTTGGAGCAGAGCAGAGTGAGAAGGTAGATCACTCTGGCTTCAGCCAGACAGCATTGTTCATGAAGCTGAGGGAGCAAGGGGCCCTGCCTTCTGCAAAGGGCTCAACAGAGGCAGAAAGATGTACTGCCCGTTCAGGGCCTATATTTCCTGCCGCTTAGGGAACAGTCCTAAATAGACCTTTCTCTGATCTTGGCTCTGTCCCAGCGTAGCTGTCTGTCGCTGGACCACTTCCCAGTCTCATTTTCATTGTCTGCGAGTGGAAAATATTACACATCTCTAAGGTTTCTATAAGCTCTATCTTTTGTTCTTCTTTATAGTCTTATGTTTGATTTTAAATATGAATCATGTTTTACGGGCTTTGTTTGGTTTTAGTTTTAGTTTTGTTTGTGATACTTAGGGGGTCAAACTGGGACTTCTCCCAGGCAAACAAGTACTCCACCACTGAGCTATATCCTCAAACCTTTTAAAAATAGATAATATTTTTATTACTTCTTTGAGAACTTTATGCACGCATCCGAAGCATCTTGATCCTATCATCCCTTTGCCTCTCCCTGACCCTTCTCAGATCCATACCTTACCACCCCTAATTTCATATCCTTCTTTAAAAAAAAAAAACAGCACTACAACCAATTAGTGACGTGCATACCAAGCGGGTGTGAGGCCATCCACTGGAGTGTGATGGATCTACTAGGGAAAGTCTACTGACTTTCCCTCCTGGGATTACCACTCATTGTCAATAGCTCCACAGCTCGGTGTCCAGGCTGGTGAACCCCTTTCTGCCACCACTTAGACCCTTTTTAATGTTTTCATTTCTAAATAGGATCTCACAAAGTGGCCCAGGCTGATCTTGAAACCACGTTACAGCCCAGGCAGACCTTGAGCTTGTGATCCTTATGCCTTCCAGGGTCTGGGACTACGGAACTGTGACACCATGTCAGGCTACTATGTTTTATGAAGCAGTTTATGAAACTTTATGAGATGAACATGAAGGAAATTATTACCCCTGTTTTGGAGATGAAGAAAGTGAAGTTAGGGAGGTTAGTCCATTTGTCGTCGCAGGGACGGCAGTGGAAACCTGCAACCCAGGTCTTCCTGCAGCTCAGGTCTTCCTGCAGCTCAGGTCTTCCTGCAGCTCAGGTCTTCCTGCAGCTCAGGTCTTCGTCCTCTGTGGAGTTACAGGGCCACTGTGCCTTTGAAATCAGATAATTACAGATCTTCTCTGGCTTGCTTTAAATGCTTAAGCTCAAAGTGGATTCTAGGGCAAGATCCTTACTTTGCCACCTTTGAGAACATTTGCGTGTGTGTGTGTGTGTTTGTGTGTGTGTGTGTTGCTTATCTGACCAGATTGCAAGCTCCTTGGAGGTTAAGGTCATGTGTTTTCTCTTTCTCCCAACTCCTCCTGCAAGTCTTACAGAGCCAAGGCTCTAGCAGGCCTGGTGTATTGCCCAGAAGGAGGAAAGCAAAGCAGGAATGTTACCAGTGAGTTTTCATGTCTGACCACTTGTTCTGCCACAGCTGGCATCCTTGAACAGACCTGCCTGCCACACCATTCCCGGTTCTCTAGAACAGCGTAGTTCCCATCCTTGAACAGACCTGCCTGCCACACTATCCCCAGTTCTCTAGAACAGCGTAGTTCCCATCCTTGAACAGACCTGCCTGCCACACTATCCCCGGTTCTCTAGAACAGCGTAGTTCCCACAGTGGTAAGCCGCCATGATGGGAACCAGCTACACCAGAAATATCGTCCTCCTCAGCATGGTTTTTCAAGTACAAAGTGGGTTTTCTAGGCACAGAAAGATGATGGCTTTGCAAGTCCCTAGCCTCGGAGCCTGTCGTAGAAGGGCATTGGCTGAGGGAACAGAGGAAAACTAGCAAGAGAAGCTACTGTGGGTTTCAGAGCAGTGCCAAGGGCAGAGAAGCCAAGAATCTCTGAACAAGTCTTCGGAGGATCTGGGGCGGGGCAGCTGGGGATGACAGGGAGGAGAGCCGGCAGAAGGTGCCAATGAGTGGAGTCCAAGGTCTGAATGGCTTCTGACTACTTGCTCACACCTGACACTAAGCTAAGTACAGTCTTGCTTTATCTCTCAGGGCCTCTCCTGTCACCAACAGCTGTGATAGTCGTCCTTTCATGAAGAACTGCAGAGAGCATCAGTGATGATCTAGAGGCAAGGACAGTTTTCCCAGTCAGAGGCTCTAATATAAGCCTTTTGCCCATTGCTGCCTGGCCCTCGCTCATCATATTTCCCATGTCCTTACTTTCCCAGATGGGGTGGAGAAGGAAAAAGTTTCCAAGACTATGGTAAGAAAGGCCACTCCTAATAAAATGAGACCTCCCACACCCCAGGGAGTGACTCAATTGAGCTCTCTTTGCTAGAAATCTGATTACATCCCACTAGTCAGAAGAATCTGAACTACAGCCTCAGGAGGTCCTTGTCTCCCACATTGTAGAGGCTAATGAATCCACTGTGAGAAGAATCCAAGGATGATGTAACACTGGAGTCAGCAAGGCCCAGGAGACTGGTGTTGTTACAATACCCTCACTGATGGGCGAGGGAACTGCATGGCTAAGGCCCACCTCCACTTGGCCAAGAACAAAGCTCACAGTTACTAAGCCAAGGTTGATTCTTGAGGCTACACACTCAGCCCCTCTTACACAGCTTTTCTCATTTTGACTAGAAAGATGACTTTTTGGAAGCGCTTGCTGGGTACAAATCATCAAAGATCTTGAACTGTGCTAATAAAGTTGAACTTGACTTTGTAGGCACTAGGGGAACCATTAAGGTTCTCCAAACATAGAAGTGGATCTTGATTAAATTGAGATACTTACAGAAGAAAATCCAAAAGATACATTCCCAAAAGAAAAAAGACAGCAAGTTTGTTAGTGCATGGTTATAGATCCCCTGGCTTTTCATCAAGTGCTTTGTCCAGAGCACCTTCTGCTGGCTTCTTGGACTTTTTAAACTACTAAGGAATCAAATGATTGTTCTGGGGCACAGAGGAAACAACCAAAAGGTAAGTGGCCCCCAGTTTGACCCAGGCAGATGCTTCAGAGGCAGAGGCAGAGTCATGTTCAGAGAATGCTAAGTACGAGAAGATGGGAGACCCTGCAAGAAAATTGGAGGGCTGTCAGAGGATAGACTAGAGGCCATAAAATGGCTGGGAACCCTGGGTGTGTAATTCAGCCACATTTTAAGTAAAATTGAATCTAAATGTCTGGAAAAAGAAAAAGGTTATCTCCTTGATTGTTCAGTAATTATAGATAATGTCTTCTCCAGTTCCTTCTTTTTTACATGCTAAGATGGAAAGTCTTTTCTGGGTACCAAATGCTCTTCTTTTCTAAGATTAAATTTTGCTGATCCACTTCATCAAGAACTGTAAAGATGAACTTGTTCTTCTCACAATCATCCACTATACATGACCCTCCACCATAATGAGAGTGGGAAAGATACAGTAACAAGACATCTGAAAGGATCTTCATTTGAAATAAGAGCTTTAAAATGCGTTTCCAGGCACTCCCTGTATGCGCGAAGGAGCCTGCTAAACCCACTGGAGCAAGAAGGCACAGTAATTTGAATGCTGAGCACAAATTAGGTTGTGGTCTGAGATGGGAGCTTGAGAACAAAATTGTAAGAGTGGAGGCATTATCCCATTATCCCATTCAGATGGTCTTCAGGGAATATCAGATGTGTGTGAATGTTATTTGACTTCTGAGTCACAAAGCATGGATTGTAGTGCTGATCTCAGTCTGGGCTCGAAGCAGAATGACCGACTTGCCCTTATAAATTGTGGTATTCAATATAAACATTGCCTGAGTTTGTGGCCACACCTCTCTCACCCCACTGTTGGAAATGGGCCCCAAATCTGAATTCCAAACAGCTGTTTTTTGTCCACCCAGAGGAAACCAAGAGATAACTGACTGGTGTGTGGGTGGAGATAGGAATGTGCCGATACCTTCCAGCTGGGTTCTCTGTGAACACTTAGTTTTGTTTGAATAATGGCTTGATTAGTTGTGTTAAAAGAAGAGGAAAAAAATAACACAGAAACTCAAGCGTTGCCGTGTAGATTTCTCTACAAGCTTATGCTTGGTGCAGATAAACTGAGGCTGCCCATCTGTCCTGCCTTTGTCTGCTCATCTACAACTTGAAACAGTTTGAATTCATGCCTGACACTGAGTCATTTTTTAATGGGGCTGTGCATGAGGAATTTTGAAATAAGTCATATTCCCAGACTCAAGTTCCAGGAACGAAGCCAGTACTTTCAGACTCCTTGAATCTACAATTCTTTCCTTGTAGCTGGAAAAGCCCAGTGTGTCAGGCAGCTTTCTGTTTTGGGGACAAAACACTTGAGATAATCAAGTTATAAGGAGAAAAGGTTTGTTTGGGCTCATGATTTTGGAGGTTTGAGTCCACAGTCACTTGGCCCTGTCTCTTTGGTGTGGTGGTACATTCTGGTAGAAGTGCCTGGGGCGGTGGAGATGTGCTCACCTCATCCTGGACAGCAAGTAAAGGGAGGGGAAAGGATGGGGTCTTGATATCAAGGACACCACCAGTGACCTATTTCCTTCTGTAGGCTTTACTCGTCAATGTTTCCCCACCTCCCAGTAGTCCCACAGGTGGATGACCAAGCCATTAACATATGGCCTTTGGGAGACATCTATAGTACGTGGGCATCCACGTGGCTTAAAGTCATTGCCGTTTCTAAGTTGGAGTGAACTCTGACATGCTGTCCATCTGGAACTCTTTTTTCCTCCTCCACACTACTTCACCTTATACTTGTTCCGAATCATCCAGGTTTGTCCCTTATTCCTGCTGGGTTTTTCTTCTGTGCTTGGAATGATTGTGCTGTAGGACAGGACACAGCACATTCCCTCAAAAGAGTCCTGTTCACTGAACAGTGCCTCTGAACAGCAGTGGTATCCGTCCCTGTGAGGAAGTCCTGGACACCTGAAGAACCATTTTTGATGATCCCGGTTACTAGATGTGGCACAGGTATCATTGACTGAGAGAGGACCAAAAATGCTAGCTGAGCGGTCGGGTACAACACAGACACCTCAGTCAAGAAAGGCCACGTGTCCCACTTAACCTTCAAAAGTCACACTGGATCTGACTCTGAAAACGTTTATAATGTCCTGGGTGTGGAGTTCAATCTCATTTTATTTGCACACGTACATTACTTTTGTAAAATTCTGACATGAAATTTGGTAGCAAATGCCCTTTAAGCATTTTCAAGGCAAGAGATTGTACTTTGTTTGATTCAAAACTTTACCAGCCGTAGTCTCCATGTCAGCAAAGTGCTTCCCGAGTAGTGGCATCGCTCCTGGTGTCTGAGCTGTCCGCCCACCTGGCCTGATCTGCATTTGCCTCTGTCACATTCTCTGTGTTCTCTGTTAGTCATCCCCATACATTAACATACTTCAATACATATTATTCTATTTCAAATTATTCTTTTTTACCAGTATCTTTTCTTTATTTTGAAGAGCATTCTACTGAGTTTTTAAAAATAGAAGTGAGTAGGAAGTTGTATTATTTGTGAATTTATTTTAAGAATGGAAAAGAAGCTATAATGAAACATTTATTTAAAAATTGGGCCCGGAGGTTGGAGAACTAGATCAGTGATTAAAAGCACTGACTGTTCTTGCAGAAGACTCAGGTTCAAATCCTGCAGGGAGCCGGTCAGCGCTCTTCCTCTGCTGGTCGGAGGGTGTTCGCCGCAAAATCCCAGTACCCAACTGGTGGCTAACAATCACTGTAACTTCAGTTACAGGGGATCTGACGCCCTCTTCTGATTTCCTTGGGCATTACATGACACAGGTGCACTAAATACATGCAGGCAATAAATAAAACAAAATAAAATAAAGATAACAAATAAAGTATTTTAAAAACTGGGTCTGTTAGGATTGAAAGTCACTAACTTAACTGGATACTGTAGTGCTCCTGTTGAAGTCACAAGGGATCCATGACAATGTTTTGTTTCAGGGAAAGGCCGTGATAGTTGCCAGGAGGTCGCCTGGGTAGAATCCTCTTAGAAAACTGACCACTTTCCACTTTCTACCATTTTCCCTTATCAGGACCTTAGACTTTCAGAATAGAATCCAGGGTTACTAGGATCAGTACCATCTGTGAGCTTCATCTAATGGCCACTCATCAATCCCACCAGGAAATGTTTCTTCCCAGGGTCTGAGAAGCTTGTGTGTACTGTTCAGAGCACCCATAGGAGGGCAGCAATAGGTAATCCCACAATTGAAAGGCTTTTAAAGAGACTGAACTTTTAAGTGTTTGAGTTTTTTAAAAGGACAGGGGGACTTTTAAAGTTATACTGTTTTATGTTTTGATATTAACAACTTATCTTGGGGATAAGAAATGGAAAGTTTGTGGTTTAATAGTGTTTGCGTATCAAGTTGACAAAGGGTCACTTGTGCCAGATAGCTTTAGTTGTCAACTTGACACATCTGGGTTGAGGGAGCCTCAACTGGGGATTTGCCACTATTGGACTGACCTGTGGCCATGACTGTTGAGTGCTGTGGGAGGGCCCGGCCCACTGTGGGTGGTGCCCCCTGGGCAGGTTTTGTTCTGTGTTGAATAAGAAAGAAGCCTGAGCATGGGCCAAGGGAGCAAGGCAGTAAGCAGCGTTCCTCCATGGCCCATGCTTCAGGGTTCCTGCCTTGAGTTCCTACCTTGGGCTCCTCAAATGGTAAACTGTGACCAAGTAGATGTAAACCAAATAAACCCTTTCCTGAGTTGGTGTTGATCAGAGTGTTTTGGGGAAGCTCTGACAGGGGGTTTCCTGTTGTTGCGTCCATATCCTGCCAAGGTCATCAGAAAGAGGACAGAGACCAGTTCAGACTCACTCCCTGCTTGGCACAATATCTACAGCCGGGACAGCTTTCCTGATTCTTAGTAGCTTGTGTGTGTGTGTGTGTGTGTGTACCAAGTCACACGCATGTGTGCACACATACATGTGGAGGCAAGGGATCAACCTCAGGTGGTGCTTCTCAGGAGCCATCTACCTTGCTTTTTGAGACAGGGCTTCTCAGTAGGAGCCGAGTCTTGCAGACTAGGCCAGTGAGCTCCTGTCCCCTCCTCCCCAGTGCTGAGCTTACAAACGTGCACCTCCCAAACTGTCTTATTTTATGTGGGTGCCAGTGATTAAACCCGGGTCCTCAGGCTTGCCAAACAAGTACTTTACCAACTGAGCTGTCTCCTCAGCCTGTTTTCTTGATTCTTATCTCCATTTCTTAAAGCAGAGTCCTGTCTCACTGCAACTCTGACAAAGCTTGTATTAACAATAGTTTATACATTTTGATGGTTTGGAGGGAAAGAGTTGAGGGGATCATGGCTGTCTGTACCCTTCATTATTACATTACTGAGTGAAATAGTGTTTCTTCAAGCTTTTCATCTCAGTCAGCCAAGTATTCTCTGTGGCCTCACATAACTGAATTTCACGATTCTTCCATATCAGTAAGAAGCCATGTCAGGTCAGCCACCCAAAGCTTCAGATCAGTTTGTATCATGATGAAGTTCACAGAGTGTACAGAAGCTTTCTTCACCACTTCAAGCATGTCTGTGAGTGCACATCCATAAGGCTTAGATCTAATGTCCTTCTTTTTCTTTGGAAGATAGTAAAAGCTTTGTATCAATGTGACACAAAGTAACTACATTATTAACAGTATTAAACAAGGATCCATGAAATGAAGATGCTTGTACTGGGTTTTGAAGGAGCAGTAGAAATTCCCCTATTACATATAGCAAAGAGAAATATTTCAGACAAAGATGGAAGAATGTATGCTAATGTATAGAGATGAGTGGTGATATTTTAGCTTCTCAGAAAGCACTTTGATGAACCTGGTGCCTCAGAGAAAACCATGTAGGAGACAGGGCTGGAAGGACTATATTCCAAACAGTCTCAGATGCCTTGATAAAGGGTTTAGACCTCTGCTGGCGGGCATGAGGAAGAGTAACTGATGAGTTAAATGGGGAAGTGATATAGTCATATTTGAATTAAGAAAGGTCAGGATGGATTCCATGTGGGTGGATATGTGGTAGGGCTAGAGGCAAAAATTGCAAGTGAGGTACCTGGCTGACCACTGAAGGTCTGTGTCTCCCTTCCATAGTATGGACTTGAAATTGGGGAGCATTCGCTCAATGATTATCCATCTCTTTCCAAGTAGAGGGATTACTTTTGACTAAAGGACTGTGAGTAAAAGTGAATAGATCATTCAGGGTTAAGGCTGTCTGAGGAACATACCTCATGCTGTCTCCCATCCAGAGCAACTCTGGAGATCTCATGATGAAAGTGGTTATCTGACAAGATGGAAGAAATCTGGATCTCTGAATCAGAAGTGTGCCCACAAGAGCACAACCAAGAACACCTACATTAAATTTTCTGAGGAAAAGTAAATCTAACTAAACCTTGGAAATATAAATGCTGTTATTACTACTAGGTTGTTCTAATGTAAGAAAGATGTTAGGACACTTACAATATGTGCAGTGGTGTGAATGAGAATGTCCCCCATAGGCTCAAAGTATTTGGACATTTTCTCCCCTGTTGGTGGCGCTGTTTTAGCAAGTTTTAGGAGGTGTGACCTTGCTAAAGGAAGTATGTCACTGGGGTCACCCATGCTCTTCAGTCTTGCCAGTTTTCCAGTTTCTCTCTGCTTCCTGTGCCTGCTTGAAGATGTAATTGTTCATCTTCTGTTCTAACCATCTCCTGCCACCATGCATGCCCCCCCCCCATCGTCATGGACTCCTCCCTGGAACCATAGCCAAATAAATGATTCCTTCTATAAGTTGCACTGGTCATAGCGTCTTATCAGAGCAAAGAGCAACTAAAACAACATGTAAACTCTAGACTTTCTGCGGCCTACATGAGAATCTGTATTAGGCTGCTTCAGAGAAACAGAACTAATAGGAAATACTTAGATGATAGACATCCAGAAATAATGCTTTATCAGCTACCTACATAGCCCTTAATCTAATCAAGTTGGCACCTGAATTAACCACCATCACAGGGCCCTTAGAGAAGATCAATGGGAGATGGAATACAGGAAGTGATAATTAGTGAATAATACCCAAAGAAGAGTGGAACACAGAGCATAGGAGCAAGAGCTCTTGAACAAGAGACAGGAGAGGAATGTCTCTTTATTTAAAATAGGAAGGATGATACATAGATAACAAATAAGAAACTGATTACTAGCTACATTTTCTTAGATAGATAGAAGAAAAAGACAGTGGAGATATTTTCTGAAAGAAAGAGGATGGCAGTAGATGTCTTGCCAAAAAAGACAAACGTTAATAGTAACATTTATAAAGAATGCGAGAGGAGATATTTCACAAGTGAAAAACAATACCTCATATCACTTTTTATCCAGACCAACACATCATCCAGGCATAGAATAAAGAGGTGGGTTTCAAGATTGATCCTAGGTTAAGATGTTGCAGAACAGGTAAAGCAGGTAAAGAAGTTTCCAGTTCTGCAGAAAATGGAGTAGATACATTTCACGTTAAGGATTCTGAAAATTACATGGTGGCTGGTGACTGCGGAGGACTGGAATTTAAAACTTGTGCGGAGTTTGCTATTTGCTTCCTTCAGTATGCTCAGGCAGAACTCTAAGCTACCCAAAATCTGAATGTGAGCATCACTGTACATGGTGTTTCAGAAGAAACTCGTTCTAGCTTGGAGAGTGTGTTGGGGGGTCTCCAAATGCTCACAGAGAAAGGAAAAACACCTTTTCTTTCCTCCTCACTCACATTCTGCCCCTAAGAAATCCCATAGCGGCATGACAGAGCCAGCAACAGTGGTGACAATACATAGAGAACATCGTACTTTGCCTTCAATTGCTGTGAAAAAAAACACTCTGACCAATACCAACGTTGGGAGGAAAGAGTTTATTTCACTTCCATCTTTCCTGGGTCATACAGTTCATCATGGAGTACAAAGTAGGAACTCAGAACAGAAACCTGGAGGCAGGAGCTAGAGCACAGGCCATGGAGGAATGCTGCTTACTGGCTTGCTCCTCTGGCCCATGCTCAGCCTGCTTTCTAATACAATAGACAACAACCGCCCAGGGATGGCACCACCCACAGTGGGCTGGGCCCTCCCACAGCACTCAACAATCAAGAAAACACCCCACATGGTATGGCCACACGCTAGTCCAATGGAGGTAATTCCCCAGTTGAGGCTCCCTCAACCCAGGTGTGTCAAGTTGACACTAAGGCTATCCAGTACAATTGACCCCTTGTCAAATGACACACAAAACACATCACTATTAAACCACAACCTTTTCATTTCTTGTTCCCAATATATGTTAACATTAATACCACAACGTAAGACAGTAAAACCTTAAAAGCCCCACAGTACTTAAAAAAATCCAAACAAATGTTTACAGTTTCTTTTAAAAGTCTCTTAAGTGTGGACTCCTCTAAAATCCAAAACAAGTACTGTCTTATTACAAAGGGAAGAATCTGGCACACCTAAGTAAAACCCAAGTCCAGCAAATAGCTCAAGACTGGACATCTAGGATTCACTCACAATCTTCTGGGTTCCAAAGGGTTTCAGCAGCTCCACTTCTCTGGCTCTGCCGTCCACAGCACACACAGCTCGTCTCCCAGGCCCAGGCCAACTCCATTCCACACCTGCTGCTGTCCCATGGCCCTGGCATCTCCAAAAAGCTGGGGTCTCCACTGAAACTGAGGCTGTACCTTCACCAATAGGTTCTTCTGGCCTCCCCTCTCCTGGTGCAAAGCCTCAGACTCTCTCCATGACCCCTGCAGTCCTGGGGTCTTCACTGCAACTGAGCCTGCACTTTCACCAGTAGCCTTTCCTGGCCTCTCAGGGTGCCAAGCCTCAGCTGCTCTCTGGGACCCCTTCACACCTTCACATCAGAACCATGCAGGAGACTCTTACACATTACCAAATCCTGCTTCCAGCTTGAGATGAAGGCTCAGGCTCTGTCTGGACCACAGCTTCTGTGTGCTGGCCCTGAGGAAATTCTTCCCATAAGATTTCACCACAGTGATGCTGGGCTTATACTTGTTACTTGTAGTTGAATTTTTCAGCCCCAGTTAACCAGCATCAATTGTCCCAGTAAAGCAAATATTTCACTTTAGGTTCTGGTCTCTTCTTAATCACAGCTGATTCTTCAGCCCCAGCCAACCAGAAAACCCAGATTCTCAATTCAAAATATCACACAAACAGCCATGATAGTCTCTGCTTCCCTTTGAAGCTTCATAAACCAGGCCTCCATTGCCTTCAACTCTTTTCAGCATAACTGTTCCAAGTTCCACAGAAACAAACTCCAAACATTCAATGGCTTTTCTGGCCCAAAGTTCCAAATGCTTTCACAGTCCTTCCAAAAATCACAAAGGTCAGGTTTTTCACAGCAATACCCCTCGATTCTGGTACCAATTCTGTCCTGGGTTCCTTCCTTGGACTCCCTGATGAAATGTGTGGCCCAAGAAATGTAAGTGAAACAAACCTTTTCTTTCCCAAGTTGGTGTTGGTCAGCAATTGAAGGCAAGCTAGAACAGAAACTGATAGGTAAACAGGGATGAATTCTGCTGGCAAGCTTTAGTGTCAACTTGACACACCTGGGTTGAGGGAGCCCCTCCGTAGGTCTGACCTGTGGCCGCGTCTATGGGTATATGCTTGATTGCTGAGTGCTGCGGGAGGCCCAGCCCACCATGGGCCGTGCCATCCCTGGGCGGTTGTTGTCTATTGTACAAGAAAGCAGGCTGAGCCTTCTTGGGTCAGGGGAGCAAGCCAGTAAGCAGCATTCCTCCATGGCCTGTGCTCCAGCTCCTGCCTCCAGGTTCCTACCTTGGGCTCCCTCAGTGACGAACTGTGTGACCTGGAGATGTAAGCCAAATAAACCCTTTCCTCCCCAGGTTGGTATTGGTCAGAGTGTTTTGTCACAGCAGTTGAAGGCTAACTATGACAGAGAGAGAGCAACATCAGGAATCTAGGTGCCCACTTCTTTATTTGGTGGAGCTTTAATCCTCAGAAGGTAGACAAACCCACATTGTTGTTTTTTCTTCTTTCTTCTATCTGTCCTTCTGCCTCTTGACCCTGGATATCAGTGTAATTGGGGAAAAGGAGAATGTATATTAGGTAGTGAATAAATATAGCTACAACTTTCTGGCTAGAAAACTAAAAGGAGAGTCCATGAAAAAGAAAAAACACTGAGGAGATTGTTAAAGGGAGAAGATGAAGAGAGCTGCCTCATAAAGTTGCTCCTGGGTTCATCTCCAAGTGGCATATGCATGGACCTGACCCTAAGCAGGATTCCATTGACTATAAAAACTTAACTATGAGACAGATATATCACTACCAAGATCCAAGGCTAGTCACTGGATGGTACATATGCATGCAAGACAGATTTCAATAATACTGGAAGGCTTTGAAATCAGAAATTACTTCATTCATTATTTTATGTGCATTAGTGTATTGCCTGCACGTATGTAAGTGCACCCGTGTCATGCAATGCTTGAAGAGGTCAGAAGAGGGTGTTGGATCCCCTGAAATTGGAGGTACAGACTGCTGTTAACTGCCATGTGAGTTCTAGAAACCAAACTGTAGTCCTCTGCAAGAGTGGCCAGTGCTCTTAACTGCTCAACCATCTCTCCAGCCTCCAAGGAAATCTTTTTAAAAGGCAGGAAACCTCCTAAAAAAATTAGCAGAGGAAGCCCTTCAGAGATACCAGAAGGAAAATTAAGACATCAAGGATAAAGAGACATCAACAAAACAGCATATATAGAGATAAAGAAACGATTGTTCTCTTTTTGAGTTCTTTAAGATGTGTTGGCTGCTGAAAGCAAAACTTGAGAAAATATTTAGAAGTGAACAAAAAGGAATTCAACATGTCAAAATGTGTGGCTCTGCAGAGCATGGCAGAACATGCCTACAGTCCTTGTAAACAGGAAGTCAAAGTAGGAGTGCAAGTTCCAGGCCAGCCTGGGCTATGTGGTAAGACCTTGTCTCAGGAAAGATAACAAAACAAGCAAACAAAAACTTGAGTGAAAACATTGCTTAGAGAAAGATACATATATTAATTTTTCAAATCAATAATCTAAATTTCCACATTAGTTGATTCATTACAATGTTATTTATTTTCACTAAAGTATATATGTGTAAACCCACATGTATATATATGTATCATGTGTGTGCTTGGCGCCTACAGAGGCCAGTCCAGGGTGTTGGAGCCCCCAGAATTGGCTGCTGTGAGCTGACATGTGGGTGCTGGGAACCAAACCTCTGCAAGAGCAGCCATCTCTTCAGCTGAACTTCTACTTCAGAAACTACAAGATGATGACCAAAAAGAAAGCCAGAACTAGACCAAGAAAGAAAAATGTAGTGTAAAATCAATGAAATTTTAAACAGAAAACAAACAGGGGAAAAACCAATATAATCAAAGCTGGATAAAACTGGTAAAGCTTTACACACAGAGAAAGAGGGAGGGGGGAGGGAGAGAAGGAGGGAGAAAGGGAGGGAGGGAGAGAACTAGAAATGACAGAGGAACTGTAACTCCAGACCTGGCCAGCACTAAACAGGACAATAAAGGAATATCATGGAAATATTTAGTGATTTAGATGAAATGGACTTGTTTCTAAAAGACAAAACTATAAACTCACCAAAGATGAAAGAGATAAACATTTAAGAGGTTAATTTTGTTGGTTAAAAATTTCCGGAAGAAAGCTTCAATCCCACATGGTTTCATTTGGAAGTTTGCCTAAAGTTTAAAGAAATGAAAGCATTACTACACAGTAGCTCTTGGAAAGTCAACACTTTTATCTTACTTTAAGGGGCCAGCATTGTCCTGATACCAAAACTAAAGATAGTACTAGAACAGAAAATGAGACTGATCTGCTTCATAAGCATACAAAATTCCAAAAAAGATACGAGCAAATCAAATTTAGCACTACATCAAAAGAACAGCGTATTACAATCAAGGAGTTCATCCTAGTAATGCAATGTTGGTTCACTATTTCAATATAACTAACAATATCAAAAGGTAATAATATCAAAAGATAGCATTAAGAAAATGAAAAGGAATTCCCAGCACCCTTATCAGGCAGCTCACAACCACCTGTAACTCCAGCTCCAGGGGGATTCAATATCTCTGACCTCTAGAAGGGGCACTGATGTGCACATACCACGCCCCCCACATCACACATATACATAATTAAAATAAAATAACCCTCTGAAAAAAAGAAAAGATGAAGGACTGGCAAGATGGCTCAGAGAACAAAGGCACTTGCTACACAAGCCTGTTGACCAGAGCTCAGCCTCTAGATCCCCACAGTAGAAGGAGAGAACTGACTTCTGAGAGTTCTCCTCTGACCTCCACATCCATGCCATGGCATGTTCTCAAACACACACTAAATAATAATAACAATAATGATAATAATAGTAATAGACAATGACAAAGCAAGCAAACGACCGAAAGAAAACATTTGCAAATCAAAATGTGTATCCGACAAAGGACTTACATCTAGGCTATGTAAACAACTCTCAAGACTTGACAAAGATAAACTGGGCAAAAGATTTGAATAGACATTTTACCAAAGAAGATATATTAATGGCTTACAAACACATGAAAAGATGGCCTAAGTCCTCACTTAGTCTCACTCCTCGGAGAAATGCAAATAGGACCTCCAGCTTACCCTCTAGAGTGACTGAAGAGTCTGAAGTCTTGGTAAATGCTGAGCAGCTGAAACCTTCAAAACACCATAAGCAGGGATGCAAAAACAGTAGCTGCTTTGAAAATCAGTTTGGAAATTTGAAAAAAGTTAAATATACACTCACCACTCCGAGGTAAGCACACAAGAACAAAGAAAATATGTCCCCACAAAACTTGTACACAAATACTCACGGTACAAGTGTTTCTAATAGTGGAAACAAACAAGCACTAGCAATACAAATATCTGCTATCTAGTGACTGGATAATCAGAATAGAGTAAGTATATCCATGTAATGGAAAGTTGCGGTCATCATGGTTTGTGTGGGATCCAGCTGAGGGCCTTGCGTATGCTAGATGAGCACTGTGTCCTGGAGCTATTCTCCAGAACTACACCTATGCAATGAAATGCTACTTAGCCATCAAGAGGACTGCTGACAGCACAGTACTGCGGCTAAATCTCAGAAGCAATATGGAACTGAAAGAGGTTGTCATCGAGGCTACTGTGTGTGACTCCCAGTTAAAAGAAATTCTAAACGCAAAACCACAGCACCTTGCAGCATAAACCTGTGATTTCTTGGGGGCGAGGATGGACTGTGAAAGCATAGGAAGTAACAGAAGTGTTCAAAAACTGGATCATTATGGGGGGTGACTACATGACTAAGCGAACTTCCCCGACTTATCAAGCTTCATGTTTAAAGGGGTGAATTCTGTCTTACACAAGTCATTTCACAGCACTGATGTTAAAAATGAAAAGGTTAAATGAAGCCATTTTTGAACAAAGCCTGAAAGGATCCGAAGCCAACAGCTAAGAACCTGAGGAAGCATGAGAGAGTTCTTCAGGCTGCAGGAGAATGAGCTCACATGAGGTCTGAGCAGACAGGAAGGAACAAGGAATCTTGCAAAGGGTAAATTGTTATGCCCAGAGAACGGCTCCTCAAGAACCACCACGGAGTCCGGAGTGTATGCAAAAAACAAAGAGCCTTTATTCAAGCTTAAGCTTGGGCCCCCAGACCTCACCAACACAGTGGATCTGTTCTGGGAGCCCCGAGCAGAGAGGTTAGGAATCTTTTATAAGTTTGAGATAAAGGAAGGTGGGGAATAACAGTGTTACATTCTGTTTGGTTATAGGAGCCCGTGTGCCAAGCATATTTTAAATTAATTGGTTGTAATGAACTATACGCCAAAATTGGTTAATAGAGGTTTGGAGGTTTCTTATTGGTGGGTGCTGCCTTCAGGGCAAAGGAATGTGTTGATTATTATTCAAACCTTTTGCTAGTTTTTGTTTTAGGCTTATTTAATCTTGTGGCCTTGTGACTGCTTAGAAGGAGTTATATTTATCCATTTTCTGACATCCTATAGCCAAGCATTTTTTACAGAAGCGAAGAGAGCAGTTATTGGGTTGAAAAGGGGTTCCAGGGGTCCCACATAAATGGTGACTCCACATAGAAGACTGACTGCTTAAGACAAGACAGAAAGTCAGAAACTGCATGTTTTCCCTCTTATGTGCAGCCTAATCTATAATATATACTACTTATTTGTAAACAAATGTGTGTGTACGTGTGTGTGTGTGTGTGTGTGTGTGTGTGCGTGTATACTATCGTATTTAGAAAGGAGATAAGAAAGGCCAACATTTTCAAAAGCATAGTTTTGGGGTTCTTTTTTCCATGATGGATATGTGAATTCAAGTCTGAGTATTGAAATACCAAGAACCATTTCTTCGTATCATAAGAATCCAATATCTTCCCCTCGAGGCAATGATTATGAAAGTTGAGCTTTGCTTTAATTCCTTTGTAATTTAATTACATCTAATTAAGAATAAAATAAATCTTTTTTTAAAAAAAAGAGCAATGGTGGGATCTGTGAATGCAATCTACATGGTACCTTGTCTTAATTAGAAAGCAATAAATATAAAATAGCTCATGTAAGGTATAGCTGTAATACATGACAAAATCCATATTATCGTCTCTAAGGTAACTGCAGAAAGAATTACATAAGAATGTACAACTGAAAAGCAAATAAAGAAATAAAGTTTTCATAATTCTAAAAAGCCAAGAAGGAAAAAGTGAAGGAACTAGATCCAAGAGGACAAGCAGAAGACAGAAAACGAGATGTTAGACTTAAACTGTGTCTTTAATTATTTTAAATATAAACGATCTGCAACATAATTAAAAAACAAAACCTAGGACCAGGCATGATAACATATGCCTCTGATTCCAGCACTCAGGAGACAGAGGCAAGTAGATCTCTGTGAGATTGAGGAGAGCCTGGTCTACATAGAGAGCCCAAGCCAGCTGGGGCTGCAGGAAGACCCTGCCTTAAACCCTTCTTCCTCCCCAAAACAAAATTTGTCAAACTGACTATAAACTAAAAACTGGGGCTGGAGAGATGGCTCACCAGCTAAGAGCACTGGCTGCTCTTGCAGAGGACCCGGGTTTGATTCCCAGCACACATGGTGGCTGACGACTGTTTGTATCTCTTATCCCAGGGGATCTAACTCCCTATTCTAACCTCCAAGGCATTGCACGACACTGATTCGCTTTCATACACACAGGCAATACACTCATAAACATAAAATAAAATTAAATATTCAAAAAATAAAAGTCAATTATATGTTGCCATTTATACATCAGAGAAAGGTTAAAAATAAAAAGTTGATTTTACCGTACAAGTAATGAAATAAATCCTGTGGGGTTAAATCAGTATCAGGCAAAGAAGACATTGAGGTAAGTGTTCCTAGAGACTAAAAGAGACATTTCATAATCATGGAAATATATTTAAAATATCATTCGCATCATCCTTTCTCATGTTAAGTACTGCAATTATCTAATAATAGTATAACAACCTTCTGGTAATATGATGATTCCAAAATGTCTTGTCATTCAAAATCAAATTTGTGATAAAACCAATCTTTAAAAAGTTATTGCCCATTTATGCATGGCATTAGGCTTTCAGAGTGACACCTCCGAAAATGTTAGGACTGTTATATTTACTGTCACGTTGCCGATTACCAAAGGTTGTATTCCTGCCAATATAATTAATATGTGAAAAAAACACTCATCGTATCTGTCCTGTTTAATATTCAGATTCTATTTCCATGGCATTCTTCTGATGTCTTTTGTAAGGAATTCATGTAGAAAACAGGATTTAGCAGACCAGTTCCATTAGCTTTCTGAAATAGTTCAAGGGGAGGCTGTTATATCATTACATGGTTTTTTGAAAGATAACTTTCTGTAGTTTCATGTTCCGTTGAGTTTGATTTGATTTGATTATGTTATTTTCTTTTTTTCCTGGTCGCTCATCCAGCTTCTAATATAGCCTTAAATAGAAAGTAATGAAAGCAAAGCTATAGAATTTCATGCAAATGTCAGGTTGTTATTTTTTTTCCCAACTCTGAATGTCATCTTTCAGAAACCACATATGGCCCAGCAGGGTGCTTCTGGTCCTAAAATCCCTTCTGTTTCTCTCAGTGATGCCGAATGTTGAGGCAGAGACACTCTCAACACTGAACCAGGCAATTTGGATAGAACCTTGAAGAAGAAGCAGATGTGCCCATTTTTCCACAATTGTACTTAAATCAGATCTAACAGCCATATGGAAAGGAGATCATTTCTAAGTCTTAATATCTATAAGATAGGTCAGCCAAAATGTATTATAAATTCATGGTTCACTAAAGCTGGGGGATCTGAGGTGTGGGCAGCTTGCTGGGCTCCCAGAGGAGAGAACAGTTCTCAGGACCTAGAGCAAGTATTTTGTGTGGGAATCCAGACTGATGAGAGCTGAGACTTGGAGCTGAGAGCTAGAGCATGATAGGAGCCATGGGGTGGAGCGGAGGGCAATCTGTGGTCTCAGGCTCCTCTGCCCTCTGATGTCATGGCATAGTCTCAACTGGCTAAACACAACTGGAAACCAGAAGACAAGTTAAGCCATCCTCAGTGGACACGAAGTGTGATGGAGAAGGACACAAAGGAGATGTGGAGGGGCCCAGGGAAGTGTCTAGCACAACACATCGCTGCTGCTGTCTAGAGTTGCCCACCGTCTGAGCGTAAATGTCAGCTGTGTCTGGAGGGTGGTGTGGAAGCCATTTAACTACTCTAAACCACAAGTTTCTTTTATGTTAAAATGAGGGGAGTGATGGTCTCTTCGCAGATTTATTGTAAGGATAAGGTTAGCCTGTGTAACATTTACTCAGGAACCTGGCACACAGCAGGTGGCAGGCAAATCATCAGTTACCTTTCCTCCTCCAGTCTCTGCTTGCCTCTTTTAAAGCAGCCAAGATATCTACTTTCCTTTTCAATGTTAGCACACATTTGAAAAATCCTCTTATTTCTGTAGGCCCTGAGGAAGTGTCAGGATCATTCCCATAAGACACATTATAGAAATAATTGCCTTAAGTCAAGATATTATTTAAAGAGAAAGAGCATTTCTTTTTTCTTCAGAAATGCTGCACACAGCACAGGGACTAATATGACCCTTAAAAAACACTTGAACATAAATTTCCTCCTACTTACCGGCAGCAGCAGCTTGACTCTGGGACAGCTAGACTCTGACATCAGCTCTACCCTGTTTCCTGCAGGTAATGAGA